>JAOWCC010001634.1:53615579-54215579 GCA_030867875.1 Actinernus sp. WN-2022
TACAATTGGATATATGATTTTTCAACGAGAAGCACATCAGAGCCAAGGTTTTGGATAGTGCTTTGTGTACATCTAGAGCGGCCATGGCTGACTAACGGAATAGGCACGTGCATTTAAAAGTCGCGAAATTAGCATTATGACCAGGAGGTACAATGCACACCCAGTTTCTGTAACAACCTACACACATTTTGACAGAAATTAGTTATCCCTGGTCATTGATAATTTATCGACTTTTGAATGGACGGTGCAATCCGCAACAGTCTCGACATATTTTCAGGTAGGTTTTGATCTTGGGGGCATTTATGGCCCTGCCGTCGAATTTTAATAGAGAAATTGTTGCGCGAGTGCGATAATGTCCCAATTTCGCACTCTGGAACATACCCTGGCACACAATAACATCACTTTCTATAAATCATTATAAATCTTGTTTCCCCTGGTTTATTGATCCTCTTCCTCAGAATGAACAAAGAAAAGCGAACCATGTGAAAAATAATTTTAATTGCCGCTATTAAAATGCTGTACTCTTATCAAAAGCAAAAATAAGTAAGAGATAAATACCGAGAACCGAGGCACTAAGCCATATACAGCCATTAAGTCCTATACAGCCCGAGGGCCGTAGATAAGAACCGAGGCATTAAGTCCTATACAGCCCGAGGGCCGTAGATAACCGAGGCATTGAGTCTTATACAGCCCGAGGGCCGTAGATAAGAACCGAGGCATTAAGTCCTATACAGCCCGAGGGCCGTAGATAAGAACCGAGGCATTAAGTCCTATACAGCCCGAGGGCCGTAGATAAGAACCGAGGCATTGAGTCTTATACAGCCCGAGGGCCGTAGATAAGAACCGAGGCATTAAGTCCTATACAGCCCGAGGGCCGTAGATCAGAACCGAGGTATTCAGTCATATACATCCCGAGGGATGTAAATTAACAAAGCACTGAATCGTACAATAGAATAATTATTTCGGCGTTAAGGTTACGTCACTAACATGCGCAGTTGGAGTATGTTGGAACAAATCACGGCCCATAATGATAAGACGGCTCGCGTTCTTAAGGTGCCGCTACGATCAGATTTTGACATAAATGTTTTTGCATATTCATAAAATAGGGACGATATATTATTACCAGTTCAAATTGTTTTTCGATACAACGACAGGAAGTCTTATTTTTTGAGCTCCGAATATTGAATCTAAACGTCTGCCATTACTGGAGGCCGTTCCCTTTGTTCAGGTTTAAACAAAGGTTTATTCAGCGAAAGTGATGTCATACACTTAACGCTCGCCTGCAGAACAACGCCTGGAGGCATATTTCTACTAAAAACGTCTTCACGTACATAGGAAGAAAGTAATATATTCTCACCGAGAGCATCCGCAAACAATGCCAAGGGTGATACTAAGATATGGGAGAGATCAGCCCGAGGCGGTTGAGAGCGGGTAGCTCCCAGTGAGAGTAAAGAGGTTCATCGCTACGGGGAAGGGGCGGTGCGTAGCAGCGGACATGCGTGTCTAGTTGACAAGACTAAAGAAGAGTTACTAACAAGGTGAGGCTCTATATATACGGAAAACGTCATCTTGTTGCGTAACACATTCCTAAGGACCGAATTCCTCATGCCCGGGTTATGTAATAAGTATTAATATGGCCATTGTATGCGGAGCTCCCGGTGAGAATAGTCGAGAATGGCGATACCTATTTTATCGTGAGAAACTTGGCGTACTTACCATACTCGGCTGCGCTTACATTCCAACTTTATTTAAAAACACGGAGAATTCTAACAGATACAATCTGATTTCCATAGAAGCCGTGTGGTAAAAAATATTCTAATTACAAAATTGCGATATATCTAGGCTAAGCTAATATATTACAATTATTTTTTATTTACAATTTTTCTGGGTCATAAATGATTTAAATAATTATAAAAGATATCCTATCAAATGATAACTACTAGATAAATAAATAAATAATTACATTAGTCACTAAGGAGAGTGGTGGTCGCAACTTGTTTCTTAAAAGAAACAAGAGACTTTGTTTCGCGTAGTTTGGCTGGAAGCCCATTCCATATTTTTGCACCATTGTATGATAAACTTTTTTTCAGGAATTCAGTTCTTGGTTGAGGGAGGCAAAGTTTTGTGTCAGATCCTCTTAAATTATAATGAGTCGAGTTTCCAACTGTTGTAAATAACTCGGTAAGGCCTGTTGGCGCGAAATTATTTCGGATTTTGTGCATAGTGACCGCTTTGCGTTTAGCCCTTCGTTCATCTAGTTTATCCCATCCTAGGGTATCTAAAAGTAACCTGGAGGTCGTATTATAGTCTGCTCTAAGAATTAGTCTAGCGGCTCTGTTTTGAAAAAATTGTAGTTTATCTGAGAGGAATTTTCCAAAATTGTCCCAAACTTCGCAACAATAATCCATGTGCGTCTGAATAAGGGAATCGTAAATTGTCATAAGTATATCTTGGGATACGAATGGTCTTATCCTTTTTAGAGCCCCTAGACCAGAAACTATCTTTTTTGTTATGTAATTAATGTGTTCTTCCCATCTTAGATTTTCGTCTACCACGACTCCAACTGTTTTACTTTCGGTTACTCTTTTTATTGGTCTATTTCCAATTTTTAATGTAGGCATCTTATCTAGATCAGATAAGCGTTGTCTCGAGCCGATTATCATGAATTCAGTTTTGGCGACATTCAAGTGTAATTTATTGGCTTTAAGCCAATGGTTAATATTTTGAAGTTCACGATTTGCTCTTGATTCGACATCACTTGTATTCGAGCCACATATTGTTACATTTGTATCGTCGGCAAACAGACATGGTGTCGATGTTTCTAGACAATTTGGTAAGTCATTTATATAAATGAGAAACAACAGGGGGCCAAGGATTGTACCTTGAGGCACTCCAAATGTGACTAATCTCTCATTTGACTTAATATTTTGAACCGAACATGACTGCATTCTGTCTGATAAATAAGATTGTTGAAATAAGATTGTTGAAATAAGATTGCTGAAATAAGGAAAACAGTTTTTACCCGAAAGTTGACCCCTGAACCAGGCCTTAACATGCTTGAGGAGCTGATTACCTAATCCGAGTAGCAATACTCCATGAGCCTGATCATATCGTGGTTGTGCTAATGTAGAATGGAATTGTGATGAACATACATTTAGTCGGCACGCCTATCCGTACGTTACTCAATGAATGCAATGAATAAGCTCTGAGACCATACAGGACGAGGGCGCTGGAGTTGCAACACTTGGGACTATACTCCTCCATGCAATCACGCCAGTGCATAGACGTAAACCGAACATAGAAAATCATATCGAGCGAAAATCAATACATATGTAGTCCTCACCGATGCACTGAAAAGAATGAAGGAAGAGTATAGCCCTGAAGCGAAGCAACTCCGAAATACCCCGTCAAAGGACCGGGTAATGAAGGGTATTAGATAACCCCATCGGAGAAGCTTTACACCGGGAAACCATACTGAAAATATATGCATGAAAAAATGTAAAAACAAAATTGTACTATGTAGTGCAAAAACTAAACTCTACGAAAAACAGGCTGTGTGACGTAATGGCTCAGAATACTCCATAGCGACAACAACACCGTTCTTCGCTCCTTGTACGGCTAGCGAAGCACGTGCCAAACGAGAAACGTAAACCAACGTGTTAATTAAAGTTAATGCATGCTCATGGTTACTTATGCAGTTAACGTAGTTGTGATACAGACGTTTCGCTTTCCCTACTAAGCGAGACACGCTCGCTCCCCGTAGCTGAAGAGCGAGGCACAACCGACTCCTAGCTATACAATACAACGGAGGCCCAAATGGGTGTGAACTAGGTATGGCAGCAGAGAATAGGATACTTTTGTATGGCGTAATATACCGTTCAAAATTCTGTTCTAGGAACGTAGCACAGAGAAATTACTGACAAAGCGGAGCTGACTCTACTCTACATATTTAAGAACATTCTTAGGGCGCTATAGGCATATCTTCTACCATAAATAAGAGGCAACCCTGTTCTTTTCAGAACAAACAAAAATCTGAAAGAGAGTTAAATAAGCGAGGACAACTATCGCTCTCTGAACAAAACCTGAAATGAATATAATGAGCGGGGTCGCCCCAGTCGTTAGACAGCATTTCTAAAACGAATAAACTAAGCGCGGTCACCACAGGTGCTTCGTGCACGAAATTCTAAGCGAATTAACTGAGCGAGATCACATCTGTCGGTCTACACAACAATTCTAAGCGAATTCACTGAGCGAGATCACCTCCATCGCGCTACACAACAATTCTAAGAGAATTAACAGCGAGATCACCGCTATCGTTCGACACAAAAACTCTGAGCGAATTAACTGATTGAGATCACCTATCGCTCGGCTCGACAAAAATTATAAGCGAATTAACGGAGCGAGATCACCGCTATCGCTCGACACAAAATAACGGAGCGAGATACATACATTCGCGTTCCCTACATCAATTTAGCCAGACACACTAGGCGGCTCCCGTAGCTGAAAAGCGAGACACAACCCTCTCTCGCTTAACAGAGAAATACATTCGCTTAGCGAGCCCGATACTCGCCCAAGGTTAAACAGCGAGACACCCTCGCTCGCGAGAGTAGTAGGAGAGGCATGGAATTAGCCTCCTTTTTAAGGCGCTATGCTAATTTTTAAGGCGCTCTCATTGATTCAGATGACGTCACAGTCTTATTGTCTTAGGTCATGCATAAGTTAATTAGGGCGTACGGCCCTTTTTAAGGCGCTATGCTAATTTGTTAAGGCGCTCATGAATAAAGTGAGGCGCGCTCATGAATAAAGTGCGGTAAAGTGCGGCGTCTCATGAATAAGGTGGAATCTCATTAACTCAGAGGTTTATCTATTATTTCTGTGAATGAGGTCATCGATCTATTCGGGCATGTTTGGACAAAGCTTGAGCGGCTATAAAACCAGAACCTGTGTCTTTGAGTGAGTACAACCCAAAGTGTAAAACCAGAACCTGTGTCTCCGAGTCAGTACAACCCAAAGTATAAAACCAGAAAACTCCAACTACAAGATGGCAAGGAAACCTATATCAGAAGACACTATTTGCATCGATGAAGTTGAAGTTGTCGAAAGAAACAGAGCATTTCACAGGATATCAAGTACAATACATTTGGTGTATGCTGCACTCTGTGAAAAACCAATCTATGCCGAGAAAGAAAGACAATGTGAAACAAATCGCCCAAGCCAAAGACAGTACGATTGCTTGATGTTATCCGAAGAGGAAGCGTGGAATTTGTTCTACAACAATGCAAAAGACGAAGTCAAACCAGAGAGAGTGTGGGAGATTGTGAACGCTGTTTGCTACATGTTGAACATTGAAATTCATCGATCATGGAAAGTTTACCTATCTGAACTTTACAAATTACCCTGGACCACAGTGTATCTCTTACATCTTCAGTTCAGTAACAACGGATCTTCTATCATTGATCAAGTGCTTGAAGTAGTGAGACGTGAAATACATCCACTGAATGACATTGAACAACACGGCTTTGCCTCAATATATTCTGTGTCTGTTCCAGAACAATTTTTTAGAAAAGATGAAGAGTTTATGGAGATTGATTGACTTTGTAATTACTTTAACGTTTAAATCAATAAAGTTCACTTGTTTTGATTGAACAGGTTTGGGCAAATCTTTGTTGTGAATAACAATACACTATTGGTTTGGTAATCTGCTCTATAGTAACCCAACGATATTTTTTATATCATTCACAACTCACTCGTAACGTAATTCTGAGATCAGAACATTTATAAACATTTACTAATAACAGTAAATCCACTGTGACTCATAAGATCAACTCTGCTATTGTTCTTAGGGATTAGCGATAACTGTAGGGCCTATTGTTTTGAGGAAAACACTTGAGATGCAAATTCTTCTCTAAAACTGAACTATAATTACCATACGAATAAAAACAAACCAGATAAATTAAACAAAGTTTATTCAATCTCAAAAACACCAATTTACAGTTCGTTTTCCTTATCGTCGTGGAGTTGGTAACTTTCTTATTTCTCAGTTCTTGGGTTGGTATAATGTACCGTGTTACAAGATTACACTGATTTATGTTTCATTGATTTTTTCTGATTGCTTATATTAAAACGATGACAAGAGGAAGAATATTTTTAAAGACATTTATTAATAGAAATCGACTTAATAAAACTTATTTCTAAAAGGTACAAATGCATTGTTCATCACTCGTTGAAAGTTAGTATCAAATAGCACAAATCTACTTGATCGTCCCTTTTATCTCCTTTCATTAAAAAAAGAAAAGGCGGGACAAGAGGCGACAAAAGGGATGAAAAGGATGAACGGAGATAGCTATATCCGAATGTGGAAACGTCTCTTGTCAGTAGGCCCTTTCATCCCTTTTGTCGCCATTTGTCCCGCTTTTTTTTTGTTTTATCCCTCTTTTTTTTTATTTCAAAAAGAAAAAAAGAGGGACAAGAGGCGACAAAAGGGATGAAAGGGCCTACTGACAAGAGACGTGTCCACATTCGAATATAGCTATCTCCGTTCATCCTTTTCATCTCTTTTGTCGCCTTTTGTCCCGCTTTTTTCTTTTTTTTATCCCTCTTTTTTTAATTTCAAAACGAAAAAAAGAGGGACAAGAGGCGACAAAAGGGATGAAAGGGCCTACTGACAAGAGACGTGTCCACATTCGGATATAGCTATCTCCGTTCATCCTTTTCATCCCTTTTCTCGCCTCTTGTCCCGCCTTTTTCTTTTTTTAATCCCTCTTTTTTTTATTTCAATACGAAAAAAGGCGGGACAAGAGGCGACAAAAGGGATGAAAGGAGATAAAAGGGACGATCAAGTAGATTTGTGCTATTAGATACTAACTTTCAACGAGTGAACATGGAAAATCGGACTTTGAAAAACTGCCCTGTACCTAATTGTGGATCAAAGTACGGTATCTTGTTAAATTATCCAACCACTTGGCACAAGTCCATAGATTATCAACTCAAGAACGTAAACCATATTTACAAGAAGCGAAACTTCAAAAAAGAAAGTTTTTTGTCGAGGAATGTAAATCCAGTTGTTGATAATGGGAAATATGTTGGTTAGGAATCCTGCTTATAATATTGGTCTAACTGAGAGACCTTAGCTAAATTAGCTAATCGACATTTGTTAAACTTAGTGACCACACCAATTTGTTTTCTATAAAGTTGGAAACTTTTAAGGGTCTGACATTGTACTCCCGATCCTTGAAGAGTAAAGATATAAACGATGGCTGCTAATCGTTCCAACTCAGATGATGAAATGACTGAAGATTCTTATCAAAGCTCTGATTCTCAGGAGAGCACGGACTCCACTGATGATAGTTATGACGGAGAAGAGGATGTTTGGGAAAGAATTCGAAACGAAGCTAAAGAACGGCACCAGGAAGATTGGGAAGCGTTGGTTCAAAAGTATGAACAGGATGCGGATAGTCATGAAGTTGCTGAAATCACAGCCAGTAACGCTTTGGTTCCTACCTATAGAAAAGACCCAAGAGAAGTGTTGTTCGAAGATATGAAATGGATTCACAGCTTAAGAAAATATCCTGATTTCCGAAAAATCTTGGAAACAAAGCAAAACTTGATGAACATGGAAGATTATGGATGGAAAGAAGCGACCGAGGCTGCAATTCACCACCGAAAATTCTTGTTGAATAAACAATTCCAAAAACAACCTATTCCGGAACAGAGTGTTCCCGTGATGAATAATGCATTTGTACCTGTTAGAAATAAGTTTTATTAAGTCGATTTCTATTAATAAATGTCTTTAAAAATATTCTTCCTCTTGTCATCGTTTAAATATAAGCAATCAGTAAGCAGCATTTGTCAACAAGAAAAAATCAATGAAACATAAATCAGTGTAATCTTGTAACACGGTACATTATACCAACCCAAGAACTGAGAAATAAGAAAGTTATCAACTCCGCGACGATAAGGAAAACGAACTGTAAATTGGTGTTTTTGAGATTGAATAAACTTTGTTTAATTTATCTGGTTTGTTTTTATTCGTATGGTAATTATAGTTCAGTTTTAGAGAAGAATTTGCATCTCAAGTGTTTTCCTCAAAACAATAGGCCCTACAGTTATCGCTAATCCCTAAGAACAATAGCAGAGTTGATCTTATGAGTCACAGTGGATTTACTGTTATTAGTAAATGTTTATAAATATTCTGATCTCAGAATTACGTTACGAGTGAGTTGTGAATGATATAAAAAATATCGTTGGGTTACTATAGAGCAGATTACCAAAACAATAGTGTATTGTTATTCACAACAAAGATTTGCCCAAACCTGTTCAATCAAAACAAGTGAACTTTATTGATTTAAACGTTAAAGTAACTACAAAGTCAATTAATATCCATAAACTCTTCAACTTTTCTAAAAAATTGTTCTGGAACAGACACAGAATATATTGAAGCAAAGCCGTGTTGTTCAATGTCATTCAGTGGATGTATTTCACGTCTCACTACTTCAAGCACTTGATCAATGATAGAAGATCCGTTGTTACTGAACTGAAGATGTAAGAGATACACTGTGGTCCAGGGTAATTTGTAAAGTTCAGATAGGTAAACTTTCCATGATCGATGAATTTCAATGTTCAACATGTAGCAAACAGCGTTCACAATCTCCCACACTCTCTCTGGTTTGACTTCGTCTTTTGCATTGTTGTAGAACAAATTCCACGCTTCCTCTTCGGATAACATCAAGCAATCGTACTGTCTTTGGCTTGGGCGATTTGTTTCACATTGTCTTTCTTTCTCGGCATAGATTGGTTTTTCACAGAGTGCAGCATACACCAAATGTATTGTACTTGATATCCTGTGAAATGCTCTGTTTCTTTCGACAACTTCAACTTCATCGATGCAAATAGTGTCTTCTGATATAGGTTTCCTTGCCATCTTGTAGTTGGAGTTTTCTGGTTTTATACTTTGGGTTGTACTGACTCGGAGTTTTATAGCCGCTCAAGCCAGTTGCCCAAACATGCCCGAATAGATCGATGACCTCATTCATAGAAATAATAGATAATCCTCTGAGTTAATGAGATTCCACTTTATTCATGAGACGCCGCACTTTACAGCACTTTATTCATGAGCGCGCCTCACTTTATTCACGAGAGCGCCTTAAAAATTAGCATAGCGCCTTAAAAAAGGGCCGTACGCCCTAATTAATTTATGCATGACCTAAGACAATAAGACTGTGACGTCATCTGAATTAATGAGAGCGCCTTAAAAATTAGCGTAGCGCCTTAAAAAGGAGGCTAATTCCATGCCTCTCCTACTACTCGCGAGACCAATACTCGCCCTAGGTTTAACAGTAAGACGTGCACTGCTATCTCGCATGCGAGACCGAGACTCGCTCCCTGGTCTAAATGGCGACACACTCGCCAGCGAGACCGAGACTCGCTCCTAGTCTAAATGGCGACACACTCGCCAGCGAGACCGAGACTCGCTCCCTAGTCTAAATGGCGACACACTCGCCAGCGAGACCGCATCGCGCAGAATGAATGGACATATCTCGTTAACGAGGGCTAATTTGCGTATGAAGTGTTCACTCAAGCGCGCGGTAATTCAAAACTTTAATCAGATTTACAGAAGAACGGGCCAAATTTGAGCGAGGTCTTCTTAATTTTTATTTTTTCGGCACTCGATTTGGAAAGTATTAAAGTTTCACTGGACTTATGTGAGATAAAGGGCCAACGAAGCTTTTTGGAAAGTATTACGAAGGCTGAAGCTCACTAAGTAGTATCGCTTTCCGTCAAATATTGGGTAAATTTGACCAAAATTTGACTGAAGTAGTCTTGAAGTGAAGTTTTGGGTGGCTTTTTCTCGGTCTGTGTTGGAAAATGTTTCAAGTTTCACTCGGCAAATGAAAGATATAAGTCAACAATCAGTCTCAGTAAAAAAAATAACTTGAACTTAGCATACAGGCATACAGAACTTAGCATACAGAACTTAGCATACAGGCCTCCTCTTAAGAGTCCTGGCCTACATTCAGCTCACTCCTCACCTAACGATGGCTAAGCAGAAATTTCCTTGTGGAATCTGTACGAAATCTGTGAATCAAAATCACAAAGCTGTTTAATGTGGTATTTGCAACTATTGGATTCATATTAAATCATAGTTAATAGAGTGGAATGGTTAGGAAACCCGGCAAACTTCAAAAGGGCTAACAAAGGCGCTGCGATTTAGGTTGGAAGGGGTAAGACAAACGATTGTGCACGATCATAGTTCATTAGCGTTCCCTGAACGACTGAACTCACACGTTTCTATTGGCTGATTGATTAACATGTTGGAATTTCTGTGTTTTGTGCACGGTAGTGGTTGAAAAAAGCTAACAAAGACATATAACAAAGAAGGTCCCTGAGTTTCCTAACCATTCCACTCTATTAACTATGATTAAATGTAATAATCTCTCATCTAAAGACTATCGACACCTACAACTAAGTAATGAGGTATGGTTTTGTAAAAAATGTATATGATATATTTCCATTTTCTACATTAGAGGATATCGAATTGTATAATCTTAATAACTGTAAACTACCATCTCATTTTGACTTATTGCCTTCTCTTGATATACTATCCAAAATTTCTGGATTACCATTTCTTGATAATTCTGATATAGACAACAATATTCCAAATCCAATTAATTCTCGATATTATTACCCTAAGGATTTTGATAATTTAGTCTTATCTCCTGGACAACCACATTTTTCTTTATTTCACATTAACTTGAATAGCCTTGATGCCCATTTTGATAACCTTCAAGCACTCTTTCCATGTTGGCTTTTCCATTTCAAATAATTGGAATTACAGAGACTAGAGATCGTATTACCTTAGGATTTAAAAAGAACAATAATTTGGAAGGTTATGATTTGCTTACCCAGCCTTCTAATTCAGCAGCAGGGGGTGTAGCCATTTATGCTAGTAAATCACTGGATGTCAGTAAAAGATCTGACCTTAGTATAACCGACAATGATTTTGAGACCATTTGGTTTGAAATTAATAACAAAAAAGCCAACAATACTTTGTTGTTGTGCTTACAGACACCTTTCGTCCAATCCGATAAAATTCAGAGAACACCTTGAGTCAATTTTTCACAAAATATCTAGAGAAAATAAGAACATATATATTATGGGGGACTTTAACATGAATCTGTTAAATTATGAGAGCCATGTAGAAACCAGTGAATTCTTTAACACAATGACTTCTAATTTCCTTCTACCTTATATCCTCCAACCTACTCGAATTACTGACAGAACTGCTACCCTAATAGATAATATATATGCTAATACATTTAATTATAATGCTATCAGTGGTAATATTATTACTAAAATTGCTGATCACCTTCCACAGTTTCTAATTGTAGAAGATTTCAAAATTAATTATAAAAGTTTATATTAATATAAAACTGATTATTCAAACTTCGATGCAAATGCCTTTAGCAACAATTTTTGCCTTCTTGATTGGTCATTCCTGAGTAATAATAACTTGGATACTGATTCAAAGTTCGATACATTCTACAACAAAATCTCTTCTTATGTTGACCTTCATGCTCCTCGCAGAAAGTTATCAAAGCAAGAAATCAAGTTAAAATCTAAACCCTGGATAACTACAGAAATATTGAGAATGATTAAATATAGAGACAAATTATATTCTAAGTTATTTAAAAAACCGAATGACCTTAACCTCACATACTTATTTAAGAAATGTAGAAATCGAGTTGTTAATGACATTAAAGAGAGCAAAAGGAAGTATTTAGACAATACTTTCTTTCTAATATGACAAATATGAAAAAACTCTGGTCAGGTATCCGATCAATTATTAATATTAGTAAATGCAAAATTAGCTCTGTTCCTACATTATTGGAAAATAATAAATCCATTGACAATCCATATGTCAGCAAATATCTTCAATAAGTTTTTCGTCAACGTTGGTAAATCAACTGATAAAAATATCCCTAAAGGAAATCATAGTGCCTCATTTTACCTTAAAGGTAATTATCCACAGTCATTTTTTTTATCACCTGTAGTTCCACTAGAAGTTTCACTAATTATTTCTAAAATGGATAATAGTAAATCTGTTGGGCCAAATAGTATTCCAATTCCCTTATTAAAAATTCTTAATGATCATATTTCTAAACTATTAGCACTATTAATCAATGATTCCTTTACCTCTGGAATCTTTCCAAGTAAACTAAAAATAGCTAAAGTTACTCCTATTTTCAAAAAAGGATCAAGACTGGAAAAGTACAATTATAGGCCTATATCAGTTCTATCTATCTTTAGTAAAAGGTTTGAGAAATTAATGCATCAACGTCTTTATTAATATCTTGAACAACACAGTATTCTTTATTCCCTTCAGTTTGGGTTCAGAGAGAAGTGTTCAACATCTCATGCTCTTATTAGTATAACTGAATTGATACGAAATTCAATTGACAGCAATGAATATGGATGTGGAATATTTATTGATTTGAAAAAGCTTTTGACACTGTTAATCATTCAATTTTCAGTATTATCTAAAATGAATCACTATGGTATAAGAACTGGTTTTTGTCTTATCTTTCTAATAGAGAACAATATGTAACTGTTAATGGCCATAATTCTGTTCCTTTACCAATTAATTGTGGAGTGCCCCACGGTTCCGTGTTAGGCCCATTGTTATTTTTGTTATACATTAATGACCTACCAAATGCTTCAAGTTTGCTTAAATTTCATTTATTTGCTGATGATACTAATATCTATTATTCTTCTAAAAATCTTGAACACCTCCAACAATTAATAAACAAGAAGCTGCACGCAGCTTGAACTCCGGCGTATCATTTACAACGCGGATGCTCTCATACACCTCAGTGCGTGTTTGGCACATTACGAACGCACAATTAGATGCGAAAGTAGGCAGAGACAGTCGATCTGATCTAAAACTCCACGAGTTCATTAGAACTCGAGTAAACACAAGTACAACACGAACACAAGTAGCACATGAGTGAACACAAGCGAGGTTAAGTAAGCCAGGATACTCTTGGATAACATGCACAGATAGCCCAAAAATACTAGGATACAAATGCTGACGAACTGCATGATCTAAAACTCCACACGAGTCAGAACCCGAGTGCACTAGCGAATCATAATTTAATTAACAAAACATTATAGTAAAAAAATCAATAATAAAAATTGTGTTATCATCTTAGTTGTTTCGGGTTAACTGTTCTTAGCTTACCCATTCACCTGCGTGTTTGGCACTTTATGAACGCACAATCAGTTGTAAAAGTACACACGCACAGCTGTCGATCTGACCTAAAACCCACATGTGTCAGAACACGAGTGAAGACGAGTGAAGACGAGCGACTTCAAGTAAGCTAGGGCACCCTAGTATAACACAGCAAGCTAAAAACTACTAGGATCCAAATACTATGATGATCTGATCTAAAACTCCACATGAGTGCACAGCGGTTCATAATTATCAAAACATTATAATAATAATAAAAAAACATTTAATTGTTTTCTCGTCTTACTTGTTTCGGGTTACCTGTGTTATCAGTGGGGTACCCGCTTTTTGTATTTTCGGGTTACCAGTATTATCCTAAGCTTGGCTCAGTTATGTCGGGTTACCTGTGTTTTCAGTAAGGTATTTTCGGGCTACCTGCATTCACATCGTTATTAGTATGCACATAGCCAGATCACTGTTTATAGTACACATGTACAATCACTCAAGACAAATTGGATTGGACTATCAGATGCGAAAGTATGCACGCACAGTCGCATCACGAAGCAGCACCAGAGTAACAAGAAGCTGCACGAACTCAAGCCTAAAATCAACTCAATGTCTATGCAAAGATGTATCAGAAATATATAAATTGTGCTGTTTATTTTTTCTCTGTTACACGTCTATGAAGAGAAAATCTGAAACCTTTCTCACAACGTCCGCTCAGACGGCTCAAGTCTATTTTTTACTGGACTAACGGCTCCTAATTGCGAACCATTGTGTTTTCTTTGTGTTGGAGGTCGATATGGTAAAATTTGCTTTGAATTGAGCCGCCACACAATCTAAATTGATCAGCGGAGAATCGAACTTGAAAACTAATTTTCTCTTCAGACGCGCAACACAGACAAATATAATAGCAGAACTTATATCTTTAGAATACATGTTTGTTTAGACGTTGTGAACAACACAAGTAGAACACGAGTGAACACGAGTGCACGCAAGTAGAACACAAATAAACACGAGCAACCGTCACGTAATAAGCCAGGGTACCCAGGATTACACAGGTAGCCCACAAATACTAGGATCCAAATACCAGTAGGATCTGAAATATAACTCCACACGAGTCAGAACACGAGTGAACATGAGTGCACCAGCGCTTCATGATTTAATTAACAGAAAAGCATAATAATAAAATAATAAAAATTGTGTTATCGGCTTAGTTGTTTCGGGATATCTGTGGTATCAGTGTGTGTACCGTCTTTGTATTGTCGGGCTATCTGTGTTATCCTAGGGGAACGCCATTATCATGATAATAATAAAATAATAAACTTAGTTGTGTTGTCCTATTGTTATCAATGCAGTACGGTGACCGGTACGGTACTATACTCTATGTATTTTCCGTCTAACTACAACTAGATTTATCAGCGGACATTCCAACATGAAAACTCTTTTTTTCTTCAGACGCGCAACACAGAACAATAAAATAGCAGAACTTAATTATGTCTTTTGACGTTGGGTTGATTTTAGAGTTCAGTTCCCCTTTTACTTCGGCCCGGTTTTTTTTCAAATCAACTTTGACATTGTTCGAAAGCTGAATGAGTTTTTTTTTAATCTATTTGTCCCGACGAACGTGAACTAACGCCAAAATGTGTGAATGCAAGGCGAGACTGACTTCCGTCTTCCAGTTACTTTGCGTGACCTGGCAAATTAATAAGTTTTCTATTAGGCTTTCACTATGCGAGCGGATGACCTTTCACCAGTTTCATTCCAGTCTATGGCGGTGCTAGCTAGCTTTTAGTCCAACTTTATACTAATTCTCTTGATTGGTTATTAGTTTCCTGAAAGAATATATATATATATATATATATATAGACGTAATTTCTAGCAGATTATCCGAGCCCATGAATCAAATTATAGGTGGGATCGGATAATTTAGGACGATATTTAGGACGAGTTTCTGAAAACAGCAAAGCTATTAAAAGTACAGTGGGGAAATACGTGTCAGGAAGGCCCACAAGAATATATATCTTGTCTGGAACATTTACGAAGCCTGAAACGACTTTCTGAAATACCGTTCTGGATATTCGAGTTTACAAATTTAATACAGTACTGGGTTTCCAGCTAGTGTTTGTTTCGGTTGTTCGTTTCCGATTACATTCGCTCCATTTACTACGCTCTGACTACAAGCACTCTTGTATTTTCAAGTAATTTTCAATAATTATGTTCTCAAGTTCCGCAATAATTTATGCTTATATGTTATAAGGTAAGACGAAATACTCTATCGATGTAAATCATGCCAGTTATTTAACTACAATTGGGTAAAAATCAACAACACAATGTAAGTCAATATACTTCTTCAAATAGGTCCCCTTTAGTTTATTTCTTCAACCAGAAAATGAGTACAGCATTTCAGTTGGTATACACTGAAAACATCTGCTTAACTAAGATTTGTAAGAATCTTACCGGATCATGTAAATATTCCGCTTGGCTCAATGAGGGTTTCTGTCGTCAAAGTTGATTTTCCCCCCAGTTTTCCCCATATTAGCAGACATGTATAATATACTGGTTATTCTGTCGTAAAACATGCCTTAGCTGTGTGGTTGAACTTGAACAAGACCTGACCAAACTTTCAACATCGGTATAGGAATAGATTTCTGACAATGACTCATCGAAATCGATACTCCTCGTCTCGCCTAGTCTGAGAGCTTTGAACTTTCTTATCTGAGCGTGCCTGACGAAATCTAACCTTTGATTATAATCGGATACCCGTTTATATCCAAACGTGTTTGTATACACTCAACCTGAGATTGTATTTCGCTTACGTTTTTAAATGTGCATCAGATCTCTCCAGACAGCGCAGATCGAATGTATTACGTTGTTCATGATTGAGGCAAATTGAGTACTCATGACGTGCGGTAGCCTTAAACCCTCTAAAGCTCTCTACCAAACATTTATCTTTCTAATAATGCGCATGCCTCCTGCTTTATCGCTCGATCACAGCGTCTCCGACCCACATTGTTAGCGAAAAAGGTCTGAACTGATCAACATTTGAACTCCGGCGTATTTTGTGTAATGTGGACTATCTCAGATACTGCGTGTTTGCCAATTACAACGCACAATCAGATGCGAAAGTACGCACACACAGTTGATCTCATCTAAAACGAGTCAGAACACGAGTGAACAAAAGTAGAACACGAGCGACTTAAAGTAAGCCAGGGTAACACAGGTAGCCCAAATATACTAGGGTCCAAATACTAAGATGATCTGTTCTAAAACTACACATGAATCAGGACATGAGCGAACTCAAGTGCACAGCGGTTCATAATTTAATTAACAAAAAATATAATAAACAAATATAGTTATAATTGTTTTATCGTCTTAGTTGTCTCGGGTTACCTGTATTTTCAGTGCGATACCCTATTTTTGTATTTCCGGGCTACCTGTGTTATTCTAGCTTAGCTTAGTTGTGTCGGGTTACTTGTGTTTTAAGTAAGGTACCCTCTCTTTGTATTTTCGGGCTACTTGTGTTCACATCGTTATTAGCATGCACACAGCCAGATCACTGTTAGTACACACGCAAAATCTGTTAAATTGGATTGGACAATCAGATGCGAAAGTATGCACGCACAGTCGCGTCACGTAGCAGCGCCAGAGTAACAAGAAGCTGCACGCACAACCTTTAAAGAGGAACTAAAGCCTAAAATCAATTCAATATCTATGCAAAGATGTATTCGAAATAAATAAATTGTGCTATTTAATTTTTCTATGTTACGCGTCTTAATGAAGAGAAAAGCTGAAACCTTCCTCACAGCCTCCGCTCAGATGGCTCACATCTTTTTTTTTTGCTGGAGTAACGGCTCCTAATTGCGAACCATTGTGATTTCTTCAATATGGGGACATTTGCTTTGAATTGAGCCACCACACAATCTAAATTTATCAGCCGAGAATCGAACTTGAAAACTAATTTTCTCTGCAAAGTCGCGCAACACAGAAAAATATAATAGCAAAACTTATATCTTTAGAATACATCTTTGTTTAGACGTTGTGAACACAAATAGAACACGAATGCACGCAAGTAGAATATGGATAAACACGAGCAACTTCACGTAAGCTAGGGTACCTAGGATAGCACCGGTAGCCCAAAAATACTAGGATCCAAATACTAGTAGGATCTGAAATATAACTCCACACGAGTCAGACCAGGAGTGAACATGAGTACACTAGCGCTTCATTTAATTAATACAAAACATAATAATAATAACATAATATAAATTGTGTTATCGGCTTAGTTGTTTCGGGTTACCTGTGGTATCAGTGTGTGTCGTCTTTGTAGGTTCGGGTTACCTGTGTTATCCTATTGTTATCAATGCGGTACGGTACTATATATACTCTATGTATTTTCGGGCTATCTGTGTTATCTAGGGGAGCGCAATAAATTGTTGTAACATGGCTCACTTTCGGTGGCCGTCCGCATGTCTTGGCCTTTTAGACATGTCTCGTTCCAGTCTGCGACCGCGCGAAGCGTGTTACATAGTGCGATGTTGATCAGTTGGATGTTGAGTGCCAACTTCAATTGGCAGAGGTTTCTAGTACTTCGAGCTATCAATTGGTCAGGAGTCTATGCTCTTTGTGATGCTGAGGTTTTTTGGCCATCAGAAAGTATATTTAACTTACTTTTCGTACAGTGTTTGGACGAGATTGACCGATATTAGATTTTACGCAAAATTGTCAATGTCATTAATGTTGTACATCTAGAACAGAACATTTGACCAAATGTTTTCAATTTTGTTCTTCGCATAGTCAGCATCTCTGTTTGCTGCCGTATAAAAATTAGACACTTTCAATCAATATTTCTGGTTCAAAAGTTTCGAAAACTAAGACATAGTGTAGCGCGTTTAACGCTAGAAAGTTCAGCAGTCCGGAAGTCTGTGAAATGACTAGCGACTTTGAATATTCTTTAGACTGTTTTCCTTTAAACGATATCCAGTCTCCAAGTCGGTTTTCCAAAACGATTTTCTAGTTCTGTTTACAATTATACAGTTATCCAACTCCAATACGATTTGATCTCCCGATAAACCCGCAGGGGTAGCCAGAAGGCACTCTGTCCAACATCCTGCCACAACGCCGGTGAGGTCCGCAAATGAGCACTTCCAAAACATACCAAATGTCAGTTGAGAAAACAATCTTACGAGTTTGCAAGAAATGTCCGGCAGTCAGCCTTAGTTTTTTTAATTAACCAGCAATTTTGCATATAGAACGCAAGAGACTGCTTGTAAAAATGTGACCTCGTTACCAGACATGTTTTGACTTGTTCTAGACTAGGAAAACACAATTAATTGATAAAATAACAAACGCCCTGTCCTGTCATTCACTTTGATTAGTTATCAGCCGACAAGACGGACAAGTTATCTCGAGTTGTCTCATACAGCTGACCCCGTTATCTAAACGTGTTTGCATACACTTAACTTGAGATTGTATTTCGCTTATGCTATTAGATCTGTTCAGGCAGCGCAGATCGAATGTATTACGTTGTTCGTGTATTTTTACAGTTCTTTACAAGAATCATAGGATTAGAAAGTAGTTAAAAAGAACTGATAGCGCCTCAAAGTCTCACGCTTTGCTCATTCCACATTCCCGTAGTGGTAATTATTCTGTGATGATTTTATGTGATGTAAACAGCGTTAAATAAATCTATAACGTTTAATGCGCATGCCTCCTGCTTTATCGCTCGATCACAGCGTCTCCGATCCACATTGTTAGCGGCAAAGGTCTGATCTGATCAACTTCTGTCGCCGATAGAACAACAAAAAAATTATAATAAAAATATAAAATAGATAAATGATGAAGGCTTAAAGTAAGTAACAACAAGAAGCTGCACACAGCTTGAACTCCGGCGTATTTTTGGTAACGCGGACTATATCGGATACTGGGTGTTTGCCAATTATAACGCACAAGCAGATGCGAATGTACGCACTCACAGTTGATATCATCTAAAACGAGTCAGAACACGAGTGAACAAAAGTAGAACACGAGCGACTTAATGTAAGCCAGGGTACCCTATGATTACACAGGTAGCCCAAAAATACTAGGATCCAAATACTAAGATGATCTGTTCTAAAACTCCACATGAGTCAGGACATGAGTGAACACGAGTGCACAGCGGTTTATAATTTAATTATCAATAAAACATAATAAACAAATATAATTATAATTGTCTTATCGGGTTACCTGTGTTATCAGTGCGGTACCCTATTTTTGTATTTCCGGGCTACCTGTGTTATTCTAGCTTGGCTTAGTTGTGTCGAGTTACTTGTGTTTTAAGTAAGGTACCCTCTCTTTGTATTTTCGGACTACTTGTATTCACATCGTTATTAGCATGCACACAGCCATATCACTGTTAGTACACACGCACAATCAGTCAAATTGGATTGCACAATCAGATGCGAAAGTAAACACGCACAGTCGCATCACGTAGCAGCCCCAGAGGAACAAGAAGCTGCACGCACCTTTAAATAGGAACTAAAGCCTAAAATCAATTTAATATATATTCGAAATAAATACATTGTGCTATTTAATTTTTCTACGTTACCCGTCTATGAAGAGAAAAGCTGAAACCTTCCTCGCAGCCTCCGCTCAGACGGTTCAAGTCTGTGTTTTTTTGCTGAACTAACGGCTCCTAATTACCAACCACTGTGTTTTCTTCAATATGGTGAAATTTGCTTTGAATTGAGCCACCACACAATCTAAATTGATCAGCGGAGAATCGAACTTGAAAACTAACTTGAAAACTAATTTTCTCTTCAGACACATATAATAGCAGAAGTTATATATTTAGAATACATGTTTCTTTAGATGTTGTGAACATAAGTAGAACACGAGTGAATACGAGTGCACGCAAGTAAAACAGGAATCAACACGGGCAACTTCATGTAAGCCAGGGTACCTAGCATTACACAGGTAGCCCAAACATACTAGGATCCAAATACTAGTAGGATCTGAAATATAACTCCACGATTCAGAACACGAGTGAACATGAGTGCACTAGCGCTTTATGATTTAATTAACACATAATCAGAATCAGAATAAAATAATAAAAATGGTGGTATCGGCTTAGTTGTTTCGGGATATCTGTGGTATCAGTGTGTGCCGTGGTACCTGTGTTCTATTGTTATCAATGCGGTACATTACTATACTCTATGTATTGTCGGGCTATCTGTGTTATCCGTCTTTGTATTTTCGGGGTACCTGTGTTGTCCTTTGTTATCATTGCAGAACGGTGACCGGGCTAACTACAATCTAGATTTATCAGTGGACATTCGAACATGAAAACTAATTTTCTCTTCAAAGACGCGCAACACAGAAACATAAAATAGCAGTACATAATGATGTCTTTTGAATACATCTTTGTATAGACGTTGACATTGTTCGAAAGCTGAATCATTGTTTTTTTTATCTATTTGTACCGACGAACGTGAACTAACGATTAATAAGTTTTCTATTAGGCTTTCACTATGAGAGCGGATGACCTTTCACCAGTCTCGTTCCAGTCTATGGCGGTGCTACTAACCGTACTAAAAGACGTCGAATAAATCTAGCTTTTACTCCAACTTTATACTAATGCTCTTGATTGGTTATTAGTTTCCTGAAAGAAGTATATATATATAGAGAGACGTAATTTCTAGCAGATTACCCGAGCCCATGAATCAAATTATAGGTGGGATCGGATAATTTACATGTAGGACGATATCGAGGTTCTGAAAACAGCAAAACTATTAATTCGAAAGCACAGTGGGGAAATACGTGTCAGGAAGGCCCACAAGAATATATATCTTGTCTGGAACATTTACAAAGCCTGAAACGACTTTCTAAAATACCGTTCTGGATATTCGAGTTTAACACTAGAATTAAAAGAACTAAGAGAATCAATAGACCTCATTTCCAGTAGTAACGAGTTCCATAAAATAGGAGCAGATACCAAAAAAGTCCGGAGCCAGATTTCATATGCTTTGCAATTTGTCTTCCAACTTAATTCGCTCACTCGGTTTCCACTTGAACACCTAAACTATTGAACTAAATATACGATATAGTTAAATGACAAGTCTCAAACTACATGTCGGACCGAAGTAGTTTACTGGCAAGTTTAGCTCGACGGTACTGTGTGCAGTTTTCGCACACTAGATCTAGACAGCTAGTACAAAGCACAAACTCCTCCATGTCCGCTCTGTTAACGCCGATTACTATTTATCGTATGGTTTCCAATCTTCCAACTTATTGCGCTCGCAATCTCCACTAGAACACCTAAACTAAACTAAATATACGATATAGGCATATGACAAGACTCAAACTACATCTCAGACTCGGATAAGGGAAAACTTAGCTGATGCAGTACAATATAAAGCTAAAATTCCTGTTCGTTCGACGCAGTTCCGTTCAATACAATGTAAATTAATTATTACGAGTCGATAAACGTCTTTAAAAAGGTCTCCTTTAGTTTATTTCTTCAGCCAGAAAACGAGTACAGCATTCGGGTATACACTAAAAACATCTTACCGGCAGAATTTGTACGTGGTTATCAAGCTCAATGAGGGTTTCCTCAGTTTTCTTTCAGTATCTTAATCCAGTAGAGAGACTCTTTGGCTAGCTGTGTAGTTGACCTGACCCAAACTGTCAACAGTTTCACCATTGACTGATTGCCTAATTTTACGGCCGGGAATAGATTTCTGAGAATGACTAATCGATCTATATCTCCTTGTCTCGTCTTGTCTGAGAGCTTTGAACTTTCTTATCTGAGCGCGCCTGACGAAATCTAACCTGAGATTATAATTCGATACCTTTTATGTCTAATCCTGTTTGGATACACTTAAGCTGATATTGTATTTCGCTCACGTTTTTAATTGTGCATTAGATCTGTTCAGACAGAGCAGATCGAATGTATTACGTTGTTGGTGTATTTTTAGGTCTATAACAGTTCCTTTACAAGAATCATAAGATTAAAAAGTAGTTAAAAAGAACTGTAGGGCCTCGAAGTCTCACGCGTTGCTCATTTTACATTCCCACAGTGGTAATTATACGGCGATAATATTATGCGATGTAAACAGTGTCTAATAAATCTATAACGTTTAATGCGCATGCCTCCTGCTTTATCGCTCGATCACAAGCGTCTCCGACCCACATTGTTAGCAGCAAAGGTCTGAACTGATCAACTTCTGTAGACGATAGGAGAATAATAAAAAAAAAAAGACAGACTGCATTTTAAGACTCCGGCTGCTGCCATAGCAGCGCCGGAGTAAAAAGACACAGACTGCATTTTAAGACTCCGGCTGCTGCCATAGCAGCGCCGGAGTAATAAGTGCAAAATATATGCCCTCTGTTTTTTTCGGGCTACCTGTGTTATCCTTGTGCAAACGAAACAACTATGAAACTGTTGATTGCTGAAGAGATCGAGTGCCACTACATGGCAATTAAAATCAGCAAATTGCCAGTTGAGCAAACCTTATGAGTTTGCTTAACCGTTCTGAGTTTCTTTATCAACGGCCGCATAAATATAAGCTAATATATAATAATAATAATCGATTTATGTAGCGCTATTCCCTAAAGTCCTATAGCGCTTTACAATACAACAAGTATTAAAAACTAACTTACTAAAAATTGTTACGCAATAATACAGATACTGTAACGTATCGTTTTACAAGTAATTCCCTATTTTATACCAAAAAGAAAATTGAATAATAATAACAATAATAATAATGGCTTAAATACTTGGCAACATATAATATACCAAAAGCTTTGAATTAAAAGGTCTTGTTTTAACACTAGAATTAAAAGAACTAAGACAATCAATCCCGGGGAATCAATAGACCTCATTTCCAGTGGTAATGAGTTCCATAAAATAGGAGCAGATACCGAAAAAGCCCGGAGTCCATGCTTTCAACTGATACTTCGGGACCTTGAGTAAATGTTGATTTGCCGAGCGTAGCTTCTGGACTTGTCGAACTATAGTAGCTTGTCGAAGTAAAATGCTCTCGTTGTTTATTTGTTTCATGAAAGAAGTAGACATGCGCTTTGGGTAACGAATTTCATTATTTCTAGCGGATTAAAAACACAATCGAACCCATGAATTTTCCCCGGAAGCTTCGAATATGATTTGACCTCGGCAGGAAGCCAGTGTATTCTTGAACGAGTGGGACTTTTCACAACCACGCTTGGTAGTTTGAAATGTACTCGACATCACAGACACATAGACTTTAAAACAGAGCGATAATTAAAATAAAAGAACGAAAAGCACATTAACAGACTATAGAATCCTCGTAAGTCTTGCAACGATACTGAAACACGATCCCGTAAATTTTGAATGAGTAAGTCTATTTGCGTCTTGACAACACAGTGACAAGTCTTGAATAAAATCCCGTTCGTTAAGTCTAGAGTTTTAACTTAATTGAGGTCTGGCACACAATCTTGGCCCGTAGATAATTCCAATTTGTATCCTTTGTCGTGAAACTGTCGGCAGAGTCCGCTGCAAGTGGGTGGACAATCTTTAGAGAATTCTGTGTGCCACCGGGCCGACGCACGACTGCATAAACTAAATTATGCAAAGGTCTGCGGGTCGATCTGATATCCCTTGAAGCCTTGAAGAAACATACTTGTCATCTAGAATCCAGAACAACACTTCTATTGAACTTGCAATGAAACGAAGTCTAGAGTCTTGACAACACAGTGAAAAGTCTAAAAAGGAAGCCTTCGTTATTAAAGTCTGGAGTCTGGAACTGGACTTACAATGGAACAAGATATGACAGACCATAGCGGCATGTAACGCAACGTCGAATCAAATATTATAATATTAGCGCTGCCCAAAATAAACCAATTGTTATCTGTGGATTGATCACGTTTAGTCTAATTGCTTGATCCTGCTATCTGCAGTGTGCCTAGAACATCTAACCTCAGATTGTATTTCAATACCTAAGTGTTTCAAGTTTATCAATTACTTATGCGGTCCTAGACTAGAAGGCGCCGTAGTTTCGCCTGAGTCAACAATACTTCATCCATATTAATAATTCGGTTAGAGAGAATATAGAGGCAAATTAACTACTTCATGACGTGACGGTAGCCTTAAACCCTCTAAAACTCTTTACTGAACATTTATCTTTCAACTAATGCGCATGCCTCTTGCTTTATCGCTCGATCACAGCATCTCCGACCCACATTGTGAGCGGCAAAGGTCAGAACTGATCAAAAATTTTACAGCAAACATTAATAATAATAAAAAAAATTAAAAGACACAGACTGCATTTTAAGACTCCGGCTGCTGCCATAGCAGCGCCGGAGTAATAATGAATTAAGGGCAGTTGCGGACTGGATGAAAACTAATAGATTAGCTCTTAGTCTACAAAAAACTAATTTTATATTATTCCATTCTAATCAACATAAGCCTACTCAGTCTTTTAATATCAGAATTGATAATAGCATTATTAAACAAGTTTCTTTTGTAAAATATTTAGGAATTTCATTTGATTCTAATCTTAACTGGAAATGTCACATTAATGAACTATGCTTAAAGTTATCAAAAACTATTGGCATTTTGTCTAAGGTTAGACATTTTGTCAATACCGATATCCTTGTTATGCTTTATTATGCTCTAGTTTATCCATTTCTAACTTATGGTGTTCAAGCCTGGGGTCTTACATACCATAGTTACCTAAAGCCTATTTCTATAATCCAGAAAAAAGCTGTAAGAATTATAACTTTTTCAGAACCTAGATCCCACTCTGAACCTCTCTTTAAATCATTCAACATGCTTAAGTTTAACGATGTTATTAATCTTCAAATTCTTTCATTTCTTTTTCAGTGGTCTCATAATCTAACACCTAGTAGCTTTAGTGACTATTTTAAGTACGTATCCAATGTTCACTCCTATCCTACCCGTCAATCCCTAAGTAATGATATATATTTAAAAGCTGTTAAAACTACTCACTATGGATTACGTTCTCTTCAATATACTGGTTCAAAACTTTGGAATTCTTTACCTTCTGATACAAGAAACATAACCTCTCTCGTCTCCTTTCGTAAAAATATTAAACGCTCTGTTTTAGATAATTATTCCTTTGACTAGTCTTGATTTTATAATATTTATTAGATTATAAGAAATACAAACTTACTTTAATGTATTCTCCCTTTAAATATAAGTATTGAGGGTCATCCTCTCGATTAGTTTATGCTATTAGGATGACCCGAACTCAATAAAATAATTATATTAGTTAATATTATATGTTCAAATATTCACATCGTAAATGTCAATTCATAAGTATATTTCCAAATCGTAAACTTATTATTGAGTCAAATAAAACATGATGATGATGATTTCAAGTTGTATCGGTTTTGACTTTTTCCCGTAATGAGGGTCGAGCCAAAGAGGTTTCCTTTACACAATGGTGAAGATCACGAGCACTCGGTGCTAAGCTCCGCCTCCTCCGGCCTTCCGTAATCCCAGTGGATCTCAAATGTACGCTTGTCGGGCCCGGCCTAATCATCCGAGCGGGAAATTCAAATTGGAAAAACACCAAAATTTACGTAAACGTCAACAACATGAAGTGACACCTGAAGCGGCTACTTTGAAACTAGGACGCTTTAGTTAAAATAAGAATATCTCACGGTAATGTTCAAATCGCATCGACATCAAGTATGAAAACAGATTCTACACGCTTTCACCTTTCAAATGAGCTATCATTCAAGCTTCTCGGTCTTCTAGAAGTCAAAATATTGATATAAGTGTCGCGGCTAGTTCTGTTCAACTCTACGCAAGTGTTTAAAAAACCGCCTCTGAATCGGCTACTTTCAAACCAAGACGCTTTAGTTAAAATAAAAATATCTCACGGTAATGTTCAAATCGTATTGCAAACAAGTATGAAAACAGATTCTCTAGGCATCCACCTTTCGAATGAGCTATCATTCGATCAAGCTTCTTGGTCTTCTAGAAGCCACGATAGTTTTATTAAAACGTCTCGATCAAGGTTGTGAACTAAAGCCGCGTGTTATGTGTCGTAAAGCATGACAGTTGCCGAAATTAGAGCTAACCTAAAAGCTCAAAGTTATGAACTAAAGCTTCTTTACAACACTTGTCTTAATATAACAAGCAGCTTTCATTATCGTTGGTTAAGCGAAACCAAGTCAGTAACACTGTAGATTAGTTTTCATGGATAATTATATCGTTAAGCGTTTTTCAACATCAACTTTACAACACTACCTGAATAAATGGCGATGAAATGAACGAGTTGTTATCTTTAGCAAGGAATTGAAATCAGGAAAATTTGGGATGATTTATATTTTAAACAATGATATAGAGACGAGTTCACACTAGCGACGCAAGCTAATTATGACAGGGTCTGCGTATTTTGGTTGCGCTTATGTTTGTCTCACTAGTGTGAACCAGTCCTTACTGATAATTCTCTTGAGAATTTGTCAAGTTTTACCTTATCAATCATCGTATGATTGATAGGTTAGGCTTTGCATTGGAATGACGTACATTACCTCACGTGAAAGCTAGAGCCAATCAAATAACGATTTTCAACGTTCATTGTGCCAGAGCGCGTCATTTGAAAATGTCCACAAAACAATAGTCATTCTGCTCCCTAGTCTAAATGGCGACACACACTAACCTAAACCCATGACCATAGTGTCCCAGGTAACAAAGGTCAACTAAACTATCCTTAATAATATAGAGTCAACACATATCTCTAAAACCTCGCCTCACGCATAGAATCTGAGACGCTTGGTAAAGGATCAAGCACTTCACCGTTGTATCTGAAATAGTCTCAGGATTGTGTGGTATTACGTCCTCACTCTACACTCTTGGGTTGCACATCTTCTTGCTCTTTAGTGGCCTTTCCAACCTCAGGCTCAATGAATCTCTTCATGTGCGCCACGTTCCTCATTTTGCTCCTTCCATCAGTGTCTTCTATGAGAACAGCATTACCATCCTGCGCTGAATTTCTCATCAGCATACTCCTTTTGGCGTAGTTTTGCACGGGCGTCTCTCCCCCCAAGAGTTGTTACCATTCTGTCTCCATGGCCCGGTCGTTCCGCACTCTAAGTTTCGGAAGCTTATCGCGGAACTTCCTTCCCATCAGCAACTCCGCTGGTGACATTCCGGTCTCAATGTGAGGTGATGTCCTGTATTGGAATAGGAAGTCCTCCACAGCTCTCTTCCAATCTTTTCCTTCCAGCTTGGCAATTCTCACAGCCTTCAGGAGAGTCTCGTTGCACCGTTCAACTTCCCCGTTACTCTGAGGCCAGTATGGAACACCTTTCTTGTGTACTATTCCAAGATAGTCCAAGAACCCTTCAAATTCTTTGGATGCAAAGGGTGGTCCATTGTCGCTACGGACGCTTTCCGGTAGACCGTGTGTCCTGAACATTGCCTCCATACACTTTATCACATGTTGTGCGTCTGTTTTCTTCACCAGAACTACCTCCGGCCAACGCGAGTAGTGATCTACTACTACTAGGAGATGATCGCCTCCTGATACTTCAAGAAGGTCGACTGCAATGTCAGTCCATGGACCCTCGGGTAGTCTTGTTGATCGGATGGGCTCTGGCTGGGCTCTTTGTCCTACAAGCTGGCATGGGTGGCATGCTCGTACGACTTGTTCGACTTGCTTGTGCATCTGTGGCCACCAGACCTTTTCTCGCAACCTGGCCTTGGTACGAACTATGCCTTGATGTCCTTCATGAGCTAACCTGATAGTATGTTTCCACAGATTCTCAGGCATGACAATGCGATTTCCTCTCATCACCAGCTGCCCCAGGACCCATAACTCATCTTTGAGAGCCTTGTACACAGTACCTTGTAGACGAAACCAGTTTCCTGTGGTCACTGCTTCACGCACCAACTTCAGTGTAGGGGTCTTCTTTTGAGGTTTCTTCTACCTGCCTGGGCACTAAAGCTGCAGGCACTGCCTCCCTTGCGATGCTACAAGCATATTCTTCTGTCTTATCAACATCTTCATCTTCGGTTTGACCCACCGGAAGTCGGCTTAGAACATCCGCGGCGTTTTGTTTGCCTGGTATGTATCTGACGGTGTATCTGAACTGCTGGAGATAGAGTAACCATCGCTCTATCCTGGCAGAGGGTGGTTGTGCGCTTGACCGCCCAAGTACAATGACTAGAGGCTTGTGGTCTGTGCAGACCTCGAAGTCGATTCCGTACAAGTAAAGGTAAAACTTCTGACATGCCCACCTGACGGCCAAGGCCTCTCTTTCGAACTGTGAGTACCTTGTCTCGACTAGCGTAATATATGGGCCTATACGATCCATCTTCTTGCTTCTGTTCAAGTATTGCAATGGGTGATGTATCTGTTATGATCCGGGTTACCGCACCTTGCTTGTGGTAAGCCATCACCGGTGCTTGGGTAAGCTGAACCTTAATCTCGTGGAACGCTTTTTTCTCTTTGTCGCCCCACTTCCAC
Organism: Actinernus sp. WN-2022; assembly: GCA_030867875.1. Lineage (NCBI taxonomy): Eukaryota > Metazoa > Cnidaria > Anthozoa > Actiniaria > Actinernidae > Actinernus > Actinernus sp. WN-2022. The sequence goes on from JAOWCC010001634.1 coordinate 53,644,260, forward strand.
TGGGTACCTTTGCACGTTAAATCCCACAATGGTCCCGACATTGTGGCAAAATTGGGGATGAACTTTGCGCAGAACTGGACTGAACCAAGGAAGCTTCTCATCTCGGACTGGTTATGGGGTCTTGGAGCCTCGACGATTGCCTTCACCCGCTCGCTTGACACTTTCAGTCCTCCACAGAGTATGTCTCCCATGTAGGTCATGCTTGTGACGCCAATCTCACACTTTTGGTAGTTGAGTGTCAATCCGTTTTCTTCCAGCTTACACACGACTCTTTCAAGGTTCTCGTCGTGTTCCTTGTCATCTGCACTAACCCTCGCACGTCGTCATGGAGGTTGTGCGCACCTGGGCAATCTGTGATGATTTGCCACACTATCTGCTGGAATTTCTCAGTCGCCATATTCACACTAAACAGCAAGCGTTTGTATCTGTACAGACCATTTGGTCCAGCAAATGTTGTAATGTCCCTAGAGTAAAATACAAAATATTGCCACAGAACCTAATGTTCTTATTGACGTTGACCCAGTCAAACGAGTCAATGATTGCAAGATACTCGGTGTACACATAGACGAATTTCTAACATGGGAAAAACACATCGATGACATAGCCAAGAACGTCTCATCGGGAATTGGGGCAATAAAAAAGCTCAGGGAATTTGTAGACCGTGATACGCTAGTATGCGTTTATAATGCCCTTGTGCAACCCCACTTCGACTATTGTTGCGAGGTGTGGGACACATTGGGAAGCATACTATCACAGCGTCTGCAGAAACTTCAAAACAGGTGCGCTAGAGTGATTATGAAGCGTCCGAACGAAGCTGGGCAATCTGAAATAGCTCTCCGCTCATTGGGTTGGATCACACTTGAGGAGCGGAGAGCTAAAATTAAGGCTGGACTCATGTTCAAAATAATCAACAATTTGGCACCTCAACGGCTCTCTAGCATCTTCAGTGACTCGTATGCAGTCAATTGCAACTACGACCTGCGGAATACACATAAAAAAGTTTCCGTTCCTCTTCCTAAAACTGAATTCCTAAATATGGAATGAATTACCTATAGAATTAAGAACCTCTGAGTCATTAGCCCAGTTTCGCTCAAAGATTTCCCCCGGCCTATTAGCGTAATTATATGTATTAGTATCTAAATATAGTAGTTAGCAGTTTATAGTAGTATTTATAGTAGTAATTATCATAGATTGATATGTAATAGGTTAGTTTTTAGCTTAGAACATTATTTTATTTATATGAGTAGTGCACGCCCCTTCTGGAAATCAGCTTCTAGTTGTGAGGGTGCTGCGTGTGTTTAAATAAAGTTGATCAAGAGTCGGGGTGGAGCTAGACTTGGTGAAATGCCATGTTTAGATGTAATTTGGAGAACACCTTAGGTTTCCTCGACTGTAGGAACTGGATGCTTCTCCCTCACTAACGCGCGATTTGCTTGCCTCATATCTAGGCAAATCCTGACATCACCGTCTTGTTTCTCAACGACCACTAGGGGGTTGACCCAGCTGGTAGGCCCATTCACTTTTTCAATAACGTCAAGCGCTTCAAGTTGCTCCAGCTTCTCTACAACCTTACGCCTCCTACGGAAGGGAATTCTGCGCAGGGGTTGGGCTATGGGGTGCACACTCATCAATGTGGAGTTTTAACTGATAACCCTTAAGTTTACCCAGGCCCTCAAACACCTTGGGGTACTTTGCTTTAAGAGCTGCTTTCCTATTTACTTGCTCTACACCTCCTATTGAGCTGGTTGGCTTTACATTACAATTATTGATTTGAACACCAACCCTCAGAATATCTAGCAACTCAGAGGTTTCCGCGACCCAATAAAGTTGCTGCTTTGCCAGGCATGATAAAAAACTGAGCGCACTGTGACAATTTTGTTTGCGATACGCACACATTTAAGCTACAGTTTCCTTTTAGTTGAAGAGGCTCAACAGATGCGTAAGTATAGACTTTATCACACTTTGATAAGGTAACCCTCCCTTCTGTTATAGCCTCAAATACTTCTTCTGACATTAAGTTACAACTAGCCCCTGAATATATCATAACGTTTATGAGCTTGTCTTCCACATCCAGCTCCAAGGTGTTGTGATTTTCAATGCTAGTAGTGGTGAACGCGTAGAAATCATTTGTCACTGAATCTTGATCACCAGCTTGGCCTTCATGAACATTGTGTACACCCTCGTGTGAGCTTTCTGAATCTCTTCGCCCGCTTCCTCGACTCTTCTCTCGACCACGACCACGACTTGAACTGCGGTCCTGTGCTTGCTTGGAGTGGCAGCAGACCTCGAAGTGCCCCATATTTCCACACTTCACTAACTTGTGAGAAATACGACAATCTTTGTTTGTGTCCCACTTTGTCCCACTTACAACATTTTCCTTTGAATTTTGACGAACTGTCATATTTGTGACTGGTTTTAACACTATTTACTTGACCCTCAGGCATGAGAGTGAGTGCCTCTTTGTCATTGTACTGAATAACAACTTCTAGTAGTTTACTTAGAGTCAATGAATCTTCGCGATACAATTTTGATTTTAGGGGTTTATCTTTAATGTACCAGATTACACGATCTCTTACCTGGTTGTCTTTTTCCTTCCCGTAAATCACAGTGATCTACCAGGGTTTTCAGGCGTGTCACAAAGTTGTTTATTGTTTCACCAGGGTTTGGTTTCGTTGCTAGAAACGTCTGTCTCGCCATGGGGATATTTTTCTTCAGTTTGAAGTGTTCTGACAGACAGGCCATGGCCTTCGTATAATCTTTGGCTTCCCCTGTAACGGCACTCGGGTATGTTTTGAAAACATCTCGCACTCCTGGTCCAGCAATATGCAAAAGAAGGGCTCGCTTTTGTGTCATTTCAGCAAATCCCGAAGCGGCTACGTACAGCTCGAATTCCGCTTTCCATATTTGCCATCTTTGGGCCAATGTCGCCGGTTCGCCCACAGCATCGAACGGTTTCAAACCCGGTAAACCGCTTAAACATACCGCCATTTCCTGTCTCTTTTATGTTCTTTAACTCTTGGATGGCTCTTGGTGGTATTACTGGCATTTTCTTTTTTATCCTTGTCGCCAAATGTGGTATTTAGGACCCCGACTTACAAGCAACAACATTTATTGTCTCAAATAGCAATGGCGGACTTAATGTGTTTTCCTACATCCGGGACCTTTCTATCCCATGATGCAGTGCGTACACCACAGTTATGTCAGCAAAGACACCTACCAGACTATCCTGGATGACTAATCGGGCTATGACCATGTTCTTTTGGATGAGCAAAGTAAGATATTTTTTGGTATACAATGTGGAGGGTGGTTTTTCCTCTACAATACCTTACCATTTGGCTGGAAAATATCTCCATATATATATCACGCCACTGGACTGATGGCGTCCAATTTTCTCAGAATGATTGGCATCCCATGCTCACTATATATCGATGAGCGCCATAACGGACAGTTGCAAGTTGCACTCAACCAGAGAGCGCTTGGGTCCATTAATGATACAGATAAGCGCAATGAAGAGGCAGCCAGGTCAGCAATCTTTCTCGTAACCCATTATTTAGTTGGATTAGGGTATTTCCTCGCATTAAAGAAGTCTATTCTAATACCCCGGAAGGGGAAGTGTTTGACCTCTTACCAGAAAAAAGAAAGAAATTCATTGACCTGCTGCAGGAACTGTTAGCAAAGAAGGTAGTCTCCGGCCGTCAAGAGCCTCCAGAGGCTGGCAGGAAAGTGTGCTTCCTTCGCTATTGTGGTGCCGGCCGCGCTGTTATTTACGGGAAATATATCGGGCTATTGGTAAAGGTCTTCGCTGTGCTAAACCTATACGGACGTACAAGACTCTTGAGTAAGACATTTCGCATTAGCTATTCCTGGAGTGGCATCAGACGAAATCCCCAGCCGGTTATATCTGCCCAGTAGAGGGAATACAACGTTATGTCTATGACGAGACGGTTGGACATTGAGATGACGACGAGCTACCTGTTTCGACCGACGACACCTCAAGGAGGCATCCTGAACGCCCCTTTCTAGTCATCCACAGCGGAAGCTCGCTTGAAGGTGTATTTAAAGGAAATGGGCTCGGATGACGGTGAAACCTTGCATGGATTCAGGGCTGGCTGCGCAATCACGTTGGCTTTATCAGGTGCAGAACTTTCAGAAATAATGGATCATGTAGGTTGGTTCCGTCGGCATACAGCACTATACTACATGAATCTCGGCCGCGTTTTGAACCCTTCTGGTGCCTCAGCGCGGCTGGCGGCCACAGATCCAATACTACCACTGATTGGCAAGACATTAATAAACTTAAGCGTTTCGTATGCTTTTCCGACAGATCCCGCAACGAAACTTCTCCATATGGATTTGTAACCGGTTTTATTCTCTCGGTTACTACTGTTAACTGCAAACTACTGATACTTGTCGAGACAGAATACTTGCATGGTACTTGTCGAGACAGAATACTTGCATGGTACTTGTCGAGACAGAATACTTGCATGGGCTTTGAAGCCACAAACCGTAGAGTATCGCGTACAGAGCCGTCTCCTAACTTCTCTCTTAACTTATCCCTCTCGCGCGCACATGGCCCTGTCCTTAAGTATGCATTACCCACGGGATTACAGGTTAAACCGGTTACCATTGTTACACCTTTTCCCTTTTTTTTTTAAAGGGTTGACCGGAATAACACTCTTACCTCTGTAGGATCGCAGTAATTGCTTCTAGTAAGGTACCTTGTTGTTCTGGAAACTGGTCCTTTAGACTTACCATAAAGGTTGCTTTCTCCTTCCAATCTGAGGATTGAATTTGTGGGTAACAAAGCCATTCGGGCTGGTCCATCCACGCTGGTTTTCTTCTTAGACGTGATGAACGCCTAGGTATCGCTTTCTCAACGGAGTTAACGTTATGAACTGGGTCAATGACGGTATCTTCAACATGGCTTGCTTCATCATTTGTACCATGAGACTCAAAATTAAAAGGTTCACAATGAGTTTCCTCATGTATACGGATGTCCGACCCATCCGACTTGTCACGACTGTCACTTGGTATAGAGAACAAACAGTTGTCTTTGGTGGAATTACAATGTTCTGTTTCGTTGGATTACAGATTTCAACTGGGATCAAGTTTTTATGACCATTCATCTCAACTTTGACTAGCGCCGGAACGACCTGTAGGGGTGCAGGTAATTTAGCAGCAGCTTCGTCGGTCAGCGCCGAGAAGGTAGCACCTACGTCTTTGGTCTGTAGAGTCAACCATACGACCTTGATTTCATTGGAATTGATGACGATAGGACCACCTGACTGAGTTCTGATTTTCTGAAGTCTAACAGTCTTCCTAAATGTTCTCTCTTGTTGCACAAGGTGTTGGTACGCCAACTTCCATGCGGAGACGAGTTTTACCTTCTGAAGGAAACAAAGACCATGATTCTCAATGCAGCTGTTTTTGCATCGCATTATTAGGTTTGTTCCTACCACCATCGGAATCCGTCTATTAAAATTAGTATCGGGTACCACAAGGACAACGGTCCCAAAATCTTCATTATTACCATTGATGCGATCTGAAAAAGACACACTCACCTCTATGAAGCCAAGGAATGGCACATTCTGTCCGCACATTCTGTCCTTTGGAACGATTCGCGTACCGTAGTGACTTGAGAACCTGTGTCTACCAAAGAACTGCAGGGAATGCCGTTCACAAATGCCATACTTACGTTTACGTCACCGACGATTTGATCCATGTCAGGTTGTATACACCTGAAGGTATCACTCGATTTGGAGGGACTAGACAGACTGTGGCCCACTGCCCGTCCCTTGGCAGAGGCCCTCTGGAGTTTGACATTTGTGAAGGGGTTCCCATCGTGGAACTTGATGTACCTCCCCTACCTCTGTACGTGTTCCTTCTGCCCCCATGCTGGTTAGTTGTGGGAAGGTTTTCATTAGAGTCCTTACCTTCTTTCTTTTCGATTGCATCCAGCCTAGAGAGGATTTTACTAAGCATTCTGCTTGCATCTGGTTGCTGGGTTACCTTAACTTCCAGTGCATTCACTTTCTGCATCACCTGATCGAGTGTCGTCTTGATGTATTTCATTTGTCTCTTTGGTATTGGCGTCACTTGTCTGATACATATACGAGGCTGTTTGCCTTACTAGTTTAGAAGATTTGCCACGCGCCTTGTCAGTTTCTTTGACTTCTTGTTCTGCAGCTCTCACCTCTGCGCGTAGAACATCAAAGTCCCTAAATCTTGTCGTACTTGTATCGTGTGGCATTCTTCACTCTCTCGTCATATAGTCCCGTCCAGACCTTATTCCGTAACATTTCACTGACCTGACTTCTTGCTACAACTCCACGAACAATCGCTCTATTTATTATATCTTCCAAGCGACATCCATATGCAGCGACGGTTTCATCTACCTCTTGCTTGCTATTGTAAAATTGTTGGAGAATAACCGATCCACTCTCAACCATACCATACACTCCTTCCAGTTTTCGTAGGATACTTTCTATAACTGCATCTTCTCCAAGGTGCATAACAAGTCTTCCTGCCTCCCCCTTTAACGAACGACGAACACCCTGCATTAGAAGATCTCTAGGGTATTGTCTATTTATCATAAGGCACTTCACTTCGAACTCCCATGCTTCAAATGCTACTTCTCCTTTTGAAATACCTGCAGATAATACAGAGAGGCAAGGTGGTTGTGCAAACACCTGAGTATCCATCGATCTGTATTGGTCACGCGACTTGTAATGGTGGTATGGCACCTCTGGAGGCTCAAGCAACGACGTCAAGAATCCACTGCGGTGTAGTTCCTCTGTTGGAACACTTGCCCCCAGCTCCCAGGACCGTTTTTCTGCATCCGGGTTGTGAAGCTCTTTCAAGGGTTCGACACTAAATAGACCCGACTTTTTAAGTAGCCTAACTGCGTCGGTCAGCTGTTTTACTTTCTTCTCGTCATTTTCCTCTAACTCCATTGGTATTGTATTGTCGTGCAACTTACACGCCATAATAAAACTAATATAACAATTAAATAAAAGAAAATAAATTATACTTACCATCCAACTGGCTTCTCTCAACGTATTAGGGCTGATTCTGAGCTGAAAGGAAACTCGTTTCGACCACGCACGCCTATGGACAGAGCCAAGGCGCGAAGAGAGCACAATGGATGCAGGAAAAAAATACAACACGGTAAAACAATAATACGAAAAAGCCGGTATTCTGTCTCTGCAAAAAAATAAAGATACACTATAAAAAATAATATTTGAACAAATACTACTATGCTTTACACTAATATTTCTAAAAGCAATTGGTTCTATATTTTGCTCGAACGCTCAAGACACTTTAACCGTTAATTTACTTATTGTTTTAAGCAATTTCTGTAATGTTCTGACTTGTCCAGCTCTTTGGCGAGCAATATCCACTTAACTAAATAATCTCCTAATTGCTATGTGCAATACTAATTCTTCTACGCTAAACTTGAAAGCTATATATATGTATTATATGCTTAAGAAACGTAGTTGCTATGTGCAATACTAATTCTTATACGCTAAACTTGAAAGCTATATATATGTATTATAGGGTTAAGAAACTATAAGATGAACAATACACAAAATAAACAGCTTAGTACTACGTCCCTACGGGACTCTAAGTTCAATAGCAATCTAGTGTTCTGCTTAAACTAACAAAATTAGCAATTTAGATTTTACTAGAGTCCATTACAATTTACTACTTCGATTAAAACTAAAATATTGGAAACATATCAGTTACAAGATATAAATCAACACTCAATGTCTTTCTTGTTTCACATTCGAGAACTTTTACTTAACTCTGTTGTCTTCGTTAACGGAGCTTTCCTGTGCTGTTCCACAAGGCTGCGACTAGTATTCCTTGGCATGGGATCCCGATCCTTGCAGCTTTTATCCGGCTAAACTCCACTATTGCCTTGACCTCGGAATTCGGTTCTCGTTGAGTTTCTCCTCACAGTTTCAAACTCGGTTTCGTTGAAACTTGACTCAAGGCTTCACCAGTCAACTCACTGTGACTTTAGCCGGTCCACAATTCCAAACCCTTTCGACAGGCTCTCTGCGACTTCTACTTCTGTTCCAATAGTCGTTAACTATTAGGGAAGCCCTCCTCGAGGATAGAGCCTGGTTCAGTAGTTTTTCGTAAGACACAAGAAAGTGAGGTGTCGCGAAAATCACGTTTTTCCCATCCTTAATACAATGAGCGTGAGTGGCGAGTGTTAAGGCCCGTTCAAACGGATGTAACATGTTGGCACAACATCATGCAACATTGTTGGATGCAACATGTTGGATCCGTTTGAACACCCTGTTGGACGATGTTGGATGATGTTGGACAATGTTGCATGAAGTTTGAAACTAGTCAAACTTTTCATCCAACATCGTCTAACATTTCGTTTGTTGTCGTGATCGATGAAGCATGCCCCAACATGTTGGTCCGTTTGAACGGCTTTCCCAACAATGTTGGACCCGCGCACGCGCACTTCATTCGTCATTCGCGCTGTATCCATGGAGATTTCATTTTGTTTACTAACAGACGATTAGGCGATCATTTCGATTTGTACCATGATGGCGGAGAGTGAAGTACTTTCAGAAGATTTTGAGCAAGAAAACAGGAGCAAAACTCCTAAAAATGTAAAAAGGAAGGTTGTAAACACAGGGAAAGAAAGTGCAAGACGAGAAAGTGGTCAGAAGTTGACGAACTGCTAGATCTGTTAGAAGAGAGAGTTTGCCTTTGGGACGTATCACATCAGGAACAAGAGAGAAAGGGCCTACGAAGAGATGGAAGAAAAACTAGATATAACTATCTCAGCCATAAAAGCCAAAGTAACATGCTTACGAGCTCAACTCGGCCGAGAAATCGCGAAGACGAAGGAGAATGTAAACAGCACCGGAATCCTTTGCGATATTACAGTACTATCCAACATGTTGGATTGATGTTGGATCCGTTTGAACACCCCCGTCCAACATCGTGCAGCAATGTTGGATCCAACATGTTGGACGATGTTGCATCCTTTATGTAATAGTATACTATTCGCACCAGTCCCCTGATACAGCGAGTATAAATTAGAGGGCACCAGAGAAGAGACACACAGTTCATGCCGGAAGCCGTCAGGAGCAGTCGTTATGAATTTCGTCGAGCAGTTTCCCGTAGCGAAGTTCAGCCACCAGCTTTGGCACAATTTCCTCCTTCTTTGCCACAAGTTCCACCAGCTTTGCGACAAGTCCACCAGCTTTGCGACCAATTCCACCAGACCTACAGCCAGCTCAATGCCCGACGTAATTTATGTTTTATGTCTGCTTCTCTGAAGGTCTTATGGGTTAGGGAAAGGATTTATCTCCAGAAATTTTAAACTTTTGTATGTGTTAGTGCCTTGAGAGTTGTTTTCCCTCTTGGCACTTTGGCACTTTGGGACGCAAGAGGCCAGGCGAGCCCGACCTCTATCCTTGTTCGCCTAAGATTCTCTGGAGGTAATTATCGTTGCGTTCTAGCACGGATTCTGACTTAGAGGCGTTCAGTCATAATCCAACAGATGGTAGCTTCGCACCATTGGCTTTTCAGCCAAGTGCAAATGCCAATTGTCTGAATCTGCGGTTCCTCTCGTACTGAGCAGAATTACTATTGCAACAACACTTCATCAGTAGGGTAAAACTAACCTGTCTCACGACGGTGCTTGGTGCCTGTTCGGTTCTCTCGTCGGTTTTATATATTTGGCTTTCTAGTTGGTTTACATTTATATTCATTTGCCATCTTCCCGTCGTCTCGCCGGGTTATTTCATTCATTCGCGGTTATTTTTGCTTCTAGTTTAGTTACGGTTCTTTCCACGTCGTGTGGGTTTTCCACATTACCGATTCATATTTCGGCTAGTTTATCTTCCATGTTGATTTTTGTTCTACATATTGTAGTATATTGGGCAGAACGGCCTCCGTACAAGATAAACACAAGCACCATTTGATTGAACACTCAACAACGCTTTATTGCAAAGCATCATGGGTATGAATATATTACACTGCTTCCCTCTAAAATGGGAATGTAATACTCTTAACAACAACTAAAGTATGTAACTTACAGATCAAGTTTAACAACAGGTTTTCTAACTCTCTGAGATTTTCTCAGAACTGTGGGTGAAGTCGTGAAACTCTCTAAAGGTACCACAGGTTCAGTAACACCAACAGGTGGTTGGCTGCCACTATCAGACGGACTCTTAACATCACTCTCCGTACCAGCCTGCTCACATGACTCAGGTACCATGATATCTGGCTCGCTCACATCATCAGGAATATCATCATGTGCCCTGATCATGTGATCAGTATGGACATATCTAGTCCTGTGCCCTGTTCTTACTAAATAGGTTCTGGGACCGCACACTTTAACTACAGTGCCCAGAATCCATCTTTCCCTCTTCGAGGTAGCTCTGGTATTTCTCACACGCACTCGGTCATACCTCTCAAACGGTCTTTCTTTCCTACACTTCATATCCTTATAGAGTTTCTGTTTCTCTTGCTTACTCTCTACTGTTTGCGCAAGGTACGGCTTGACAAGACTCAGTCTATTTCTGAGCTGCCGCTTAACCAGTAGCTCAGCTGGTGTCACGCCAGTGGTAGTATGAGGTGTGGTGCGATACCTGAACTAAAAATTTGCCAGCCTATGCTTCATAGACATACCCCTTGTACCCTGAATGACCTGTTTGAGCAATGCTTCTTTAACTATTCTGACTGATCTTTCCGCTGCCCCATTCGATTGAGGGTGGTAGGGTGGAACTAGTGTATGCTTTATGCCGTTTTTACGGATAAATTCTGCAAACTCAAAGGACACAAACTGAGGCCCGTTATCAGAGACCAATTCTTCGGGCAGACCATGATTAGCAAAAATCAACCTCAACTCATCAATGGTGCGCTCTGCAGTGGTGGAAGTCATGTGTTGCACATCAATCCACTTTGAGTGGCTGTCGATAACTACCAGAAAATAGTCATTGCCATCTTGGCAAAAATCAACATGAATACGCTGGTATGGTCTGGTTGGCCATTTCCATGGAATCAGAGGTGCACTGGGAGGGGAACTTCTAACACTTTGGCATACTGAACAAACGCGACAGGCTTCCTCGATTTCTTCATCCATTTTTGGCCACCACACACATGTGCGAGCAATGGCTTTCATTCCACACATACCTGGATGTTCCCAATGTAATTCCTCCAACATTTTTCTCCTGGAAGTCAGAGGAATAATTACTCTAGAACCCCACAGAACACAATTCTGCTCACATGACAACTCGAGTCTTCTGTTATAATATGGCCTAAGGTTTTCATCCTCACTTTCCTCTGGCCATCCTGCCATAACACTGTGGAGTACTCTACTCAACACTGGATCCAATTGAGTTTGCTGTGCAATTGTTTTAGCTGTAAGGGGAAAATCATCATCAAAAACACTGACATGATATATTGCTCCCTCACTACCCACTGTCGACTCCTCATGTGGTAACCTGGACAGTGCATCACAATTGGAATGATCCTCAGAGCGTCTGTATTCTATGTCATAGTCATAGGCAGAACGCACTATAGCCCACCTTTGCATTCGGCTTGCTGCGAGTGTAGGTATGGCAGACTTTGGGCCCAAGATAGATAATAATGGCTTGTGGTCGGTAACTAAGGTGAAATTTCGCCCATACAAGTACTGGTGGAATTTTTTTACTCCAAATAAAATTGACAAAGCTTCCCTTTCTATTTGTGCATAGTTCTTTTCACTTGAACTGAGAGTTCGTGATGCATAGGCTATAGGTCTTTCCTGTCCATCAGCCATCACGTGACTTATCACTGCCCCAAGTCCATAACTAGAAGCATCACAATCTAGCTTTAAGCTGCGATTCACATCATAATGCACCAATAATGTCTCACTGGTGAGACCTAGCTTACAATCTTCATAGGCTTGTTGGCACTCACTTGTCCACTTCCATGGGGTGCCCTTCTTTAGAAGATCATGCAATGGTGCCAGTGTAGTGGCTAGACCTGGCAGAAATGAGTGATAGTATTGAACCATTCCCAATAAGGATCTCAGTTCACTCACATTAGACGGTACAGGCGCCTGTCTTACAGCATCAACTTTCTCCGTTACTGGATGCAAGCCATCAGCATTTATTTTCAACCCTAAGTATACCATCTCAGGTTTCAGAAACTCACATTTGGCCAGCTTCAAGTGTACATTATGTTTAGCCAGTCTGTCCAGTACCTCTGAAAGAATTTTGAGATTCTCTTTCCAGTCATCACCACCAATCAGAATATCGTCCTGTTTACACACACATTTCTCTACCCCTTGCAAGATCTGGTCCATTTTGGCCTGAAAAATCTTAGGCGAAGACTTGACTCCATATGGCAACTTAGTATAGGAGTAGAGCCCCCTATGTGTGTTTATAGTCAGATATTCCTGACTCTCTTTATCAACACTTAACTGTGCATATGCATGTGACAAATCCAGCTTACTGAACACTTTGGAGCCAGTAAGTGCTGTATATAGATCTTGTGTAGTGGGGAGTGGATACTGTTCATCCTCTACACTCTGGTTAATAGTTACCTTATAGTCCCCACATATTCTAATTGACTTGTCTGCTTTTGGCACAACCACAATTGGGCTTGCCCAGTCTGATCTCTCAGTTTTCTTTATAACCCCGTGCTTCTCAAGCTTATCTAATTCCTTCTCAACTGCTTCCTTCAGTGCATAAGGAACTTTCCTTGGCTTAACAAATACTGGCTTTGCCCCTTCTTTCATGGTGATGTGGGCTTCAAATCCGGTCATGCCCTCATAACCTTCCTCAAACAGTTTACTATGTTTAGAAAGTAAATCATCAAGTTGACACCTCTCATGATTTGACTTTAGGCTATTTATGCTGAAAATCTCACCCCACTCAAGCTTTATATGTGATAGCCAATCTTTGCCCAGTAGAGTAGGCTTACCCTCATAATTGGCTACGAGTATTGCCAATTGATACTGATTGCCCTTGTATACCACTCTGCACTGCATTTTACCACACACCTCAAGTGTTTCCCCAGTGTAGGTTTTCAATTTAACCTCAGATGGAGAAAGTGGAATATGACTAAATTTCTGCATATATGTGCTCTTACTCATAATTGAATAATCAGCTGCAGTATCCATTTCCATTGCACACATAGACCCTTCAATTGACAGCTCTACTGTATACCGCTTGCGTCTGGGTCTATCTGTAGCGATGGAGTAAATACCCAACTCATCAAACTCACTCCTCTCATTATATAACTCACTATTCTCATCACTTGTTATATTATGCAGATTACCCCTGGGTGCTTGAGCTGGTTTAGATTTTACATCTGATTCAGCTGTCTTACTTCGACAAACTGATGCGATATGACCAATTTTAGAACACTTATAACATTTAGCTGATTTAAACTTACAACTAGGTGCAGCATGCTTTCCCCCACATCTGTAACAAGATAGTTCATCAGTGTTTCCTTTAACAGTTCCTAGTTTATTTACAGTTCCTTGGCTACTATCCCTTTCAGCTCCAGTATTGGGCCTGAATTCTTGAGTGTTTTTCTCTGCCATTTCCATTGACTTTGCTATCCTGCTGGCCTTGTCAAATGTAAGGTCCTCCGTGTTTAACAGCTTATTCTGAATCTTCGTGTTATTAAGTCCACAAACAAAACGGTCTCGCAATGCACGATTGAGGAATTCTCCGTAATTGCAATGGATGGACAATTTCTTTAATGCCACAATGAAATCACTTATTGATTCACCTTGCTTCTGGTGGCGAGTTCCGAAATGGAAACTTTCCGCGATCTCCAATGGAGCTGGGTTATAGTGTTTCTCTAGTGCTACAACAATGGCTGCCAATGAGGTGTCCCTTGGCTTTGCCGGTGCCAATAAATTGCTCAGCGTGGAGTATACCTCAGGACCAATTTCGGTTAGCAGAATGGCTCGTTTTCTATCCCTAACAACAAGGTTACGAGCTTCGTTGTCCTCCCCTGGAAGTTCTACGATACCATTTGCCGTAAAGAACATCTCCATTCTCTCTACATATGAGCTGAAAGTCCCTCTTTCCTCGTTAAACTCTCCCACGCGACCAAACAACGCGCCAGCCGCCATCTTGGATTTTTGGTTGAAAGCACGTGTCGGATATCACACGTCAAATTATGGTAGAAATATTGCAATTTTTCCAAAAATATATCTCCAACAATAGCTTGGGTTTCTCGTGCGCCTTTGTGCACGTAGAAAGAAGTCAATCCTCGTCGCCAAAATGTAGTATATTGGGCAGAACGGCCTCCGTACAAGATAAACACAAGCACCATTTGATTGAACACTCAACAACGCTTTATTGCAAAGCATCATGGGTATGAATATATTACACATATTTATACGGTTTTTATTTTTTCCTTTTTATATCTGACTTTCTAGTTATTAAATATTTATATTCAGTTGCCTTTTTCCTGTCGTCTCGCCGTGTTATTTCGTTCATTCACGGTTACTTTTGCTTCTAGTTTAGCTACGGTTCTTTCCACCTCGTGCTGGCTTTCGACATCACTATTCGTATTTCGGCTAGTTTATCTTACATGTTGGTTTATTGTTCTACATATTTTACGGCTTTTTATTTTTCGCTTCGCTTCACCTCGTGCACACGATCTTTATATTCTTTCTCCCTGCCGCCTATCAGGTATGTTATTGTATTGTGTCATTCCGCATTTATTATTGTTGTACCTTTTTAGCTTCGCCTCTTATTCATATTTGTCTCATTATAACAATAACAACAACAACTTTATTTCACTCTAGATGGAAAGAACAAAATAAAGGATAAATATAATAGTACAATGTATAGATAGTGTAAGTTTCATTTTGCACAAGAGAAGGTAGAACCTGAAAAAACCATGGGGTTATCTAGTCAGGTTCACCTTGGCTACGGTTTGTGTGCTAGAAATAAATATTATTTACAGGGTAGTCATAATATAAAATGTATAATTTACTGAGAAGTTATGAAAAAAAGAGAAAGATATATAATAAAAATTATGTATATGTTATTTGACTGTATGCTCGTTTTAATTCTAATAGTTACATACCATTGGCTTTCTGTGCCGCTGGTTTATTTAAGCGGCTTGTTCACCTCGTATTCCCTGTTACTTATTTGCGTCATTTCCTTGTGCGGTTATATTTATATCTACTTCATAATGCTCTTCAGTTTACTCGCAAGTACTGCGGGATTTGTGTACTGCTGTAAGTTACTGTTGTTTGCCTCACAAACATCGGGTTTGTCGAATTGCTGTTGTTTGCCTCACAAACATCGGGTTTGTCGAGTTGCTGTTGTTTGCCTCACAAACATCGAGTTTGTCGAGTTGCTGTTGTTTGCCTCACAAACATCGAGTTTGTCGAGTTGCTGTTGTTTGCCTCACAAACATCGGGTTTGTCGAGTTGCTGTTGTTTGCCTTCCAAACATCGGGTTTGTCGAGTTGCTGTTGTTTGCCTCACAAACATCGGGTCTGTCGAGTTGCTGTTGTTTGCCTTCCAAACATCGGGTTTGTCGAGTTGCTGTTATTTGCCTCACAAACATCGGGTCTGTTGAGTTGCTGTTGTTTGCCTCACAAACATCGGGTTTGTCGAGTTGCTGTTGTTTGCCTCACAAACATCGGGTTTGTCGAGTTGCTGTTGTTTGCCTTCCAAACATCGGGTTTGTCGAGTTGCTGTTGTTTGCCTCACAAACATCGGGTTTGTCGAGTTGCTGTTGTTTGCCTTCCAAACATCGGGTTTGTCGAGTTGCTGTTATTTGCCTCACAAACATCGGGTCTGTTGAGTTGTTGTTTGCCTCGCAAACATCGGGTTTGTTGAGTTGCTATTATTACTATTTGCCTCATGATTTGCTGTCATTTGCCTCACAAACATTATTTGTCAAGCAGACTTCGAGATTATCCGGTTACGATTGTAATATGGCCTCATTATTTGCTGATTTGGCCGTTTATCGAATTCCTGCCTCATAACCGCAAGTTCGTTGTTGTTTCATGATATTCTCTGGTCGCGATTATCCGGCGTTTCTTCACAGGTTATATATTTGTCTCGTCGATGTGTCAGTTATTTGCCTCATTTATTGCTGCTTTTTCTCACAACCCTTTAGTTTGTTAGTTGTGTGTTTCTCGTCCAGCATTAGATGTGTTCAGTGGCTATATTAACTTTATTTTCAGCATATACTTCATTCAGTAGTTTCGATTGCTCTCATGCTACAGTCGTTTTACAGTTCCTTTAGTTTAGGATATAGCGGGTTTCCTATAGTCTCTTTCGTATCCCTCCCGGGTCTTTGTTTTTCATTTCAGGGTAGGGGTCTTTTGTTTTTCGTTTTATTAGTTCGCTTTTATGATGGTGGTGCCTGGAGGAGTATCTTAAACGCCAGAGCTGCCATCCCCCGTTTAATTTCTTATAGATTAGGGTTTTTGTTGTTCTCTTTAGGGGGATGGCAGTTTTCCTCCTACGTCCACGGTTTCGCTCTAGTTTTAGGCTATATTTTATACTTTATTTTATTACTATATACTTATATTGCTCTTATGCTACAGTCGTTTTACGGTTCCTTTAGTTTAGGATAGTGGGTTTCCTAGTCTCTTATCCCTCCCGGGTCTGTTTTTCGTTTCAGGGTAGGGGTCTCTTGCTTTTCGTCTTATTAGTTCGCTTTTATGATGGTGGTGCCTGGAGGAGTATCTTAACGACTCTCCCGGATTACTGGGCGCCAGGGCTGCCATCCCCCGTTTTAATTTCTTATAGATTAGGGTTTTTGTTGTTGTTCTTTTTAGGGGGATGGCAGTTTTCCTCCTACGTCCACGGTTACCCTCTAGTTTTAGGCTATATTTTATACTTTATTTGGATCGTTTTTTATTTTTATTTTTTATATATATACCTGTGCGTTCAACTTACTCTTCCGTGTTTCATAGTTTTCTATTGCATTAGGCATTGTACCATTCTATATGCGCATGCGCGCATATCCACCTTCGCTTGTTTGTTTGTCGATTTACTATTATTATTTGCCTCATGAGTAGCTGTTATGTGCGTCACACATGTCGGGTTTTTCGAGTTGCTATAATTATTATTTGCCTCGTAAGTTGCTGATTTTATATTACCTTTGTCGATTTGTTACATTATAACTATAGTGTTGCTGTTATTTAGTGTGTCGAGTTGGTATTGGGGTCTTTGCCTTACAAGCATCGGATTTAGTCGCGTTAATGCTATTTGTCACGCCTGCCACTTTCCTTTTTAGTGTGGGTTTCACATCCGGTAGAATCTCATTAATTTTAGATTAATTAAATGAGCAATATAACTTTAGTATGTTAGTGGAATAATTTCATGACTTTGTATATATATATATATATAATTATTACTCAACTAGTATAATTATAATTTTATTTATTTATTAACAAGTATTTTTAAAATAGCTTAGGTTAGAACACGGCTCTCTGGAAGAGCACATATGTGAATGAGACTTTCCGTGTATAAATAAAGATTATGTATGTATGTATATATTGTTTTAGGCCAAATCGACTTGCGACCGCTAATGAGAAGTGAGATATGAGTAATTATGATACGCCTTATTAGATATTCAGCAGGCTCTTGTGATTGGCTGCTCAGTAGGGAATCCTTCTGGAAATATCTCGTTCTCATACTGGCTCTTGGGTCTGTCAACCACTGTCATCTATCTCGTTATGGGGCTAACTGAAATCCCAAAGCTCGTTAAGAGATTTCAATAGACCAATAGAAGTTTGCAAACCTATTTCATTTGCGTTCGACGTTTGACTTATGTCAAAATTAAAATGGAGTATCATGTCTGCATTTAGAGCTTATGCGAAAAGCCTAAGTCAAATTCAGAAAGCTTTATTTTAGTGCTATAGTTGTGAAACTACAATCGTTGCCAAAAGTGTTGGCACGATTCACATTTTCTGTCATTTCAACAACTTCACATGATTGAAACACAGGTCTTCCCCCTCTCCCCCGTTCAATGTTGCGTTGTCAGTTAGTGATTTGGTTTTATATTTTTAATTTGCGAGAGATATGTCACACAAATCAAGACCCAACATTGAGTAGGGGGGGGGGGGGGGGGGGGGGGGGGGAGGGGGTCCGAAAAATCGTATAAAATCTAATGAGAATATGATATAGCCAAAATTGTCTTATCGTGCCAACACCTTTTGGCAACGATTGTAGTTAAAGAAAAGTGAACCTCAGCATTGTTCGCACGAGTTATCCGCACGAAAGATTTCAAACTCCATACAGGCTAGTGAAAGTTTTTTAAATTCTTGAAACAAGCTGCATCGACGCCGCGAGCGAAATATTTTGAACTCTAGAGAGAAGCTACACGCCACCACCGCGCGAGCAGACTCTTGAAAGAACGCCACCGCGCGCTCTTTGCTTGCTTTGCCTCCCTTGTAGTCGATATCAAGTCGAAAGAATTCGTAAGATCGGTGTTTACAACGAGTATGGACCAGCACGTTGTATACAGAGTCGCAATTACAACATATGCATTATCAATTGGCCGATGAGCGTATTTCTTTCACTAAAGACTTTGCTCTTTTATTATTTTTGCGTTCGTCGCGGCAGGCGCGAAGGTGAAGTTTTTACCATAGTAGATCTCTTGGAACTGAGCAATACCAAAATAAAAATATTAATGGATTGCCTGCCTCTTATTTCTTTGACAAGTCTTTCACGGGCGAGCCTTTGTCTGATCGGTTTTAGATCCATGTATTTGCATGTTAATTGAGGTTACAATTCCCAGCGGAGGCTTATTAGCTGGGTTTTGCGTAACCTGAGTATCAGTCCCTCTCCCCCTTCCTTTCCATCACCCATCCCCCCTAAGAAAGGAAGGGAAAGAGGGCCTGACACAATTCTTTGCATGGCCGCCTTCCGCCTCTCGCGCCATTTTAAGACAAAAATCCAGACATGTGATTGACGGTTTTGTCTAATTTGTTTGATTTTTAATTAAAATTCAGACATGTGATTGACGTTTTTGTCTAATTTGTTTCACTTTAATTAAAATTAAGAAATATGATTGACGTTTATGTCAATCAAAAGTCATGATCCTGTTTCTTTTGTTTTTCTGACCAATGAAGGAAAAAGCCAAAATATGGCTTTTTAGCAAGCGGCCATGCAAAGAATTGTCAGGCCCTCTTTCTCTTCCTTCCTTAGAGGGGAGGGGTGGTGAAAAGGAAGGGAGAGAGGGACTGATACTCAGGTTAGGTTTTGCCTCTCTATTGTAGAGAGGAGGTGGAGTTGCAGCACTTCAAACGAGCGGCCGCGCATCGTTTGGAACCCAAATATGGCGAGCGCAGTTCAGTCAATAACATGGCTTCTAGAAAAGTTCACTGCGATATGAAACATTATCAACGGTACACTGCCATAATATAGACACTGAGACATTAAACAAACTTTTGCCGTTTGTAGCATCGAAATCGATTTAGACGAGAAAATCAAGCTGAAATCACAGAAATAGCTTTTTCTCATACAAATAAATCTTGAAAACACGAACTTTCGTTGTCGAATCGATATGATTTGCTTTTCCCATAAAGTTCAATTCTTGCGCGCAAATTGTTTATTTATAATGTCGTCTTCAAAATGCGGTTTGTAGCATATGTATAAAGCCAGTGAATTTGACGAAATTTGAAGATTCACTGACTATTTCAGCTTTTCGGGCCGTTTTCTTTGTTACGATTGACTAACTCGCTTTCGAATTTGCCGCTGGCGGCTTAAAATAAATCCCGGAGGTATCGCGTCACCCTGCCCCATGATCCTAGTGGGGATCTTCCTTAGTTTGGGTGTTGATCTTAGTGTGGGTGGCAGTCTTAGTGTGTTTATGCTTCGCGCTTCGTTTGCGAGCGTTAAGAATAGTATCCTATTCGCACCAGTTCCCTTCACGCTCGTCCAAATGAGAGTGGGAAATGGCATCCGTGCTCGGAGGAATAAGGCCAACGCGAAAAGAAGGGGAGGGAGGGAGAGGAGAAAGAAAAGAGAAAAAACCGAGCACGGTCGACGCGGGGGGAAACGAACGAGAAAGGAACTAGTATCCCAAAGATCGCCTAATTCATCTAAGCTCCCAAGACAGCTTCCGGCATGAACTGTGTGCCTATTCCCTGGTGCCCTCTAATTTATACTCGCTGTATCAGGGGACTGGTGCGAATAGTATCCTTCACGCTCGTCTAAATGAGTGGGAAATGGCGCCCGTGGGAGAAAACCTGTAACTATCGAAGCCAAATCCAAAGACCCTAGGGCCAACACCCACACTAAGACCGCCACCCACACTAAGATCAACACCCAAACTATTCTTAACGCTCGCAAACGAAGCGCGAAGCATAAACACACCAAATATGGTTAAATTAACATAGTGAGCACATGATTATGGCTTGTGATTTCCCGGGGATGGCTATTTTAGTCTTCATAGCAGCGCGAGAGGAGAGGAGATAGTGGATCGACGGCCCACCCTCCCAACCCGTTAGAAATTCGTGTTGTGCGACTCTCGTAACTATTATGTTTAGCTCGTGGATGCACGCATGTGCAGGAACGAGCTATTGGGGTTAGGTGGATATCCTTTTCCGAAGATGTATTTAGCAAAATTCGTACTATGTTCGGAATATGTTCGGGATATGAGATTTTCATGGCTGACTTCGCTTAATACTGGCAGGTGGCTCAAACCTGGTAGTGGATCTGGCCCTATCAATCACGTAGTGGTGATGACGTAACGATGACGTCATCGGTCACGTGAATTTAAGTACATGCCATATCTCCCTCATTTTTAATGCGAGCGAGCTCAAACTTGGGCAGGCATGGTACTGGGTCCCCACGATTCACTTAGTGATGATGACGCAACGATGACGTCATCGGTCACGTCATTTTAAGTACATGCCCATATCTCCCTTATTTCGTTCAGTATAAAATGTTGTTAAATCTGTACCCTGAAGGTATTTGGCCGAGACCATGTTCAAGTTTATTAATTTACTCAACAACTAACACGAAATGCATGCTAATGAAGACCGCTTACATCAACAAACATGGCAATGACAATAACACGAAAAATAGCAATCCTTACATTTGTGGTATCAATCAAATATGTTCAAATGTAGTGATAAACACGCTTAGTTCAAAGTTAGGTCGGTTATCTTTGATGTGCCGTGATCATCCATCCAGCTCTGAACATACACTATACATCAACCCTGGGATGATTTATAACATCGCAGGAACATAATATAATTTACGAGTTTAGTCTTGAAACTATAGACGGAACAAACTACGTATAAAATACTTTTTGGTAGAACTTATCTGGACTTGAACCACAGATCAGACCTTTCGAATTCTGCCACTTCCCTTTCCAGACTGTTCTACTTGCTATTATCGCAGTTCGGCCATCTTGGATTGAAAGCGAGGCTACCGGGTTGTCCTACTAAGCCTGGTTACATAGCACTTACTATTTGCTGTTGTTGACCGCGAGTTTGGATGAAAAAGCGACTTCATCTCAACTTCTGTAATCCGAATTGTACAAATTATAGCCAGAAAAGAAGATCTAGGAATGAATTATTAATGACCCAAATGGCCGGTATTCTTCCGTTTCAACTAAACTATAGAATACCCGGCCACTTGAAAAATATCACTTGAAAGCTGTGCTAAATTCTCCATTATAGTATGTAGTCGTTCTATGAATGATTTGGGACGAAAATGGTTAGGGTTTCAGTTATTATGAAAGAAGTGATAAAATTGCATTTAACAGTAAATTAGTTAAAGTGTGTTCTTTCGTGTTTTCATTTCGGCTTTGCACATTTATATGCGCGAGTTTTATTTCAATTGTTTCCCGCCGGCTTTCCAAAATTTGATTCTAGTGATCATTGTATTAGTACGAGGGCCTAGTAATACCAGACTCAGAGCTAGTTGACTTGGAGAATAGTCCAGTTTCGTATTCGAAAATTACCGCTGAATGCAATGACTACAGACGCATGTACGCAGGGTAAGCCTCATTCTGAAGTAATTCATCAATAAATACCAGCGAGAAGGTGGGCTATTCACAACTCTGTGTATTGTTGTAGTTTCACATTTTGCACCTTCTCGCTGGTATTTAAGAATGTTTTACTTCAGAATGAGGCTAACCCTGTGTACATGCGTCTGTAGTCATTGCATTCAGCGGTAATTTACGGATACGAGACTGGACTATTGATTCCCCTATTGTTATGACTGAAAGCCATATTCAGCTGAAACTACAAGTTGCAAGACCGCAATTACGGTAAGTTAATCAAAACATTTACGTTCCCGAGTACGTCGATTTTTTGTTTGTTTCTGAATCTAGCACCTCACAAGAATTCTTGGCTAGAATGTGTTTCAGTATCAGTTGTGCTTTTCTCGGCGGTTGTTTTTTCAATGTGCAAATGAAAAGCAATTCACGCTATAAACTGTCAGTTCATCTTTATTAACCTGAGTATCGGGTTAATCTTTATTACGAGCAGTAAAAGAGACTGAGTCAGTGACTATATATTCAATATTACTAGCTAACTGAAAGATTTTCTGGTTCTACAGACCAATATTATTGTACAATTCGGATTACATTAGTGGAGATGAAGTAGCTTTTTCATCCAAAAAAACTCACGACCAACAACAGAGCAAATAGTAAGCGCAACATAACCTGGTTTAGATCAGTTTACGGTTCATGCGCAGTTGTTCAAGTCTTTTCGTTTCAACTGGCGGGCCACCATTGTCTAACATCTGGGGCAATCCTTTATGTAGGACGACACGAATTTTTACCAAAAATACAAATATAATACAATACAATACAACAATAGAACGCAACACAATACAATAGAATACAATTTCGTAGCAATTCGTGTCGTCCTACATGAAGGGATGGCCAACATCTGGTGTCTCGCCAAATAAACAAAGGATTTGTACAACTGCGCATGAACCGTACATTGGTCTATTGTTTAGCGTTTTACAAAGGGAATTATGATCAACAATGCTTTGGTTAACAATGATTGAGCTCCTTGTATGCATTTGGCATTTTGTTTAGATAACCTTCCTAACTAAGAGGGTTAGTTGCGCCCTCGGGAATCAAAATCACTTAGTCACCTCAGAACGAGTAACTAACCCTACTTAAACACCACAGTACGACCTCACACAATGACCCCTAATCTTTCCCGAAATTGATTAGCCTGCGTACAGCATCTCCTACTTGAGGGAGAACGGCGATTTCATCGTTCCCGTTTCTCCCCATGTAGGGTCTGCGAGTCAGAGCCCAAATCCGTGTCCGTGACGTCACTTCCAAATGTTTGGTAATTAGCTATTTATGCATAACAAAGTCAAAACAAGATGGCGATTGAAACGAGATTTCGAAGTGTAAAGTCCGTCGCAGAGGAAATTTCTCTCAAATTTGGAATCCCATCTCTCGAATGTGAACAGCTTAATGTTTTATGTAACTTTATTCGCGGGAAAGATGTGTTCGTGGCTTTCCAACAGGCTTAGGAAGGTTCACTGATATTTTCAACTGGCGGCCCCTTCAAAACTCGCGGCCAGGTTCGGGCTTTTGGGAAAAAAAGGAATTTGTCATTGAAGTTACTCCGCTTGTTGCCCTCATGAAGAATCAAGTGAAGCGCTTACATAGTCATGGATTTAAGGTGAATATTTGAGCGGGGATTTTAATTGTCTGAACAGAAATTTTAACCGATTACTTCATTCAGCTCCATCGGTACAAACAAAACTGTCAAAACTCCAAAAGCAAAAAAAATGAAAAGCAGTCTAAAACTTGAATATTGATTAATAAATGTAATTTATAGTTAAGCTCGATACAAATCACTATATTCTTGGCAGGGAGAGAGGGTGAGAAACATAGCAGAACTAAACAAATGCTTCATTACTTCGACCCTGTTATACTCCTATGTAAAAACATTTTTTCCCTAACCTCCAAACAACATTGTTAATCAAGACCTCTGTGTAACATTTTTGGCAATAACATAAAGAACATATGTGCAATATTTTCCTTTTCCTGTACACAGTTTGTTAGTCATTTTTGCGGCATATTTACTTCTATTCCCACATGTGTGGGAATCACATCAGATATGAAAATCACTGAAAATAAATTTGTTCCAGCCCGGCTGTGGCCCTCACCCAATGATGGTTTGTTGTCTTACTCAATTTATATTGAAGATTGATGTTGCGGTCTCATACTTCACTTTCAAATTCATATCATATTCCAGACTAAAAGGCAAAATGAATAATCCCAATTTCAGACTAAAATAGCTCGCAAACCATACCCTCTGGCCTGGGCAGAACATAGAATGGCGGTTATTTATATTTTTAAAGGTCCTGTTTATTTCTCCCGAGGTTGTTATAGAACTAGAACAATGAAAAGAACTGTCACAAGTTCATATAATTTCTTTATTTATTCATTATTAAAGAGCACATGCAGGTCAATCAAGGCACATATAAACTAGTACAACACGTTCTTTACATTATTGCCAAAAAAATTACAAGGAGGTCTTGATTAACAATGTTGTTTGGAGGTTGGGAAAAAAATATTTTTACATAGGAGTATAACAGGGTCGAAGTAGTGAAGCATTAGTTTAGTTCTGCTATGTTTCTCACCCTCTCTCCCTGCCAAGAGCTTAACTATACATTTATTAATCAATATTCATTTCATTTTTTTTTGCTTTTGGAGTTTTGACAGTTTTGTTTGTACCGATGGAGCTGAATGAGTGAATCGGTTGAAATCTCTGTTCAGACAATTAAGATCCCTGCTCAAATATTCACCTTAAATCCATGACTATGTAAGCGCTTCACTTCATCCTTCATGAGGGCAACAAGCGGAGTAACTTCAATGACAAATGCGTTTTTCTTCCAAAAGCCCGAACCTGGCCGCGAGTTTTGAAGGTGACGCCAGTTGAAAATATCAGTGACCTTCCTGAGCCTGTTGGAGGGCTCACGATCGCATCTTTCCCACGAATAAAGTTACATAAAACATTAAGCTGTTCACATTTGAGAGATGGGATTCCAAATTTGAGAGAAATTTCCTCTGCGACGGACTTTACACTTCGAAATCTCGTTTCAATCGCCATCTTGTTTTGACTTCGTTATGCATAAATAGCTAATTACCAAAAATTTGGAGTGACGTCACGGACACGGTTTTGGGCTCTGAGTCGCAGACCCTACATGGGGAGAAACGGAAACGATGAAATCGCCGTTCTCCCTCAAGTGGGGGATGCTGTACGCAGGCTAGAAATTGACGTGAAAGAAGAATAAACTATGAAATAGATCACAATAGGCTTTGTTTTACATTTAGTCCAACTTATTCTCTAAGGTGACACCAGTAAAGGAAAGAAATCAAACAGCTAGCCAAATCATGTATTTATACTGCCCAGTGTAACTCGCCAAGGGACACATTTCCTCCATTCTTAGTGATCCAATGAGTCTCTTAAGCTGAAATAACGAAACGGGGAACGTGAGTAATAGTTATGACACCTCTGGCTTTATCAACTAAGCGATGGAAAGGGTATGCCAATCACCGTGACAAGTGAGGATGCAGCTAACGTGTCGATTCCTTAAATTTACGTCTTAAATTACTCTCTTGGGTAAGCATGAAATGCTCACTAAATAAAGTTTACTACTGCTACTACTACTACTACTTCCTATTGCATGGTTCAAGTACCTATAACCCTTCTTGCAATTTTTATAGCTACGAACCTTTCAAATGTTTTGAATACTTCTGTGAAGAACGTTTTGGTTTACAGAGAACACTCACTGTTCTACGCTTGTTTGAAATCGTGTAAATTTGACCTTTCCTTATCCATGACCGCGTAAGTAAAACCCTGGGTCGATACCTGGGTAGACGTCATCTCATTAATGCAATCTCCATGGTGGCTTTCTATCACAACAACATCGATACATAGAAAATATACACAGTTTGTGAGTTGTTAGTGAAGAAAAAAGTCATTTTAGTCAACATGTTAAGTATTTCTTCAAATGATTGCAAAACCGAATTAATTACATGACATCTAACAGGAATCAACCCAGGCAATTACTTGCGCGGACATGGATCAGTTAAAGGTCAAATTTACACGATTTCAAACAAGCGTAGAACATAAACTGTTCACTGTAAACCAAGACTTTCTTCAAGGAAGTACTCAAAACTTTGCCGAGGTTCATAGCTATAAAAATTGCAAAAAGGGTTATCAGCTAACGTATCGAGTTCTTCCTTTTGCATGGTCAACGCATGTATCATCAGCTCTACCTCGTATCTCAAAACAGAACAAGCCAAGAAATCAGTCGAAAATAATAAAAACCATGTTCTTACAGTTTAGATTATATTATAAATTATGGGAGCATCCTAAGTACTCATTACCTAAAACTGAACTGTTTCTAGGAGAACCATCGTCTTCTATTGGTTAAATAAAGTGAGCATCCACCCTCATTAGCTCAAACTGAACTGTTTGTAGGAGAACCATCGTCTTCTATTGGTTAAATATAGTGAGTATCCATCCTCATTAGCTAAAACTGAACTGTTTCTAGGAGAACCATCGTCTTCTATTGGTTAAATAAAGTGAGCATCCACCCTCATTAGCTCAAACTGAACTGTTTATAGGAGAACCATCGTCTTCTATTGGTTAAATATAGTGAGTATCCATCCTCATTAGCTAAAACTGAACTGTTTATAGGAGAACCATCGTCTTCTATTGGTTAAATAAAGTGAGCATCCACCCTCATTAGCTCAAACTGAACTGTTTATAGGAGAACCATCGTCTTCTATTGGTTAAATAAAGTGAGCATCCACCCTCATTAGCTCAAACTGAACTGTTTATGGGAGAACCAGTCTTCTATTGGTTAAATAAAGCGTTTACTGACGCTGGTCACATTTATGTAATGGTGCAAACCGCCTATTAGGAACTAGGTTATTCTGCCACAAACGTCCACATTACCGTTAGGTTTACGTTTGTTAACCGGCGTTTACTGACGTGGCTTGTGGTTATCGTTTTAATGTGGTTTGGGAGTATCTGATAACTTACCAATGTTCGTCTTCTAACAAACACATGAACTTGTCAACTCGGTTGCGTTTGCTCGTCTAATGAAAATGAAAGAGTCACATTCAGTCACATCCCAAAGACACATCAAATTGCAAAAACGAAAAATAAGTATGTATTTGGCCATAAAGTACGTTTTGAATGTGTCTTCAGGTTCATAGATCGTATGAGAATCTGCAGTCAACAACGTTTTACTACTGACTTCGTACCACAATAAGTAATAAATAGATAGATACAATATTATTCATTAACATTAAAATAAGGGCACAGGCTGTCTGAAATAACTTAATAGCCACGGTAGCTATCCCATGCGTTTGACACGAAAACGACAACCTTTTCAATTATGCCTTCTCGATCGTCATGCGAGGCGGAGAGCTG
Source organism: Actinernus sp. WN-2022 (assembly GCA_030867875.1). Lineage (NCBI taxonomy): Eukaryota > Metazoa > Cnidaria > Anthozoa > Actiniaria > Actinernidae > Actinernus > Actinernus sp. WN-2022. The sequence continues at coordinate 53,671,656 of JAOWCC010001634.1, forward strand.
ACACAGGACTAATCCAGACGAAATATCGCTGGATCAGTGACGAGCATGTTAGTTGCGCTATAAAGCGTGTGAATTGCCTTATGAATGACGATAAGTACAAGCCATACAAACTAATCCAACCCTTGAACGAAACAACTGACGAGCAAGTTTTCCAAAAAGCACGAGGTCCCAACGCACCTTTTTGATTTTGTAAGATATGTTTTCATTCACGTGACCTTAAACCGCATGATTAAGACCCAAAGATATTAAGTACCTGCATGGCCATTTGGGCGAGCATAAGCAGCTTCTTGATTCCAATATAAAGCCTATCATAAGAAATATACATCGGTTAATAGCTACGATTATTTCGTAGAACAAGGACGGGGGTACAAAGACTTGGATTTACCTCCTATACCCAATATCCCTCTCGATTTCAAGAAGTTCGTCAGCCTCGAAGAGTTTCGCCTCCTGAAAAGATATATAAAAAAATCAGAACTAATGCTTTTTCATAGATGCATTAAACCCTTACCCTGTTAATAATATACATGTATTTAAAATGAAGAAAGTTTCTAACAAGTAAGCGGCAAACATACAAGTAGTATAACATACAGTTGACTCTCGCCTTACGGTTCGGATCTAAACGGTCCTGACGACAAATACAGAAGAGTGACTGAACACAACTCTTGCTATTACCAACTGCAGATCCCGATCCCAGTTATAAAAAGTTGAAAGCACTCGAAGAATAATTGTCTCTTTTTGACAAGTTGATTTTTGATATTCACACAAAAACACTGCACCGTCTCAAGATAGATCGGTCAGGATCTAAAGTCCTGTCGACAAGTACAGAAGAGTGACTGAAACTATCGCCTTATGGTCAGGATCTAAAGTCCTGACAACAAGTACAGAAGTGTGACTGAAAACAACTCTCGTCTTACAAAGCACTCGAATAATAGTCTCTTTTTATCTTGTGACAAGTTGATTTTTGATATTCACACAAAAAAACACTGCATCGTCTCTAGACAGATCGGTGTGTTTGTTCTTTTCTTATCCCGTTTTTATATCGGCAAGAAGTAGGTTTCATTAGAAAACAGACAAACAAAACAGACAAGCTATGATTTGTAACTAAAACGTACATTCCAGTGAATGTTTTCTATAATTGCTCGAGTGTTTTTATTTGTTAACAAACAAAACAGACAAGCAATGATTTGTAACTAAAACGTACATTCCAGTGAAAGTTTTCTATAATTGCTCGACAGTTTTCCATTTGTTAACAAACAAAACAGACAAGCTATGATTTAAACGTACGTTGCAGTGAAGGTTTTTTATAATTGCTAGGTGTTTTCCTGCGAACGCTTTCATCATCATCATAATCTTTATTTTAACACGGAGTCACTTCACAAATATGGTCTTCCAGAGAGCCGTGAGTTAAGCTTAATTACAATACTAAATGAAATAAAAAGTTAAATTTACATAAGAATCATTATAATTATTACTATGTATACATTCAAAACCTACTACTATTAGTCCTACAATAAATTTCCTACAATAAATTTCCTAGAATAACTTAATTTACAGTAATTTATCAAATATTGTCTTATTTAATAGGCGTGATTTAAAACCATTTAGACTAGTTTGATCTCTTGCTTCCACAGGGATTTTATTCCAGAGGACAGACCCCCTGTAGTGAAGGCCATATTTTGCTGCTTCTGACTTAGGTCTTGACTGACTTCAGTTCTATCAACTGACCCTTAGTGCCTCCATTAAGTTTTCCTTTGTCGACAAGTAAGGAACATGGATGACAGTATTGAACGCCTCTATCATCCCCATTGGTTCAAGAATATCACGACAACTTGTTGTTCCGACGACGATCAGCTTGCGACCCTGGCAATTGAGAAAAGGATGTAGGATTTGGCGTGTGTTCAGCAGAAATCTTTATTGTTCAAAATTGGGTGCTACGGATGATTCGAAGTACAGATAAACATTTTATTCTGCTACTGTACATGTTGTTTATCTTAAAACACCAGAAATTCAATAAAGATTTGGGCCTTAATTTGTTCCTCATTTTTAAGAAACTATTTTACTTATAAAGCCTGTTAACCCTTTCACTCCTGGACGCATTTGGGCTCAATGGGTGAAATGCAGAGTGCTAACTCAACCCTCCCCACTCAGTTCCAGTTTGGCTAGCCTGTGTTTAAAAAGTCAGCAGTATTTAACTACCCATGGGCTCAAACTTTCCCCATTATGCCATTCGGCAGAATTCTACGGACTCGGCGGCGGTGAGTATGGTTTCTTCTGTAGGTTTTCCAATGAAATGTGCTCTAATTTTGGACAAATAAGCCACTGTAAGAGAGCTAGAGGACATCATTAAGTCTGAGGACGGCTGAAAAGTACTTGGTTTGCTTTTAGTAGGCCTTGTGAGGGGTTTCACAGGTTTTTTCTGTTGTGTTTCTGCTTTGAGACACATGAAATAATTCTTCACTGAAATCCTTGAAATCCTGCAGTTGGTTGTCTTTTCCCCCTGCTCAACCTATTAGGATGTGTTTTTGTCACTTTAAAGCAACGGCTTGAGTCCAAATTACCGCTCTTGGTTGTAGGGATAAAAGACTTATTAAAAAAAATATACAGGAGTCCCAGAGGGGGGTCCCAGAGGGGGGTCCCAGAGGTGGGGTCCCTTGTGATTTTTTTGTTGATTACTCAGCATGCAATTGGAGGTGGGAGCAGGAAAACATGGTGGAGAGAAGTGCAGCGTTAAGAATAGCATGTTTCACAGTCGCTTCGTGTATTTTGTGCAAACAAACCTGGTGGTTGGAAAGATTAAAGAAGGTACTGTAACGACTGAGTGCTGATTTTGTTTTTGCTTTTGATTTCAAGTGCGAATGGGAAGGTTTTTTGGGGCCGATTTTCAGCTCCTCAAAATTCGTGAAAATCGAAGAAAGGAAAAACGATCTCCAAAACAAATGAGTTTTTTTTCCGGTTACAGCTGTGGCTTTGAAGTCATTCATCCCTTGAAATAATATCGCAACATCGTATTTCCAGCATGTCTAGGTTTGATGCAATAATTTTTCCCAGGTACATGCTTCATATTGGCCGCTTTTGGCCGCTCTAGTAGTGAAAGGGTTAATTGGCTTCAAATAGTAAAGTCCCCTCCCTTAATGCTTGATTGAAAGGATGTGCAATATTTTCCTCGAAGACGAGATCTACGCACAGTTTATTAGTCATGTTTGCACATTTACTTTGATTTCATCCATCCCACATGTGTGCTACGATAGTCAGTGAAAACTATTGAAAATAATTTAGTTCCGACCCGGACCTAAAGGCGTGTCCCTCACCGAGACACAGCTCCTTTAATAGAGACATACTCCCCTCCTAAAATTAGAACAGAAGTTGTCAAACTATTTTTTTACTATATTTATTGCATTTTTTAATCGACCGAAACTCTAGTTAAATTTTAATATTGATTTTTTTAAATACTTATAGCGACCTTATATTGAAATAGTTATAATACTTAGATTTTGTAGTTTTAGATTTATTTAAACTAGAAATATATACATAGTCCTTAAAATTAAAATACGTACATTTTTAGTAGTTTTTAGATTCATAGCTGAACTAATTCTTTTATAAAAATAGTCCTTAAATTAATGTAATGTACTGTAACAATAATGAGGAGGACGATGACGACAACAACAACGACAACAATAATAATAATCTTTAACTAATTGATAAAATACATATCATATGTTACAATAATCTAATAAAAATATGGAATACTAATTATAATCTAAATACAAATACAATGGTTTATAAATATTAAATACTGTATTTTTGTTATATATATTTGTTGTACCCTTTTTGTAATTTTACTGAAGGGATTCCCAGTTTAACTAATGTCTGCTGAGCCAAATCAAGTCTGCTGAGCCAAATCAAGTCTGACTTGATTACTTCGTGTTAAATTTAAAACTCTGCGATATGTAAACAAGGTCAGTCGTATTCTAAAGATGGTGATAAAAATAGTTAATACCTTTCTCAGCTTCTTCTTTAGGAGAACAAGCAGAGCTTGCAGAACGGTATTAGAGAATCGCGGGCCAATAGAAACATAGTCTGAAACAATGAATAAATCATTATGTAAAATGTATCAGAGAGGCACGGGCCAATAGAAACATAGTCTGAAACAATAACAAATAAATAACTATGTAAAATGGTATTAGAGAAGCACGGGCGAATAGAAACATAGTCTGAAACAATAACAAATAAATAATTGTGTAAAATGGTATCAGAGATGAGCCCTTTTGTAAACTGTAAAAGGACTGGGACCGAGTATGTAAATTGAATCGAATTTAATAAAATTCATAACTTATTTTATTTTATTTTGAAGTAATGGTTCGCCAAAGAACAGGAACAAAAGACAATAGGGTGCGGCAATGAGCAATTCCCAGTAACGGTTTTGCTTGAATACGCCTTAAAGGGATACCCGAGTGAAAAATACATTTGGGCTCAAAAGCATTTTTCAGATGTACTTTGTTCAGAAAATGTATTAATTTTTCAGAGTTGAGAATGAGCCGCTCAAAGTTCGCCCCGCGAAGACCTGGGCGCCGCCATCTCGTTACATTAATTCCTGTGACGTTTTTTACGTTAACTTGTAGTGACTTTCTTTCTTTGTATAATTTTCACACGCTCGGAATTAGAGTAGATTTTCATCTATATGACAGAGCCATTTCGTACTAGAACAAAAATATGATGAAGACGATATAATGTGAGAGAAGTTCAGAAGACTGGGAGGACGAAGAGAAGCATGTGGAAGGCGAGAATATCAGACAAACAACATGATCGATCAAAAACCGAGGCTCGAAACAAATTAACAACCGACTACCGAGTGCTTTACTGGTAATGTGCTACGATGTAAAGTGTCGCTGTGTGTGTTTATTGTATGGACCATGTCAGCCTTAAACACAAGACTAAAGTTCAAAAGTTCAAAGTTATTTTAGCACTTTCTCATTATTTACAATATCAAGGTGGGAGAACATTGAAGGTAGAAATATAACGTAATAATAAATAATAAAAGTATATATTTGAGGAAAATTAATTGTGCACAGAAGCCAAAGTAGCATATAGCTTTCGAGTTGGCTACTGAATAGATATGAGTAGGTGAAAAGGAGGAGATTTGAATGTTATAGTTGAGGCATGAATAAATGGAGTGGTGATGAGAGAAGTTAGGCTAGTATACTAATAATTATGTGTATTTAAGAGAAGGGATTACAAAGGAATTAAGAGAACCAGAGAGAGAAAGAAGAAAAAGAAAAGAAAAAGGAGAATATACAATTATAGAAAAGTAAACAATCTAATTATAGACTACATATAGTTATTGGTAATTAAGTTATTATAATAGGCTTAATTTTGATGAGTTTGTGTACAGCTATGACATATATAATAATAATAATAGCGAATAATAATAATATAAATATAAATAAATATAAAATAAATAAATAAGCACTGGAAATTTACATGTGATTAGATTTATGCTTATGGCATATTATTAACAATAATGATAATTTATAATTACAATGATAATGGTAATAATGATAATGGTAATAATGATAATGGTAATAATAATAATTTATAATTACAATGATAATGGTAATAATGATAATGGCAATAATGATAATTTATAATTACAATGATAATGGTAATGGTAATAATGATAATGGTAATAATGATAATGGTAGTAATGATAATGGTTGACATGAAACTTATACGGTAATTATATCTTCCCTTACAAAAATGAACATATCTATTTCCTAGCTATTTCCTATCCACATGCTAGTTATTGCTATCTAATTCCTAGTTGATGGCACAAATTTACTATCTTTTTACTATCTGAGCAGTTTATCGGATAATCCACTGTTATCTTTTCACTATCTGTTAGAAAGATAGTTAATAGATAGGCATTACGGATAGTTAAAAACTAGCCTATTTGAAACCTATCTGCAAGAACACAAACCTATCCGAAAACTATCTGCATGTAAGATAGTAGAAAACTAGCCTATCCGAAAACTCTCTGAAAATAATAAAAAATACGGATAGTAAAAAACTAGCCTATCTAAAACCTATCTTCAAGAAAGCAAACCTAACCGAAAACTATCTGCATTTAAGATAGTAGAAAACTAGCCTATCCGAAAACTATCTTAAAATAATAAAAAATACGGATAGTAAAAAACTAGCCTATCTAAAACCTATCTTCAAGAAAGCAAACTTAACCGAAAGCTATCTGCATGTAAGATAGTAGAAAACTAGCCTATCCGAAAACTATCTGAAAATATGAAAAAAATTAGATAGTAAAAAAAACACTAGGCTATCTGAAACCTATCTGCAAGAACACAAACCTATCTGTAAATGATAAAAATATGGATATTAAAAAACTAGCTTACCTGAAACCTACATTGTATTTGCAAGAACACAAACCAATCCAGAAACTATCTGCATTTACATTGTATTATTATATATTATATATATTATCAACTTTCAAAGTTGTTTGCACAGCACCTGACAGATCCATGTGATGTCCCAGAGGAAACATACACCCAAACACACATCTCCAGTTTGATAGAACAAACTGGAACTCCAATCAATAATTGTTTTCTCGGTGATGATGCAATGACGACAGAACTGTTTCTAATAGGTATTCAGTCTATAGGCGTCAGTGATAACTTGTGTCTCATGACAACAAGTTTTCTCCAGATGGAATTTGTGCACCTGATGGCCATCAGGTACATGTACAAAAAATAAATAGTGTACGTAGCAGGTTCTGCATGCAGGTATTAGGGTCAGTTAATCTTTGGTTATGCTTTCATTTAAATAAAATGCAATATACATGTATTTCTGATCTTCATAGAATGTGGGACGTTCTTTGAATTCATCCTGTTGTTCCTCATAATTTAACGTGGGTTCCTGATAGGCAGCTGTTTGAACCATCATTTTCAAAAATTATAAAATCATATACCACAATTCTGCAATATAATAAATTAAATAAACATTGAGATACATACATAAAGTGAGTTAATTTTTATGTCAATATGGTTTAAGTATCATAAGATCCTGCAACCGGTTGGTCAAACCTGATTAAATTGGCTTCAAAAACTCATGAATAATTAATGAGCATTTTGTCCAATCAGATGAAGCAAATCAGTCACGTGCATGCTCCTTTATACCTGATAAAATCTCATTATTCTAAAAGGCCCGCGGAGGGATTTCAATTCTGTCCCAGAGGGAAATGGGGTTAATGATTGAGACAATGGAATTTCTATTGATGTTTCAGCTTTCTCATTGAATTGCTAATTAGGATGAACGTTTTATATAAAGAATACTAATGAACATGAAATTTTATATAAAGTTTCATCCTAATTAAGAATTCACTGATAAAGATCCAAAGATAGCAAAAAGTACACGGAACATAAGGTACCTAGATAATAAATTTTGCACGAAATTTACTAATATCAGCAGACTACCGAGATACACAGATAATATTTTTAAAATTAAGTTATCCAACTACCATTACTTGTTTACCGAGCCACTGTTTAGTTCCAATTATTAAACCAAACTCAAAGCCGTAAAATAATAAAAGCGTGCATTAAACTTACATATTTTGTGCCGGAGTCAAAAATTTAGAGTCTGCCGTCATGTCAGTCACATCGCTTTCCAAGTCTTGAACTTTATCGAGGTAACCACGACACCAAATCCTTCAAGTGCAGGTTCTTCTTGCATTGCGAAACGCCGCTTCAAGCAACATAGTATGGTAATTTCTTCATGTCATTCCCTTGAGATGTTCGTAATTACAGGCGGTGATTACTCGAATATTTTGCATGGCGCTGTGAATACAAAGGTTCAATGGTTCATTTAGTAACCATTCCCTTCAGTTTTGCGTCTTTCTTTCATTGCATTCTTAAAGCGTTTTTGAAGCCGTTTAAAACACTCGCAGTACGTGTTTTATCAAGTCTAAAAATGAAAAAAACACTGCTGTGAGTGTTTTAAACAGTACTTAAAATTTTATTGATGAATGCAGATTTTTGGTTAAAAACTTAGTTAGACGAGGAATGAGCAGTACCTTTCTATTTGTAATAATCCTAGATATTACAAGTTAAGGGATCAGAATCCTTGGTTAACATTTAATCCTGGATTAACATTAATCAAGCTTCGAACATTACTGCATGGGGCCATGGGCTTTTATCGCACGGCGGCCATGTTGAGTCCCAGGAGAATAAAAACCTTTGTTTTCGTCCGGTATACTCGTTCTGAAACCAACCAGTGCGAGGCTACCGGGGCCAAAACTATTGTTTTATCCAAGATGGCCGAACTGCGATAACAGCCCATGCTTGGCAGTGAAACATATCAAAAATAAATTCCGAAATTGTGTGATAACTTGTCAAACTGGAATATCAGCTTGGCTTCAAGATACCAGTATGTATAATTGTACAACAATATATTTACCAGGCCAGTCTGGCTTTAAGTTAATTAAGGTTTTAAAAAAGTCAATAGACCGGTTTCACCAAAATACAAATTACGCCAAACTGGAGGGCAAAACAATGAGAATTTTCTACATGAGTTGTGTTTCAATTTCTGCATAAGAGTAAATTTATTTAGTTTTGGCCTCCAGTTCGGCTAATTTGCATGTTAGTGAAACCGCGGTATATACCCTCACTGTGGCAGCCAATTTTCGCTATAACCAAACCATTGCTAGCATGTTAATATGTTAAGGCATTTATTAGAGAGAATTAAGATATTAGAATATTATCAGAGAAAGACTATATCTGATTACAGAGAAGATAGACTTTATGTTTTTTGAAGTTGAGGTTTGATAGTTGTTTAAAATTAGTAGTAATAGTTTCCCAAATTTTTGAAGCTGTAAATTATATAGTAAATTTTCCAAAGTTGGTTCTGACTTTTGGGCGATAGAAATTACTTCTGGCTGCGTATCTAGTATTGCATCCATGAATGCTTGTTACAGGTATAAGGAGATCGTGAAATATTGGGGGGTGGGGGGGGTAGTAGAGGGACAGTTGTAGAGTTTGTGAGCAAAAGTGTAAATCATATAGAACAACAGATCACATTTTTGTTCTTAAAACTATTAGATTCTTATTATAATCAAGGTAGAAACGTTTATGCATGTTTTGTCGAAAGAAAGCATATGATTCTATTTGGAGACATGGTTTATTTTATAAGTTGGAGTTTGTAATATTTTTTTGGCTCAGTATTATTGTGGATATGTATAGGCATACCAAAGCATGCGTTAAAACTGATTCTTTTCAGTCCTTTGTTGGTGTTAAACAAGGATGCAACTTAAGTCCAAACCTCTTTAATATTTACGATAGTTTTGTCAATGATATACCTGAGATTTTTACTAACAGGTGTCGACCAGTAACTTTAGGGACTTTAAAGTTGAACTGTCTGTTATATGCTGATGACTTATCAGAGAGCGAGGATGGCCTTCAATCTTCAATTCACAATCTGCCTTCTTTACATTGTCCTCAGTCAATACACCAACCACGGGTTACCTACTCTGCAGAATCGACAAAGCACCATATATGCTTGTTTTCTTATGGTACAGGGTCCAACCTTTAGTATTCTTTTCGGCTGCTAGAAGTAGCGAAATTCGCGTGTCTCTTTCCTTTCTGGCCCAGAGTACACATGCCCTCATGTTTGGGAATGCGTACTGCCCTGACTCGCACATTTTTAGTATGAAACTATGACTTGCTTCTTGGAACGGATTTAGCGGATTTTCGTACCACAGGTTTTGCCACTTCTTCTGTAGAGTCTTTGATGGAACAATGATGCTTCTTCCGCCATCACGGGTGGCCAAGAAACCTTGAAACGCAGGCGGCAAAGTAATCACGACAGCTTTATTGTTGGCCATAAATACGGGAAGATTTGAGGGCTGCTGCTTTTTACTTTTCTTTACTCGGCTTGCCTTCCACTCCTTGTATGCTCTAAAGAGGCGCCTTGCTTGAAATTTAGTCATTTCTACATCACAGACTGCATCTTGTTCTGTCACGTCCTCTAAGTGTGTCACGGCGGCAGGTTTAAAGTAGAGACGACAGGTCACAGGTCAAGTCACGTTATGGAAATTAAATTAAAAATCGAATTCAAATCAAAATAATAAAGTAATGTAGGCATCTCCAGGTGTCAAGAGTTGAAAGCAACAGCAACACTGGTATTCATTGCTGAGCGGGTTTAAATATCGGGGATACGATATTATTGTCGTAAAAGTACTGGTAATTGCATACGTCCGAATGCGTATTTGTGTTAACTCCTTTCCCAACTTTCTTGGTGTTGTCTGTGCCGTTTTTGCTACTTCCATAAACGAACGCATAAGGCCCCGGTCAAACGGTTTCAACGTCGGCTCAACGTCGGCTCAACGTCGGCTCAACATTGGTAAAATATGCTCTCCAACATGTTTTCAATATCTTTCACCGCCTTTCAGCAATGTTTTCAGACCATTTCAAACAGTTTCAAGCTTAGTCTGCTATGCAGACGTATTTTTTCACTCTCATAAATTCGAAGAAAAAAATTACCGTCTGCTTACCCGAGCGCTTAATTAGTTTCCAATATGCACACCTCGTTGTGTTATGGACCAATCAGATTTTACCTTCCATATCCTGGAAAGTGACGTAGTATTACATTTCAAAGCATTTAGACAATACATTTGCCATTGACCAATCATATGAGAGTGTTCACTGGCGCGCCGATTCACTAATATTCTAACAATGACTTTGATTTGGCAGAAAAATAAAGCAAACCTGCTGACGTCATGCTTGCATATTGGAAACTAATTGTAAGCAGACGTTAATTTTTTTCTTCGAATTTACGAGAGTGAAACAATACGTCTGCATAGCAGGCTATTTCAAGCTCTGCTTCAACAAATATTGTACCCGCGATGTTGAAACCGTTTGGTTTGATTTACTTCTATTTCCATAGAATTTCTATCGACGGACTATTTGATATTGGGGGAAGCGTCAGTATTTTTTTCCGGGTAGCCAAGGCCGGTAAGGGTTTAAAAAAGGGTTAAAAAACCTTAAAAACAAAAACATTTATTTGCTAAATGTTTGTAATACTTCATTGATTGTACATCCTATCTTTAGAAAACTATTTGATAGCTCGGGGGGAAAAGGAGACCCCCTCTCCTCCATTTTTTTTTACAGTTTAGATGCTCTTTGCAATCTGATGCACGTTTGGTTTGTAAGCGGTGTTAACTGTAGGTGTTCAAAGGAATAAAAAATATAAGAAAAACAAGCTGAAAATAATTCTGGTAGTTGTAGGAAAATGATGGCATCACGAAAAACGCGGTTTAATTGTGATCTGACATGTGACCTGTAACGTGACCTGTAATGTGACCTGTAACGTGACCTGTAACGTGACCTGTGACCTGTACTTTAAACCTGCCGTGTCACGGAGGTTATACCGCACTCACTCATTTTCCCAAAATATGTAGATAGCGAATTCTTTTGAAGCCACAGTTCCAATGATTTTGGGCATTCAGAGTCGAATTCTGTTACTTTCCTCCTGGAAGGCGGTATATATTTTATTGGCATTGTTCTGAGCGTTACAAACCTCCTCGTTGTTGGTGTTGTCGTTGTTGCTGTTTATACTAGATGTTTAATTCATTATTATTATGGTATAGTGAAGATTTAGGAGCATTTTTACTGGTAGTACGATGGTTTGTCTGATTCGTGTCAGACAAACGATCGTACTACCAGTAAAAATGCTCCTAAATCTTCATTAAACAGTCTTAAAAACTTCAGGGGATGATAAAGAACAAAACCAACAGTGTTCGAACCTACGATGAAGAAGGCTATGTCAAAAGAGCGGGGTGTTTTTGCTTTAGGAGTGAGCAAGAACAAGAGGTTCGTGTCGTAACGGTAATCTGAATTGTTACACGCAGTTTCCTGTTTCACGGCATTTTGGGAATTGTGCAAACACCACTGTCTAGCTTTGGTGTAGGTCACCAGTAACTCTCAATCTAAACCACAACACTATAATTTTAAATTGTAACCGGACTTAATTCATCTGATTCATAACGTATTGACTTTGTAGATGGCCGTATATTTGTCATTTTTAGATACATGTATATATAATATAATATGTCAACCAAGGTCAGTAATCACAGTTATCTCTTAAATCTTGGCCAACTTTTATTGAATCGTTTTGTTATAGTTTTATTCACACACTCTCGTTTTAATAAGATTCGGAAGAATCGTTAAATTGACATACATGTAGATATACTTTGGTGTGCACATTTATAGATACATTTGGAACAGCCCTCTTAAAATATATCTTGCAGCAGGTGGCATGAAAAAAATATCAAACGGTTTTTACCCCCCCCCCCCCCAATATCCTGGTTAATATTGGGCCAGAAAAAAAAATCATGCCCAGACAAAATCACCCACTCCCCCCTCAAAAGTCAAATGGTCGGTCCCTAAGTTTCGAAAGCAATGCCAATATCAATATTGTCATAATCTACTTTAGTCTTGTGTTTAAGGCTGACAAGTTCCATACAAAAACACACAGTGAATCTTTACATCGTAGCACAACACCAGTATAGCACATAGCTCTGCCATATCGATGGAATCCGAGCGTGTGAAAATTATACAAAGAAAACAAGTCGCTACAAGTTAACCGCAAGACTCCGGTGGGACGAAGTGACGTAAAAACATCACAGGAATTAATGTCAAGATGGCGGTGCCCAGATCTTCGCGGGGCCAACTTTGAGGGGCTCGTTCTCAACTATGAAAAAGTTTTATCAAATTTGAATACATTTTCTGAACAAAGTACATCTGAAAGATAGTTTTGAGCCCAAATGTGTTTTTCACTCGGGTATGATGTCCACAGTCAAAGTTATAAACTGGTCATTTTTGCTGTGAAAACTGAAAGAAATCACCATCCAGCCAATCGGAAAGGAGGAAGAGAAAAGATATTTGAAACATAAATTTGAGAACTTTCCCCAATAACGATTTTCTTTGAAATTAGAGAACAAGTAGTTTGATCAAAACTAAATTGAAACATCAAAAATTATCTAATGAAAATATATTGCCTTTCTGGTTTTCTATTGAATGTACGATTATTAACCAATGAAATTACGAGAAAGAAGAATAGAAAATTAACACGTTCTTAGCCGGAGCATTACTTAAATGAACCCCACCACAAGAAATATTACATCGAGTTTGAAGATGTTTGAGTACATAAGAACTGAATTACAAGCAATTACACTGCAATAGTCTTTACACATACCAAGCAACCTCTCGATGTCATCCATAATGATACAACTAAGGTCTGACTTGTCTGCATCATCAAAGATCTGGGATGCAGTAAAACAAGAAAATCAATAAATTGGGTTAGCCACGGATTTCTGTTGTACTGCAATAACCCAACAGTTTTCCCTTCATAAGTACTTCAAGCATTGATTTCGTTTGGCACAAAACAAAAAATATGATAATCGAGAAAATGGCTAAGCCTTCGACCAAATATTGGGCAGAAATGGTGCTCCTCAGAGCAAGAGATGACGTCCAAAAACAGAGCTCTCGCACCCTTAGGCGCTTCTGTTGAACTTCATTTCTGGTACACAGTCCTATTTAAAGCTTATTTCGATGAGTTAATTGCAATATTTGCCATGTTTGTTTGGATTCTGTTGGCGTAATCGGGCTTTAACGTCAGTACAGTATTGGCAGTGACTAAACACAAATATCGCCCACATGGGTAGCTTGCTTGCAGGCGGTGGAGGTTTTATTTTCGCTAAGCAAACGGATCATCGAAGCGGCCGCCATATTGGCCGAGCGTGATTGAGACCTGGGATCGAATGACAAATGGAGGGGGGTTCCTTTCTCCCCCCACCCCCTCCCCCCTCCCCCTTCATTTGTCATTCGATTCCAGGTCTCAATCACGCTCGGCCAATATGGCGGCCGCTTCGATGATCCATTTGCTGCGCGAAAAAACCACATGGGCTACTGAGACGGATGTAGGCTAAACACAGGTTTTGATAAAACAGGTTGAGAACAATTTTAGACCCCTACCCTTACCTCTTCTCACCACTAGAAACCCGGTTTTGCATCTTCTTTTTTCCCTTTTATGTTAGGGTGTCATGTGACCTTTCGAAAGCCACATCCAATTTTCGGTTCTTGGTTCTTTAGATTGATTTTGTTCCTGCCTTGGACAGTTCTAAAAATTGCTAACAGTAGCTCAATAAATATCTGTAAACTCGTTTAATGAATGCTCTAAATAAACAAGTCAGAGCCAAATTTTAAGAGGAAACTTTTTGCTGATAAACTATACTGCTGGCAAATCCTTCTATTCCCCATATTTTTTTAGAATGGCTAAACATGGTTCAAGATGGCTAACGATGCCGAACGATGCCGAACGATGCCTAGACATGGTACACGTGTTGCTACCATCAAGCTCCTTTCCAGGCTCTTTGGCGTGTTAACGACATTGTCACCTATCCCAATAACTCGTTTCTGCGCTTGCAAAAGTACAGCCGGTAATGTATTAATCATTGAAATTTATTGCTCTGTCATTCTGTCTGCACATGAACTTTCCACAATTTCACGTGTAGAAAAAAATGCTGCTACTCTCCTGTTAAAACCTTCGTTACTCTTGAAAAGAGGTATTTTCTAATAAGATTTTTTTTTTATGACGTGATTGAAACATCAAAACTGCATTTAAAGACCCAGGGTCGACCATCACGCATAGCGCGCCTCACACTTCCGAGCCGCCATTTTGTGAGAGTCGAAAAGTCCAATATTTAGAGCGAAGTGAGAAATCCGTTTCCATCGCCTGTTTTCCTTCCTATAACTTTCGAATAACGTTCATTTTTACTTTCTTTATTTATAACTTAACATTTTGACAGCTATTTTTACCCAAAAAAATATTTAGATCAGTATTATTTTGAGTGAACCGTCTTGCATTCTGGTGCGAGATAAGATCCGGCATTTCAGTCAAGAATGGAAAGTCCGCGTTTACCAGGCAACGCTCGATACATAATACTTCGGTCGTCTGTATTTTAACTCTGGAACATAAGGAAGGACAATCTTGGCAACTAGCGTATTCGCAGAGTATATTTCTTCAAGCTCCTCAAAGAAGGATTATTCAAATCAAACCAGGTCCAAGCCCAAGGACAAGGTGAGAAATGACTTGGAGTCAATTTGTTTTGCGTAAAATAACCATATCCATAGTTGGGTGAAATAAGCTTACCTTGGGTTATTTACAGTGAAAAGGTCCTATTTGCTCGTTTTATTTCAGGCATAGACGAAGAGCAAGGTGAGGACAATAAATCGAGACACCATTTCGACTATGATTATGAAGTCGCAGATGAATAGGAATTTGAAGGTAAAGAATGGTCGTAACAATTAATTTCAATAGTATGATGTTGAAATGTGCACCGAAAAGAATGGCATTTGAGCAATTAAAAATGTGTTATGAATTTGATGACCTACCAAGAATATTAAAGTACAATATTTTTATTGGACAACATGCTATATTGAATTCAAGGGAAACCAATTTGCTACCACAACCTGCAATTGCAGTTATCTTTATAAGCATCCCACTTCTACTGTAAGCTTATACTTATTCTTCCCCCTTGTAAACTAGTTTCCTCAACATTCCATGCCCCCTCTAATAATGATTTGTTCTGCAGAACTTTCTCTAAAACTAAACTTTATATTTCATGGCTACAGGTACCCCTACATTGTATTTCATGAAAATTATCCTTGCTGCTGTTGATCACAACATACATCTCTTCTGCAAGCCTGTGGAGACCAAGTCTGGACACGGGAAGTTTTCAAAAAGAACCCAGAAGTACCATGCAGAAGTGAAGGAGGAGAAAATATATACATACATGTATGTCTACTTCTCCTACATGACTGCTCAAATGCTGTAAGAATGGAAACAGTTTGAGGGCAATTTCTCTCGGCAGTCTGATGAAGATAACTTCAACTCAAAGGACATTGCTCCAACAATAGACTGATTTATGTACTGATCAAATCGAAACATTGCTTAAATGACAGTGGTATCAGGCATTTGAACAACATATTTCAACAACCCAACAATTCAAATGCCAGGGGGGAGGGAAAGATATGTTTGATGTTTCAATTTTATCAGTACATCAGTTACATGTAGCTTGTACATTTGTTGTCCCAATTCAAATAATGCGACAGCTTTCTAGGGATTCAGTGCTTTGTCTTCCAATCAGAGAAATTTATACATTTCCAATTTGGATACAGAAAAACAAGAAAACATTACTGAAGGGACAATATTCAGGTAATCTGAATTGGGACAACAAATTAAATGTACTTGCTAAATCGGTCGATTGGAAGTTGTCTGGGTGGTGGTAGTCTTGCAAAATACTGTTGCTGGTGACTGACATTTTGATTACCCAGCTGATGGTCAGCCTTATATTATTAGAAGAGAAGTACCATGTGAATGTTCTGATATGCTTTTTTCAAACTTTTTCAACAGAGGACGGTAAAGATTAAAGTGGATTACAAAAGCTTATTTTAGGAACTTAAAAGTAGTATTTTTCATTCACTCGAACTTTGCCAAATATAACTGGCGTACTACTAGTTATGTTGTCTTTCATCATGAGGAAGTTCATTATTAGGGGGTTGATGGAGCCCCTTGAATCAAAGATGTATGTTGTTTACCTGGGGGACCTAGTTTCTTATAAGTTGTATCCCTAACTTTGACTACCTCAGTGACTGATTTGAAGTCAAAATGTTTGTTGGAAAACTCGATTATAAACAAGGGAAATGCCTGTTCTTTTAGTGAACAATATGTCTATCAATGTTGCAACAACCACTTTGTAAAAATCCAAGATGAAGAAAAATAAAGCTTTTTTCTTGAAATTACAAGTAACAAGGTTCCTTCAATACATGTTGGCTAATAGAGGACTAATAGAATACTTGGGTAATTTTAAAATAAATAAAAACAAGATGGCAAAGAAATATTTCATACTTTTTTGGCAGAAATAATACTTGGCATAGAAGTACTTGGCTGTAAACCAACCACTAACTATTTCCACTTTGCATACCAACTAGACATGACCTAGTTTGGGCTCTAGATTTAAGTTTTCTTTGATTATTACTGTATTTGTTGAAGTGAGACCCTGGGTGTTTCAAGTTGCAAAATTGCATTTACCCATATGTCGATCAAACGAGTCTCGTCTCATACAAAGCTTTAACCAGGCTTAATTACCTTTTGATTGATGGTCAGCTAAATACAATTTTTCTAACTTCCAAGGTATCACTTCATTGAAAACAGTAATACGAGCTAATGAATAATAATTATTATACAGACCAATATGTCATGATTTGCTAAATTCTATAATACTTCAGAGGATGAAGCACATTAGCCTCTCCCCCATTCATTTTTGGGGCATTGCACATTCTCACCCCACAACGCCTGCTTGTCTGCGATGGACATTACTTTCTCAATGTGTGACCAATCAGAATTAGCTTTCCACAAAGTCAGTTGACCTTCACCTTGGCCACAAGATTGTACAACAAAAAGAAAATAGCTACCCTTGAAGCATTTAGGAATGGCAGCATGTACTTCATTCAAGATCACAAGTTAAAATAAATTATTCTTATTCCCAGGGGTGTAGGCAGGATTTTTCCAGGGGGGTCCCAACACAAATGTTGGACTGAGGTGCTTATCTCTAAGGGCATGTTATTAATAATTATTATTATTCAATAATTTAACAAAGGGGGACCAAGGGCATCCCCTTGCTATGCTCCTGATTCCTATGCAAAATACAATTAATACTTTTTGAAACGGAAATAGTATCAGTTTTGTTGGAAACATCACATGCTGATGTATCGCTTCAATAGTGAATGAATTGCACTCATGATTCAATGCGAAAGGCTTTACTGGATGGCAAACAAACTTGAAAATGCTGTTTTAAAAACCCAACAATATTATGGTTGGAGGTGGAAAATAGCATTTACAAACTGGTTTTGCTAATAAAACCAGTACTACCAATCTCGTACAAGTGCCTTTAAAATATATGAATATTTTTTTGCCACCCTGTCAGGACAACCAAGTGATTGGCCCATAACACTAGCTTTGAAGGAAACTACATGACACAATGACAATCGAGAAAGGAATGTCAGACGAGCAGGCATTTGTGGGGTGAGAATGCAGGGAAGACAGAAACACCATTGTCTTTAAAAATATGTTTGGTAGTCACTGGTCTAAGTGCATTTGACTACACATATTGTCAACAGAACTACAAATAATTCCACATTCTTGCTATTTATTCAAAGTGGCCAAGGTGAACCATTATTTTCTAGAAGAAACAGGTGCACAAACAATGTTCCTTGATTTGTGTAATTTTATTTTACCACAAACTACATGTACTCTGTAACAACATTTGAATGTTCTCTAGCTTTATGCCTTCTACAAAAAGGCATATTACATAATGGTTTTCCAGCTTTTTCGACGGCCAGCTATGTAAAAGCCATAAGTTATCACTGTTCCAACTGAGATTGTAATAAATTGATGTGGCTACCTAAATAGTTTATTTTAAATATTACTTTAATATACCATTTCCAGTAAGGAATCTGTTAATGGAAAATAACAAATACATAAATTTTATTGTGAGGAAGATCTGTCGAAAAACCTACACAAACCTCCTATGCATATGCTCTGACTTTTGGCTCGTCATGCATTCCTTCCAATGATTTTGGAAGCCTTACCTTGATTGGTCAGTCTCTGGGAATGGAATGTGTTGCTCATTTCAGCAGACATTCTTGGGGGACTTCTGGGTGTGTATTACATGTACACTGTAGGTAGGTACAAGCAGTAGGCACCTATGATTGCAGCTGAGTAAAATGCTTGTACTTTTGCTTATAAATTATTGTGAGTGATACTGAACCAGTGGCCAATTTGGTAAAACTTTTACACAGTATTTTACAAGTCTGTCCATTGCCAGCTATGTACAAATACATGTGTAAAAGCTTTACTGAATTGATCCCAGACCATATTGTATAGTTGTAAGACTCAAACTAGCCCGAAAAACCATGCACTGTCGTCTGGTACAGGACATTGGATTCAGTCATCCTGACTGAAGTAGCCTACATGTAGCCATTTACCCACCCTCGATAAAGTCTGGAGGGAACTCCCAACTGATGGTGGGTAAGAGGCTATAACTGAACATGCAGATATGACGTGTCTATCCTCTGCCAATCTTTCCATACCTCCACAGGGCAAATTATTTATATGCAACTTTCCTAAAACTTTCCATTGTGAAATTATACTCATCTACACATGTCGCACCTTGCTTTGATACAGACCTCTAGGATATATCTGTCTAAACACATGTTTCTACAAGCTGTATATGCAGTAACACACGTTACCCTCTTGTCTCCTGTTTGTCTGGCATGGGCCGACACATTAAATTTATACCAGTATAGACGATTTGCTGCAGGTGGTCCCCAGCCTTTTCCAGGTATTCCAACTAGCTGTTTTGTGAAGTAAATTAGGCTGCCTCTACTCGTGCCTAAAAGGTTGATCGATAGCTTGTCTTTTTTCTCCATGTCTAGGCTTGAAACAAAGTACTTTTCATTGTTTTTGGAAGGTGTTCATGGCAAAATTGTGCATGCTTTTCCGTTGAAAATGAGCAATCAAAACTTATAGATTTTCATGTGATTGTGCTACGAAGGGATCCAAGTTGGGTTGAAACTGGTATTAAATACGATTCCTGAAAATTATACGTATTTTTAATAAATTTATTTCACCCTGAGAAATTTGAACTCGTAATCGTATGGGCCCCATCTTGCACCGCTGCAGGTTGAATGTTATCGGTTATTTCTTCGTTCTGTTAAACCGAAATATAAATAGCATATATCAGTTGTATCATTGAGACAATCTCAAACAACATTACAGTCAGCTAATCCAAGTCAACTTACAGCTTACCTTGTTTTATCGCAACCACCTATAGGTCGTGAGACTTCACGTCGGCTTTCGCATTTCGCGGCATTTTCAGGAACCCTTGCCTCTTCTCCTTGTGTACTGACCTTTGCATGTGCATTTTACTCGGTTTAAATCGGCTTCCGGGATGAGACCTGACTGAGATTAATAAATCGAGTAATGTTGTTATCCTGTTTATAATAGCAGTTTCACAGATAAGTACGCGTATCGAAGTCGAAGATCACAAACTTCCTTTAGTTCTTCGTTGATTTGAATATCCACAATTAACGAGCCATACGCATTTCTTCTCCCTTCTTGCTACACTGAACCAATAGATGAATTGGAATCCCTTGTGGAACCATTTGTTCTTTAAAAGCTTCGTACCAACGACTGAACGAAACACACGATCGCGTACGACGAAGAACAAGCGCAGTTCAGTTCACTCGAAACAACAGAAGCCTCGTCTTGGTGCCGATCAAAACAAAAACAGAGGCGCGCAAAGCATAATGGTCGACCCTGGGTCTTTAAGAGAAAGGTTGAATCTGAGGGTAATGTGCGAAAGCACGATTAGAGATCGTACCTCAAGTGAAACATTGCCTCTAAAATATTTGAGTGATCCGATATGAGTTGGATAGGATAGCATTGTTCTTTACACGATTAGAGATCGTACCTCAAGTCAAACATTGTCTCTAATTGTCTCTAAAATATCTGAGTGAGTTGGATATGATACCGTTGTTCTTTACATGATTAGAGATCGTTCTTGAGTGATATGATATGAGTTGGATAGCATTGTTCATTACACTGGGGTCCTGAGTTAGACCCAACATCACTCACCTTCTTGATGTTCTGGCACTTGGCACTGTCAACAAACCCTATCATGTTTTCTGGTGTACACAGCTTAACGAACGGGAAGTCAGAAATAAGTGCCATCTGGATAGCCAGAGCTGTTTTACCAGAACCAACAGGACCTAGACAGGATAATGACAAATGGATGTGGTCAAGCCTCACAAGCCACAGCGGCTTCAGAGAAAGGTAGCATCAAAACCCGGATCAGTTTCAAGTCTTTCCACCATGATTGTTTATACCGAGTCGGCTATAACTTGGCCAGAATTCCACATATTTTTATGCAAAACCCACACCCCAAAGTCTAAATTAGGTTTAAACTCATACCCTATACCACCGCACACCACTAGCATGTCATAAACATGAAGGGAGGGGGAACGCATAAGGTGTTGTTGTTGTTTGCTCTGACGAAGGGCTAGCGCTCCAAATGTCAGCTGCTACTACCAGCGTTACTATTTCATTTGTACTGACCTTCTAGTAGGACTGACTATTTTACTTACTGATCTTCCAGCAGGACTGTGACTATTTTACTTGTACTGATCTTCTAGCAGGACGGTGACTATTTCACTTGTACTGAACTTCTAGCAGGACGGTCGACTATTTCACTTGTACTGATCTTCTAGCAGGACTTTGACTATTTCACTTGTACTGATCTTCTAGCAGGCCTGTAACTGTTTCACTTGTATTGATCTTCTAGCAGGACTGTAACTGTTTCACTTGTACTGATCTTCTAGCAGGACTGTAACTATTTCACTTGTACTGATCTTCTAGCAGGACTGTAACTATTTCACTTGTACTGATCTTCTAGCAGGACGGCGACTATTTCACTTGTACTGATCTTCTAGCAGGACTGTGACTATGTCACTTGTACTGACTTTCTAACAAGGCTTTAACTATCAGATTTTACTTGTACTGATCTTCTAGCAGGACTGTGACTATTTTACTTGTTACTGACCTTCTTGCAGGACTGCGACTATTTCACTTGTACTGACCTTCTAGCAGGACTGTGACTATTTCACTTGTACTGACCTTCTAGTAAGACTGTGACTATTTCACTTGTACTGACCTTCTAGTAAGACCGTGCCTATTTCACTTGTAATGATCTTCTAGCAGGACTGTAACTATATCACTTGTACTGACATTCTAGCAGGACTGTAACTATTTACTTGTACTGATCTTCTAGCAGGACTGTGACTATTTTACTTGTAATATATAAAGTGGTAAGCTGTAGTGCTAAGTGTGCACGCCCTACGAGGGAAAGAGAAAAAATCTCTGACCCAAGTGGGACTCGAACCCAACGACCTCCAGGTTACATGTCTGGCGCTCTACCAACTGAGCTATCAAGTCAGATGAGAGCAATCGTGGGTATTGGTGCGTTTGGACGTAAACTCGTTTGGACGTAAACTCGCTCTCGTCTATTACTGGACTCGATATTCTAGTAGACTTCCCCACGAGAGGTAATGCCATTCTTGATAATTGTTTAACTAATAGGCCAGAACTATTCTGTAATTGTATCCAATCGATATGCTCATAAAAACTGATCATAAAGGAATCATACTACCAGCTAAGAGATCAACGGGAACACCGCAGAATTGCATTTCAGCAAAAACTTTTAGAGCACAATTGGGAATCTCTTCTAGATAATTCGTCTGTTGACAATTCCGTAAACGAGATGCAGTCCACTATTACTATTATGATGGATCAATGCTTCCCGGTGAAAACAGTCTCCATGTCCTGTAGGGATCCCTATTGGATGAGTCCACTACTCAAGCTATTACTCAAGAAAAGAACTAAATTACTGAAGCAGCAAAAATGTACTGACGTTGAACTTCTTAACAACCGAATTTCCAAGATGATTATTGCAAACAGAACGGGTCTTAAGTCTGATGGGATTGGATCTAAAAGATGGTGGAGGAAAATTGACTTAATGTCAAAGAGGAAAGAAACAGTGCAACCCACTCTCGATCAAAGCTTCGTCAATACACTAAATAACTATTTTGCTGACATCTGTCACGACGCTAACTACACCGAACCCACCCCAATGATAATCGATCAAGATGCTTCCGTTCCTGAGCTCAATGAGACCCAAGTGCAATTCGCACTATCGAAAGTTAAAAGAACGGCTACCGGACCTGACTACATTCCTTACTGGGTTTGGAAAGATTACGCAGACGTTTTTGCACCGGCGATAAAAGCAATCTGGAACTTATCTCTGAAAACCTGCACTTGGCCAAGCTCCTGGAAGGAAGCTAACATCAGCCCCTTAGCAAAGATTGAAGCACCCATAGAGTGTCCTGACTATAGGGGAATTAATATCACTCCTGTAATCGCGAGGATCTTTGAGCGGGTTGTCTATAATAACTATGCTAAAGAGAATGTTGAAGCTAACCTGTCTAAGTCGCAATTTGCATATCGCACCGGAGGGAACTGCACGGATGCCCTTATTAGGATGCAGCATTTCACGCTGAAAGGCCTTGATAACACTGACACTTCAGCTGTTAGATTATTCACTATGGACTTTGCTAAGGCATTCGATAGTGTCAAACATAGCATACTAAGTGATAAATTAAAGAATTGGCCCGATTTAAATCCTTTTATTGTTAATTGGTATATAAGTTTTTTACAAAAACGCAAACAAAGAGTCCTACATCAAGGAATGACATGTGAATGGAAATACATCAACAAAGGCACAATCCAGGGTAGCGTCAGTGGTCCGTATCTCTTTAATATGTTTATGAATGATCTGGAAATTAGTAATGACAACAAGACGACAGCGTTAGATAAATATGCAGATGATTCGAACTTACAGATTCTCATAAGTAAGACTGCGCCAGATGTATCAGTCCTCGCGATCAATCACTTTATGAACTGGACAAACTCAAATGCTATGTCTTGTAATCCAACTAAATGTAAATAACTCATTTTTAATAAGAAAGGACACTTATCTCACTTTAATAATATTCCTAACATTGTACAATATGATGCATTGAAGATACTTGGAGTAATCTTTCAGTCAGACAGTAAATTTTCAAAGCATGTCACCGTTAAACTCAACGAAGCAAATAAGTGCCTTTTTATTATTAGAACTCTTCGAAAGGAAGGGTGTAGCCAAAAGGAACTAGACCATCTCTTTAAATCACTCATCCTACCTAAATTAACTTACGGTTTATCTGTCTATGGCTCTAGTGAATCCGACCTTACCACAGTACAGCGCTTTCTTAAAAGATGCCATTAGAGAAAGTACTCTTCAGAGCTTATTAACATTCATTATCTTTTAGAGAAAAGTGACCGACACATTTTTAATAAAGTTAACTCTATTTCTAATCATCCATTACGATCACTGTTGCCTACGGTTAACCCTTTCACCACCGGAAGCGTTTGGGCTGAATTGGTGAAATTCAGAGTGCTAACTCAACCCTCCCCCCTCAGTTCCAGTTTGGCTTGCCCAGGGTAGTTAAATACTGCTGACTTTTTAAACCTAGGGCTCAAACTTTCCCCATGATGCCATTCGGCAGAATTCTACGGACTCGTCGGCGGTAAGTATGCTTTCTTCTGTAGGATTTCCAATGAAATGTGCTCTAATTTTGGACAAATAAGCCACTGTCAGAGAGCTTGAAGACATCATTAAGTCTGATGACGGCTGAAAAGTACTTGGTTTGCTTTTAGTAGGCCTTGTGAGGGGTTTCATAGGGTTTTTCTTTTGTGTTTCTGCTTTGGGACACATGAAATAATTCTTCACTGAAACCCTTGAAATTCTGCAGTTGGTTGTCTTTTCCCCCTGCTCAACCTATTAGGGTGTGTTTTTGTCACTTTAAAGCAACGGCTGGAGTCCAAATCACCGCTCTTGGTTGTAGGGGTAAAAGACTTATAAAAAAATCCTACAGGAGTCCCAGAGGGGGGGTCCCCTTGTGAGTTTTTTGCTGATTACCCAGCATGCAATTCGAGTTGGGGAGCAGGAAAACATGGTGGAGAGAAGTGCAGCATTAAGAATAGCACGCTTCACAGTCGTTTGGTGGATTTTATGCAAACAAACCTGCTGGTTGGAAAGATTAAACAAGGTACTGTAATGACTGAGTGGTTATTTTGTGTTTGCTTTTGATTTCAAGTGCAAATGGGAAGGTTTTCTTGAGCCGATTTTCAGCTCCTCAAAATTCGCGAAAATCGAAGAAACGAACAGCGATCTCCAAAACAAATGCGTCTTTCTCCAAAGTGGGAGAGTCAAGCGATCCCTGTTATAGCTCTGACTTTGAAGTTATTCATCCCTTGAAATAGTATCGCAACATCGTATCTCCAGCATGTCTAGGTTTGATGCACTAATTTTTCCCAGGTACATGCTTCATATTGGCCGCTTTTGAGGCCTGTAGTGGTGAAAGGTTTTAAGCAGTCCTCTCGAAGGCTTAGAAAACAAACCGCCGTATATCCTAAAGTTAATACAGAGCGTTTTAAAGGTAGTTTTGTAAATAGATTATTTTTTAAGTATAACCTAGTTTCTTAATTCAAGTTTTGTCCGATTTTATATATCCATGTATGATTTTATGATAGCTTTTAATATTACCTTCTTATCTTCATTTACATTTTGTAACATCTGATATGTACAATATCAATGTATAATAAAGACATTATTATTATTATTATTATTATTATTATATGGGGTCACGGCGATTATATATGTATATGTAGTTATGATATTGAATCATGTTTGCCGCGTAGCACTAGTAAGTGTAAAGAATGTAATATATAAAGTGGTAAGCTGTAGTGCTAAGTGTGCACGCCCTACGAGGGAAAGAGAAAAAAATCTCTGACCCAAGTGGGTCTCGAACCCAACGACCTCCAGGTTACATGTCTGGCGCTCTACCAACTGAGCTATCAAGTCAGATGAGAGCAATCGTGGGTATTGGTGCGTTATATGGGGTCACGGCGATTATATATGTATATGCAGTTATGATATTGAATCATGTAGGCCGCGTAGCACTAGTAAGTGTAAAGAATGTAATATATAAAGTGGTAAGCTGTAGTGCTAAGTGTGCACGCCCTACGAGGGAAAGAGAAAAAATCTCTGACCCAAGTGGGACTCGAACCCAACGACCTCCAGGTTATATGTCTGGCGCTCTACCAACTGAGCTATCAAGTCAGATGAGAGCAATCGTGGGTATTGGTGCGTTATATGGGGTCACGGCGATTATATATGTATATGTAGTTATGATATTGAATCATGTACTATTTTACTTGTACTGACCTTCTAGTAGGACTGTGATGGGAGATGTGACATCCTGCATCCGGGTCTGCTGAAGCAAAAGTCTTCCATCATCGAGAATGCGCTGTATGTGGCTCCCCCACCGAAAAATACCTTTTAAATAAATAATTATTAATTTTCTACATGTTAATTCACTTCAACAGGAAGGGCAGCACATGAAATGAAAACGTTAGTACCATTGGCCACATAGAGATCAAGGTTATCATCGCTTGGTCCAAATGCCTGAAAGAAATTGACAAGCATGTGAGTGACGGTTAAATAGACAACCACTCAGTTTAAAAGGATCTAATCGAGGATCTAATCGAGGATCAATAAGGTTATGAACTTGCAAGTCCTATAGATATCATGTACTTTATAGCGGAGCTCTCGCGTTAGATAAATGGACAAACATTCAGTTTAAAAAGGCTCTGCTTGAGGTTAAATGTCACATACTTTATAGCGGAGCTCCCACAGGGGCCTTTAGAGTGGAGCGCGATAGATTATAGAGAATGAATACGAAAGTTGAATACAAAAATATTCAGACCTCTTGTTTGCTTTTTTTCTAAAATAGGTAAAATCTCATTCTGCTATTTCAGTTATTAGTTTTGCTGTGAGATCGTTCCAAGATAACGGCTGAACTTACCGGTTTAATATCAAATTCCAAAGCTTGTATGAAGTCTTCGCGTCGGATGAGAATCTTCTGTGCAGCATCAGGGTCGATCTCAAAGTTGTTTGTCAACTTTAACAGAAAAGAGAAAAGCATTTAATTTTCATAAGAACAAGAGGCCCTGAGTGGCCTTAACTCGGGCCACCTAGGAATAGATGAATTGAATACATGTAGTTCTAGCATATTTTTGTGTCATACATGGTTTGTGCTAGGGGAGCCAGATAACTGATTCACTACTGATGCTTGTGATAATTGAAGGACTCATGTGTGCAAAAATGGCGTAAGTGACTCTTGATCACATTCTAAATTCTCCTTCAATTTCTTTGTTTTCTAAGGAAGAATTTAGAATGTGATCAAGAATCACTTATGCCCTTTTTGCACACAACCTTTCAATTTATAAATAATGGATGACCTTTCGTAGGAATGTAATCACATGGTTGTACTAGATGCAAACAAAATCATAATTCATATATTTAAAGGCACTTGTATGAGATCGGTAGTGTTATTAGCAAAACCTGTTTGTAAATGCTACTTT
The DNA here is from genome assembly GCA_030867875.1 of Actinernus sp. WN-2022. Lineage (NCBI taxonomy): Eukaryota > Metazoa > Cnidaria > Anthozoa > Actiniaria > Actinernidae > Actinernus > Actinernus sp. WN-2022. The sequence continues at coordinate 53,698,854 of JAOWCC010001634.1, forward strand.
CCACCTCCAATCGATCTTTCTAAAACAGCATTTTTAAAGATAGCTTGCCATCCAGCATCCATGGCAGTCTTTACCATGGAGATCAAAAGCTCAATTCATTCGTTGACAAAGTATTATACCAGCACATGACTATTTCCTATAAAAGGCCAATTACAACTGCTCCAGGTAATTATAATAAATCAACTTCACATAACAGTCACTGAACTTATTAAAACTTGCTCAAAAATATTACAATATTATTTGTATTTTTTTTTGTATTTTGGAAAACAATTCTTTTTAGCAGGGTTACCAACCCATACTTTTCAACATTTTTAGAAATCATTTTTAGGATTCATGGACTGATATTATTTCTAACTTCACTGTCCAAACATAGGTGCTATTGTAGTATACATGTACATGTAACTTTTCCTTTAGCTAATAGCTTATTTAAAATTAAATATCCCTTGTGAATATTTAGGGGTGTGTCGTTCTAAATGTGAAATAAAGCTGCATGCAGTTTTATTTTCGAGTAGAATGGTGACTTTTCAAATATTAGTGCTCATGTTCGTTTTCTACATTTTGAAGGAGACTGAAATTTATAACGAAACATGTGGTGTGATTTCCACTCGTTTTTTTTCGATGACTGGGTCTGGGGTTGCCAATCCCGACTTCTTACTCATGACATGAAGTGACAGAGTAAAAGTGCTCATGCTGGCTAAAGAGGAATCGGTCCATTTACTAAGTCAAGTCAATCTTTATTTATCATATAATTATATGTTTACACACAAAATAAAATAACATATATAATACAGTATGTTTCTTTTGTTATTTGTTTGTTTGTTTGTATCTTTTGTCTATCTCAATTATTGTAGATCTATGTGGAATATGTTATATTATCTATATTAATAGTATGTATACATGGAAGGTGTTCAGTGAGAAAAACTCCAAGGAGCTTGTACAGGCACTGACAACCATGGGCTGCAAAATTGTATAATTGAATAAATCAGCACTGCGAGTAGAAGTACATCGGTACAACAAAAGAACATAGATTATGAACAGAAAAACAAACAAATAGTCAATAATTAGGATTCATGTTTTTAGTTGTAAAAGATGTGATTTAAGTCTAGCCTGAACAATATTTAAGGAAGTGCTTGGGTTATAGTAGCCTCCTTTGCAGGCATTCTTTGTGTTGGTCCTAAACTCCCTCCCCACTAACGCCTGCTCAACCGAGCGACACATTCCGTTCCCAGGGCTTGACCAATCAGAGCTAACCTCCTAAAATCTGGAAGGTTGACCTTCACCTTGACCAACTGACTCGCGCCAAATAACAAGATGGCGGAGCTCGAGCAGGCGTTGTTCAAGATAAATGATCTTAATTCTTATCATAGGAAGCGTTGATTCAGTTCGTCAAAAGCGACCAAGATGTATTTGTAAATCTTCCAACAGGAGCTGGAAAATCGATGATTTACCTCGCTCTTCTGCCGATTTTTGATGCAATTTCTTCTGCGGTTTGTGGTCACATAGTTGTTGCCTATCACCACTCGTTGGGTCTCATGAAAGACCAGGTCAGTAGTTTTCGATGTCTAGGCATATCTTCAGTGAGCCTCAGTGACATAAAAACAGAGGAGTTACAGGACGTAAGGAAAATTTCTCGTTGTTTATGAACTACAGAGGCTTGGTTAAAAAACGAACGCCGTGGAGAAAGTTGTTGTCGAGCAAGACTTCAGAGGTCCAACCCATAAGGCCATATGCCACAACATTACAATTGTGCAACAGAATGCATGTGTGGAGCTTCTGAATGTGGATACCTTACCAAATTTCCCATTAATCACAAGCAAGAAACTTCAACACCCATTATTACAATAACAATAACAATATCAGATGAACAGCAGAATGTGGTTTTGTCACCCTGGTTTCCTACCATAAATTCTAGTGGTAAATTGTTAAAGGCTTGGTTTTTCTGAATTGCAAATTGATCAAGTTATGAAAAACTGTGACAAACTGTTGAGGTACAATGTGATGAAAGAGATGATAAATCTGAAGAGTCTGCTGACAGTGATTATGATTACATTGGCATTCATTGGGAATGGAATATTTTATTAGATGATGACCTGATTGATCTAGCAGTAGATTGTCTGCTTCTCTTCTTACTCCCATGATAATTCAATGGATTTTAATATTCCTACTGTGGCTGTATGTGCATTAGAGCATATGACCATTTCATCTGTTTATTTTTTTTATTTTTTTGAAAATCATCAGTGTACACTGTTCCAGGGGGTGGGGTGAGACTTCCATATAGTGGGTCCTTTCTTTACATGCTTGCCTCATTAGCATAAATTGTACTTTAGGCTACAAACAAACCAACTCCATATATCAAAAAAGATATCACACTTAGTAATCACTGGAAAATTTAGAGTGATATTTTGAATATTTTTGGCGCAGTTGGCTTTTGAAAGCAGTAAAAATTTACAAAGAATGTATGGATCCTTGGGAGGGGGGGGGGGGTATGGTTTTTCGAGTTTATGGTCTTAGACAGGGTATCCATTTTCACATCGACAGATCTTGAACAGGGTATAGTCTAGTGCTTGATGAAGACTTATTTAATTATGACAGTCATTATACAAGATCACAATAAACGCTGACATCCAAGTATATATAATTTGTTATTTGTCTTATAGAGCGATATAAAGTTTTTGTGTCTTAAACAGGGTAAGGGTTTCAGAGCCCTAGCGGTACACCCCTACCCAACTTTGGGTAGAATACCCCCCTGGAGTATGGATGTTTCAGCTGTGTGGCAAGAGTTTCACATATAGCCATAACAATATTCTTTGTAAAATTTTACGTTTTTAATTAATGATAAGGCCTCAATTTATTCAACCTATCACTCTCAAAATGTAAACAAATGACGTCAGTATAGATTCCCCTATATAACGTATACAGGATAGGGTATGGTTTTCAAACATTTTAGTCTGGGGCAGCGTATATAAATTCCCCCCATTTTGCCATTTTGGTCTGGGGCATGGTATCAATGTTTTCAGAAAATGGGTATCTTTTTACTGCCTTTAGTTTAGAATATAGGGTTGCAACAGGATTTGAAGGGATTGAAGGGCCCAGCAGCACACTACCACCCAAATTTCTCTAGAGTAGCTCCCCAGGTGCACTGTACATGTATATAAGTGAGCACTTGTCATTCAGCCTCGTATTATACAACAGGCAACCAAACATTAACATTGTTTTAAAAATTAGGCCATTGCATTAAATTTTTGTTCTCCCTGGTATGTTCTCCCTGGTATGTTGTCTCCCTGGTATGTTGTCTCCCTGGTATGTTGTCACACATACTTAAGTTAAAAGACCTTGTATTTCTTGGGGGATTTCTTGTTAAACTGGCAAACAGTAAAAAGCATTTTTATGGGGGTATTTTAGTGTTTTATTGGGGTACTTCCATTTGTATACTCATTTCGGTTGGATTTTCTGAGCGGGTATTAAATACATGTAAATCCAATGAAATTTGTAACGATCTTGGGGGTATTTGCCATTTAACCTCCTCAACCAGGAGGAGGGGATTACGAAAATTAAATGCAATGGTCCATTAGCTGGTCTAGCTTAACCTTTTTTATGTATTTCAAGGAATGACTCCTATAACATATAATCGTTTGCACAGGTTGAGAACTTGCTTGCAAAGTGGAAAAAATTGTTTGCACTGGAGCAGTATAATCCAAAAAAATTGTTTGTATGGCCATATTTCTCACCCCCCTCCAAGAAAATAATGGTCTATAAGTACATTGTAACTTTTTTTAAATTTAACTGAAGATTTCCTGTCTTGAGCATAATACCCAATGTGGCAGCTGTAGCATTCATTTAGGAATTCCTCTGTTTTAAAAGTACTGATCCTGCTAAAGCCATGCTTGGTAGCCATTTGGCGTCTTTAGAGACTTTAGATGATATAGATCCCTAGTGTTGGTGCCCTCTCCTGCCATTCTTCACACAGTGGTTGAAATTAACAATACCAGTATCCTTTCGTGTCTTTCGCAAAAGCAATGGATTCTTTCGTGAACATAGCCCACTGACTTCGCTTGAAATAAGATGAAGAACATGTTCTATGATCAGTTTCCTCAAAGGTTTACACTTCAAGGCAGCTTTTACAAGGGATTCGTACTCTTATTTTTCTTCAAAGTCTTGTTAAAAGCCTTCAATGGATATTCGACTGATACTCTTACCGCCGACTCTCCTGAACCCTTGAAGGAATTACGAATAGGATTAGAGGTCAAGTTCCAGTACGAGTGTTTAAGAGATTTGAGGGCTTGAAACACAGTTTAAATAAACTTTATTTTATTAACTGGATCGCTTGAAGTTGAAGTGCAGGCGTGATATTCTATCGTCGGTAGTGCCAGTGCTGGTAAGGGAAAAGCTAGTGCTGTATTGCAGTGCCATTATCATGCGAATGACCGCCAGAAGAAGTACAAATGGTAGAATAGTTAACAGTGTAGTCACCAAATGTTGTTTTTATTGTCGTAGTCATTGTACCGTGTTTTGCCTCTCGTTTAGTGTTCGTTTTGTGATCATGCAGTGTTTCAGGTTTCGGCTAGTGCTCGTTAGTGTTCGTGTATCATTCGTGCGTTCTTCGTATCTCGTTTAGTCAGGCGTTCCTCGTTCATTGTATAAATTAGTTTTGGCGCGTAATTCGTTTAGTTAGTGGCCGCCAATGTTGAACCTAAATAGTCGGTAAGTGAATATTGCTCAGTTTGTAATTTGTATCAGTCCTTTATTTGTATATTTGTCTATGTGCTTATTTTATGTATCTGTTCGTTTACTAGAAAACCTGGTTCATAGCTAGTTTGGGATGTTATAGCTGTTCTGCAGTCATTTGTGGCCGTAATAGTGCGAATGCCTCATTAAACCTGAGTTATCGACGATTGGTTCACCTAAAAACAAGATAAGGTCGTTACAAACAGTTTCAAAACGAAGGGATTTAGCTGCATTTGTTTGCTTCGAGATGATGACAACTTTCCCGACCCCTCTGACCTCCTCTGAACTTCTCAATCTCTTCGACGTATTGATTGAAATGCGTCTGGCATATTACTTGTTTAGATGTTTTCAAATCCTTCTGAAGTTTGTGAAACTTTAAAAGCCGCTTGTAGCAAATATTGCAGTTCGAACTGTCTGAAATATTTAAGCTGAAATCAAGGGCACTTCTAAGTAGACCTTCGGTATCAACAGAAACTTCCCAAAAATCCTTTTCTTTTTGGGTGGGCTACTTGAACATATAAAGCAGTTAAAATCACCATCCACTACTTTTCTAGGAGTGCTTTCCATATAAACTTCAAGTACTAAATAATATAAATTTCAACAACCCTATTTAGCCTTTTTAGGTTGCTGCATTTCTTTGCTTCGAGATAATTATTAAACCATCGAGATTACGCGGGAATATCTTGTTTACAGAAATTGCTTTCAAATGATTGGTTGCCTCTAGGCAATCAACCAAATTCTATTGGCTTGCTAGACAATGGGAACGGAATGTGTCGCTCGGTTGAGCAGGCGTTTAGTGGAGAGGGAGTTTAGGACCAACACAAAGAACGCCTGCAAAGGAGGCTAGGATTATAGTGCTATCAAGGGAATTCCAGCCAGAAGGTTGGTCCATAGTGCTAAAGGGTGTGTTTCCTGGTTGTCGTTCTAACTTGGTGTATGTGAATTTTGTTGCCACTCCGTGTTTCATAAGAATATATGTCTCAGTCTGTTAAGGATAAAGTAGGCTCAAAAACATTGAGGTATAATAGAGAATCTGTCAAAGGTTTTAAACATAAAGGATCCTGTTTGATATTTATTGACGTCAAATACATCAAATAATTTGAGCTTAAGGAATAGACATGGAATAGACATGGAATAACCTTCCAACAGAATTACGTGAAATTAAATCACTAGGCTCTTTTAAAAACAAAATCAAAACAGTCGCCGTCCTAAATGACCAATGATGCTTAATTGATAATAGTATAATAGTATATAGTAGTTTTCATAATTTTAGGATATCATATTATTAGTATAGTATATAATTATTTATATTATTATTATTATTACATTGACAGTTCTGTATTTTTATATACTTAATAGTAGTTAACACGGCTTCTATGTAAATCAGTTTTTCTTATCTGTTAGAATTCCGTGTATAAATATTAATAAAGTTGAAGTTGAAGGATTGGTGTGGTCTCTGTATTCTACATTGGCTATAATTCTTACACCTCGCTTTTGGAATATTAGAATTTTATTAAGACTAGTGGGGTATGTGTTTGCCTACTGAAGAGAACGGGAATAGAGAATGTAAATAATTAGTTAGTCCGTCAAGGTTATGCGAGAGACTGCAAGCATTAAATTGAATGAGTGAAAAGTGGCTAGTTTTATCAAAGTATATTTAGCTACAAAATCGTCTTCGAGATATAATTAATATCTGTTGACCTACAAGAATTAAAGAATTGTTCATCAGGATCTAGGTTGCTTATGTTCGTTATTGAGACATCCTGAGAAAAAGGGTTAAATATTAAGTTTTAAAGGGATCTAGATTAAATTTAAAGTCTGATCGGAATTCACGCAGAGCCAATTGAAATTCATCATCATTATCCAAGTGATTAACTGGGAAAATAATAGCAAGGCATGGAAGACAGTAACCAATCATAATTTGAATTGCCAAGCACAACGTATCATTTAAAAAAAGAAAGAGTTAAGTGCACTTATCACGAACCCAATTTACACAAACATTACATAGACTTTCTACAACAATTACATAATTATTTTGGCATAGGTGTTATCTGTACGATAAATTAATCAGATAAATCAAGATCTACTTTAATACTGAAAAACTCAAATAGTAGATTAAGTAGGTAAGGTCAGTTCTATATGTTCTAATCACCGAGTCTAGCTATAAGCTCGCTCAGAATCTGCATTAAGAGAAACATTCTGCGTAAGCCAAATTAATAATAACTTCATATTTAATGGCTAGTAGGTTTACAATCAAGAGCTAATCTAATAGAAATACCTGACTACTAAATTTGATGCCATCACTTTTAACAGAAACGAATACACTTACCAGATTGTGTTGTTGTTATTTAATTATGTGTATTTTACTTACAAATGTGATTGCCAAGCCATGCATATGCATTTAGGAGCGCCAGTAATAATCCATATAAATCATTAATAAAATGTGAGAAATTTCCATTCAAAGTCCTCCAGGAAAAACTCAACATCTTGCCATTTCTATCAAAACCTTTGGTTTCAGCAAAACTTCGCAAACCAATTAACATTCGATCTGTGGTTTAGCCGGGTCCTGGCTATGGTTGTTTCAGGTCCCGTTAGAAATAGCGAACTCTAAAGTTTGTTGTGTCGTATATAAAATCTCTGGCCATCTGGGTAAGAAACGTCCTTCGGCTCCGACAAGTGCGCATGTGGCGCCAGTTGAAATATCCTGAGCCCGTTGGAAGGCTTTCCCACGAATGAAGTTAAATAAAACATTAAACTGCTTACATTAATTTTGAGAGATGGGACTCCAAATTTGAGAGAAATTTCCTTCCGGGCCGCCATCCCAAGCCCCAACCCAAACAACCAAAACAAGAGTAATAAGACAAAGAAGAACAAATCTGAACACAAAGAGGAAGGCGGAGATAAAGATATAACACTAACAGATATGTTTAATATCGTGAGTGAACTCAAGGCCGACATACAAACCAAACATGAAATGCTTGAGGAGAACGTCTCAGCCCTCGAAAACCGCATAGAGAGCAAAATAAGAATGATGATTAGCAGCCAGACTAAAATTATGAAAGACCACATTGCTGACGAAATCAAAAAGGAGAAAGACTGTATGGAACACGACATAAATCTTAGAGGAAGAATTAAAATCAAAGCTCGGTCAGATCAACGAGATAGCCGAAGCACGCAATGACCTAGAGCAGTACATGCGAAAGAATAGCATCAGGCTATTTGGAGCCAAAGAAAACGACGATGTCAATCCTGAAGTGATTGCCATTGAAATCTTTAAGGAAAATCTCCTGCTAGAAATAACACCAGGAGAAATTGAAATCGCCCATAGAGTTTGAAAATTCAAAACAAGATGCAAAGAAAGCGTGCCCAATCTTGATAAAATTTCTGTCACACAAATCAAAAGAAAAAGTCATGAGGAAGAAAAAAGGGTTAAAAGGTAGCACATTCTGGCTGAGTGAATACTTTACCCGTGAGAACATGGAGAAAGTTAAAGCCCTGAACGACATACGAAGAGCAGGGAGAATACAAAGCGTTTGGACCATTGATGGGAAGATTTGTGTGCGAGCTTTGGATAATACGTTCATATTCATCAACAGCGCCGAAGACATCACACGACTTGCACGAAGCACATCATAAGAACACGGAATAACTACAAACAATACTTCCTAACCCAATGATTCCAAAAACAACTTGCAAAACATGTCTGAACGTCATTTGTAAAGGAAGGGATCTTTAAACCACGATAGTCTGCCGTATCTGTAACAACTCGTATCATCTACGTTGCGTAAACAAGCAAATAATTATCTCAAAATGATGGTAATAATCAATGTAATCCATGGTACTGTATAAACTGCCTTATTAATAATTTAGACGATAACAAATTTTACAACGTAGTAAACCTAAAATATAACCTCCAGGATACTATATTGTCTAAACTGCATCACTTGAAATGTAATCCCTTTTCTCTAAATGACAATGGAGACATTCATACAGATAACGATATTGACCCTGACACAAATTTTATAATGTTACAACAAATTTCTAAAGATAAATGTAAATACTACATCGAAGAAAGTCTTAATGATCTCATAGAAGAGGAAAATATAGAACAAGAGCTATCATTCTTACACTTAAATGTCAGGCCCCGGTTGTTCAAAGGGTGGATAACTCGCTATCCACCGGATAACTCCCTATCCAGCGGATAAAATTTATCCACTGGATAAGTTTGGTTGCACAAAGCACGGATAGCGCTATCCAGCGGATAAAGTTATCCATGGTTGGGTAGGTTGTATAACTTTTTATCCACCGAATAAAAATGTAGAAAACAAACATATGGCTGCTCGTAGACTTCTAGTTCTCCTTTTAGATAACAACTTAGAGGATTTCAACCCACCTAGGAGTAGAAGAGCAAGAGTTTCACATCTGACACGCTCCTCCGACAAACAGCGAGTGCATTCACTTTCCCCGCGATTTCCTCCCAAACTCTTGTCTTGTTTTTGTTATATAAGTTGTCGAGAACTTACTTTTAATCACTCCGAGATTTCTCTCTGCTGCCTCGTTTTCTGTTCCTCTTAGTCGGCTCTGGCTCAATATTTTCCGCTGTATTGTTGTTGTTGTGGCGCGAACAAGAACTGAACAAGGTCAGAGGGTCACATTTTACTATGGCAACTGGAAACCATTTAGCAGTTACACACTGGATAGCGACTTATCCATTGGATAGTTATCCGCGACGCTATCCAGGCTTTGTGCAACCACTTTTTATACGGTGGATAACTATCCAGTGGATAGCTGTTTTATCCGCTGGATAGCACTTATCCACTGGATAACTTATCCACCCTTTGAACAACCGGGGCCAGAAGTATAAAAAACAAACACGATGAAATATGCTTTCAAGTCTTCATACTTATTAAATTCAACCATTATCAATTCGAATTCTGTATCACTGATCTTATTGTCGTTTAATGCTTTCGATACTAGGTCACGTATTGTGTTTAGTTTTGCTTTACCCAACATTACGGTTCTTTCATGTTTAGACACCTTCTTAGTTAGAGCTTTAGTAGCTGTTACGGAAGAAGCCGAAAATAAACCACACATACTCCTATTGGGAGTCCAATGATGGCGCCAAACCCAGACAAAGAAGTTGCTACTGCAGAACTGGTTAAGATAACTGAAAGTATACCAGCACCTACAGAAAGATTGTGAAATATTCCTCGTACTCTAACATATTTTTCCGTACCTTTTCATAATGTTTAATTTCAGCTCCTAATTCTGATAAGACCGTATTTACTTTATCAAGTCTAAAGTTTTCTCCAGTTTTCATGTCTTGCAGTGGTATATCTGGATAAATCGAATCGTAGTCAACCATATGGTTAATAGTAATGTTTTAATATTTAAATAACTTCTAACACTATTCGCATTGGATATATTCCAGAATTTATCATATTATGATTACTATCTGTGACCCATAAACGAATGCTATTAGTATGGTCAGACTTTCTAATACTAATATAATTATTTGGAGTATAGGATACCTTTTCTCCATCATTATCTAATCTTATAGATGTTAATATTTGTGAATATCCAGTTTCTTTTATGACTTGTGTTGGATTAACAATATCGCAATCAATGTGTATAACATTAGTGCTCTCATTAATCTGAATCTCATTTTGAGACCAACTTTTTATACTTGTGTTTGTAGTAAGTAAACTAGCTAAGTTCTCACTTAGTATGATATCTTCATTAGAAGTAAGATAGACTCTACCATTTATGGTTCCTATATTGATCATCTCACTGTTATTAATCTTACTCATTATGGTTGTAATTTTTACTAAGTCGTAACTCCACTAGGAATGTGGTATAGATCATCGTCATCGATATCGAAAATTATACAATCTTCTGGAAGGTTGATAGCCGGATATATATAGAAGCGGGTCCTACTTGGTGCTTTGACATACTTATTAATATTAAATAATTTGGCAGCACTATCATTAAATATGAGGTCATAATTAGTATAGATACACCATTCGTTACTGAGATATGGGTGACCTATGATAGGATTACTCAATGGATTTGAATTTCCATTGACTTCGTAAAAGATATCAGATATAGTCTTATAAGTATGGTTTCCCCTAAGAAATCTAAATATTACAACACCATTTACATTAGAGATTGTACCTTCACTTGGAAGATTGTAGGATTTCCAGATACGAATCTCATTTCGAGATCCCTTTTTAAAAATCCTATTAATAGTAAGTAATTTAGCTAAGCTTTCACTTATGGAAAGATCTATATTAGGAATTAGATAGGTTATACCACTTGAACGTTCTATATAGAATAATTTTATAGGTGGTGAATTATTATTCTCTATAATACTTTTAAGACTTTCTATGTTATAATCTCCACTAGGAAAACGGTATAGTTCATTATTATTCGTATCATAAATTATACCATCACTTTTGAGATTAGTAGCCTTTATAATCTGAATGGTATGAATCTGCTCTTTCCATAATGTTTTATAAGTGTGAAGTAACATAGCTAAGCTCTCATTTAGTGTGACGTCTTTTTTAATAACTATATAAGTTTTTCCTCCTTGTCTAAATGTTCCTATATCTGATTTTTCTTTATTCTTACCATATTTGAAATTTGATAGAAAATTATTAAAACTTTCTAAGGTATAATCTCCACTAGGAAAACGATATAGTTCAATACCTTGCATATCATAAATTATACCATCTGCTATAAGATTAATAGCCTTCATAATCTGAATCTTATTTAGAGACCCCTTTTTAAAACTCTTGTTAATAGTAAGTAATTTAGCTAAGCCCTCATTAATAATAATATCTTTATTAGGAATGAAATAGACTATACCTTCTATAGTCTTAAGATGGAATGGTGTCCTTCTTTCTACTTCATATTTATTTATAATACTTTTAATACTTTCTATGTTATATTCTCCTTTAGGAAAACGATATAGTTCACTATCACTAATATTAGAAATCACACCATCATAAGTAAGATTGTATGAATTATCAATAAAATTACAACTAATCATAGAAATGTGTTTTCTTATTTTGATAGGATTCCTCAAGTATATGGTCTCATCACATTTTGTTTTTTCAATATATAGTACTACCATTATGCATGTATAGTATATTTTCCTCTCTAAATAATTCTTAACACGATCCGCATTGGATATATCCCTGAATTTATCATATTATGATTACTATCTGTTACCCATAAACGAATGCTATTAATATGATCAACCTCTCTAATATTAATATTAGGTGAATTATTAGGATTATAGGATACCTTTTCTCCTTTTTTATTTAATTCTAAAGATGTTAAGATTTGTGAATATTCAGTTTCTTTTATAACTTGTGTTGGATCAATAAGATCACAATGAATTTTTATAACATCGGGGCTTTTCACGATCTGAATCTCATTTCGAGACCCTATTTTTAAACTTCTATTAATAGTAAGTAATTTAGATAGACTCTCATTTAGTATGACATCTACTGTAGGAATAAGATAGGCTTTACCATTTGAAATTTCGATTGGCTTATCACCAATGGAAACAGCTTTACTTACGGCGATTTTAAAACTTTCTATAGTATAGTCTCCTTTAGTAAGGCGAAGTCTTATATTACCTTGTGCATCAGAAACTGTACCTTCACTAATAAGATTATACAAATGATTATTAAAATTACAGCTAATCAGTGAAATATGCTTTCTAGCTTCAACTGGATACTTCAAGTACATGTATATGTTCTCATCACATCTTGTCTTTTCGATATATAGTACTACCATTATACATATATAGTCTATCTTTTATTCTTATATCTTTCTACAAAATAAACGACCACAGCTACAATAAGAAGCCATGCGTTTTTAGCTAGAAAGCTAATAACTTCCCCAGCTGTTCTGAAAATAAAGGATGCAATTGCTCCAATCATTCCAGGTAATATTTCACCTAATTTCTTTCCAATAGTTTTCAAACCATTTCCAATACCTTTTGCAACACTAGTTAATCCATTTGTTAGACTGCTAACAATTACTCCAATAACGGCTGTTAGAATGGAAACGACAGTAAAACCATATTTTTTGAATATAGCTTTTATTCGATCCTTTAGAGACATACGCCCTTCTATTACTTCATTCACACGTTCCAACTGTTCAATCTCATCTTCTTTTTCTATAATCTGTTCTCGAAGTGATTTATCTAACCGTTCTATAACATCTTCACTTTCGATTTGAGAAATGTCGACTATATCTTTTTCTAACTGTTTAACTTTTTCTCGTTGATTTTCAATAGCTTTTTTATTATTTTGAATAATTTCTTCTGCAGGTGGGCCAAGATTTTTAATAATCGTTTTAGGTAATTTTTCATTTATTTCTCCGCCTGCAGTAAATAAGGGATCATATTTGCCACCTAGTCTCTTAGTTCTTACCATGACTCTATTATATTCATCAATAGTAGCAAGGAATGGAACTTTTTGTCTATTAATGGTAGGTCGATACTTATCTTGAATCCTTTCCCGAGCAAGATTCACTTTATTTTCCTTATGTAATAGGTGTATTATCATCGCCATCCCAAAACGATGTTTCTTCAGTGGTGTGGTGACTAGTATAAGGTTTATTGTGGGTTGATGTCATATGGTACATTTCATAAGCATCATAATCTTCATCGTCATGGCCAACATTATCATGATCAAAAGGATTTTTAGTATCTGGAATCTCTTCCGTTGGGTCAATATCCATCTTATAATTTATAATATAGGATATCTTTTATATAAATTTAGTAGCTATATATGTTATAGCCATGATACCACCTCCAACATACATCATTTCATATTGTTTTTGGTTATTACTTGGTTTATAGTTATAGATAGATAGATAGATAGTTTATTACAAATATTTCTCACTTACAGCAAAAACTGAATTACGGAGATTTACATTAATATGGTTCTAGATAAGTTAACTAAGTTTTAAGAAGGAAATACTATATACTGCTCTAATTAAACTAATGCTATATTACAATTAAAAATTATAGTAATCAGATAATTGTGGCTCATTCAAATTGAAATCTGGATGTGCTTGGGCATATAGTCTAAAAGCGTTATCAGTCTCTTTGTCGTTATCATCTGCATGAATTCTATTTTGATATTTTTCTGATAACCAATCTTGGTATTCTTGTCTTCTTTTCTGCCATTCACCCATATCATGTTGATATTTTTCTAGAGCTTTGTCATGTCTGATTCGTTCTTCATCTGAATTGTTACCTGATAGATATTTCGCTATATAGGATCCTCCTACAAATGTCGTTGCATTTAAGATAGCTCCACCAATCATTATAGCTATAGTTGCCATTTATATTATATAATACGTCTCATATGTTTAAAGTGGTTTTGGTAGTATTTTTTTATCTTCGAGATACTCCTTCAAATATATACTTCCAGATAATACTAAGACCCATTTACCATAATTTGTGATACTTGATGAGGGGTCGTTTAGGAATGATTCCTTCATCATCTTTTTGCTGAGATAACCAACACCAGCTGAAAGCCCAACTATAACGGATGCATCTGTAACTGTTTTAACTAGTTTGTTTTCTGCCATAATATTTATATATCTTATCATAGGTTTAAACCAATTTATTCCATACCTATTTGAACATGGGTAGGTGGTTCGCTTATGATTTCATTTTCTTGTATATTATGTTCTTTCTTACTACCATTTCTAAAATACAAGTCTGTAGCAGTTAGACCTATACCAATTATTGTTAATACTGTCGTAAATGATAATTCAGGTATGTAAGACTTAGGATCTGATTCTACTTCAGTATTTACCTCAAGAGCTTTCTTTGCTTTCTTATGGTATTCTGCTAACTTCTTTCCAGCTTCAACCTTCTTAGGGTCTTTCTGTTTAGGAGTTGGTTTTTCTGGTTCCTTAGTGATTACATCGTCTGGTTCCTTAGTAATTATATTATCTGACATATTATAATAAGTATGTTTCAACGTTTAAACCAATTTGTTGGAAGTGCTCAACAGGTGCTCAACAGATGCTCAAGAGGTGCTCAAGAGGTGCTCAACAGATGCTCAAGAGTGCTCAAGAGACTTATCAACAGTTTGTTGAATATGATTCTCGAAATTAGTTTCAGAAGGAATCTTAACATGTTTCGCTATTTGAAGTAAACCACTTGCTAGAGCCACCATTCTACCTCCTTTTAAAACAATATATCCAGCAGCATTTGATAGTTCTTGTTTAACTAATTCATTTGTTTGTAGATCTTTGCAAAGTTCTTTTTTATCATCTATAGGAATCATATAAGAAACTAGTTCTACAGTAGTTTGTATAGCTGTATCCATTAAACCATTAGTAACCTTATTTCCCATAGTAATCTGATATCGATTATAATATTTTTCGACATCCTTTGGTGGTAATTTCTTAACATCGACTAAACTCATGTTTACACCAGTATATCCACTAATATTTCCCAATACTGCTAGAATTGATAATGATTCTCTTTTATCTTCAATATCTGCTTTATCATGAATCACTTTTTTCGATCTTACTTTGATAGGTTTGTCTTCACTTTTAGAATCTGCTATTTGATCATCATTTATATACTCTTCAACAATCGACGTCATATAAATTATAATTATCAACTATTATTTATATCATTTTATAAAATCGTATGTGGGTGCATATTATTCAAGGGGAACGAAACGCTATCCTTCGAGGGCTTTGAAACGAGGCCCTTGTAATTTGCCATATTCATTTATGAATTCTATGAAAGTACTTTTTATGATTTTCTAGTGTTCCACTTGTACAAAATTTCCTATTACATACCTACATTTTATTCTAACATCTTTTAAATAATCGTTTAGCTCTTTTATTTTTAGATCGTAATCATTTGATACTATACACTTGAACTCATTCTCTTCATACCGTTCTAATAAATTCTTTTGTGCATTAGACAAGACACCATTACCAATAGGGGTTTTGAATTCAATACATAAACCATTGTAAGTTTTATGACAATTCATAATAATAATATCTGGTTGCCCCTTCATATATCCTTTTTCATAAGAATTGATTCGTTTAGTCGAACTATCTTGTAATTCACCCAATCCAGCCGTTATTAAGCAATTGGGGTAAAAACGTCTAATATATTTGACAACTCTCGTATGTAAATCATACTCATCTTCTATCTTAAATGTTAATGTATTAGGATTGTTGAACATTCTATAATATCCATACTTTCTGATAGATGGTAGCACTTCAGAGAATACCCAATCTTGGAATATTTTGGCTGTATCTAATTTAGATCCAATATATAAGAGAATATAATCCACGTTCATTTATGAAAATAGTATGTGGATGTATATTTACCAAGGGGCGCGAAACCTTTATTTCCCTATATTCTATTTTATATTTTTCATCTACATGACGTGTTATTGCTTTCTTAGGGTTTTTATAACCTAACACTCTAGCAATATCTTTCCCTTTGAAATAGACATTCTGCCTACTATCTATGAAAGCACTAATAGACAGACTAAGATCGACATTTTCAAATTTCTTGATTACTATTGACATTATAATTATATATATCGACTAACGCTTATATGTATTTTTTATAAGAATCATTTGTTGGTATATATTTACCAAGGGGGGTGTTTCGCCCCCCTTCTTGCAATTGCATATATATATGGTTTATTACTGCTTTTCCATAGTCTATTACTGCTTTTTCAAAGTGGGCTCTGATTTAGGTTCAATATCCCCTTGTTGCATGGAAGTGTGTTTCACGCGCACCTTATAATTATCTGCTACCACATAAATCAGTTGCATATGGTATCTCAAGATAACACTGAAATGGATATCGTAAACAAAAACATATTCTAGAATATTTTTCAGATTTTAGTAACTTTATAAATTTCTTACGATCTTCATTATCGATATCTCCCCCACATTCTTCAAATAATGTTTTTGATGATGTTTGACATGAACTATGGAATGCAACTACACAAGCTACGTTTTCACGAAATGGTTTAGCAATTGAGGTTAATTGTTGAGTTAATACCCAAACCGATATTCCTTCATGTCTACCAGAAAAACTAAGATTAATAAATTTATTAGAACGCTGTTTTAGATCTTTACTAAAGGCACAATCATCTAATATGATTAATGTATTAGTACAATGTACCTGTAAACAATTGTTGACAACACGATAACAAATCATTTATCTCATCTACATTACTTGCATCAGGTGATAAAACAATAAATCTAGGATCATTTTGTGCAAACCCATGATATGTTTTATTATTTATATACGTTGGGCATAATAAGATTATATATTCAAATATTTCGTCTTTCCACATTCTGTTGGTCCTGTAATAATACAGTGAAAAGGTGTTCTATCATTCAATTTATCCATATGTTAATATTACGCTCAATCTTTTAATACATGATTGAAGATCGAGGTTAGAATTCATAAGACTAAACAAAGCATCAGCTAGAACGAACATGTAACAGGAGTTCCAGAATCCACCTCCATGAATATCATTATCTGCAAAAGTCCTCAAATCAATCCACAGTGCAAACTTATCACTAGCATAAAAGTCATTTTGTTTAACACTTTCTACTACTGTAAAACGTTTCCTTATGGATTCCCACAAATCAGATGGTAGCATACCTTTTGAGTATAGGCGGTTTGGCATTCCATCAATATCAATAGTTATAGATGTGATCTTTGGGTTGGTGAACTTTTCAGAATCCCGTGCTCCACCAACATAGGTTTCAGTAAACAAACACAAAACACCAGTCATAGACCTCCGTGGTAAATTAATATGTTCATTAATAACGGTATCTGCTGTCTTGATGTTGAATGTTTTATAGAGAATTACGTTTTCATAGAAGAAGCCTTTTCCGACTTGGTATGTTGATGCCGCTTCACGTGCCAGGTATTCACTTGAAATACATGAATACTCCATTTCTATATTGCTAAGTTTATAGTTAGGAGCTATTACGGTATCTGCATATACTAACACATCAGAGACTGGAGCTAGTGTAATCTCAAAGATTATTGGATGAGGTAGTGCTTTTGGATAAAATACTCCATGATTGTTCAAAATCGAGTGGTCAAGTGGGATTTTATACTTAGTACCATGTATTGCTGCTAGAGCTGTGTCCTTAGCAACATCGGTGGGCTTATCACCAGCATCTGCTCGCATCTTTCTCATAGCTTCAGAAGATATACCCTGCTTTAATCTATTTTCACGTTCTTCTGTCGATAAATACAAATCGTGATAGGTTTGGAAAAGATCATGACGTTGCATATCCTGAAGCGTTTCTCCACCAAATATGACTTTTTGTCTAGATACTAGGTTTCTACCTATGTTATTCACAAGTCTCTTGTTTACATGTCCTGTAGTGGTGATATCGAATAGTAGAGCTATGCTACCAGGGATAATAACCACATTCTCTGATAATTGTGGAATATTGACATACAGAGTTTCACCAGGACTTGCAGAAGATGGATTCATAGTTATTCGATTTAGACTACTTTCTGCCTTTAATCCAAATGGTTGCTTATAAACATGATTTACATCTAGCTTTTCTGAAATTGATTGCTGTGACATAATACTATAAGGATTAAACTATTCTTTTATTTATATATGTTTAGTAAGATCTATTATTCTACTAATGGTTATTTGAAAGGATATTCAGCTATTTATAAACTAGCACAGGCTGCTAATGTTAGTGAAGACCTCTCAAAGAAGTGGCTTGAGAAACAGCCGATTTGGCAGATATACTTACCAGCTCCTACATATATACAATGTATGTTCCAAGACCTCACTGGGATATTTCAAAACCTAATCAGATCCATCAAGCAGATCTATTATTTCTTCCACATGATACTGTGAAAGGAAGAACTTACAAATATGCTTTAGTTGTTGTCGATATAGCTTCGAGGTATGTTGATGCTGAACCCTTGACATCTAAGTATTCAACAGAAGTATCAAAAGCTTTTACTAAAATTTATTCTAGAAAACTAAAATGGCCACAAACATTGATGGTAGATCCTGGAACAGAATTTATGGGATAAATGAAAAAACATGATATTAAAATTCAAAGAAGTGAGGCTGGAAACCATAGAGCACAATCATTAGTCGAAAGAGCTAATAGAACTATTTCTGAAAAACTATTCAGTCACCAATATGCTCAGGAAATGGTAATAGAAAATGAACGATCAAGAAAATGGGTACAAATATTACCTGGTGTCCTGAAAGCCATCAATAGTAGTGTTAAAAGAATTACTGGTAAAGAACCTATCAAATTGATAAACTCTAAAGAAATCAAAAATAAAGAAAGCGAATATAAAAGGCCTGTTGGATTAGATGAAAAAATATTACCAGCAGGAGTGAAAGTTAGATACTTATATTCTCCTGGCGAGCTTGAAGGTGGTGATAGATATCGGTCAACTGATCCAATATGGAGTTTAGAGATATATGATATTTCACGTAGTATTATTTCTACAAATCAACCTGTCTTATACTATTTAATAGCGGGCCCAAAACGAGGCTTTGTAAGAGAAGAATTACAAACTGTACCATATGATACTGAACTACCGCCTGATAGTGTTTTAAAATAACTTTTGGTTCATATTTTTGGTTCATATTTTGGATTATACTTTGGATTATACGTTTTAATATGTTCTTGAGGTTATATGAAATAATATTGCTATGTTCTTACCAGGTAAAACATCAATATTAATTTGGCCTATACCACAACAAGGATTTATATTTTATATTTTATATTTTATACTTTATATTTTTGGATTATATTTTATATTATATTTTTGGATTATATTTTATACTTTATATTTTTGGATTATATTTTTTGGATTACATTTTTGATTCATATTTTTTGGTTCATATTTTGGATTATACTTTGGATTATACGTTTTAATATGTTCTTGAGGTTATATGAAATAATATTGCTATGTTCTTACCAGGTAAAACATCAATATTAATTTGGCCTATACTATAGTAAGGATTTTATTTTGGTTTCATTTTTGATTATACTTTGATCATACTTTTTGATTATATTTATTATCATATTTTGGATTATACTTTTGGATCATACTTTGGATCATACTTTTGAATTATATTTTTGGTTCATATTTTTGGATTATATTTTTTCATCTATATTCTTATAACCATATGCTAGAGTATGGATACCATCAGAATCGATATTCCGTTTATCATCTTCTCTAGACAGTGCTACCTTATTGACTTCTTCTGTATAGATATTATGTAGATGACTTCTGATTACATTAATCTTTCTCATCTGAGGTTCACCATCAAATAAGCATATCTTATAATCATCGAATGTGATATTATTCTTAACAACTGCTTTCTTCACACACTTACATTTCTTCTCTTCTATGTTGCTATACTTGAATGCATATAGCTTTGCCCGAAGTCCAACAAACTCAGTAATTATCTTACCACCTGCTTCATCCTTAAACATTCCTATAACTTTTTTATTAACATCTGTTTCTATAGCTGAGGGATGATCTTTAGGATAGTTGCTTGTATCAAACTTCGATCTCACATCATTATTTATATCCCTATAAAAATCTTCTGTTTCGATTTCATACATCAAGCTGTCTGTATCTGTGAATAGTAGTTTTGCTTTCTCATGATACTTAGGTTTGATGTATTCATAATGGAAGTCATACATTAATGCTTTGCTAAGGTCTAAGATCGACATACCTAAATATATCGGCTTATCAAATACTAGTTTCGTTCTTTTCATATGTATAGCTACTAAATTCTCTGAGAATATAGTTCTATGTTGATAGTTTGGTTTAGATATAAACTTCTTTGCCTTCTTCTCAGATGTGATGAGATGGATGTTAACTCTATTACGGATGTTTTCCATAGTCTTACCAAAGGTTGAGTTATTCATTAGTTTGAAGAAATCTTTTTCGAATTCATTCTTAGCAACCTTTCGCAGCTCTGTATTAAAGTTTATGTATGGAGCCATCCAAGCACTCTCACTAAATGTTATACCTCTATGGATCTTAGTAATTTTCAATCCATGCTCTCATATACTTTCAGTGTAGTATGGTGGCTGATGTACTTAGATTTATTACCCAGATTTGGAATCAATTTCTCTACCTCATTTACTGTTAGTCTTTCTGGAGCCAGAGGATAATCGTTATGGAGGTTGTGAAGTTCTGTTGGATACTCTAGATCCACTTCCAAGATAGAAGGATACTTATCCCACTTCTTCAACTCCATCTTATTCATCCATTTAAAATTATGTGTTGGTAGTTTCCTACTCATTGCCCACCCATATAAATTATTTGCATCTAGGTATTGAATATACTTCGATGGCTTCGATGGATTGTAATTATTCATGTATTTATTATTAGCCTTACCATAACGGGTTGAGATAATTGATATCCCACCTCTAATACCCTTCTCAACCATATTTATCATATCGATGTCATGTAGTAGTTGTAATTTGACCTTAGTCATTTTCAAACAGGCATCCCATGACAATCCTGGTGATGTGTAGTACCATGCTGGATCTAGATTATAGTTCTTCAAACATACGTCTCTAAAATTCTCAAAGACATCTGCTAATAATTCTCAAAGACATCTGCCATCGTATAACAGATTCTGGGATCGTTGAACTTTCCTTAAGCGACCATTATATGATTTATTGCAACAGAACTTGCAAATTACCCAAAGCTAAGCCAAAGGTGATTAATGTCCGCAGTTTTAAGAATTTCGATCCAGATGATTTTATAGCTGATCTCCAAAACCAGCCGTGGGACACTGTGTATTTATTTGACAGCCCTGATGATGCCTGGTTTGCCACAGAAGTGTTTCTGAGAGATGTTGGTAATAAACATGCCCCAACGCATACTCTTCGAGTTCGAGGATCCCAGCCCCCTTGGATGTCGGATGAAATCAGACAATCTATGAAGAGTCGCGACGTGATGAAGCGCAGAGCCGTTAAGTCCAAATTAGATCAGGATTGGTGCTCTTACAGGACTCTCAGAAACAAAGTAACCCGGCTGATCGAAACTGCCAAGAGAAGTTATTATAACGAGTTGTTAACCGAAAATGCTAATGACGCCTCTAAGTTATGGTCTGCAATCAGAAAACTCATACCTAAAAAGAACAAGGTTGCTATGCATGAACTTAACATTGACGGAAAAAGCATTTCTGACAACACTGGGATGGCAAACTGTTTTAATAACTTTTTTACATCTGTGGGTGCACGCCTAAGGAACGCCTTGCCTACTCTACGAGTGCGCAATCATACATCTTGCGTGACGACGGATTCAGTTACAGCTTTTAAGTTTAAGGACATACCAATCAGCTTTGTACAGAAAGAACTTTCATCCCTTCGTGTAAAGAAATCTTCTGGTATCAAGGACATCCATACTCGAATGCTTAAAACTGGGGCTACTGTTCTAGCTTCTCCCTTGGCTCACATCTTCAATTTGTCATTACGAACAAATAAAGTACCCACTTCATGGAAGTCTGCAACTGTTACTCCACTTCACAAGGCTGGTTCGTTCTCTGACCCAAATAACTTTAGACCAATATCTGTGCTTCCTGTTGTGATGAAGATTTTTGAGCGTGCTGTACATAAACAACTTTATGAGCATCTAACAACAAACAAGCTGCTTTCCACACATCAATCTGGGTTTAGACCTGGTCATTCTACTGGTACTGCCCTCCTGGATGTCTCTGATTTTATACTGAAGAACATAGATGAAGGAAATCTTATCGGAGCTGTATTTCTGGACTTGAGCAAGGCATTCGATATGATCAACCATGATATTCTGAAAGTGAAGCTTAGCAAAGTTGGCATAAACGGGAAAGCATTAGATTGGTTTGACGATTACCTAAGTAACAGATCTCAGACAGTAACTATTAATGGTACACTGTCCGACACCATGGATATATCACTAGGGGTCCCACAGGGTTCGGTCCTTGGACCTCTATTATTTATCATTTTTATTAATGACCTTCCTCTGAGTATTCAACGCAGTAAAGTAGTTTTATATGCAGATGATACAGCTATATTCTTTGCTCACAATGATATACAGCTAATTGAATCCGTCTTACAAGCTGAACTTGACAATCTTAATACCTGGTTTAGTGCTAATGATCTCATCGTAAATTGTAAGAAAACTAACGTAATGCTTCTTGGGACTAGCCAGCGGCTAGCACGATCCAAAAAGCCATGTTTATCTTCGTCGGGAGTCATACTCCAACATTCAGAGTCCGTTAAATATTTAGGTTTATGTTTTGATTCTAAGCTTAACTGGCACGAGCACATCGATGCATTATCAGCTAGAGTATCATGCAGATTAGGGCTCCTTAGGAGAATCAGGAAATATGTTAGTGTAGACACCTGTAAACATCTTCATTGTACACTAGTTCAACCATTATTAGAATATTGTGACATCATCTGGTCTAATGCTGATCAGACAAGTCTTAATAGACTCCTTAGGCTGCAAAAGAGAGCAGCACGCATAATATTGATGAAGAAGACACGCGAGGAACGTACAGTGAATCTATTTAGAGAGCTAGGCTGGGTTCCATTAAACCAGCGTTGGGACTTCCATAAATGTCTCACCGTTTTTAAATGTTTAAATAATTTATGTCCACCGTATCTCCAAAATCTATTTCACCGTAATTCTGATGTACATAATTATAATACTAGAAACCGTAATAACATCCATTTAGTCAAAATTTCATCTAATTCTGGCTATAGATCATTTACTTTCTCTGCAGCTAAACTCTTTAATAGTCTAGACAGCTATATAAAGAATGCTCCAACTATCAAGAGTTTTGTAAATAACTACTGGAATAACCCTATCTGTAATTAGTTAATGCTGCTACTACATGTATAGTACATCAAGTATATTTTAAATTAGGGTAATTACTATCAAGTATTTTTTAATCAGTGTAATTACCATCTATGTGAATACTTATATTAGCGTAATTATTATATATTATCAATTATTGTAAACTTATTTTAGTTTTTAAACACAGCTTCAATGGAAATCAGTGTAAACTGTTTGAATTCTGTGTATAATAAAGTTTATTATTATTATTATTATTAAGATAACATCAGATTTGAGATATACATTGTGGTAATCTTTCATAGATTTCATATTAAAAGTTTTCCAAACATTTTTTGCATGTTGGTGATCCTCCTCTGATATCGTTGAATCATTTAGCTTTGAATAGAAGGCTTTGATAGGTGGAAGACTTGTGTGATCCAACTTTTCGATACTATCCATATAATCATAAGGATAAACTCCTTTCCTTAGTAAGAGGTCCAACTCTTTTCCTTTATAGAATCTTTTCATATTCTTACAACTAGACTTATCTAGCTTGCTTACAAGATTTGCTAGACTCATTTGCATGAATTTGAAGCTGTCGATAAATCTAATATCTCGAGTAATATTTTTATTCTTACCATCCTTCATAAAGCTGTATATAACTATCTTCTTCGTAAATGAAATATATTTCTCTTCATTATTTGGTATACAATCTATCTCACCTTCTGTCACACCTAAATTATTAATAAAAAGATGTGCATCATATCCAGATAAGTTATGAAATACGACTGGAATAAATTTTGGGATTTTGTAATTAATATTACAATCATTATGTGCAGCACCTCTGTACTTACCTGTTAAGTGACAATGATCTAATACTTTATCACCAGCCAATGCATCTCCACAAATATGACAACTAGTAGATTCGTTATAAGGGATCTTATCTTCTTTTGTCATACATACCTTCTTAGTGAATTTGATTTTTTTATAGATTTCTTTTATAGTAGTCTCGAGATAGTTTATACATATTTGTGAAACGTCGTCATCATATGACTTAGCTGTATATGTAAATAATCTTGGTTTTAGTATGTTATCATCAAAGCATTTAACCATATAACAAAATCCTGATGGTTTATGTTTTTTATATTGTTTTGTATAGCTCTCACTATCATTAGGGCTACAAGTTGACATGCTCTCTGTAAAACATTCAAAATCAGCATAGATTATGAATGGAACTCTCATAGATCTATTATAATTCTTGAATGACAACATAGTTCCTTTTTCTGGTAGCTCAAACTTAACAGCATCATGATCTGAACAGTATTCTATATGCTTGTTTAATGATTCTTCCGATTTGAATGAATTCAAGCATCTATTACAAAAATACCTTTCATGACCATTTTTATTAACCTGTGATGATAGTAGTCTACTAAGATTCCTAATCCAACAATAATGATTTGTCTCATCTAAGTATTTAGGAAGAGGTACATGTATATATGAATTTGCTTTAATAGGATGATATTTATCAATATGTATATCAAAGTATAATACTTTATTAAACTTCCACCCCGAACCACTATTTTGGAATGTATCGATTTTTTCAAGTATAGTTTCAACTCCATTGTCAAATATTTCAGATACGTTTGTTGCTTCCATAATTGTTTCTATTTTGGAATGGAAGTTTCCTATATTAATAGTAGATAATCCTGTATTCAGATCTTCTTTTATAAACTCACACGTAAATATGAATTTCATTTTAATTGGTTTATTTTGTTGGTTTATTAGATTAACGACTCTTTGTTTGATATTATCAATAAAGGTTTTATAACCAACCTTATCTTGCCCTTCTATTCTAAATGTTTTCAAGAACCCTTTTATCGCAGTCTCATGTCGTTTAGGTTGTGACTTATATATTTGACTTATTTCCTCCTTCAACTTTTCAACACGTTCATTCGTTGTTTTCTTAATAGCCTCTGGAACATACGATATAATCTCATCAGCAAATTTATTTATTCTCTTATTAATTGCGTCTACAACATTCTTGGATAGCTTACCTAACGATTTTGGATTATGTGATTTATTACCTACTGGCTTCAAAATCGGTACATCGATTTCTGGCACTTTTTGATTCATAATATTTCTTCTCATACGTTTAGTCCGTTTATGATCTTTAATTATCGACTCAGCGCGTGCACTAATTCTTGAGCTCCGTCTATTCTCTTTTACCATCAATTTAGCATGCTCATCTTTTACCGACTTGGATTCTAGATTTTTCAATTCATGATATCTTTTCATTTTATTATCACTCATCTCAATAATATATTATATGCGTCAAAGCTTTAAATCTTATTAGTACCATCAAGGTTTTAAAGAACTTGTCAATAAAGTTGTATTCTCAAGGCTACACACAAGCTAAAAACACTATCTACTTTTTGAGGTCTATATGATTGATATTGTTTAATTCTCAAGGCTTATATGATCGATATTATTCCATTCTTACTATAAGACTCTTTTCTTAGGAAATATTTATATATTATTTATTATATATTTTATATTATCATATTTATCATGTTATATTTTATATATTTTTTAATCATAATATTTTTCATTCATATTTTTTTTATATTCAAATAAATCGATTTCTTTACGCTTCCAAGGCTTATATGAATGATATTGTTCCATCTTACTAGGTAAAACATCAATTTTAATTTGGTCTGTACTAGAGCAAGGTTTTCTATTTATCATATATTTCATATTATTTCATATTATTTATATTATATATTTATCTTATATTATATATTTATCTTATCTTATATATTTATTTCATATCATATATTTATTTCATATTATATCTTATATTATATATTTATTTCATATTATATATTTATTTCATATTATTTATATTATTCATATTATTTATATTACATATTTATTTTATATTATATATTTATCTTATATAATATATTTATTTCATATTATTTATATTATAAATTTATTTTATATTATATATTTATCTTATATTATATATTTATTTCATATTATATATTTATTTCATATTATATATTTATTTCATATTATATATTTATTTCATATTATATATTTATTTTATATTATGTATTTATTTTATATTATGTATTTATTTTATATTATTCATATTATTCATATTATTCATATTATTTATATTATATATTTATTTTATATTATATATTTATTTTATATTGTTTATATTATTTATATTATATATTTATTATATATTTATTATATATTATACATTTATTATATATTTATATTATATATTTATTTTATATTATATATTTATATTATTATTATTTATCATTATATTTTATTTAATAGAATCAAAAAATTACAGTAGTCGGGAAAAGCAGATTGAAACGAATTTGGTAACGCATTTCCGAATGCGCTACCAAATGCGTTTCAATCGGCTTTTCCCTACTACTGTAATTTTTTGATTCAATTTTCAAAGAAGATATATTCGAATCACTCTTTATCGAATTCAAAACCAACAGTGATAGTGCAATAGTGATAGGGGTCATATATCGTCCGCCAAACAACAAAACTACCGACTTCGAAACAACAATCGAAGAGGTTCTAAATAAAATTAACCAGGAGAATAAATCATGTTACTTAATGGAAGATTTCAAGATAGATTTATTAAAAATAAGTACAAATACATATTCAAATAATTTCATAAATCAGTTGTTTTTATCTTCATTTTATCCTTTAATAAATAAAACAACAAGGATAACACACAAAAGTGCAACTCTCATTGACAACATACTGACAAATACGGGCAATCCCTTTATGTAGGACGACACGAATTTTTACCAAAAATACAATAGAATACAACACAATACAATTCAATACAACAATAGAACGCAACACAATACAATACAATAGAATACAATTTGGTAGCAATTCGTGTCGTCCTACATGAAGGGACGGCCCAAATACGTTCGAGAATGACAACATAAATGGAATTCTCTTTTCTGATATATCAGATCATCTACCTGTTTCTACAATAAAACGGGACGTCTCGAAAAACCATGGTTTACAAACGGAATCTTAAAATCTTTAAAAACAAAGAACAAACTTTATAAAAAATATTTACACAAACCATCAACCGATAACACATTAATATATAAACAATACAGAAACAAACTCAATCACCTCAAAAGAATTTCCAAAAAAAATAATGGTATTACAAACACGTCATAACAATCTAAAACAAACTTGGAATCTTATAAACGAAGTAATTAACAAGGAAAAAACCAAATCAACAATGCCTGAAACATTTCGAAACAACAATGAAACAATATCTGACCCATTCAAAATAGCTTTAACGAATATTTCACTAACGTAGGTCCAAACCTTGCTAAAAACATACCCAAAGTAACTGCATCATTTAGATCATATTTAAAAAGAACCCATCATGAAAGTTTTTTTGCTGCACCTGTAACTGAAGAGGAAGTAGAAAAAGAACTACTTAAATTAAATACAAACAAAAGTACAGGATTCGACAAACTAAATCCAAAAGTCATGCGTCACATAACCCCATTTATTAAACAGCCATTGGCACTAATATTTAGCAAATCGTACAAAAATGAAGATAATGCTCTATTTTCGAACTACAGACCAGTAGCTGTCCTGCCATGCTTCTCGAAAATATTAGAGAAAATAATGTATAATGGACTAATCAGCTTCATAGAGAAACACAATGTATTGTACCCATCAACAATTTGGATTCCGGGAAAACTACAACGGAATTAGCCATAATTAATTTAATTACCAAAATAACAGAAGCTATTGATAAAAATAGGTACCCAGTGGGTATGTATGTCTACTGATTTTGTAATACAAATGTAAAGCTGAGGGCCCCTCTGAGATTTTGGGTGAGGGTTACCACCTGGGTCTCCAAGCGATGACCCTATTTCAGACCAAAATATAAGATTTTCCATACCGTTTTTCGGACCTGTACTGATCTCTGTCATTACAAGCTAAATAAATGGAAATGTACGCCTTCGTATTTCCCTAAAAAAATCGTAACCTATTCCAGTTCAAAAAGGCAAAATGTATACCCTATTTCAGACTAAAACAGCTTGAAAAGCATACTCTTTGGTGTGGCATATACCTGTATAGCAGGTGTACCCCTGGGGGCAGGCTATATGTTTTGATAATGACTTTCACTTCATTCGAATAGTGTTATGGTCAATGAAAATTGTTGTCTAGTCATGCACTGAAAAGTTGGGGAAATGTCAGGATTTTTTTCCCTTGATGGGTGAAAATAATATTAAGCTTGAGAACGCAGTGTAAACTGAGAATACTAGCCAGCTTATACATATCCTGAGTCATGAAGCAGGGATTATCAATTATTTTATCGAGTTGTACTGATAGTTTTATTTGTATAATTACATTAGAAGTATTTATAACATAATTGACATTAGTAATCTGAATTTGAGCCATAATTATACGAGTCTAAGATCGTCAAGGTGTGTATATAGATGACAGGGCCACAGCTAGTGGGGGACAAGGGGGGCCATGCAGTTGCCCACCCCCACCTCCTTGAAAATATTTTTTCTAATGTATAACCAGAATGACATTATGTATTTACTAAATAATAACACGATAGCTATATGGTATAAAGTTTTTATTAATAATAAAGCATATAAAGGCTTTACAGTGTTGATTGTAATGTCATATTGGTCATTTGGGAAACCGCAATATATTTGGACGAGGGAAGAATGGCACGAGGACAAATTGAGGAAGTATGCATGTCTGATCTGTCAAAAATACTAAGCAATTTTAATTTTAATTAGTGTTTTTGTAGCAAGTTTTCTATAGCAATTTGGCCACCACCAATATTTCAATTTAGTAAACAATCTGATGCGATGTAACCGCAGTGTTGGGTTTCGTTAACATCATTGTTTGCACATCATGAGATGGTAATATAACTTGAAAGAATCTGAAAACAGCACTTTACTTTCAAATTAAATTGAAAAATAGAATCAGGCACCATCGTAATGTAGTTCTTACATATGTAACAGGAAGTTCATAGTTTTAATAGAAGTGCTTGAAATAATTTTATTTATATGGTCGTTAACTTTTAGGCTTTAGAGCAGGAAAATTAACACTTTGGTATTCAATTGGTGGGAAGTACATCGACCTAGACCTTGAAAGTACCGGTTACACACACTCTGCGAAAGCTGTAGCTGATCAAGTTTGTAAATCTTAGGAAATTCATGGTAAAATAACAATATTACTCACCGCTCTAGCTCTTGTTCCCACAAACTCCAAATCGTCGTGCGAAATTGAAACCTTGTGAACATGTCACCATCGGCATATAGTCCTCATATACATTGCCATTTTGTGATTGGATACTGTTGCTAAATGAAGATTCCGAGTAATGCACGAAAGCCAACAACACATTCAATTGGTCCCGAATAAAACTTCACGACCACTTATCGACAATGTTAACAAACACACTATCTTACGCGCGTCATAGGACTCGATAACATAGTGTCTACAGCTTCTTAAGAAGCAGTAGACACAAAAATGAATTCACAATAGGACTTTTTTTAGATGTTTCTAAAGCGTTTGATACAGTAGAACATTCAATATTTACCGATAAGCTAAAGCATTATGGTATAAGAGGCATTCCACTAGAATGGTTCAAAAATTACTTAACAGCCAGAAGTCAAATCGTAAAATTTAAAAACTAGGACCATTATTATTTCTGCTTTACGTTAACGATTTACACAGGAGTTCAAACATTCTGTCATTTATTTTATTCGCAGATGATACTAACATATTTTATTCACACAAAATATTAATACCTTAAATCAAATTGTAAACAACGAACTAAGAAAGTATCTTTGTGGCTTAAAGCGAATAAACTTTCATTAAATACTAAGAAGTCACAATTTCTTATATTTAAATCTAAAGGTAAAACTAAAGGTAGAGTTTCAATATGTAAATATAATTACAAGCCATAGTTCTCCTTGTAGTCTCTTGTTTTAACCCTTTCGCTCCTGAACCGGCCGTAACCGGCCAATATGAAGCATGTACCTGGAGAAAATTATTGCGTCAAACCTAGACATGCTGGAAATACGATGTTGCGATATTATTTCAAGGGATGAATAACTTCAAAGTGAGAGCTACAACAGGGATCGCTTGACTGTCCCACTTTGGAGAAAAACGCATTTGTTTTGGAGATCGTTGTTCGTTTCTTCCATTTTCACGAATTTCGAGGAGCTGAAAATCGGCTCAAAAATACCTTCCCATTCGCACTTGAAATCAAGAGCAAATACAAAATAACCATTCAGTCGTTACAGTACCTTGTTTAATCTTTCCAACCAGTAGGTTTATTTTCACAAAACACACCAAGCGACGGCGAACCACGCCGATGTTTACACTGCATTTCACTAGACTACATTTTCCTGCTCCCACCTCCAATTGCATGCTGGGTAATGAACAAAAAAATCACAAGGGTACCCCCTCTGGGACTGCTGTAGTTTTTTTTTATAAGTCTTTTATCTCTACAACCAAGAGCGGTGATTTGGACTCAAGCCGTTGCTTTAAAGTGACAAAAACACATTCTAATAGGCTGAGCAGGGGTAAAAGACAACCAACTGCAGGATTTCAAGGATTTCAGTGAATAATTATTTCATGTGTCTCAAAGCAGAAACACAACAGAAAAACCCTGTGAAACACAACAGAAAAACCCTGTGAAACCCCTCACAAAGCCTACTAAAAGCAAGCCAAGTACTTTTCAGCCATCCTCAGACTTAATGATGTCCTCTAGCTCTCTTACAGTGGCTTATTTGTCCAAAATTAGAGCACATTTCATTGGAAAACCTACAGAAGAAACCATACTCACCGCCGCCGAGTCCGTAGAATTCTGCCTAAATGGCATCATGGGGAAAGTTTGAGCCCTTGGTTTAAAAAGTCAGCAGTATTTAACTAGCCCGGGCTAGACAAACTGGAACTGAGGGGGGGGGTTCTGCTGCAGTCATTGCTCTTGAAGCGTATGCCACCGGTTGGGAACTCTGAAGTAGGACAGCACCCAAACCGAATTGAGAAGCATCGCATTGCAGAGTTACATCATCGCTAAGGCTGTAGAACCTCAACACAGGTGTGGTTACTAATGCTTGCTTTATCTCCTTCATCGCTGTTTGATGCTGGGGGGTCCAAACCCAACTTGCTCCTTTAACCTTTAGCTCCCGCAAGGGATGTGTCATGTGTGATAGTCCGGGTAGAAACTTTCCGAGATAGCCTACTATACCCAGGAATCTCTCCAAACCTTTGACATCAACCGGATCTGGCACCTCAACAATGGCCTTCACTTTTTCAGGATCCGCGGAGATTCCTTCTGCTGAAAATATGTGGCCAACATATCTAACATGTTTCAGGCACAGCATCAGCTTGTCACTGTTGGGCTTGACGGTGCGATCTTGACATCGCTGCAAAAAAGCATTCTACACAACCTGTAACGTCCAAATGGTGTCTGAAACGCAGTAAGATGAGATGACTCATCATCCAGTTCAACATGCCAAAACCCTTCACGCACATCACAAATTGAAAAACGTTTTGCATCCTTCATGCGTGATGCAATAGCCTCGACCGTGGGCAACGGGTAGTTCTCCCTCGTGATTTCTTCGTTCAGATCCTTGGGGTCTAGGTAGATTTGCAGCGTTCCGTTTTTCTTCGGGCGGACTAACATCGATGAGAACCAAGCTGTAGGCTCTTCGACCTTTACAATTACTCCTCGGTACATGAGTTCATCCAATGCAGTCTTCACCTTTTCTCGGATTGCGTGCGCTAACTTCCTAGGAGCATGCTTTACTGGAGACTTCTCTCCTTTAAGGCGAATATGGTACTTTCCCGGCACCTGACCTAGTTCATTATTGTTCACTTCTGGGTACATCTCCATCAGATGCTTCTTGGGTCTGCTCTCGAAGTGAGCCCTAACGCCTCAATAGAACTCAGACAATTTACATCTTGGTCTGTGATTACAACGCATCTGAGTCCCTCGCTGGCTCTTTTGCTTAGTAGACATGCATTGAACCGGTTTCCTTCTATGATGTGACACTCTAGTCGGGCAGAGTACCCATCCCGTTTCCACACACGGATGATTGAAGTACCAAAGATTGGTAACTTCTCGTCTCCATAATTGCGGACAAAGTCATTCCCAGGAACAACATTCTTGAGGTTGTAATCTCCCGTCACGCATTTGTAGACACGCATCAGCAGCACTGTACGATCTGCACCCGTATCAATTTGAAACTGCTCTTCTTCGCCATTCTTGAATTGCAGGGTTATCATTGCTTTATTAGCAGAAACTTTACCCATGGTGAAGATCTGCCCTTCTGAATTATCATCCTGTTCATGACTTACTTCGTGGATGTTGGTTTATTTACGGGCGTCCATAGTCTCGTGGAATACGCGAAAATGGTCAAGCTTGCCACACAAGTTGCATGTCTTACCCAACGCCCGACAGACAGTTTTACCAAAAACGTGCGTGTAACCGCAAAATTTACAGTATTTCTCACGTTTCTGCCAAGCCGTTTTAGCTCCCGAAGAAGTCTCAGTAGCACTCTCGCCTTGATAACTACTCTTCGATTTATATTCCTTCTTATTGGCTCCACTCAACAAGTGCAGGGCCTCAGAAGATATACCCTCATCGATGTACTTGATGCTGACCAGAGATTGTTCTGACGGCAAACATAGATCCACAGTCTTCTGCAAAGTAAGATCTGGGATACGCAAAAGACGCTCCCTAATCTTAGAATCCCATATACCAAACAAGATCCGGTCGCGTAGCATGTCATCCAAGTCGTTGAATTCGCATGTGCTAGCGAGACGACGAAGTGTTGTCAGGTACGAGTTGAACGATTTGCCTTCCTTTTGCGAACGACGATTAAAGTGTAAACGTTCCATTGGCACATTCTTCTTTGGAAGAAAATACTGATCGAATCGGGCGATCACTGGCCCAATTTTCTTTCGATCTCCATCGGGCAAATCCGTTGTTTTCAATATTGCGGTACCGATGGCGGATGTATCTGGATAACGTTTCCCTGCTCTCAAACTGCATATCTGCTGCTAGAACAACCATTATTATCGTAAGGTAGCTTCTGTAACGACTTTTGTAGCTTAGTTTTAGCTAGTAGAATTATACATGTTTATTTATTATTTTATTATAGCTCAATGTGACTTATGCGCGCCGACATCAGAATGCGTGTTTGGTTAGGTTATAATTACAATGTATCTAGACTTTTGTGTATCTAAAATAATGCCTGTGTAGCTGAAAGAATGCCTCTGTGGATAGAAGAATGCCTATGTGGCCAAAAAAGAATTGTGCAGAGGCGGTTAGAAAAATGCCTGTGAGGCAATAATTCTGCCAACGGGGCAGTCAGTGATAATTATGCGTGTGAGGCGAAATAAATCTGACGGTGGGGAAGTCGGTTAAAATACGCCTGTGAGGCGAAAGGAATATGTCAGCGGGACAGTCAGTAAATATGCTTGTATGGCTAAAGAAATTACGCCTGTGAGATGAAAGGAATCTGCCTGTCGGTCAGTCATTGTTTATGCCTGTGTGGCTAAAGAATATACGCTTTTGAGGCGAAAGGAATCTGCCTGTGGGGCAGTCATTGTATATGCCTGTGTGGCTAAAGAATATACGCTTTTGAGGCGAAAGGAATCTGCCTGTGGGGCAGTCATTGTATATGCCTGTGTGGCTAAAGAATATACGCCTGTGAGGCGAAAGGAATCTGCCTGTGGGGCAGTCATTGTATATGCCTGTGTGGCTAAAGAATATACATTTGTGAGGCGAAAGGAATCTGCCTGTGGGGCAGTCATTGTATATGCCTGTGTGGCTAAAGAATGCCTGTTTGGCTTAGAGAATATTATGCCTATGTAGCTAAGAGAATACCGGTGTAGCTAAAATATAATGCATATGTGGGTATAGAGAAATGCGTGGCTTGTTCAAGCGAAGTATGCTTGCCGGTCCGGCTATGGTTATTAGGAAAATGCTCTCAGAACAGGGCAAGTAACTAGCATGGGCTACCTCCCAAACTGAGCTGCCTGTGGACGTTCCGTTTTCGGGCGTTGGAAGTTGCTTTCTCCTGATCGGGGAGTCCATCCTTGCTGTTTTTCGGTACATTAATCATGTTTTCTTTGTGGTTTACTTTGTAATTAGCACTGCCTTTTTTCCGGAATTGCTCTAAGTTTATTTTCATCTCAGTCAACGTGGATGGGGTTCCCGTTCAGGAGAGAGTGAAGATAAGGTTTGGGAAGGGAAAGATTCAGTGGTAGCTGTATTACGTGCCCAGTATAAAGAACAGTGAGAAAGAAATGTACGTAACTACGGGTATAGCACCTTGACTAGAGTAATCTAACAATTAACTGGTCTAATTACCAATGGTGATATATAGATAGCACTTGGACAAAGGGTTTGGGGAAGGTCGGAGTTGCACCCCATACCTCATTAATGACAATGTACTAGGCGGAATAATACACTATTCAAAGTCAATTTGAATATGTAAATTACGCCTTGGGAATTAATTAATGAGAGTATAAAAGGAAGAACAATGCTCTCTATAGGTGTTGTTTGCAAGAAACCAGAAGACGAACAGGTAGTTCTGCGACCCGCCCGCCCACCCTTACTTAGCCGGAGTTGATGCCTGGGCCATCGTTCGCATCTTTCGCTCTTTGCCCTGGGTTTGTCCCAGGTCGGAGTTGCACCCCATACCTCATTAATGACAATGTACTAGGCGGAATAATACACTATTTTTCCATGGCGTCACAGGATGCGACACTGTTTGCTATCTGTCTGGGGGAGGAAAGGAAACAGCTTGGAATGCCTGGAAGTCGAACCCAGAAGTAACCAAAACCTTTCGACTCCTCTTGAAACCACAAAGCATGGTCTACGAAGAATATAGCCAAGACATAGAGCGATTTGTGGTGATCCCGTATAGTCGTACATGCCCTCTAAGTGTGTCAAAGAAGCTCGTCAATCAATATTTGCTTAAGAAGGAACCACCACGACGAGGAGGAGGACACTTTATTTAATGAGGATATGCAGATAAAGTTTACACTTGTTTCCAATCTGGTCCTCCTAACTATTATATACCAAGATAGAAACATTATATAATTACATTATAAGACATATTAGATAATTCTTTAACTACTCAAAAAAGGAATATACATTATTGGGAAAATATGAAAAAGATTGAATAAAATATAAACTTTATATCTTTAGAATTAGACAATTGAAAACATATATAAACGTAAGTTGGTTACTTGTATTAAAAAGAGATCTAGAAACATCGTTAGACATCACAGTCAGTAAAGCCTAGTGCTCTTCAACTTCATTAGCATTAGTGAGTCTAGTTTTAAAATATTTCCTACAAAATCTATTAAAGCTTGGTAATGTATCATATTTAGTAGCAGTGGCAGGAAAACTATTCCACAGCGACGGTGCTAGAAATGAGAAACGCTTTCCGGCATTAACTTTAGGTTTAGGTAGGCATAACTTACTATTTGCAACAGCTCTAGTAGAATAATGATAGGAAGGTCTTGTCAATAGCTTAGCGAGACATTCCGGACCAAGATTATTTAAACACTTAAAAGTCTGCGTTTAAGGTCCTTGAATAGACTTAGGGATGGAGCAGAATAGTCGGCACTAAGAATGATCCTAGCAGCACATTTTTGGGCTAGTAGCAGTTGGTCTAGACATTCAGTGGAACAGTTTCCCCACACACTGCAGCAATATTCCAGTGTTGGTTTGGCGATGCTGTTATAGAGTAGGAGTATTTCCTTAGATGGAAGGTAGGATTTGACTCTTCTAAGCACTTCAAGTTTGGGATTTATACTTTTTGGTAACTGCTGCGATGTGGTCATTTCAGGTAAGTGATGCATCGATGTTGACACCAAGGAGCTTTTCACAGGTAGAATGAGCAATAGTGAGTCCACTGAAAGAAACGTCTAGCAGTTCAGAGTTAGTAGCAAGTTTCTTCTGGGTGCCAATGAGCATGACTTTGGTCTTGCCAGGGTGGATGGCCATTTTATTCTTAACAGCCCAGATTCTCCAGTTATCAGCTCCACATTGCAGAGATGAGTTGATGGAGCGTATTGATTGACCCAATCTGGTTAACGTAGTGTCATCAACGTACATATATGTGCTACATTCCTTATTTATTAGGGGAATATCGTTAATGAATAAAATAAAGAGTAGAGGGCCTAGGGATGAACCATGTGGGACTCCGCTATGTACTGGAAGTACATCAGAAGAGAACTGACCATTGGACACTGTTTGTCTTCTTCCTGTAAGGTAAGACGTAAACCAGCAAAGTGCAGAGTCTCTGATTCCATAAATGGAAAGCTTTTTGATCAAAAGATTATGGTCGACTAGATCAAAAGCTTTTCTAAAGTCAACCAGAAGAAGCCATGTAAGTTCGCCGTTATCCATAGTATTAAGCCACTTGTCCGTAAGATATAATAATAGTGACTTGCACGAGTGACGTGGGCGCGATCCAAACATTCCATCGACACAAGCCACTCTTGAACAGCACATAAAGAGAAAACAGCTTACCAATCGGGGCATGTCTGGGGCCAAGCAGTTAAACCCATCCAGGAACTGCCAAGTCCGAACGAGTGGGGATGGCAGCAAAGTGAAGAGGGCTGGACTCCTAACTGGACTACACTACCTGAGGCATCCAAAGCATGCAGTGAGCTCATCAGCTGTGGATGAAAAGAGCTAGTCGAGGACAAAGTGCACAAAGGCTAACCTGCCTTGCACTGCACTCTGCTACTGTTCAGGAAATTGCTTCTAAGATTAGTGTAGGTAAGCTTCTTTGAGCAGGGATTAAACATTTTAATAATAATAGGGGCATTTTCTGGAGCTTTTTCTTCATAGCATACCAGTTTATATAATTTTGACATTTTTCATAATTTGGGCTCCCTGTGGTTTTCCATACAAGCCTTATATGGAAATGTATGTTGGAACGAGACAAGATACAACATGAGTCTTGATTCTATATTATTTCCCTTGCCTTAAAGGTCAAGTAGGGTAAATTTGGTACTTTTATCACAATATGAACAATTATAATAAAACATCAGTGTTGTATCAGATATATAGATACTGATTAATAAAACATCAACGTCCATATCACTGATACATTGTACATACTGATGTTTTAATCATCAGTTCTGTATCCAACTAACACCATGCTAGTGTGTGTTGGGGAGAGGTCTCACAACCATCGATCACTGACTTCCCCTATCCTAGCAGTAAGCACCCCTTAGACTATTTAAGTGATATCAGACAAAAGGATTCATTTTTCTTTACCCCTATAACAAAAGCTGAAGTGGAATACGAAATTTTGTCGATACCAAACAATAAATCATATGGTCTATATTCCTGTCCAATTGCCATGTTAAAATGTTCAAGGCATATACTTAGTTCACCATTAGCAAATATATAAACACTTCTGTACAACTTGGAACATATCCATCTAAGTAAAGATCTCAAAAATAGTACCAATATTCAAATCTGAAGATGAATTGGAACCTAACAACTATAGACCAATATCTTTACTGTCCATTTTTAACAGAATCTTTGAAAAACTTATGTATAATCGTTTGGCATGTTTCATAGAAAAGAATGAGCTGTTATATAATGCTCAATATGGTTTTAGGACAAAACATTCAACTCAACATGCTATCCAAGATATAATAAACACAATACAGACAAATATGGATAACAAAATGTTCACCTGTGCTGTGTTTAATGATTTAAAAAAGGCTTTTGATACCGTAAATCACAGTATATTATTAAGAAAACTATATCATTATGGAGTAAGAGGTATATTTTACGATTGGTTTGAGTCTTACCTGCATGGTAGAACCCAAACAACCCAAATAGCATCTCACATATCTAATAAAGAGAATAATAATTATGGTGTTCCTCACAGCTCTGTCGTTGGTCCTCTACTCTTCCTAATCTTCATAAACGATATATATAAAGCCTCTGATAAACTCAATTTTTCCCTTTTTGCAGACGATACTAACTTACTATATGCTCACAAAAATAAAAAATCTCTTGAATCAATTGTAAATAAAGAATTAAAGAAATTATGTGATTGGCTTACTGTAAATAAGCTAACTTTGAATCTCAAAAAATCAAACTTTGTTATTTTTCATCCCTACCAAAGAAAACTTACTTACCAATTTAACATTAAAGCTTATAGTAACTTACTTAATAGATATGTTCCTCTTGAAAGTAAAGATTATGTAAAATACCTAGGATTGTTAATTGATAGTAATCTTTCATGGAAATTCCATATAAATTTTATTAGTAATAAGATAAGTAAAACAGTTGGCCTGATTGCTAAATTAAGATATTTTGTTCCCCAGGATACCTTATTAACTTTATACCGATCTTTAATACAACCATATCTTAACTATGGCTTAAGTGCCTGGGGCCAAGCCCCTAAATTATATCTAACAAAGCTATTAATTCTACAAAAACGGGCCCTCAGATTTATTTTATTTTATTTTTCTGATAGGAAAGCAAAGTGCTATTCCTCTTTTTCTTAAGGCAAATATTTCTCCTATTAATGTTCTTTATCTCGAATCAATTGCAAACTTAATGCATGATGTTGTTAATAAGAAGGCTCCTATTAATTTATGTAAATTATTTTCTTATATAAGTGATACGCATTCATATAGTACTAGATCATCTGTGTGTCAGAACTTATACACTCAATATTCAAGACTAACCATTCAAAATAAATCATTCTCTAGAATAGGTGTAAGATTGTGGAATAAAATTCCAATTCAAATTAGAAATCTACCAAAAAAAGCTTTCAAAAAAGAAATTAAAGAAAGACTACATGCAGTGCTACAAAATGAAGGTTTTTATGTTGATGCTCAAACTCTACTTCAAAATATGCCATAACAAATCTGATCAACACATTAAATTAATTGAATTAATTTAAAATAATTGAATTTTAGTCATTGATTGCTGTATTCCATTGTATTAGTAACTTAACTGTAAATACTGTTAAACTCGTTCCTCTAATTTGTATTATAATGTTTCTGTCAATAGTTGTCTGAATGTTACTTATCTACGAAAAAACATTTCTCATTTTCCTTACAATTACATGTACTGTTGTTACATACTTTTTTTATTATTTTGTCAACATTATATATTGCTATTTTGTTCCCACTTAACCCGCCTCAATTAGCTATGCTACTTGCGGGTTAGTGTATTTTTTTGTAAAATTTGTTGTTAAACTTAATAAAGTCAAAGTCAAGTCAAATGTCAAGGTAAATTCTTCTTTTTATTGATGAATAGAGACTGTCTCATCAATGTGGGACCTGTTTCTCTGCATACTGCGCATGACTGTTGAGTAAACTATAAAGCTGAACTCTCTTTTTATGTTTTCCATCTTTTTTTTATATTATATAGTTTCATTTTACAAGTAGTGTACAACACTCTCACTCATGTTGTAAACACTACGTAAACCTGTTCATAGCAGTGGACTGGGTTAGGGTTTGGGATAACAGTACCTGGGTTAGGGTTTTAGTTAACAGTAACTATACCTTAATAAACTTGTTCATAGCAGTGGACTGGGCCGCCCTGACCAGACCTTCTATCTCAGCACCAGTAAAATTTTTAGTCTGCGATGCCAGCTCATTCAAATCCACATCTGCAGCCAAAACTTTGTTCTCTCGCATTTTACTTGTATGGATTTGTAAGATCTGCACTCGACCCTCCTCATCTGGCAGTCCTGTCATGAATATTAAGAGATAGTGACCATGTCAATGTTTTACTTCTTTCACATGTTCACTATTGATTGGTATGTTATATTGTTGGGCAGCTTTTATGTCTATTTTAGTAGAGCGCTAATATGTTGTAATGCCCAGTTGGGATTAGCGCTATTATTATATTAATTTCTCTAGCTCTCTAAACTGCATATTTTAATTAGTATCTAGCTGAGTGAAGAAATGAACTGAGAGTGTGGTATGCAGACATGTGTGGCATATACCAATGTCACATTTCACATTGCATGTGAAATAAATCTGTAACGTTAATGCGCATATATATTGGTTTATCGCTCGATTGAAGCGTCTGCGACCCACATTGTTACTGTACAGAACTGCCGTGAACTAGAAGATATATCTAGGATGTGAAGAACATAAGTGACTATAAGTAATTAAGCAACAAAAGTAAAACCTAGCAGAAGAAACATACCTTAAGTAACAAATGCATTATTTTGCAAGTTGATAGATAAATGTTTGGTAGAGACCTTTAGAGTGTGCAGTAGTTAAAGTGCCCCTTACACCTTTTGCAATTTTTATACATATGAATAAATATTTAGCACTTTGTCAAAAATAACTGTTTTCTTTACTAACGACTCACAGACTGTGTATATTCTGTATATTCTGTATATATTGATGTTGTTGTGATAGAAAGGCACCATGGAGAATAATGCATTAATGAGGTGACGTAAGATCGGGAATCGACCCAGGCTTTTTCTTTTCTTTTCTTATGCAGTCCATGAGTCAGGAAAGGTCAAATTTTCACCATTTCAAACAAGCCTAGTACTTAAAACCTTTCAAATATTCATATGTATAAAAATTGCAAAAGGAAAGTGTGTTTCATTCAAACGAGTTGTGATAATGACACATGATCAGACAGAAAAAAAGGCATATGGCTCTCAGACCATTTGATGTATTAATCGATTAATTGGGCTTTCGTAGACATGTTGACATGTTGACATATTGAGCAAATGGGTATTTCCCTATGGGTATGTTCAGACCAAAGGGCTATAATTTAATAAAAGCCAGTTGATAGTCAGGCGGTTACATGTATGTGAAAAAATTGTGCACTTTGGTTTAAAAGCATGATATTTGGCAGCAAGAGGCAGTTTGACGTGGTAAATGAATATGGAGCCTCTGCAAAACAATTTTTTGCTTCCTTATCCTCTTAAGCAAAAAAGCAATCATTGAAAGAGAATATGCCATCAAACAAACTAAAAGATGAAAAATTCCAAACGAAATGGCAACCCATATATGACTGGCTAAAACGAGCTGAAAATGTAATGACTTAAGGATAATTTGCACTGTGTAAATTGTAATATGTTTTTGTATTCGTAGGTAAGCACTTCTTTCTTTCTTTTTTAGTTTTACACCATTGCACTTGTAAAGTTATGTGTTTGTAGTATAAATAAAGGCAATTGTTAAAAAAAAAAAAGTTTTTTTGGTGAGTTACAAATGTATGGGGGTCTTTAAAAATGGCCGCCATTTTGAACCGGAAGTATTTTTTTTTTTATTAAGTGCTGTTAAATGTTGTTTTTTGATCTTAGAAGACTTGAATCTACAAGTTGCGTTGGTTGTGCACTTTGAAAGGAATATTTGATGTTATAAAATAACCCAAAGAAAACGCGCGCTCTGATTGGTTGAAAGCCGTGTTTGCATGAGGCTATGTAAACATGGAAATGACGTCATACATTGTAGTTTTTGCTTTTTTTCTGCAAAAAATGGCGAAAATAACTGACTAGCTTAAAAGCACATGTACATGTAACTAGTTTTCTAAAGGAAGGTTGTTAAGAAGAACCTACGGAGAAAAAAAGCTAAATTGGACAGAATTTTTACAAGATTGAGTCAGTCGGAGCTCAACTGCCTCATTAGCAAACTCGATGAAATACGCACAAAATACACTACTTCTGTTAACGTTTAAGTTTAAATATTTACTTCAGATACTATAGAAAAACAATTATAATAAAATACATGTACTAGAAACATTCAGAAAATGTACAAAGTGCTAATAATCAAGTACACAAAGTCAGAGTGGGAAGGTCAATTGTTGTTTATTCAAGTATGTTTTTTTCAAACGCCGGTGACAAAAACTACAAACACTGCAACTTTATAAGATATATATCACATTGAATCAGTAGAAATAAAAAAATATTAGCCGCTTTGGTTCGATTCAGTCTATGAAATCTTTTTTTCATTCAGAGTGGGATGCTGGCAAGAAAATGTGACTAAAAAGAAATACACAAGCGAGAAGCTACAGAACTCTGAAGCTCTAATCTCGCACGGCTGCTAGCTAGCATCCCGTAGACTCGAAAGTACTCTTTTTGGATTCCAAAAAATTGCATTGAAAGATACCCAAACAGCCATCTCCACATCAA
Organism: Actinernus sp. WN-2022; assembly: GCA_030867875.1. Taxonomy (NCBI): domain Eukaryota; kingdom Metazoa; phylum Cnidaria; class Anthozoa; order Actiniaria; family Actinernidae; genus Actinernus; species Actinernus sp. WN-2022. The sequence continues at coordinate 53,741,673 of JAOWCC010001634.1, forward strand.
AGTAATATAGATTATAAGCTCTAATCGATATCCGACATTCTCTGGCTTTCAAATAGTCGAGTATGATGCCTGACGATGGGAAATAAAGATCTGAAACAATACAAAGGCACAAACCTGCTAATCGAAGTTGTCAGTTCGAGCCGAGCAATTCCAAGCCATGAACTACAAGTACTGGCTCCAAATATCCAGCAAGAGATTCCTCAGTCCCAGAATATCATGGCCGAAACAGGAACACTTTTTCCAGGCAAGACAAATTATCTTTTCTGTAATACTTAATGCTTTTCGGCTGTCCAGTTCGTTTTTGAATTCGCAGCAGTTTTGTTTAAAGTGGTTTTCGTGTCGATTTTCGTAATCCAGCACGATTTTCGTTGCATGTCTAGCCCGATATGGATCAATACTTTGAGGTTTTCCTATTATTTTGCATTTTTGTCTTTTAAAAAGCTAGTTTCGGGAGCATAAAATCACACTAGTACTTTCTCTCGCCTCTTGAGTCTTGTTCCATGCCGATTCGTACGCAGAGCAAACACGGCCAACTTCACAAGCGAATATGATTGACATTTTACAATGTATGGAGAATTTCGCATTTGACATTTACGATAAAGTTTTTAAAAATCGTTTCGCGCTCGATCTTGCGTCTATTTTATAAAAGAAATAGAAAACGTTTACCGTGTTTACATAGCCTGATACAGAGCCTTCGGTCTCGGGTTTACACAACAACTTGAGAATTCTCCCAAACTTCCCCTCGTGTTTGCATCAGGCTATGTAAACACGGTAAACGTTTTCTATTTCTTAATTGCAAACAAATTGAAACAAATTCGGATATTCACTTAAATACGAATTTTCAAAATGGCCGCCATTTTGTACCGGAAGTGAAAAGTGCTTAAACTGGAAGTACTTGTTAAAGTCGTTTCTTTCTCTTAAAATCGTTATAAATAGCATAAAATATGGTTTAGAATAATAAACACAAAACATGTTACTATTCTTACAGAAGTGGACGCACGTTAACGCCTTTAATTGTCATGCAATGGCCTTATATTACTTATATTACCATGACTTAAATAAAACCAGCTCTACTATCTGGTAAAGACCTGAGTATGCTTTACACAATCAATCATTCTGTTTATACATTCAGGGTTGGTAGTAAATAACTGAGTATGCTTTACACAATCAGTCATTCTGTTCATCAAAACGTGTTCGACTTAACTCTTTCCATCGTCATACATTCGAAGTTGACCCTTTATATACTCTGTAATCATCTGTTGTTGCATTCATCACTGCAACTGCACAGGGCAGTGCATCTCAAGGCTGCTTTAGCACAGGAGCAATTCCCTCTTCAACCTAGCTTGCATCCACATCGGAGCAGTTCTCTGTACGACTTAGTCATGTCTGGTAGCGTCGTCCAAAAAGACTGCCATCCCCCTCCTTGAGAATACAGCCCCACTCGCCTGGGGAGGTAGACCTGGGCTTGGTGTGAGTGCTTGGCCCCAACAGTAACCAGCTTGATAAGCAGCTCTCTTGGTGTACTGTTACAGGGCCGCTTTCAGCGCGAAAAGTTACTTCCTGGCTTCATTGACATTCGTCTTAGTGCTTGTTCTGTCGTACATGAGTATGACAAAGCATTCCAGATGTACCATGCATGCTTGCCTCCAGTTTTTTTCCCTTTCAAGGATGCTACACAATGAGCCAGAAACACGAACAGTTTTCACTTGTTCTCGTCATTCCTTACGAACTGTTGCCAATTGCGTGGTATTTGACTAAAATCTAAATCTAAATATATGTACTGCCATAGATAGCTTGAAGCTAACCCCGGTAGGAGGCTGGTACAGTGGTCAGTTCTAAAAACTACTAAGTTAATTGTCAAGTGACAGAAAATTAAATTAGAAATAAATAATCAAATATTACGAATAATAAAGTTAAGTGACTCAGAGGGAGGCACGAGCTTGGGCTTGAAACGCGGACAGAGTGGTGGCAGTTACAGCAGCAGCGGGGAGAGAGTCCAGAACGGTATAGTGCGGACGTAGAACGAATGTCTAAATGCATTTACAGATGACTGTAGGTGGCGAAAGTTCTCAGGATTACAAGATCTGGTTCTAGGATCTGATATCACAATCTCGGGAGGGAATTTAAGGTTCACTATGCATGCCTGAGTGAATTTTGTAGAACATCGTAAGGTCAGTGAGCGATCTACGTGCTTCGAGGCTACATGCCTCCTGGTGCCCTGCCCACGGTTACTTCTGGTTGTGGCTTATAAGCTGTTGGCAACATACTCATCCCACACTACATCAAGGCGCTTTGCACGAGAGAGCTGAGATTGAATATAGGGTACAAAGGACGGTCTTGAATATTCTGCAAATGTTCTCTCTGTTCTGGGCTTTATCATATTTACCACTACCGTCCCATTGATGATGATGGCATCAACAGCCTCTTGGCTTGTGCAGTTGTGAAAGAATACAGACATGAGTCAGCTCCGACTTCTTCTGAGGAACGTATAATCTGCCATGGTGCGAGAGTAATAGTGGACAACTTTCGTTTTGACGTTGGAAGAATTCATCCAGGTTGCCCTCCCTCGTTTGACTCGAAAAGAGCGAACAATCGTTCTTACAGATGACAGCTGCTGTTTGGTCTTAGATGACACCTTTGGTACAGGGCCGTTAAACACATCAAGATTGTTCCTCTTTATTGGGTCATCCAATGACTTCCTTCGCTGCATCAAACGTGCAGCTATGAATGAGCCATACTGCGCCATCCCAACCTCTTCCACCTTGTGCAGTCTCACTACTGCATCCGAGCCAATTATCTCTTTAGTATCCAGAACTCTTCGCTTTCCTCAATGAAGGGATTTCCCATTTCATCAATCGTTCTGATAAGCACTGTAACATCTCTAAAACTACAAAAGAGAGATTGCAGGTTCCTTGTATCTTTGTGCTGTTTTAAACTCAGCTCGATCTGTGTGGACCTTTTTGCCACGCTGGCCTCAAACTAGTTGACGATCCTTGCCACCTCTGGCCCTGATACCATCCACCGATGAAGAACACTTGGATTCTCCTTTAACCTGACAGCACCACCATCTCCTTTCACCATGGCATTGTTTTGATTGTGGGCTTGGTCAATTGCAATACTTGAGAAATGCCTCGAGGTCTTGCGCAAAACATACGCTCCCAGTTTGAATTGAAAGGCAACATCTGGCGCCACCTCCTTCAGAGCATACATGTCTCATAAGTGAATGGGTAATAATAATAATGATAATTCTACATTTATATAGCGCCTTAATCCTAAACGTCCAAAGGTGCAAGGTAACCATCTAGCATAGTTCGTACGGTCCAATGCAAAGAACCATGGAACAATCTTGGATAGTGCGTCGATGTAGAGCTGAAAGTTTGCCATTCGGAGAGACCTCACAAATGCTAGTACAGTTCCAGTTGAAGCGTGAGGTACCAAAAGTGGAACTGAGGAACATCAGCTATCTTCTTCAGACACCAATCGCTGAATGATGCAACATCACTTCCTGGTTCTAAACTCTCTTATTTCATACTTGACACGGTTTTCTTTGTTATTCATGAGGCTTTATTTTCCATACATACCCCCATACAATTCAATTGAATTGCTCATTATAAATGCAAGGGATGTATGAGAAAAGTTCCCGTGATTTATCTGGATACATTTATAACGAGCAATTCAATACAATTCAACAATATTTTGTTGTTTCTAGCTTATACACTGAATTGCGCTTCCATTAAGGAATTTGTTTTATTATTTTCTCCAAGGAATTCATTCACCTTGGCTTCAGCCAAAGTTACTAAATATCCCTATAATGATTTAGAACCTTTTCTCCGTCTTGGTACTCGCCCAAAATCTACCTAAAAAGAGCTACATCAATGAAAATTTTGCGAAAACCTCATCAAGTATGAAATAAGGCACTTAAATACCTCGAACGTCGGCAATAAGCCATATACATTGGAGCAATCTTTGACGATACTATGAATATGACTAGACATATTAACTCAATCTGCAAATCTGCGTTTTTTCAGCTAAGGAACATCTCCAAAATACGGAAATTACTGTCGCTGACCACCACTGAAACACTTATTCATGCATTTGTTACGTCTAAACTCGATAATTGTAATTCCCTACTACACGGCCTCCCGAACTATCTTATACAGAAGTTACAATCTGTTCAGAATGCTGCTGCCCGTATCTTAACTTATTCTAAGAAAAATGATCATATCACACCTGTCATAAGAGAACTCCACTGGCTACCAGTAGATAAGCGGATTACATTTAAGTTATTATTGTTAACGTATAAGACACTTAATAACCTAGCTCCTGTCTATCTACAAGAATTATTAACTATATACAAGCCTACCCGAACACTTCGATCCTCAGCTGATGCATTACGCCTTGTCCGTCCTACTGCTAGACTCAAATCCTATGGTCAGCGGGCCTTCCAAGTATCTGCACCTACATTATGGAACTCTCTCCCGTTAAATATACGCCAAAGTCCATCCGTTAATGAATTCAAAGCTAAACTAAAACACTACCTTTTTTGACATACCTATAATCTGTACAGAGTAATCAGTCTTGTTTTCAGCTCAATGTAATTTATGCGCAGATATTTATATTTACACTTATTTAGTACATGTAGTTGTCAAGCGCATAGAACATTTATGTATATGCGCTATACAAATGTCAATATTATTATTTAATATTACATCCCTCGGGCCTACGGCCCTCAGGATGTATATGACTTATTGCCTCCGTTCTCGGTATTTAACTCTCACACTGTTATTTTTACTCCCTAAGGGGGTTAAAATAAACCCAGAGAGAGGACTAACATTATTGGAGTTATTTTCACTCCAATAAAGGAGTTAATTTAACTCACACATAAGAGTTATTACAATGCTTTAACATTTAACCACTCTTGTGGTTTCAGAGATAGAGTTGAAATAACTCCCACTTTGGAGTACAATTTAAGGAGTTAAAATTACTTATCCAAAGGAGTTGAATTAACTCTTCCTTGGAGTTAAGGTTATCGTATACCTTCAGGGTACTGTTCCGGATAAAATTAAGTAGCGTCTCGAATATTCGTCGTATTTAGATAAATTATACCTCATTTTAAAGCTTATAAAATTGGCTACAACGATATACCTAAGGTTTGTAATTTTGATAAAAGTGCGATTTTTAAATAAACTTATTTTCCGAACAAGCGTGTTGGTTTCCAAGAGCTCCAACTCCACGGCAATTTAATGAATGTAAGATCGGTTTGCTTTTCTGGACTCCCGCAGACCTTGTTTACGAAACTGTGTCGGCGATTGTGGAAATTCGAAGCCGTTCTGAAACTATTTCGGTCTTCGTGAAACTGCTAACGTGCAATCCAAGTATAGATGCGGGAATCGCTCTCAGCGCTCTCTTTTAAAAATTAAAAAAATCGCCGACACGTTTTTTTTAGCTGATATAAATTGCGAACAATCTGTGAAAATTTGAAGTAATTCGCACAAATTCGCGTCAAGTTGGAGCTTTTTTCAAACTATGTTTAGAACGAAAATAGAAAGTCAAGAAAACGCTCTGAAAAGTTTTAGCCGGCCGGCGAGACTGATTCTGGTGCCCCGCCTCTTTCACAGCAATCAAACACCTTCTATATAAAGCAACCAATGATGTTCAACCAGTGACTGGGAAATATCACTGTCAAAACTTCCCACCAATTTCTCAGCGGCAAGAAAGCAACACAATCAAAGGTTTCGCACTCAGTTGAGTTAGTTTCGCGTCAAATGCCAGAATAAGGCAATTGCAATGGCAAAGGGTAAACCAGCTAAAGACAAGAAGAAGGCAAAACCAAAGCAGACCAAACGGACGCGGAAGACGAAAGAAAAGCACGAGGGCAGATAAATTACCCGAAGAATCAGCCCGTGAATATATGCTCAGGAAAATGTCAGAGATTGCTTATTGTAGAAATAATCAATAGGAATCAAGCGGCCTAATGTACAACAAAATAGTTTGGCAGGGGTAATAAAAATATGTAATTTCGAACCAGCATTTCTTTGATTTTTCCCTCTTTCTTGAACTCCAAGCACCAGATACTTGTTTTGAAGAAGACATCTACGGTTAATTTAAGCGAATACGCTTCGAATTTACGATGACATATTTATGTGAGAAAAGATTCGATAGAACGCTGACAACAAGCCACAGAGCGAACTTCGAACTGAACGGTAAACAACGACTCCCGCGCTTAGCTACGGTTGAATGCTCATGACGATTGATGTGGTGTATGAGCTGTCAATCAAAATATGGAACGCAATCTTCCGGGAAATTGTTTCTTTTTGATATTTCTCCGTCTAGATAAAAACAATTTCAACCAATTTTTTTCTGTTGGATACTTAACACTCTAAACTTTGTTTTTAAGTGATTTTTTTTTAAATTCGGCTCTGAAGCTATACGATAACCTAGCTCTTTGAAACCACATAGGCATGAAGTCTGGTGTCATGAGCTGATTCCTATGCAGTTGACCGCATCGATCGAGAACTATCTAAATAGTATCTACTTTGTGAGCAAGTTAGCATGTAAATTGCTTATGCATTAATAAATGAAAAATAATATTATAGTACTAAATAATATTATGAAAATAGTCCGGAAGATCGATCAAGTCTGCGGTTGTTTCGCGAGTACAACCGTGCCTCCTGATACACAAGTGGAGACTGGTAACTACAGTACTGCAAATCGGTCAGCGGCAACGCTCATGAGCATATAAGGTTTTGGCGGGCGAACGAACTTCAACGGTTCCACGACAAAGCACTTTCTGAGTGGGCTTTTCCTATAAATCCAATGGATTTAAAGTGCCTATCACCCTTTTGCAATTTTGATAGCTTATGAACCTCCGAAAAGTTTTGAGTACTTCTGTGAAGAAAGTTTTGGTTTGAAGTGAATACTTTACGTTCTACGCTTGTTTGAAATCGTGTAAATGTGACCTTTCCCGACCCATGACCACGTAAGTAAAAGCCTGGGTCGAAACCTGGGTAGACGTCATCTTGACGTCATATAATTAATTCGGCTTTGCAATCATTTGAAGAAATACTTAACACGTTGACTAAAATGACTTTTTTCTTTACTAACAACTCAAAAACTGTGTATATTTTCTATGCATCGATGTTGTTGTGATAAAAAGGCGCCATGGGGAATAATGCATTAATGAGATGACGTCTACCCAGGTTTCGACCCAGGCTTTTACTTACGCGGTCATGGGTCAGGAAAGGTCACATTTACACGATTTCAAACAACCGTAGAACATCAAGTATTCACTTTAAACCAAAACTTTCTTCACAGAAGTACTCAAAACTTTTCGGAGGTTCATAAGCTATCAAAATTGCAAAAGGGTGATAGGCACTTTAAAGATTTACAACTTAAAGACACATCGGCGACTCGAATTATCCATCTAATTACAAGCTTAGGACATTGCGTTGTGTTTGAGTATATTTCTCAGTTAACAAGGACGTTTCTTTTACACTAAGCCGTAAGCCAGTAAATAATGATAAGAATAACATAAAATCATAGTGAACCTCGTGTCTCAGCTCTACCCAGAAGACTTCGCGGGCACCGATATGTTAATCATATGATAATTTCCAGCCCATACTTTCGGTAAGCTACTAAATAGACAAAATAACAATGTCAGGGACAATGGCTACATACATATAAACTTAATATACATTTGACTACAATCAGTATCTCAAGGATCAAGTAAAAATCACTTGCAATTAATCGAACATTTTAGAACAAAATTCAGCATGACCTTTCTATCAGAACCTGTTGTTCTAAGATGTTTTCAAATGGATTTGTAGGCTGAAGTACATTGGTGTTAACGCCAACATTGATGCGTTGACATCATACATGTTGCTTCGTTCTACTACTGTGAACAGAGAGACTCGTTAACACCCAGACATATCTCTCTAGAGAGATAACCATATATGGACTAACACGTTGACATGTTGGTGTCTCCATCTAACATACTTCAGTGGGGAGGGAGTATTCTGCAATTGCTCCAATTTGTAAACTAAACTTTTATTTGAATACTGTATGGCCCACTTTAATGCCAACAGTTTGAATTTGTAAACCAGCCATTGGCCTTGGTGAATCCATATATTTTCGGGATTGCATTTTGCTTCTCACTGTGGCCCCGGGTTGGATTCTCAATTGCAGCACCATTTGTGAGTTGAGTTCGTTGGTATTTTGCCTTTGCTCCAAGTTTTTTTGGGGGATTCATTTTTCCTCCCTCCATAAAAACCAACATGCTAAATTCCAATTCGATCTGTGATTTAGCCGGGTCCTGGCTTAGATCATCCCCATGGTTGTTCCAGGTCCTGTTACAAATTCAAGGTTATTTTTATCTGTCAACATGCACCTCTGTAGTTTTTTGCATGGTCTGTTTTTTTTTGGATGAACAGGTAAATGTTGAAGACTGCATTTGTGTAGGCTGGACTCCTTTGAGAACTTCGGTTGGCCAGCATTCATTAAAAATATTCTTGGCTTCATGTTCAGTCCTGAGTTATAATAGCTACATGTACAGACTGTATATACATGTAATCTGTATGTTGAGGCTTAATATTGCATACATTTGTTTACATTTGTCTATCAGTTGTTTGCTAGTAATTATTTTTATTTAGAAAGTGTTTATCTTCAGGTCATTTCATGACTAAGATACCAGTGTAATCTTTAGAATTTGGATTTTTGTTTTAATTTCTCAATTAAATTAACATTAGACACTTTCTTGGCTAAAGTGAACAAGTTGCACCGTAAATTTGTTGTTGGTAAGTGGTCGGCCGACAGCTTACCAACAGCTTACCGACAGCTTACCGACAGCTTACCAACAGCTTACCGACAGCTTACCAACAGCTTACCGACAGCTTACCAACAGCTTACCGACAGCTTACCAACAGCTTAACGACAGCTTACCAACAGCTTACCGACAGCTTACCAACAGCTTACCAACAGCTTACCGACAGCTTACCGACAGTACTTGACGAATGGTTTCCACAGGGAATTTTCGTCTCAAAGTAAAATCCAGCTGATAGTACAAGTAGAGAATTTTCGTCTCAAACTCAAAGTGTGCGTATGTGCGTACATGTACATACTCGCTACGCTCTTGATATCACGTAGCTTTCCAATGTTAGAACGAAATTTGTCAATACCATATTCTAACTACGTTGTAGATAGTTGGATATTGATGAAAATAGTGTACTCATTATATCTGTCTTTTCTTCTTTGCAGCAAATTCTCGATTCAAATCCATGAATTAGTGAACTCGCGCCATCTTGGATTCCCACGTGATATCACGTGTTCTTTAACTGCGGCAAACTGCTGCAAACTGCGGCAAATCTATTATTTTAGAATCCTGACATTTTGACGCCTCTGGCACGCAGGGTATTTACCAAAACCATCTTACTGTACGTTTGTAAAACTGTTTGTCATGAATTCGAATTCGCGTTCGTAGGAACATTAAGAGCGAAATTCGTCGTAATATGTTTGTATGACTTTAGCACAATACTGTAGTTATCTGTTAATTTGCCGTGAGATCGCACTGTATCGAAGGGGTTTATCGTTGTCACAACGTTGGAAACTTTGGAAACTATTAAGCGTATTTTGGTTGAAAATATTCTTGAGCCAGTATGAGATAACGATTCATGCGCTTTCAGACTGATTGTCTGGTTTTTGACACAACAGGAGAGGCCCAACAGTGAGTGCCGCGGATATTTTAATTTGTTATCTGTTATCGAAGCGGTTTATCGTTGCCAGAACGTTGGAAACTTAAGAAGGTATAAAGCATATTTTGGTTCAAATGAGTCAACCACTTACCGACAGCTTACCAACAGCTTACCGACAGCTTACCGACAGCTTACCAACAGCTTACCGACAGCTTACCGACAGCTTACCAACGGCTTACCGACAGCTTACCAACAGCTTACCAACAGCTTACCGACAGCTTACCAACAGCTTACCGACAGCTTACCAACAGCTTACCGACAGCTTACCGACAGCTTACCAACCACTTACCGACACAATTTTACCGACCACTTACCAACCACTTACCGACCACTTACCGACCACTTACCAACCACTTACCGACCACTTACCGACCACTTACCGACCACTTACCGACCACTTACCGACCACTTACCGACCACTTACCGACCACTTACCGACCACTTACCGACCACTTACCGACCACTTACCGACCACTTGCCGACCACTTGCCGACAACGTATTTACGGTGCAACTTGTTCACTTTAGCCCACTTTCTTTGTTAGTGGGACTTCCAGTGGCAACACAAACAACTCGAAAATAACAATTCTTCATTTATCAAAATAATGTAAATTAAGTGGCTAGAGCACTGCTAACAGTTGTACTCTTCCTTTTTTCAGCATATGTGTATGCCAGAAAAGCAAAGATAGATCAGGACTGGTAGGCAAACGTGTACAGTATGGAATGCACTTACATGTAGCAACAAGATTGCTGGTTTGCTGAGTACACATGGGAAAAGACCACAGATAAGACTTATAAAAAGATAAACTAGGCTTTTTACTGCAGTTTGGAATGTTGTCAATCGTGCCTGTCCTGTTTCGTAGCTGTTGTTTTTGGCTGTTCCTAGTAGTACATGTAATTGGAAGAGAACTTGTCCATAAATTTGGCATGAAACTAAGACTTTCTACTACTTTTATTTCAGAATATTCATAACTATCACCCAGTGTTTTTGTAGTCTAAACAAAGACAAATTCCATGTGAGGGAGGCTCAATACTGCAGAACAATGGAATTTATCATACTTTTTACATGGATCATTTCTTTAAGGGATACCCAAGTGAAAAACACATTTGGGCTCAAAAGCATCTTTCAGATGTACTTTAATTGTTCAGAAAATATATTCCAATTTGATAAAACTTTTTCAGAGTTGCGAACGAGCCTCTCAAAGTTGGCCCCGCGAAGACCTGGGCACTGCCATCTTGTTGACATTAATTCCTATGATGTTTTTTACGTCACTTCGTCCCACTGGAGTCTTGCGATTAACTTGTAGGGACTTGTTTTCCTTGTATAATTTTCGCACGATCGGAAATTTGAGTAGATTTTCATCAATATGGTAGAGCAATTTCGTACTAGAACAAAAATATCATGAAGACGATATCATGAGAGAAGTTCAGAAGACTGGGAGGACGAAGAAAAGCCTGTGGAAGGTGAGAATATCAGACAAACAACAAAAGGCAACTACCGAGCTAGTGCTACACTGGTGTTGTGCTACGATGTAAAGATTCGCTGTGTGTGTTTTTGTATGGAACTTGCCATCCCCTAGCTGTCAACATTTGGGGATTTTGTTGTTCTAAAATGTTTGATTTTCTAGTGATTCTCAATTGAAAAATAATGTTCGATTGGAGTCGTAAACTACATTTGATCCAAACTTGTCAGCCTTAATGCAAGACTAAGGTAGATTAAGACAATATTGATATTGGCATTGCTTTCGAAAATAATGTATTATTGGAGCTATATAACTTATGAGTTATCCAGTACGAAATTGCTAGCTAGATCAGCCAATTTAAATATGGCAGTTGCATCACTAGATGTACGAGCCTCTTCTATGTGTGTGATTAGCTCTGCCAATATAACACCTTCGAGTGTATGATTATCTAGAACGGCAGGTTATCCACATTGAACCCAGAAAGCCAATTCAAAATGGCTGTATTGGTATGCAAATTAGTAGGGTCTTGGTGCACTATGGGTAATTGAAGCAGTCTCACAATTATAATCAAGGGGGAAGACTGATGTAAAAACATATTTGTGTTGCAAATACATTTTAAAGCATGTTTATTGAAGGTTTATTATCTTTCCTATCATCAGTACGTTACAAACTGTAAAACAAAAACTGACATTAGGTCAACTTTGAAGCCTGCAGAATAAGAACTAAATGTCCTAAATCGTGAGATCGTGCCTAAATTGATGTGAGGCATAATACTCAATCACTCTACAATTTCAAATTTCAAATTTTCGCAGTGGCTCCTTATCAGCTATTAATAAGCATAAAATAACCTTTACTTACACCAAATTTCATGCTTTTAACCCAAAGTGCACAATTCGCCTAAATTCTGCACATAACCGCCTGACTATGGGTCACTATGAGATTAGAAAATTATCACAGTGATTTGCACTTCTGTACTTGTTATTACCATGTTACTCTGTTGACTTTGGTAACGAGATGCGAATGAGTGCGGCGGCTTTTTGACTAATTTAATGTATGCATAACTCAGCTTATACCTATTTCCACTTGTACTTCAAGACGACCAGGCCTTAAAAGTGCATCATCAATAAGGTCCCTTCGGTTGGTCATGCCTGAAAAACAACAAGGTATTCCTGTTAAAAGAATATTACAAATCTGTGGAGACCTCTCCTTCTAAACATAGTTATGATTGTTATTGTGATAGCCTGTGTAGCCTGTAAAACCATGTGACCAATGATGTCATTTTTACAACATCACCACCAATAGATTGTTTGGGGACCCAGTGCCATGCCTGTCAGAGTTTGAGCCACCTGGCATTAGAAGTGAGGGAGATAAGGGCCTGTACTAAAAACCATGTGATTGATGACATCATCGTTCGGACATTACCACCAAGTGATTCATGGGGACCCAGTACCATGTCTGTCAAAGTTTGAGCCGCCTGGCATTAGAAGTGAGGGAGATATGGGCATGTACTAAAATTCACATGACAGATGATGTCATTGTTACGACAACACCACCAAGTGATTGACGGGAACCCAATCTGGTTGTTGTCTCAAAGATAATCCACTGCTACTGCAATACGTTGCCATTAATGGTGCCAATAGTGTTATTGTAACCGGAATGTGTGCAAAGGAGTGGTGTTGGCGCCAATATAAAGGAATTTTCGATTTTCAAGCATCGCAAGGATATTGAAAATTACAGCCCGAGTTTGAGCACATGTGGCTTGAGTTTCTCGGCAAAAACAATAACAGTAAATTACTACTCGGTGTGATGTACCACTCCACTCGCATGTTAGATAATAATGACTTTGTTTCAAAAATCGTGCCAAGCTGGGATGGATTTTCAAAGGAGTTCATGACGTGGATGATAAATAACTTGTCGGACAGGCATCATTTTGTGCAAAGCAATGACAAGTGTTCCAACGGAGCTCATGTTGTCTTTGGTGCCCCCCTGGGGTCCAACCTAATATTCAACTTATACATGTCAGACCTTCAGGAGCACCTCCAGTGCCGATGTTTTCAGTATGATGACACAATGACGTAACCTTAAGCATGCAACCATTATTCTTTATTTCACACTTATTGCTTTACATTCGGGTAATTTACAGACATACACTTAATAATTATAATAATAGATATTAGGGGGGGAAAGAGGAAAATATATAATAGGAAAGTGTGCAGGGAAGTTGAAGGAACTAAATGTTTCCTAAGCCAACTTCCCCATTAAGTGAAATAAATATGTGTAGTGTGATCTGCCTTTGCCTATAAATCCAAGTAATGATGACCAGGAGCCCATCACCAGGAGCGTCCATCTCCCATAGTAGGTTTGTGAGTCAGCGTAGACCGGATTGAGCTATATTTAGGACAGATCTCACGGGAGTTCACGTGCCCACACTTTGGGAATCGAATCAAACAATAGTCAGGACAATGCAGCGCTAGTAAAATCACCTCAAAGAACAATAGATCATTCTTAATCTCGATAATTACGGCAAGCATATACACGATCGCAGCAGAGTCAGAAGGCAGTTACCCGGGAAACATATTCTAAAAATAGCTCAAACCGGTTATACGCTGACTCACGGGTATAGATCGTTTTCACTCACGTGACCAAAATCATAGCAACTGTTGCTACGCCGCCATATTGGTGTACCAAAAGTGTAAACAAACCAGCGAGTCCTCTGTGTGTATGATGGTGTTGTGCATGATTGTGGGCTGTGGAAGCAAAAGTGGACGGGATAAAGGAGTTTACTTTGCTAGAGTCCCTTCTATTGTGACAAATCAAGGTGATGAAGCAGAAAATTTGTCCAAAGAAAGGAGATCGCGATGGATTTCGGCGATTAGTAGAGACGATATTACGGATGACATCTTGGAGAATGATCACGTGTGTGTAAAGCACTTTGTTTCTGGAAGCGCTGCCAAAAGCTGGGATAAATTTAATGTTGACTGGGTGCCAACTCTGCTTTTAGGGCATAAGAAGAAAGAAACAGGTCGAACAGATCAGAAGAAAGCGGCAGAGCGAAGCGAGAGAGCGAGGGATCGTGAACTAAACAAACGACCTGCGCATGAAATGAAAGAAAAAGAGCTCCAAGCTGAAAGGGCTACAAAGAGGCAAAACATAAAGGAACCCGGGCAGCAAATCGCAGATGTGTGCTTCGATGTTGATGAGAACGAGAGCGAGGAAATGCCGAACGAAAAGAGGATTCAAACTGATGAAGTCGCATGCACAGAAACTGGCACTCAAACTGAGGAGTTTGATTATTTATTCAGCCCACCAAAACACAATGACAAACCGTTTGATCAATGTGAGTTTGCCCATAATGAGGAACAAGTTAGATTTTATACAGGGTTGCCTTCTTTTGATATTTTGAACACTGTTTTTCTTCAAGTTTCCCCTTATGCATTCCGTGACTCTCAGAATTTGACAAAATTTCAAGAATTTGCCATGACACTGATGAAGTTAAAACTAAATATGCCATTGAAAGACCTATCCTATCGCTTCGATGTTTCCGTGTCAACAGTTTCACGAGGTTTTTCTTCCTGGATGGTTGCTATGGATGTCAGACTTTCACCGCTGATTTCTTGGCCTGATCGTGAAGACTTATGGCGCACAATGCCACAGTGTTTTCAATTCTCATTTGGAAAGAAAGCAACAATTATTATTGACTGTTTTGAAGTTTTTATTAACAGGCCATCAAATCTTCTTGCCAGGGCACAAACATTTTCATCGTACAAACATCACAACACTGTCAAGATTTTGATTGGGATCACCCCACAAGGCAGTATTTCCTTTGTATCAAACGGTTGGGGTGGACGAACATCAGATAATTTTTTAACTGAGAACTGCAGTATCTTAAACAAGATACTTCCTGGAGATCTGGTTTTAGCAGACTGTGGTTTCACCATACATGAAAGTTTGATGTTTCATCAGGCCCAACTGGCTATTCCTGCATTCACTAGAGGAAAAGACCAGCTTGGCCCAGTGGACGTCGAGAAAACAAGGGGTATCGCCAATGTGAGGATTCACGTCGAGAGAGTTATTGGTCTCCTACGCAGGACATACACCATACTATCTGGAATTCTGCCGACTGATTTTATGATATGCAACCCTAATGGTTCCCAGGATGAAGCAATACCTATGATTGACAGAATTATCAATGTTTGTGCAGCTCTTGTTAACTTATGTCCAGGCATTGTTCCTCTTGATTGATTAGGCAACATAAATAAGATTTCATATAAAAATGGTTTGAACCCAGGATCAGTAGTTTGTTTAGTGTGATCATCCGGGTGAGAGTTAGTCCTGAAAAGGACTCTTGTTGGTGACTAACAAATATCAGCAGTCACCAACAACAGTACTTTTCAGGAAGACTCTCGCCCGCACAATCACACTAGACAAACTACCATATAAATAAGATTAGCATAACCCAGTGACTGAATATTAGGCAAACTCGCAATCTGATTGGCTACTCAAGGGCGGACCAATTTTCGATAGACTGCCTGGGAGTGTGCAGTCTCTGCACAAGTTAGATTTTTGAAATCACAAACCAAAACTAGAAATAAACCACTTCCATTGAACTTTTTTTTATGAATAGGTTGGTCGCTGGGTTATGCTAAAACAATTTGTTTAACATTTATTGTTAATTTGTATGAAAGCAGACTCACAGTCTGATTGGCCACAGGAGCCTCCTACTTATCAGTAATTGAAGTAACAATGTCCCTAGCCTAGAACAGGAATGCACCTAACCAAAAGAAATTCAAGTGGTAGGAAATAGCTGCATTGAACAAGCCTGTATACACCACAGCAAATGTGGACGCATTCTGGGAATGTTAAAAGTTACATTACAAGGATTGCTTCCATAAACAAGGCATGTTGCAAACGCTATAGCAAATATGCCACAGTCACTTTGATTATGTTGTTGCTGCACTGGTATGTTAGCAATTCCTTTGAAATTTGGTCCAAGTAAATTCATCGCTAACTCTCTTGATTCTTGTGATATTACTGCATGCGCTAAGCTGTCCAATAAATTAGCATGTCCAGGGAGACACCCAATGGAACTCAAATACACCCAGTGATTGTTGTTAATGTGCACAATCTGGACAAATTCTCCAGTCATGACATCGAACTGTCTTATGGGGCAGAGTGTTGGTCTTTGAAAGCCACTAATTTGAGGATTTATCTTGGCCAAAAGACCATGGGCTTCTTGAATAATGGTGCAGTCTAGCCATCCAGTGGGAGAAGTAATAATATCGAATTCAGCTTGGCCTAGAGTAGCAATGGGTTTACGTTTATCAATAGCAGTGTTTGTGTTTTTAACTTTCTTTACAAATGTGACATCATTCGTAGACCTCGCTTTACTTGAAGTAGACTTCTGTTGTTTGTTGGGTTTACAACTTGGACAAACCCAGTTAGTTTTGCTATTATTTGGCATCCGTTTGAGGCCAATACATGCCAAATGAAAGAATTTGCCATTCTGGCAATCGGAATTGTGACATTCTATTAGCTTATCACTTTCATTTGGCCTGCTTTTGCATTTGCAAATGGAGTCCAAGGTCAGGGCAAAAGAAGGTGTGGCCTGTTTCCCAACAGGTTGAGCAGACTTTCTTGTACGCTTAAATTTAGGTAATGTCCTACAATTTGGACAGTACCATGTCTTGGGTATGCTGTCAATTTGTAAACAAGAAAGGTGAAATTGGCTGATGGGGCATTCAGGGTTGCAGCAGCTAACAGTGCCTTCATCCGTTACAGTTCGGCAAAAGCAAACATTATCATGGGTTTCTGGGGGGTTGATGTTGCTGAAATTATGCTTCCTGGTATACCACCTCCCAAGCACTTCAGGTAGGACACAGGTCCTCCAAAAGAGTGTCACTTTTGGCAAAACAGCTTTCCAGTGATCAGTGTCAGGGCCAATCCTTTGCGCAACTAGTTCTGTCTCCCCATTGTCACGAAAAGCACATACAACAAAATCACAATATTGCTTCTTAATGGTAAAAATCTGTTGTTGTACTTGGTAGTAGTACTGGTGTTTGGTTTTTAGATGAAAATTTCCAGAACTATCCTTTTCCAGACAGGAAGAGGCTTTCAGTACATAGCTGTCAAAGTCGCAGTTCTCGATACAAAAAGGGCATTTGACCTCCCCACAACTTTCACCGCAACAGTCACAACAGCATAAAAAATATGGTGTGGCATGCAGCCACGGGTGTTCTTCATTTATAAAAAGCCCACACCTAACTATTTTAAAGTTTGTGTGTGTCGCTTTCATTTTTTCCTCATAGGCCTTGATGGCATGTTCTTCATGTTTGCACCCGTGGAGAACAGCTTTAGTGTTTACCTTGTTCAACTCGGGGTAACAAACAGATTGAATAAGGGATTGAGAGGGTAGGGCAGGGTTTGAGCCACTTGCAGCCTTGCACTGAGAAGCGCCAATTCTCCCAGCTCTGTGTTTGAAAAAGTTGTTCCCCTTTGCCTGTGTGATGGTATCCCTCTCAACCTGAGTGATCTGCTCCTTAGTTATCTCGATATTGACCTCCTGGCAAGTTTTCACTAGTTCAGGATAAGTTAAATCGATATATTTTTTATCGAAAAGATCATTAATTGTTGGCACTGAGCGGCTTTTTAGAACATAACTGTCAGCATACTCTGGAATTAAGCTGAGCGCGATGGGCTTGCTTTTACTCTTGCTAAGTTCAGAGTAGAACAAGTCCATTTCCTCTTTTGTTGGAGCTGGAATTTCCTTTGACATATTTTTTTTAACAGGTAAATCAGGATTATAATCAGTGGGGTTGAAATCATTTGGAAGATTATCACTGCTTGAATCCAAGTCAGCTTTCATTTTTCTTGCTGATGTAAAATTTATATCACGGATCCTTGAATAATCAACTTGTTTGACATATGTTGGTAGAAGCCACGTGCATTTGACCTGGGTACAAGAAAGCCGACCATTGATCTTTGTCCACGCTTCGAGGTAGAATAGTACACTTGCTATATGCGAGCAAGATTCTGCCAGTCCAGCCTTGCAACCCAAACAGTGAGCAGAAACGATCGTTCCCTGTCTTTCTGTGATAATCCAAATAAGAATAAGCGAGTCATTCATGCGCTGTCAATGCCTTACCTTCGCCAGAACAACAAACTTGTTGGCGATGATATGTCCTTCAACGCTCGCAATAAATCCTGACACCATCTGATTGTACGCCTCGAGACTTCGGAAAGCTTTAAACTGTAGTTGAGTGTAAAAGCTCGTCTCCAAAACAAGATAAAACAGAAGATCTGTTGATTCAACTGGAGGTAGGCAGTCCGGCTCAAAGTGCTTTCCCTCGAGCAACACGGGGTCAATTCCAATGGCTGAAATGTTTTCCAAATAACGCTCTTTCACTCGTAGGTCCAACTTTTTTGCATATTCAGAAAGAGGAAAAGAAGAAACACTTTCAGAATTTTCACTTGATGTGAGTTTGCTTTGCGAAGAATCCATTTTACAAGGCTGCGATCGTAGTTGTGACCTTTATTTACATATCATCACATGGCGCGGAGGTACACCAATATGGCGACCGGAAATGATGTGATGTCACGTGAAAACGATCTATAGTATATATGGACGCTCCTGGTAATGGGCTCCTGTAGTCAAATAATAAATAATAATAAAATGAAAAGAAGTCAAGGACTGTTAATGTATGGTAAAAAAATACAATAACTAAGAAATGTACATTAAGCTGTATCATTTGATTAATCATAATGTCATCACAAGTAAAGTGAAAGGAGATGAAAATTTACACGTAGGCCATTAAACAGTTATTTTTTTATGCGACTTTTAAATTTTGAGCGTTAGAGATCTCTTGTGCTAGTTGGTAAATTATTCCAGATTTTAATACCAGTTGATTTAATAGAACATTTTCCATAATTAGTTGAGGCTGGTAAGACAAAGAGGTTCTTTGAAGCATGTCTAGTATTATAGTTATGTATGTTAGAAGCTGGTTTTGGATTGAGGTAACTGATTATTAATATTATCATGCATAAATAGAGCAATATGCAGGTAATTAATTTCTGATATTGGTAGAATGCCAAGGTACTTGTGGCGGAGTGGCGGAGCATGGGATTGAAAATCTGAAAATGTCATTATTCTGATAACTTTGTTGTTTAATGTGTTTAATCGAGCTAGACGTGTTTTGTAGGTATTTCCCTAAGTGCTAACACCATATTGTAAGTATGGATAAACAAGAGAATAATAAACTTGCATCAAGGTGCCTAAGTCAACGTAGTGTCGTAGTTTGGATTGCAACTACGACTACGATGCATTGGATGTTTAAATTAGTTTTTAGTTTACGAGAAGGACAAATTTGGAGATATAAAGTGATAATTTGTTGACTTTAAGCCATTCTGCTAATTTGAAGAGCTCTTTATTTACTAGTACTTGAAGACTATTAAGATTATTGTCTGAAAGAAAGACGTTAGTGTCGTCTGCAAGCATTCTTATTGATAAAAGGGAGGTGGTATTTGTTGTATCCCTGGATGTTGATTTCTACCTCTGAAATGTGCCGTGTACATTGAGGAGAGATTAAATGTTGGCTCTAAACAGTAAAATGAGTGACCTCCACCAAACTTGCTGTATTTTTAGAGGATGGTCGTAAAACATGGACGGGGACGCGGGGACGTGACCTTAGAAACACAGTATTTTTGACCGCTAAAATAAAAAGCGCGTAATTGTGTGTGTATTCAATGCATTGTTTTATCACTAACTCGCCATTTAGGTTAGAAAAAACGTAATCAAAAGCAGTTTGACCTCGCAAACCGACGCCATCTTGGAAAAGCCTCGTTTCCATGCGCCCTGAGTGAGGTAAATGAGCATGGGAAGCAACCTGGGTGGAAAAAAGATCTTCACTAAAACTAATAGGGGTTGTTTACATGATAAGAGGGTAACCCTTGTACTAAGGTCATCCTAATAGTAGAATCATTCTACCGCTATTGTAGTCTGCGTTCTGTTTACATGTAAAATATCAGTTTTGTCTCGGGTACCCGAGAGGTACGATCATCCTAGCACTAGTTCAACCTTTGCACGTGTTACTTCATTTATGTTTTTTTTTTTTTTTACAGCTTTGATCTTTGTTACATTTTTTAGTACAGCTGCACTCTCCATTATGTATGCTGCAGCTGAATGGACTTGGGCCAGGAATGTAGTACTATTACATGTACATGGTAGCCTATCATTTTACCAAATGTGATTGTTTGGTTGGCTTTTGCTAAATACTGGAATGATGTATTACATGGTCAATTCATGATTCATAACCGCACGGCTGAATAGCTCAGGTGGTAGAGCACCGGTCATGAATGCGGAAGGTCTGGGTTCGATTCCAGCTCCAGCCATGGCCTTTTTTTTTTTTTTTACTTCATGTAAAGAGTTCGCTAGGGACAATTCGCCTACCCGGAACAACTCTATTCTAGAGCCAAATTTTACATTGCAAGTTGCTGGAGTTTTCTAGCAATTAGTAGGTAACATACCAGCACTATAGGATACCCAGGACACTAGACAGCAGCAATAAAGGCCACCACAGAAAAAGAATCAAGGTTAATCCACCAATGACCCGTCAAAACTCTACTCGTGTACTCTATTCTTGAATGATTTTGGCGGCCGCATCATGTTGAGTTGAACTGGGCTACCTGAATCAGTTTGCTTGTAAACCCGGGCTATCTTTGAGCATAGCACTAGGGTCAATCCCCCCCTCCCTCCTCCTTCATGTAAACATTAGCCTCCGTAAACCGCCGACTTCTTTACGCTCACTTCGTGACTCCCTTTAAACTAGGCTATCAGATTTTCATAAAATGACTGTTAACAGTTTGAAAAATATTGTAATTTTCTTCATATCAAGGGCGGAGTATGCCACATATTATGTCGCTTGATGAAGCTCTATGCCGTCCGGTCCTTCCCAGGCTCCATAATCTCACTAAGAGAGCGTGGAAACGAGGCTTTTCCAAGATGGCGTCGGTTCGTAAGGGAAAACAATTTTTATTACGTGTTTTCTAACCTAAATGACCAGCTAGTGATACAACAATGCATTGAATACGCACATAATTACTTGCTTTTTATTTTAGCAGTCAAAATACTGTGTTTCTAAGGTCACGTCCCCGCGTCCCCGTCCATGTGTTACGACCATCCATTTTTAGATACATGCCCGCAAACTCGGAAAATGTCGGGAAAATTTACCCAGTCAAAATTTGCATACAAACGTCTGTAAACTGTTCCGAGTTTGCGGGCCTATAACTTTGCTCCTATTCAAGATATAACTCTCAAATTTGGGATTTTGACTAATTTCGAGGTGCTATTTTCAGCAGTATCGGTTTTGCTGTTATACGTATTTATCAAATGTTAAAAAAAAACTGGAAGGGTCTATTACAAACGAAATTTCACCAATCGAAATTTCGCTCTAAATGTACAGTAAGATGTCAGAAACTCCGAACTTTCATTTGCTTACTGTGTCTGAATGTTACTCGTAAACCGTGAATACAATCAGTCGAAACAAATCAGAGAGGTGGAACAAATTTACGCCATTCTTAAGCGTTCGCCTTTCCGTATTTAGCGGGCTTTTTCATATTTTTGATTGAGTAACCCAAACAAATGGGTTTTACAGTCAAACCAAAAGACCAAAAGCATCTATTTCATGGGGGAAAAAGTCAGACTCTCCTAATGTCCACCAAGAGAATGTTATAGCCTAGTGTGAAAAACATATGTTTGTTTAATCATGAAACCACTTATAAATTTGCATTCAATGACCGTGGGACAGCTTTCCTCAAGCGTGACAATTTCATACATGATCTCTAAACAAAGTGTGATACCGATGAACTGGGTTAATTCTTTCTCAATTCTCTTTGCGTTTTTAATAGGTTGAAAACGCTATGCTTTATTCACTGAACCGACTTAAAGGCGATGTGTCACGGTACTGCGCATGTGTGAAAATCTGATGATTGTTGAATTATGTTCTAGCCCGGAACGAAATTCTCAGAGCGGTGAAATACCGATTTTTAAATCGACTTCCATCAGTGTTCCTTTTTAACTCATCCTTGCCTCCTTTGGTCATTTATGGAAATGTAAGATTTACTTAAATAAGTTTTAATTATTTGTTTATTCAAAATTAGTCGTTCCAGACTGCAACACAACTAAAACAAAAAGGCAAAGTGATGCTTACCGGGGGGGGGGGGGGGGGGGGGGGAGACCGCCACTGAGTACTCTGACTACAGCAGCCGAAAAACGCAAGAAATTGGAAGCTTCTTGGCATTCCAACCAGAAGCGAAGAGGGTTGGGATGTCCAGTAGAGTTCACGTAACACATGGAAACTTTTCAAGTCATTATAAATGATATGGCAGTTTTCAACAGCGATACGAAGAAATATTTATCTACGGCTAAGAAACGATCTAGGCTGAAATTGTATGAATCGACCGGAGTGCAAAGACTGTACGAAAAGTTAGAAAAAACCTTTCCTTGCTGGCAAAATAACCTTATGAACTCAAATTTGATAGCCTTGTGAGCAATCGACGTACATATGAAGCTATAGAAGTTTATATTATCGACTACGCGAGAGTCTGCAAGTTACATCGAACTGCTATGGAACCGCTTGTCAGTATTCGCACTTTCGTGACAAGCGAACTTTTCTACTTTCGACACACGGTCGCTAAACTGTACGAAATCTCCAAGAATAAATCCCTAATGTCCAAACTAACGGGGAAAACTGAAAGAGGAAATCCTTGTGAGCAATCGACACACATATGAAGCAATATAAGTTATCATCGACTACATGAGAGTCAAACATCGAACTGCTATGAAACCGCTTGTGACAGTTCACGCACTTTCGTGACAAGCGAACTTTTCTACTTTTGACACACGGTCGCTAAAGGATATATGCCTAATGTCCAAACTAATGGGGGAAACTGAAAGAGGAAATCATTGTGACCAATCGACATACATATGAAGCTCCAGAAGTAATTATTGAATACATGAGAACCCACAGAGCAAACTGATAATAATGAACGCGCTATTAGTTTCACGGACATTTGTGACTTAACTGAACTCGCGCTACAACATAGCTTGAAATACTGTACGAAACTCCCGTTTAAAAATGTCCTGATACCGAAAGAACCGTAGCATCTGAAACAAGATATCCTTCTGACCAATCGACAAAAAAATTAAGCTGTGAAAGTAAGTTTCCAGTCCATAACAGCCGATAGTGCAAACTAGTAAACTGCCACTAGTAATTAACCTTCCGTACTTCGGCGAGTACTGAACTTTCTAGCGTCAAATGCATGTGTTACGTTTCCAAACTTTAGGACAAGA
Organism: Actinernus sp. WN-2022; assembly: GCA_030867875.1. Taxonomy (NCBI): domain Eukaryota; kingdom Metazoa; phylum Cnidaria; class Anthozoa; order Actiniaria; family Actinernidae; genus Actinernus; species Actinernus sp. WN-2022. Next base: position 53,765,223 of record JAOWCC010001634.1, read on the forward strand.
AATCTTCCATAGAATGTTTTATTTTTTTTACAGCAGATAACTATATTATTAAACACATAGAAATAAAACAATGGTGCCATTTGAAGAATTATGTCATGTCAAAAGTGCATAACGAAGAAATATATATCTACGGAGGCGAGCACCTCGTTTCACTTTGGTAAAATAAAAAAAATAAAAAATAAAAGCAAGTAATGAAATATAGATACCATTCTTTACTCAATGCTATTTACCTTGGATGTAGGAAGAATAACATTCTTGTAAATCTCGCCATATACTGTGTAAAACTACAATCTGTGAATCACGGTAGTGTGGCGAACAGTGTGACGTTTCCGGCAATTTATTTTGATTGATTCTCATTCGATGTTACACAATACAGCTGTCAATTCAATGTCTGGAGACTGTGACATGCGCAGTACCGTGACACAGTGCCTTAAAATACGGAAAAACCTAAAAGTGTTAGGACAGTAACTTTTCCCAGTCAACTCTGGGTAAGGTCAGGGCGGCTTTTGAAACAGTTCCAAGATTTGCTTGAACAAGCTTCGGCCATGAACCCTTGTTTATATTTAGCGACATGAATTTACTTCCATCACTCATGGCTGTATAACTGGAAATGTTTAAACGTTGAGTTTTATTCCCTAACGCATTTTAATTGTTAAGACAACCATGTTCAAAGCATTTAAACATTCTGGCAAAGCGTTTGGAACATATTTCTAACGTTGGTAATTATGCGGTGACAATTAACTCAAATTCTGTATTAAAGTCGCCTTTTCGCCTTGGGGTAACATATTTTAAGACCCTTTTTGGTAAATAAATAGCCAAATATATATATATTCATCTTTCCTAATTCAGACAAAGCAACCTGAACTTCAGGATTACCGTCTTTCTTGTAAAAATACTTCTTTTACAAGTTGCTAACAATTGACTTGTACCACTAACTTACATGTTGTTTTAGAGCCTTGAACGCTTTAATAATAATAATAATATTTCTACAGGAAAAACTCCCTCACGTACTGTGATTTTCAGGGAGGTCCTGCATAACTAAAAGTAATAATGAAGACTAAAAGGCTATAAAAGGTTAAGAACTAGAGCCGGCTAAAATGCTAAGAATACTAATGTTAGACAATAGTGCTATTACTTTAAAAAACTTTTAAAAACGATCAAATTCTCAGCGATCTTCGAATTGAGGTCTAATGCGTTCCAGTCTTCGATTGCTTGGAACGTAAAGCGCTGCTTTCCCCAATTTGTGCGGACGCGTGGGAGATGTAAATCTCCACTGCGGCGCGTATTGTAATTATGGTATATTTTTATGCATTATTCTTTTTAAGATTAAAGTTAAAATTAATAAAGTTATTCAAACACTTAAAAATAGCTATACAGCGATGGTTGTGACGACGACGACTTAATGGCTGCCATTGTAGTTGTTCTATAGCTTGTGTTCCTGAAGAGTATCTAGGTAGGTCTAACATTGTTCTGGCAGCATTATTTTGTAAAATTTGTAAATGGCCCATGAGAACTGCATTGTTTTTGTCGCCCCATACTAAATCGGCATAGTCAAGTAAAGGTAAAATAAGGCTATTATACAGTGTGATACGGGCATCTAATGGAAGCAAGGTTTTCACACGGCGAAGTACTCCAAGCCTCTGACAAACTTTCTTGCTTAGGGCATCAATATGTTCAGCCGAGCTCATATTCTGTTGTATTTGTATACCGAGATATTTAAAAGATTCCTTCCGTTCTAGGAGGTAACCGTTTATCTCTAGCGATAAACCACTAAAGGAACTTAACTTACGCGAACTACCAAAAACTACAAATTTACATTTATCTACGTTAGGAGTTAATACATTGTCATTGAACCATTTGCTAAAAACCTTCAGGTCCGAGTTCAATTTGTCTGTGAGGTCCTTTACATCGTTTGAAGAGTAAAAAATATATGACTGTGTCATCAGCGTAAAGAGAGACATCGCAGCACCTTACACAAGATAGCAGTTCATTAATATAGATGATAAAGAAGAGGGGCCCTAATACGCTTCCTTGTGGGGCACCAACGGGTACGTGCTTGGCTGATGAGCTGACACCACTACTTGAACCACTAACCGCCTCCCGGTTAGCTCAGTGGTTGAGCTCTGGTCTGTTGTACAGGAGGTCGCGAGTTCAAACACCGGCCGGACCAACACTCAGGGTCTTAAAATAACCGAGTAGAAGGTGCTGCCTTTGTGAAACAACTGCAAATGGTTAGACCTTCACGTCATCTCGGATAAGGACATAAATCGTAGGTCTCCCGTCGGCCTCAAGTTTACGAGTTACCGACGTTAAATAAAATAGCTTTACTTTACTTTACTTTAACTGAAGTAACTTGCATTCTCTGGGACAAGTAAGATTTAAACCACTCCACACTGGGATTCGAAAAGCCCAAACTAGTGAGCTTATTTAGTAAAAGTGAATGATCCACGGCGTCGAAAGCTTTCGACAGATCGAGGAAGACCGCGCCCGTAACAAAACCCATGTCCATTTTTTCCCAGTATTTTGTCAGTGAAATGCGTCAGCGCAATCTCTGTAGAGAGTTTGGGTCTAAAACCGAATTGTCTAGATGTTAACATATTATTATCTAAAAGATAGGCATAGACCTGTGTATGCACGGCTGTTTCAAGAATCTTACTGACGGTTGGCAGAATAGTAATGAGTCTGTAGTTACTTGGATCGCTTCTTTCGCCTGCTTTAAAAAGAGCCGTCACTTTGCCTGACTTCCAGATTGAGGGAAAAGTAGTAGACAAGAGTGAGCGGTTGAATAGCTTTGTTAAAGCGTGGGCTATAGCAGCAGTCGAGTCCTTTAGAAGGCGTGCACTGATTCCATCAAGGCCTATTGCCTTATTCGTTTTAAGTTTACTAAGCTGCTTACGCACAAATTGTTCCTTAACGGGCTGAAAACTAAATGTAGCCAAATTAGTGTCAGTCGAATTAAGATGAAAGGAGACGTTTTCCCAAACGTAACCAGCTACGCGGGATTTGATTTTGTTCGCCAGCTTAGTACCAATCGAGGCAAAGTGATTGTTCATAGTCTCAGCGATAGATGAAGCACTTGTGTACGAAACACCATCAGCTTGAATAGGTCACAGAGGAGCTGCCTTTAGACTTACGAGAGGTAATCTCATTCAGAGTTTTCCACAGGGCACCTGAGTTGCCTTTGTTGCTGTTAATCATATCAATATAGTAATCAGGCTTACACTACTTTACTAGTTTATTGACAAAAGTTTTTGTTTTCTTGAAAAGCCTCCAATGATACTCGGAGTTAGTTTTGACGGCTTTTCTGTGGTGAAAGTCGCGTTCCCGCATGGCGTTTAACACATCGGTTGTCATCCAAGGAGCCTGAAAACCTTTAATGCGAGTCTTTTTGATGGGCGCGTGACTGTTTACGACTTCAGAAAATAAGTAGTTCCATGTTTCAACAGCGGAATTTACGTCCTTGTCATCCAAAATACTCCAATTTATATCTCTTAGTTCTCGAACAAAAGACTGTTTGTTGTAATTCCTGTAAGAACGGTACTCTATTGTCTTTGGCGGGGCCTTAATTAGGGACACCATATTTTATCGTGCAATAGACGGTGAAGTGATCACTTATTGTGGATAGAAGTACTCCACTTTCAACAATGCGGTGATTGTTATTAACGACACCAGGTCAATAACTGACCTAGATTGGTCACATATACCCTAGTGGGACTGTTGATTAGCTGGTCGAGACTATTTGCATTTGCAAATCTTTGTAACTTCTGTTTTAGCTGATATGCATGATCGGATTTCTTCGACGAATAATCAACGTTAAAATCTCCCATAATAATTATTTCTGATTCCGCTGGTATCTTTGTCAAAGAAAAATTAAGATGTTCGATGAGTGACTCGCAACAAGAATCCGGCGGTCTATGGGTACAGCAGACAATTAGTTTCTTGCATTTTGGGCGATTGACTTCAATCCAACATGTTTCACGTTTGTCCGAATCAAGATCTAATCGGTGCTTGAAAGGAATATTGTCCCGTATGAAGACTGCAGTGCCACCACCGCGCTTGTTAATACGGTCGTGTCTTACTAAGTTATAGCCAGGTAAAGCGACTTCACAGTCAGTTATAGAGGAGTTGAGCCATGTCTCCGATATCGTAAAGATATCAAACGGTTTGTCCCGTATGAGAAGACGAATATCGTCCATCTTTGGTATCATGCTCCTTGTGTTAAGATGAGCTAGTTTGAAACCGCGAGCCTTCGGGAAATTAACAGCAGTGCCCCCACTTGAGATTGGTCCAGGGTTGGATCCAAAACCGGTATCGCCGGCTAATATTAGCAGAAAAGCCAATAAAGTTACGTTTAGAATGTGTAGGCCAGTCTTGAGCTTATAACATGGCGGAATGCCAGTATCGTTCGACTTTCGCATCAATCCTTGTGAATTCCTGCCTAAATACTGCTTTACATCTACTTTTAGAGCAAGCACGATTGAATTGGCTCCATTAGTAGATCCTGAGTGAGGTATTGGAGACTTAAGAAGTTGAAATAGAGATAGAAATAAAACTAAAGTGAGAGAGAGACGGGCATACATGCTTCCCGCCATAACGCACCTTTAATATATTCTTGTTTTCATGTTTTCGGCCCACCTTTCCCGGGGTCTTTAAACTTAATAATGTACAAGTGCTTACATAATCGTAACGAATTTATGAATTCGCATTTACGAAAATTCTCGAAATTTCGAAAGGCTAATCGAAATTCGTTGAAACTTCAATTGACTTGGCTTGAAACTTCTTTGAACTTTCACGCAAACTTTCGAACGTAAACAAAGAACGAAATTCATTGAATTTCGCTTGCATTACTTTCAGCAGAACTGTAGTATGCGCACTCGGATTGGCAGAAAGCCATATCTCTATAACCCTATAGAAACATAGAAGGTTGAGCAAACACTTGAGCTAGTAGAAAACATTATTTGCTGTGTTCCCACAGTTATAGAAACACATGTGGAAGATTGGAAAAACTCTAAATAGCTGTGGAAACACTCACCCTTCGGGCTAGCATTTCCATTGCCATATCCTGTTCTCCCGAACTCCCACTTGTGTTTCTATAACTCGATGGAAAATGTTTTCTATTTCTTAAAAAATGCGATCTTACCATAAATGTTCATTTACTTTATTTTAAGCTTTCTTGCCCGTCCTATGTAGTAAAACTGTTGTATTCTAGATGAATTATAGAGCATTAATAATATCATATTAACGCCAACACAAGTAAGTCTTTACTGTATATTTTCAATGCTTTATTTGCAGAATTAACCCATAATAATAATAACAATAATAATAATAATGCACCCGATATAGTTGGGGAGGGTCAGAAGTTTTGCAAATTGCTATATATCTATATCTAAATACAAACACCCAAATCTAATGCTGAGATAACAAATCTGAATCACAAGAATAAAACATGGTAGTATAATTATTTACTCTAAACTTACCAATCAGGAGCACATTATTTAGTTGCTCAACTCCATCAATCTATTTGTTGTACAGTGACAAAGATAACAGAAAAAGAAGATGTGATTGATATTCATGTTTGTATCAAAAAAGAAACTAACATGTTGGTAACAATGTTCTACCATATCCTATTATCACCAACAGCTTCACTAAAAAGAAACTAACATGTTGGTAACAATGTTCTACCATATCCTATTATCACCAACAGCTTCACTAAAAAGAAACTAACATGTTGGTAACAATGTTCTACCATATCCTATTATCATCAACAGCTTCACTAAAAAGAAACTAACATGTTGGTAACAATGTTCTACCATATCCTATTATCACCAACAGCTTCACTAAAAAGAAACTAACATGTTGGTAACAATGTTCTACCATATCCTATTATCACCAACAGCTTCACTAAAAAGAAACTAACATGTTGGTAACAATGTTCTACCATATCCTATTATCATCAACAGCTTCACTAAAAAGAAACTAACATGTTGGTAACAATGTTCTACCATATCCTATTATCACCAACAGCTTCACTAAAAAGAAACTAACATGTTGGTAACAATGTTCTACCATATCCTATTATCACCAACAGCTTCACTAAAAAGAAACTAACATGTTGGTAACAATGTTCTACCATATCCTATTATCACCAACAGCTTCACTAAAAAGAAACTAACATGTTGGTAACAATGTTCTACCATATCCTATTATCATCAACAGCTTCACTAAAAAGAAACTAACATGTTGGTAACAATGTTCTACCATATCCTATTATCATCAACAGCTTCACTAAAAAGAAACTAACATGTTGGTAACAATGTTCTACCATATCCTATTATCATCAACAGCTTCACTAAAAAGAAACTAACATGTTGGTAACAATGTTCTACCATATCCTATTATCATCAACAGCTTCACTAAAAAGAAACTAACATGTTGGTAACAATGTTCTACCATATCCTATTATCACCAACAGCTTCACTAAAATGAAACTAACATGTTGGTAACAATGTTCTACCATATCCTATTATCACCAACAGCTTCACTAAAATGAAACTAACATGTTGGTAACAATGTTCTACCATATCCTATTATCACCAACAGCTTCACTAAAATGAAAAAGAAATTGACGAAGTTAAGAATATGATTATTAACACAATCGTTACCTTTGCCAAAAGCTGGTTAACAACCGAATCTTGCACTCCAGTGCCTCCAGTCTGCGAAGAGGACATTAAAAACACAGATATTATAAATTTATCACATACTTTATATGCTACATACGCTACATACACTATATACTATATGCTACATAAATTATTTAAAAAAATGTCAGTTATGATGGCTGACCAAGTCAAGGAATAATCTGCCTAACGAAATACAGCAAAGTGCTTATTTACCGATAAGAGGTTTTAAAAAGAGATTGGAAAGTATTACCCTCCTCAACTGATAAGAGTTACTAAATAAATGTAGCCTTGTTGTACATTTCTCGCATTAGATTATTCTATTTAGTTTTTAATAATATTTTACTTTAGATTGATATACATGAATTCACATATTAAAAATATTAATATGCTAATTATATTAGTTTGACACTTAGTGTAATTTAGTCTTCTTATCATTCAATATCGGTGTTTGTATTTTAGATTAATAATAATTTAGCAGTTATTACACAGCTTTCATGGAAACCAGTGTGAAATTGTTGAAATTCTGTGTATAAACAATAAAGATTGTTTGATAATAACCATCAAAAATTGGTCAAACCATTATTATTCACCAGTAATATAATCAAATACTTACATTATAGCTGTACCGTGACTTGCAGACAGCATCAAACTCGTCAAAAATGATGAGATGTAAAGCACTGTTTTCACCAAACTATAGAGGCACATCAAAATGGCTGTTAACAATTGTTTACATACATGGACATGTAGTTTAAGAGGGGCAGCATTGTTTCATTATTAAAGACACTGACTACAAGTCATTTGTACATCAATATGGGTTACACCTTAAACAAAGCAAATATTTTGAGAATTTCACACATCAAATCCTAAAATAAAAATAAAGATATAAAAGTGGTGGCCTTTTCATTTTCTGTCTGCCCTCTACAATGATAACAAATGCAAAAACAGCAGGATGAGGGGTTGAATCACAGCTGGTGTGACTGAAAATGTTTATGAAATAAAGTGTGTTAAACATTTAACGATCAGGTTAAAGACTGATCTTGTTAGTACAGTTGCTCCTAGGGAACAAGAAAAATCCTATTTCAGGCTTAATGTAAAACATAAAACATAAAGGAAAGCCGAAAAACCTAGCATAAAACCCTTGGAGCAAGTCAACTCAAATATTGTGGCACAGAGCAGAGATCGAGCCAGGGCCACCCCAGCTCCCAAAAACGATTACTGTTTACATGCATGTACATGGCTTTGCCATTACATACAGACAGTTCTGTATGTATTCTGTATAACACTTTTACTACTTCCTTACTTTTCCGTGTTTGTGTCCGTAGTGTATTACAATTGCTTTACTTATTTGTTATACATTATTATTGAACATTTATACATGTACTTTCTATTTATCTCTTCTTAATGTTCAAAATCCAAGCATGTGATTGTGATTGTGATTGGCTAATGAGCGTGCATTATTGGTGACCACAGCACTCGACCCAGACCCTCTCTTACCTAGGGAAAGGGAGACCTGATACAGTGACTGAGTGAGCATTCGCTTAGTTACGTGTTTGGACGGCTTGCAAATCCTCATTACAATCGCCTGTTTAACAGTGAAAATGTAGACAATTACTAGAAAGGTAACGGAAGGATTGAACTCTGTTTCCTGTGTGACAGAAGATATGTTTTGAGGCCAACATTTGCATAATCGCTCGTTGGAAATGGCTGATTTGCGAGTGCTGGAAGTACAACTCAACATGTGTCCGAGTGAATAAATGTTTCTACTACACTCTAGCAGTCTTACTGAAGTAATGCGTTTTATTTCTGAGACCTTGCTCTGTCAATAAGAGGAGAACATTAAGCGAGAATTCAGTGGATGGTTCGAAAACCCAGGATTTTTGATTTGGAAAATGTTTGCATCGGAGCCGAGCACATGGTCATGGGATGAAGCTGGTTTCAAGTCAAGATTTCACTTCACTGCCCCACTGGAATCTGCAGGTTGGTTATTTACGAATGAAAGAAACTATTAAAGAAAGTAAACTATCTAGGAGTTAAGCCAGCTAAATAATTGATATTTGAATACATGGCTCCAAGAGAAACGCTTTCGAGTTAAATGTACAATAATACTATTCGCCTCGCATTATATTTTGAGGCAAACATTTGCATAATCGTTCGTTAGAAATGGCTGATTTGCAAGCGCTGAAAGTACAACAAGTTAACATGTGTCCGAGAAAACAAAAGCTTCTACAACACTCTAGTAGTCTTACTGAAGAAATGGATTTTATTTCAGAGACCTTACTCTGTCACTAAGAGGAGACAATGAAGTGACAATTCAGTGGATGGTTCTAAAACCTAGCATTTCTTTATTTGGAAAATGTTTGCACCAGAACCGAGCACACGGAGGCCGGTTTCAAGATTTCAATTCACTGGAATCTGCAGGTTAGTTATTTTCGAATGAAAGAAACTATTAAAGAAAGTAGACTATCTAGGAGTTAAGCCGGCTAAATACTTGATATTTGAATACATGGCTCCAAGAGAAACGTTTTTAAATGTACAATGTACAAATTATACTCGCAAGGCGTCAACTAAACTGACCGAACGCCAAAGTAAAATGTTCTTTGCAAAGTTATCTACTTAGTTGGATATTGAAAGTCCTGTTTTTATTCATTGTCTATTGAAATGACATTTCTTTGTGGAGATATTTACCGTAAAATGATTTAATTCATGCGAAATATTTGACTTCTTTATGAAATTGTTATTGACCTCTATGGTATTACAATTAAAATTCACTGCTGACAGTGCACTCAGTTTGAATACTAAAAGGGTTAGAGACTTTATGTTTGTGCTTTATCGGCAAAATACAGTCACTTGCTGACTGTACGATGAACTCAAAATGTCTTCATACTGCATTCGGCCTTCGGCCTCGTGCAGTATTCATTATTTTTCGTTCATCGTACAGTCAGCGTGTGCCTGTATTTGTCGATAAAGCACTCACAAGCAGTCTTACTTAATAACCCTTACATCGAATAGCTTTTGCTACCTGCAGGTGGGCATTTACAAATATTGGAGAAAGAAGTTCTCGATATTTCCTTAATTTGGAAAAGCAAAATTATAATAAAAAACATATCCAAATCTTTGAATTGGTAACAATGAAGTCATTACACCTTTTGCTGTTCATTACGAGAAAATACGCATTCATTTGCGTGAAATGGCGACCAATAGTGCTAAGATACATTTATTAGCGCCAAAAAACGAACATTTGCGCGTAACTCAGATTCAATAACGATTTTTGCATTTTAATCAACATTCAATTACATTTTTGGACATTCTTTTGCGTCATTCGGCTACAAAAGAGAAAAGTATACTTTCATTTGCGCTAATTTAAAAGTCATTAATACCATCTTGAAAGTCAATTGAGACAATCAACAAACATTAAAGTGCATATAACATTTATTAACATTTTTATCACACCGTTTGAAATTCAATAGCATTTCTGGACCGCGTTAGTGCGGATAAGACAAATATTAACGCGCTTGTACAAACAATTGAACGATCTTTACATTCAATATACAAAAATCTATTTTCAATTGAACAGTGTCTATTTTGCCTGATTTTTGCATTGTCAGTGTGATGTAAGATTTGGCATGCACTCCAGAGAGGTTATCAAAGAGGAGATTGATCAGACTAACGTTGATCCTCCTATTGTGGAATTCATATTACCTCAAGTGAAGTTGGAATCCTTCTCTTCACTGTCTGAAGAGGAGGTGCGGAATATCATCATGACGTCCACCAATGCCTCCTGTCAATTAGACCCAATACCTACTTGGTTACTAAAGACCTGTTGTGACGTGCTGGCTCCCATTATTACTCATATGATTAACTTGTCTTTTGAAGAAGGGCAAGTACCTGACAACTGGAAATCTGCGCTCGTACTGCCTCTTCTTAAAAAACTTGGCCTGGATCTGATATGTAAGAACTTTAGGCCAGTAAGTAACCTTCCCTTTGTTGCTAAATCTGTTGAGAAAGCGGCGATTTTACAGCTGCTTACCCACTGTACTGCCAATGCCCCACTGCCTGATAACCAGTCTTCTTATCGCCAGTTCCATTCTACAGAAACAGCTCTCCTTAAAGTACAAAATGATATTCTCACTAGTATGGATAACCAAGAGGTTACGTTGCTCGTTCTGCTTGACCTTAGTGCCGCCTTCTACACGATCGATCACAGTGTCCTGGTGAACATCCTTGAGAAGGACTTTGGTGTAATTGGTAATGCGCAGAAGTGGATTAAGTCCTTTCTCTCTAGGAGAAAGCAGCGAGTAGTTATTGATCAGTGCAAGTCCTCTGCCTTTGACCTGTTATCTGGAGTTCCTCAAGGCAGCTGCTTGGGTCCCATATTATTCCTGTTTTACGCGTCAGGGTTGTTCAGAGTTGTATCCAAGCACCTTCCTTCCGTTCACGGCTACGCTGACGATACTCAATTGTATCTGTCGTTCAAACCCCATCCTACTGCTTCAACGGCTCAGGATACCGCCGTGAAGGCCATGGAGGACTGTGTCAATAATGTCCGAGCATGGATGGTCCACCACCGTCTTCTTATTAATGACAGTAAGACAGAGTTCATCATCATCGGCTCTCGTCATCAGCTGTCCAAGTTGTCTATTGATGAGCTAAGGGTTGGAGAAGTGAACGTGTCTCCGGTGAATACCGTACGCAACCTTGGTGCTTGGTTCGACGAGCACATGTCCATGAAAACGCATGTTGGTAAGGTTTGCAGCAAGGCCTTCCGTAGCTTGTATCACATCAGACAGATAAGAAAGTACTTATCAGAGGACTCCACGAAAATCTTGGTGCACGCATTTGTGACATCCCACATCGATTACTGCAATTCTCTATTGTATGGGATTCCAAAATACCAATCTGACCGTCTACAGAAAGTGCTTAATGCGGCAGCTCGAGTCGTTTGTCTTGTACCTAAATTTGTTCACATTACTCCAACACTGATGAAACTCCACTGGTTATCTGTAAGAGAACGTGTGACTTTCAAGATCCTTTTGATTGTTTACAAGGCTCTTCATGGGCTAGCTCCACAATACATCTGTGAACTCTTAAATCGAAAAAAAGATGATCGCTACGCGCTGAGATCCGCCAAGCAGGATCTCCTTGCTGTACCTACGACACACCGGAAGACGTTTGGTGATCGTGCTTTTGCTAGGGCCGGCCCCATCCTATGGAACTCCCTCCCACAGCAGATCCGCAGCGCATCTAGTATAGACTGTTTTAAAAGTCGCCTTAAGACATACTTGTTCAAGAATGCTTATATTACATAGTGTCGCATTCATAGCTGCTTTAACTATTGGTCGTTTTTAATTTTATTTATACATTCTTACAAGTTTTACTTTCTGCATAGTATTAGTATAGTAATTTATTACTTTATTTTAGAATTTTGTTAGTAGTTTATAGTTATTTTATTATAGTATTTACCATTAGTATTTTTTAGTATTGATATATATATATTAACGATTTTAACAGCGCTTTAGAATATTTATAGTTTTAGCGCTATATAAATACTATAATTATTATTATTATGTTATGTAACCTCTGTCATACAGAACGGTAAAAGCATCAGAAAATTTCGTCCAGTTCATTCGGTTCGTGAACGTGTTCAGACCTCTGGCAAAATGCCACGAAGAAATCGAATACCACTCGAACAGAGAGAGGGAATCGTTAGAGCATTTGAGAACGAGGAGGAAGACTATCTTTTAGTCGCAGACACGCTCGGAGTGAATCGATCAACGGCAAGAGGCATCGTGGCGCGCTACATCAGAGAAGGCAGGATCCATGAGAGACCGAGAGGTGGGAGAAACAACGTACGCGTGGATGATGTGATGAGAGATTGCCTAGAGCAAATCATCAACGAAAACTGTCTACTCACCTTTGGTCAGATAAACCGTGAACTGAGGAGACGGCTACCAGCCAAACCCGAGATCCATGACCGCACCATAGCAAGGACATTAGACGGCATGCTGTTTCGTGTAAAACTGGCAAGGCCCCTCCCTGCTGACAGAAACAGGCCTGATGTGCTGCAGAAGCGAGTCGAATACGCGAACTGGTTTATGAACCATGCCATAGTGCGCCACTGTGTGTTCGTAGACGAATGCGGGTATAATATCTGGACGGCCAGAAGTCACGGTAGAGCGCGGCTGGGAGAGAGGGCGTACCGCCAAGTGTGCGGCCAGCGAGGACGAAACCTGACTGTGACCATGGCAATGTCGCCTATCAATGGACTTGTTTTCCTCAGCAGCTGTCGATGGAATGAATGCTGCGCGTTTCGATGACTTCAGACACAGACGCGGCAAAGTCTGGATCCCGACGAGTCAGTGATCTTTGTGTATGACGGAGCACCGGCCAACCGAAACCCGGCCATTCCCGCCCCAAACACAGAGCTTAAAATGCTTCCCCCCTATAGTTATTTTCTAAACATCGTGGAGCAGGCAATAAGCTGTCTGAAAGCAGCAATCAAGGCCGACATCTCACGTCCAGAAATTCAAAGACGTATGGATAACAGAGCTGAAGCCAGAGCCCGAGGAATCCCACTGGGAGAGTTTCGAACACAACTACTGCTTGAAGCTCTGAACAGAAACATCGACACTGTGACCGCAGCTAAAAGCGCGCAATGGTACCGCTTCATGCAGACCTATCTGCCAAGATGTTTGAATAGAGAGATTATTGAAGGGTAAACTGAACTTCAGAACGAAATAATTCTATAAATTGTACTGTTCAATTGAAAATAGATTTTTGTATATTGAATGTAAAGAACGTTCAATTTTTGTACAAGCGCGTTAATATTTGTCTTATCTGCACTAACGCGGTCCAGAAATGCTATTGAATTTCAAACGGTGTGATAAAAATGTTAATAAATGTTATATGCACTTTAATGTTTGTTGATTGTCTCAATTGACTTTCAAGATGGTATTAATGACTTTTAAATTAGCGCAAATGAAAGTATACTTTTCTCTTTTGTAGCCGAATGACGCAAAAGAATGTCCAAAAATGTAATTGAATGTTGATTAAAATGCAAAAATCGTTATTGAATCTGAGTTACGCGCAAATGTTCGTTTTTTGGCGCTAATAAATGTATCTTAGTACTATTGGTCGCCATTTCACGCAAATGAATGCGTATTTTCTCGTAATGAACAGCGAAAGGTGTACTACATGAAAAGGATATTTTACAAGCCGAAAAGACCTTTTATGAACAATTAATTATACACTTGAATGCAGAAGATCTCACTCTAAATCTTGATATGTTCTGCAAAAACGAAAGCATTCAATTTTTAGACGATTCCCAGTCCAAAAGCTGTGAGGGACTTCTTACCTCGGCTGAATATTTATCTGCTTTAAAAAATACTCAGAGTAATAAGTCCCCAGGGACTGACGGTCTTTCATATGAACTTTATAGATGCTTTTGGGATCTTATCGGCGAATGTTAAGTCGATAGCTTTAATTATGCTTTCAAGTCTGGCAAAATGTCAATTGAGCAACGTAGAGGAATTATTTCGCTCATCCCAAAGTTTGGGACTGACATAGCGCGGTGGTTCTCAGTATTTTATAATCAGATCTCAACAGAGGAGTGCGACAAGGTTGTCCTTTCACAGGAATATTGTTTGTGATCGCAATATAGCTTTTATCTTGTTTAGTACTGAATATTGAAGGTATCAAAGTCGGTAAATCGGAAATAAAGTATTCCGCATATGCTGACGACTTAACGTTTTTCCTCAAAAATGAGATTTCAGGTAAGCATTTATTTCAGTTGCTGAACCAGTTCGAGAAAGTATCAGGGCTTTCAATAAATACATCTAAGTAGTATATGCGGAGTCAAAATGATACCACTTTTTTGGGAATGTAGTGGAGGCCTTCGTTCAGACCTCAGGCCTCCCCTACATTCACAAAAAGTTGTATCATTTTTTCCTCCACATATACTACTGGAATCATAAGGGTTGAAACGCTGTCGTTTTCCATTCGTTGCCAACATTATTGCATTTCGATACCCTATTAGAGAAAGCCGCACATGTATAGTATGTCGACACCGATTTGTGCGGGTGGTGCTTCCTTTCCATTCCTAATTCTACTCGAAGTACGTTATCGACTAAGGATGGCGACGCCTTGTCCCACATTGTCTTCGTCAGTCTTGCGTTAGGCTTAGGTGGCGCTTTCTTTCGTCCTACGTCGCTGCATCGCGTCGGCTTCCGAGTGCTAGACTCTCCTGAAGCGATCTCTGTTCGTATAGTCGTAGTGGTGGGAGGTGGTAAAATGTGCAAATGACTCTTCGAGGCAAAAATAAGCGATCCACGATTAAGATGGGTCCCCTCGATAAAATGCGCGAATGACTCTTCGAGGCAAAAATAAGCGATCCACGATTAAGATGGGTCCCCTCGATAAAATGCGCGAATGACTCTTCGAGGCAAAAATAAGCGATCCACGATTAAGATGGGTCCCCTCGGTAAAATGCGCGAATGACTCTTCGAGGAAAACGAACGAGGCAAAAAAAAAAAAAAAAAGAATGAATAGAAACTGTCATTTCGTCTCTCTTCATTTTTTTTTTTTTTTTTTTTTTTTTACTGCAATTCGAAAGCCCTTAGCGAGCCCTCTACGTCTCCATGAGTCTTACGGTACTTCAATTCTGCCAATACTTTAGAGAAGCGATTCTTGATTTTGAGTTTTTCTTTTACTAAGTTCACGTCGTAGTGGTGCACTACACGTTGTACAAAGTCTGTAGCTAGTTCGACAACCACGATCGCATTTACGACATGGATATGCGAAGCCCTCTATGTTTTTATGAGTCTTACGGTCCTTCAATTCTTCCAATACTTTCGAGAAGCGATTCTTGATTTTGCGTTTCTCTTTACTAAGTTCACGTTGTCGTCGTGCACCACACGTTGTACAAAGTCCGTAACTAGTTCTACAACCACTACCGCATTTAGAACATGGACCGAATGGGGTGGCTCCTCTTCGTATCTGATAGTTGTGTTGAGCACAATATTCTGACACTTTGGAAGGTTTCCTCACGCACTTCGTGTCCTTACCACGCATCAACCAAACGCAAGTTACTATTTCGGCCATCGTGTGATATGACTTCGTACTGTTTATGTTTAATTGATAATAATTTGGGAGAGTTTTAACCAAAACAGCTGATTCGTGACGAGGACATCCGCCAATATATACTCATTTAAGAATTTAGTTTAAGACCATGAGAAGAAAAAGATTTGATAGTTAAAAATACCAAGTACCAAAACTGGTGTCACCAGAACCTCTCTAGGAACCTTTCACCTTTTTCCTTCCTTTGCCATCTTTTCGTTCCTAGAGAGGTTTTTATTTATTTGCCCGGCTTTGACGGTATTTGTTCTACTGTATTCATTCTACCGTATTTGTTCTACTGTATTCATTCTACTGTATTCGTTCTAATGTTATTTGGATCCTGTCCTAACTGGTTGAGACACAACCGGCACCCGTGGGTCCCCTTTAAGATCCCTTGAGCTTCACCCATGCATCCGACCCAGGATTGACATTATTCCTACTTCTGCCACATGACAGACGCGCTACGACTTGTGTGATGTGGTGGAGCTTTTTCCATCACACAAGCCGATCTACCACACATGGTCCGTAGGATTCGAACCCCAGGTATATGAGCGGCTCCACCTTTTCGCTCATATACCTAGCGCAGAACCTTGAGACCATGTGTGCTAGACGATATTTTTGATGATAAAATACTCTACTTATGTCTTAAGCACCTGTCGTATGTTAATTAGCGCCGTTCACGCGTTGGTTCGAAATTTGCATACGAACTGCAAAACAACACGATAATTTATACGATGTTTTTAGTGAAGTTAAAATAGACTCCGTGATGGTTTCTTTCATAGGAGACGTTGATTCTTATCCCACTAGACTGCCAAGTTTTGCTCTCATTTCCTTTCGGATCTCCGAGCGAAGTTCTTCTACGTTTTTTGACCCTCTTTCTTGCCTATTTTTTTGCCGTATTTCGAGCTTGAGCGATTCGTATTTCGATTTTTCATCAATAACGCTTCCGAACTCGGCTTCTGAAATATTACCATCGGCTAGAGCCTTTGAGACTTTGATTTCCACGGAATTGGCCTTAGCCTTTGCCAACATAACGGTCTTTTCGTGCTTCGAGACGCGAATGCCAAGTTTCTTACTTGCGATAGACATCGAGGCCGAAATGACGGCACAAACGAACCCAATGCTTCCTAATGAAATACCCACAGGTATCCCGATTCCTGTAAATGTTAAGCCTAACGCCATAGCGGATAATGCACCACTCAAGCTACCTGTGGCCACAGCAACCCCGTGAATAATACCACGCGCTCGGGCATACTTTTTACGAACTACTTCGTAGTGCTTTGCCTGCCGCTCGAGTTCAGCAAGTGTGTCACATACTTTTTGACAAAACAGTTTCAGATGAACGTAGATTGGGATAGATCGGCGCCGTTGGAATTGTTTGAATCGAATCGCTTGCCATCGCATATTATACGTATGACTTACTCAATCTTCAATACGTATCGTATGGGTCGACCACGGAAGTCTACCATGTTGCCTTTCTCATCACGAATCGTCAGACGAAGACTGTTTCGTGTTGTACCTAGAGCTCGGACAGGTAGTGGGGGCGTTGTAGAATACGTATTTGTGTCAAACCAGCTGCCTCGTACTTTAAAGCTAGCCAGTACATTCGATCGCTTTCCCTCTAGTAGCGAGAAATTGGAATCTACCACATCGCAGTATACATACATTGTGTTGATATCCTTGATTACCAGGTCGTAGTGTCCAACTTTTAGCGATACGTTTCCCCCCACATCTTCATTTCCTTCGATACCCAATAGTTCGCAGAGATTCTTACTGAACTTGATTGTTTTCTGAACCTTTAGGATCCAATCCCTCTTACCGCTTCTATTTATGAAGCTTACGACTTTATTCGACATAGCTTCATTGAAGAAGGGCTGGAGTTTACGTATGTTATGAGACCCCGGATAGATTTTGTATGGGAACCCTACGCCTCCGGTATCCCACTCGAACGTAGCCTCCGTTTCTAGGTTCCACCAGCTATTCTCAAAAGTGACCTCAACTAGCGAAATATTGTTGATATGGATAGGTCGATCGAAGTAGACCGTATGGTCAGCCGAGGTGGTGGTGACATTTAAGATTACCATATTGAAGCCAGAAGTCCGAAGTTTACTTCGATATGATACTAACGTATATTCTTTACTTCACGATATTGGTGTACGTCATAACTTTAATACGTATTAATATCGAACGTGAGTCGAACGGATTGATCGAAGAAATTCCCATTTGCAGATCCCTCTCAGACAATAGCCTGGCCAGGTGCCGCGGATAAGGAAACCTGTGATACTATGTCGCGAAAAGTTAGTTTCAAAGGTGATTGGGGTGACTATATCGCACCTCGCAATGCAAAGGCTTTCGAGGTCTTTAAGGAAAAACGTCCCCACGCGGACTTCGATAAGTTCTCAGCTAGGACAACGGCGTCCGACATACACGATGAGTCAACGTACGAGACTAGAATCATGTTTTACGATGGTGGACAACATTGGTTTATTGGTGGTCTCGTACCAGCAGATGTACGAAAACGGCTAAACGATGCACTGGTTGCTACGCAACACGGGACGACGCAAAAACTTGTGGCAGTTGTGGGTTTTCCACTTCCATTCAAAAGGACCGACGCGAAGTATCCAGTTCCAGCCGTTCCATGGGCACACGTTGCTAAGGACATATACCCTATCGTACAAACGCTAAAGATCTACGTAGCGAAGGATCAGCTATTTACGTATGAGCCACGAAATATCTTTCAAGATCTAGGACTCGATCTTAGTGAAAAACAATCGAAAGATCCGCAACATGCCATAGAAGATAAGCTTGTTAGTGTTGTCACGAGAATGGTAAAAACGAAAAAGTGGGGCGATGCTGAACCAATGAAACTTTGGCAGCAACAATTCTGCTTTGCCGTTTGGTGCGCAACGTCAGGCTGTGGGGTGTCATTCGATGACCATCTTTCGGACGACGCACCAATCATTGATAATGTTCGGAGCTTTTACCGCTTTCATGTATACTATACGATAAGGCGAATACTATTTGAATTAGGAGTACCTCTCCCCAGAGAAAACGTCTTTGATAAGTTTAACAATGTTCCCTGGAATTACGTTAAATATGATAAGATCAGGAGAGAGTTCGGAGTCTATAAAATCGATTTTGCCTCACATCGAAATGATATGAATGAGAAGCACTACAATTGGTTCGTTCCACAGAAGGGAAAAGGATTGACAAAGGCCGGGATAGCCCGAATTAATACGTCAATAATGGTATATTTGTTTTGCGTCTTGACATCCCAGGCTTCGACCAGCTCCCCAATAGTAGGTTCATCATCCGCAGCGGCCCAACATAACTTCGATACAAAGTTGGAAGAGGCGATCGGGGAATCGGATAATGACACTCTAGCGCAATATCTAGAATCCATTAAGGACATTAGTTCTCGCCTCGATCTGGCAGTTGCAAAGGATTGCTTGTTAATACCCAGCTATATGATTATTTTTGAGGGTGTTAAATATACGAACGGGCTACGAATGGCAAATAAACCTGGCATCAATTTAGGAATAAATGAGAACATCAATCTTAATGAAAAACGACCACCACCAGACCAAATGGAAGGGTCTGCTCCGCCCGTTTCGAAGAAACAACCAAAGACATATAAACCTGCTACAGGCGGCGGAGCCACGGCGGATAAGCCACGCAAGAATGTGTCACCAACGAGTCACGAAACCAATTTGGCAATCGTGGGTATCGTGGCCGGCGTAGCCTCATGGATGATATTTCGTTAGCGCCGTTTCGACGACTTATATTGCTCTACTAGGAATATGACCGCCGCTACGATAAGTAACCATGCGTTCTTGGCAAGGAAGGGAATGACTTGACTCGCTATCTTGAACATGTAACTCACAATAGCACCTATCGCGGCAGGTAACATGCTAGCCACCTTACTTCCAAGATCCTTCAAAGCCGTACCGACTCCCTTAGCGACCGCAGCTAAGCCTTTTGTCAATATACTAACGACGGTACTAATTACGGCACCTGCAACGGCTAACACTCCAATCACCGTAAATCCATGCTTTTTGAAGAGAGCTTTCACGCGGTCTCGTAGCGACATACGATCTTTGATGGATTCGATTTCTTCATTGAGCTCCTGTACTTGATCCTCTAGTTCTATTACCTTATTCTTTGCGACCTCGTATTTTGGCGTCCCCTTAGTTAATGAATCCATCTTGTTTATTTCGTCAGTCTTTTGTTTCTCCTTTCCAGCGACTGTATCCTCTTTCGTATTAATCACTTCTTCCGCAGGTGGTCCCAGAATATCTCTAATCGTTTTTGGAAATCTTGAACCTTCGAAGTCATCCAGCAAGTGGGTTTTGGCATTCATCTTATTCATTTGTACCACGACCCTACCATATTCGTCCAAACTAGCGGTGAACTTAGCCTTCTTTGAGTCTACCTCTGGAAACCTAGCACGGATCTCGTCCCAGGCCTCTGCGGCTTGTCCTTCCCTTTCTGCTAACGTAGTCCCCGCAGCATCATCTTTATTTATCAATTCTATATACTCAGCTGAGCTGCTTCCCCAATTACTCTGATTTTTCCATAACCTATCACGTATGCCTTTCGTCGTATTTTTGAATCTATACTTAGCTCTATTCCACCAATCCATTTCTGCTTCGCCATCATCAGGTTTAATCTCAGCCCATTCTTCGGGAGTAAGATCATTCACATCAGTGCCACCTTCTTCGGTTGTAGGATCGAAGTCTATCACTTCTGTCATATTGAACAGTCAACACCCTATTAGTATTGACCACGTATTCAACAGAAACGAATATGTTATCAACGAATCTCAATCCCGATTATGCTCCTAGGGAAGGTAGATCTCTCAAAGCCAGTCGTGTGTTCCATCGCGTAACTTTCACCCCATCAACGGCAAACCCCGGGGAAACCTTGATCGTAGAGGTTCCCGCGATAGGCGAAAATAGACTTCTAGTACCTGGTAGTTTAGCTCTCAGTACCAATATAACTCTATCCGGTGGTCACGCAAACAACCACTTGGTGGCCAACGTTGGCCGATGCCTAGTCTCAAAACGAGTCGTAAGAATGGGCACTACTGTCTTAGAAGATTGTGGTCGACCTGATCTACTGCAGGTATATAGCGATCTCTACCTATCTGCCTCAGAACGAGAGAACCGCATAGAGCAGGGCATTCAATCTGACAATGTTAACAAACTTCGCTCTGCTGCCGGTGATAAAGGCACATCGGATGCAGCCGACAATGCAACACTTGCCGCATATGGTAGCGCGTATAAGATACCTATCGATCACGACATTATCACAACTCATGGTGTCCTCTATCCGCATGCGATTCGAGATAAGTTGGCGTTCCTTTTGACACTGGCACCAACTACGGACGTCATAGTCGGATCTGACACCACGAAAGTAGGGACATACAAGCTTTCGAACATTGAGCTCGAATATGAAGTCATCGAAAGTCTCGATCTCGCGGTGCAGGCCAATAGTACCTACGACAGCGGAAAAGCCTTCCTGTACGACCACGCTGAGTACTACAAAACGGTCTCAGTCAACCAATCAACCGACACGCTCGTATCTGAAAGCGTGAACACCCTTCGTTTCTCTCTCAACGGTATCCTTCTTCTATTCGTGGATCCCCATGCGGCAGGCGCCAGAGATAGTGAGAAGTTCGTAAATCCAGGAATCACCAAGGTAGAGGTACACGTCAATGGCATTCCTAACGCTCTATATTCTTTTGGGATGCTACCAAAAGATTTGTGGAAGTCTGCAAAGAATTGGTTTTGTGGATTGTCATCCCGACAAACTACCACGTCCATGACACATAAGAAATTCTTCGAGAACAAGTTTGCCGTACTCGTCGATTGTCGCACCTCACAAACCAGCGTAGTTCATGGAGATGGTCTTTCCCAACAAGATGCTGGAGCAGCCATTCGCCTTAGGATTCATCGCACTGGAGGCTCAGGTATTGTGAACATGCACATATTCGTGCTTTCCGATGCGCAGGCAACTATTGAACGGGGGATGCTACAAAATGTTTATAACTGATGGATACATTGGCAGAACAAATTCCCTTTAATGCACTCATAATCGGTCCCACGAATTGTGGAAAGACTCAGTTCATAGTCGATCAATTGAGAGGTCCATTTCGCTTTAAGTTTGAATATATCGTATTGATTTGTCCCACCTACGATAACAATAAGACCTATGAAGGCTTCGGCAAGGGAGATCCACGATTCATTGTCCTAGCGCCTTCTCAGAATGATATCGACGCCACCTTGGGTGACTGCGCATGTTATTTCGAAGGAACGAATACGCTCATTATCCTCGATGATTGTGCGGCAAGCAAGGACGTTAAGGGAAGAACCAATAAGATATCCGATTTAGCCTTTTCTGCACGTCACATTGGTATTTCAATTTGGGCATCATCGCAAACGCAAAAAAGCATATGCAAGAACTTTCGTGAGAACTGCGCAATCGTCGTGGCATTTCGTATCGCAAGTGCACCGGGGTTGAAGGATCTATTCGATGACTACGGGGCTGGCATATCATTGGATAATAAGAAGATGTTCGTATCAGAACTTGAAACTAAGTTTGCACATATATGTTTCTGTTTACGACATCCATTTTCCACCGTATTGAATATACCTTCACCTACGACATGTCACGGTACATCGAAGTAAGATGACTAAAAATTTGGATGACGAATTAATGGATGCACTCAAATCCAGCAAAACGGATGTGGCATCGACGGTGGATGCAGCCTCGGACCCATCAAATGATCATCGGGAAACCCTCGCTATCTTGGCCGCTACTGGTACAACAAAGGAATACCTTGGAAAGGCGTACTCTCTAGGAGACATACATAAACTATCCGAGAAAGACATAGAAATGCTATATAGAAGGTATCAGGCCGTTGTGGCCCAACAAGTGGCAGGATGCTTAGTCGACAACGCTATGAACCTAGCTACTCGCGTAATCGCGTATCTTATACCAATAGATTCCCAAACGGCCCTGTCAAAGGACTTAAGAGAAGATCGCATAATTCGTAATGAAATCTCTTCTTTAGCTGGCATGGTGTCTCTTAAGGCAGGTCGCTTCGTAGCCCTAGCCAGCGCTATATTCCACGTAGTTAATCACATAGAAGTCGATAAGTCGTCATCTTCCGTTACACCAATTGAAGTAACACCGACTATCGACATACAGCAAGATGTCAAACCAGAATGAAGACTCGGATTCATGCGACGAAAGAGAAATATTAGATCGCATAGACGAAAACATGATAGACTCTCGCATAGCTAGCATAGCTTGCGACATCGGAACGGGCGTGGCATGGGCAAGTATCATCTACGGATTCATCCTCTCAATGAGGAGACGTAGTATAGAAAGGGAATTAGAACGCTTTGTGGTAGTAAGCGATAAGCCTCTAAAAGATGCGCCACCTAGTAGTCATGCAATTGAAGTTACTCGACCTAACGACATACTGCAAGATGGAAGCCCCACCGAATGACCTCATCACGAAAGAACCAAGCTCGTCGAATACTACGGCACCTAAAAAAGAAAAGAATCCAAAGCGCGTCGCTGCCGGTAAAGCCATAGCGGAAAGAAGAAGACTACCTAAAGAAGCCCCCACCGACGCAGCTACTCCAGTAGGCAGTCAGAACGATGAACCAAGCTGGATAGCCAACGTATCAGCTACCACCACGTTTGCAGCAGTCGGAGTATGTATAGCACTGGTGAGTCTATTCTACCAGTATAAGCGATACGCTCAAACACAACGAGTCGAGACTGGCGACTATCATACATCTACTGGTGGCAACAAAGGAACTAAAGAAACCACCAAACATAGCGACCTAAAAACTCAAGGTATGATATAGCATTTGAAGTTACGCAACATATCGGTGATGTAAACGTTGTTCCGACGAGATGGTTAAAGAACTTATGAATACAATACAGGAAGCTGTCATATTGGTTGGACTCGCCTCAGGTATCGGTTGGATCGGAAAGAAAGCAATCAAAGAACCTTTGACTAACGATCCTTCGTCTAGCGTTTTGAACTTCGTGAAGTGGATAGCAGTGTTGTCTGGTAGCCTGGCTGCTAAGAAATACCTAAAGGACAAAGGGTATTTGAAGCCTGCTGAGTAACGGGTTCGAAGCCATGGGAACGATAATAGTTATGGCAGTTTCTTTTGCCGTAGCAAGCGGCGCTGCTGGTATTGCCGCACACGAAATCGAGAAAGCAACTAGCGGACCGAACGCGACTGCCGCAGAGATTGCAAGGCATGATAAGGCCCAGGAGAAATTCAATGTTGACATGGCCGCCTACGAAAAAGAACGAGAAAAACACCTAAGAGCGCTAGCCATCTGGAACCACTGGAAAGAAAACAATGCACACGTTAGTCTTAACGATAGAATCGACGCAATGAAAAAACTCCACGTATATCACATACTGCAAACGAAATTGGAAAAGCCGAAACTCTCCGATTCCTATAGACCATCTAGTTCGAGGAAAAATGCCGAATTGGTGGCCTTAGGTGGTAGTGTGTTCGCAACTGGATACGTCGTCACACGATTCTTATAAATTTACTATGCATTACCACTAAAATTACTAGATTTACTACGAGTAATTACTAATTTACTAGATTACTACGAGTAATTACTCCGCATAAGTGAGATTACTAGGTAATTACTCCGCTCCTCAAAGTAAGAGAAAACGATTTACTAAGTAAATTAGAAGACTTAGAACCAAACACGAGAGTGGCAACTACCCAACAACTAATCCACCTAACGGATCCGAACGTGCAATAAATAATAGTTTGGCTCGTTAGTAAGGGTCGTAAAAAAACGAATCCAACAACCATGTATATATATCGAAGACGATGGCTAGCCAAGTTTTCAATGCAAGCGACGTGGTCGAAGCTTTCCAAAGGGCAAAAGAAGATGGCCGACCTTACGGGTCAGTCATATCATTCGATTGGGCTCACCTCAGGAACGGCCCAAACGGATGCAAGTACGTTTCAGTATCCTTTGACATTGGAAACGGTCCTAGGCCCGCGGTCTTTCGCTTTGAAAATGAAAAACATGTGGGACAAATATGTCCGTACGACGAAGAGGACATCGCACGATTGAATCTCGCCTCTGGAACCAAGTATAAAAAGCGAGATAGACATCCTTGCCTCCAGTTCCAAAAATGGAACGCCATCGTACATACGGAGGACGATGGAATCACGATTAAGAAAAATGACGATGGAGAATTGGATCTTCCTTCCGACGACAAGCTAAGTCCTACTTTCAAACTAGTTGAATACCTAGATTGGGCCTTTGATCGCGAAGTAAGTAAACTCATCGAAGATAAGAAGCTCTGCATGCTCAATCTACGTAAACGCAGTCCACCCGAAAAGGATGCCACCATCGTCCCAAACACCAAGGTGGTTCCGATGATCCAACGAGCTGTTTCTGCCAATGCCACAAACAACGCTGGATGTCGATTGCCCAACCCCCTAATGAGAATGCGCATGAAATGCGATAACAAGACGGGAAGGTCCGATGGTCGATTCTTCGACAAGAGTAAGGAATACTCTTCGGAAGGTCGTACTATGTACGAAGACCTCATCGACGAGAATTCTAACATCGTCAACATCAGTAATGTAAGTAGACTGATTCGACCAGCTTCCACGCACGACGGCATTTGCGATGCTAGAAGCATTTGTGCGAGTGCTATGGGGATTTCATACCCATTGGACGTCGACATCGACGTAGTGCAACAACCACCGAAGAAGCACGTGACTACTCAACGCGACGTTTATGCCTAGTGCCAGCGTAGATGCGGTTGCAGAAGTCGACGTAGCTAGTAAGTGGTTGTAGATCTAAAAAAAAAAAAAAAAAGGGAATAAGGACTGGGTGGATAAGTTCTTATTCCTTTTTTTTTCCGTCTCATGTTGAAAGCTAGAATGCATAGATATAGATGGATGCTAAACTTGCGAATATCTTCTATGGCCCTGAAGGATACTGGAAAGGCTACTCTGCAATTGGTAAACTATCGGCGGCATCGAAGGTATCAGAAGACTTAGCCAAGAGTTGGTTGGAGAAACAAGCTATATGGCAAATATACTTACCACCCCCACGACATATTCCACGACCTCATTGGACCGTATCGAAACCAAATGAGGTCCATCAAGCTGATTTGATATTTCTACCTCATGATCGCCCTGGACGTGGAAGGAAACTGTATAAGTATGCTTTGGTGGTAATCGATGTGGCTTCTAGATATAAAGAGGCTGAACCTCTGGCATCGAAAGATAGTGGTGAAGTGGCTGCGGCCTTTGAACGAATTTACGAGCGTAGTCCCCTCGAATGGCCAAAGTTATTGCAGGTCGATCCTGGTAGAGAATTCATGGGTCGTATGTCCGAAACCTTAGAACTGCGTGGTACTAGAATTCAACGAGGTGAAGCTGGTAATCATAGGGCACAAAGTTTTGTCGAACGAGCGAATAGAACACTAGCTGAGAGATTGTTTGGGTATCAATACGCACAAGAGATGGTACTCACTTCGGAAGGCTCGAATGCGCGTAGTAGAGAATGGGTAGTTCGTTTACCAATGGTTATCAAAGCCCTGAACAGTGAGGTGACTCGACTTACAGGAAAGGAGCCTTCGAATTCCGTAGTGACGCAACAAGTAGACCTAAAGACTCCTACATATTCACGCACTGTTGGCTTGAGAGAAGAGCGCCTACCATTCGACGTCTTAGTTCGATATCTCTACGCACCAGGAGAATTGGAAGGGGGCGAAAAACGTAGAGCTACTGATCCCGTGTGGAGTTTACAGATATACGTTATTTCGCGAAGTGTAGTATCTTCGGGACAGCCTGTGCTGTACTACCTCGCGAAGCGAGAAGGGGAGAAGGATGCACCCAAACGTGGATTCGTTCGTGAAGAGCTACAAGTCGTTCCTAGGGATACTGAACTACCACCGAAAGATGTTCTGTTCGTATCCAAGCGCTAGACAGCATACTCTATTGGCTCAGTGTGGATTCCATCGGGAAGAACGCGTCTTTTGTCGTAGTAAGCCGATAGCCCAAGTTTCTGCTGTTCGTAGGTTGCCATACCTTCTGGCACTAGACGGAAGCCTCGGTTTTTCGCCATGTCAATACTACCCTGGAGTGCTGCTTCGAATCGAGCCCACGAAACGTCGTTGTGCCGCCTAGACATACCTTTGGTGGAATATTTCCTGCTGCCACCCACATCGACATACCAAGCTTTAGAACATAGTGCAATAGCGCGTTGACCTTCGAATTCTAGTTTGAAGAGTCCTGGTGTACGACTGCTCCACTCGTCCCAAGCTAGCCATTCCTTTCTGTGGGCTGCAAAATCCTCTCGTAGGTCTGATCTTACAACTTCGTCGAGGCTGTTTCCAGAGATGGCAATGTACGCGCTGTCCGTATCCATCTGTATGTATTCGAAATCCTTGCGATCGACGTACTTATCAAGGAAGTCGTAGTAGAACTCGAGCATGCGAAGTTTGGCGAGTTGGTATACAGCGATACCTACTTGGAAAGGACGTTTGATTCGGATCTGGTTCTTTCTACTCTCGAGTTTGTATGCCTCACCAACCTGTTCCAGGTCTTCGAACCAAACACTTCGCAAGGCTTTGTCCACAACTTTCTCGTCCTTGGTATAGACGACATTAGTTTGTCGCTCCAAATCTTCGATCATCTTTCCGTAGGCGCTATTGCCGAGTAGCTTAAACACGTCTGCCAGCAAAGCTTTACTTTTGTCTGCATCTCCTGTTCTTCGCGCTTCAGTGACTTGGTCCACGAACCATTCGAAGACTTCTTCGGGTAAGTAGTCTATAGTATGGTAGACAGCAGTTACGATCGCGCCATGATCGAGATACCAACGTAGTAAGGGCTCGTAGAGTAGCAACCTCTTTCCAGAGAGACTCCCAACTAGCTTCTTTTCCTCACTGAGCTTTCTACCCGTCCTTGCGAGGTAGGCCAACATTTGTGGAGGAATTGCTTCCTTGGGTATTTTCTTGTTGTAGAAGAAGGGGGGCATCTCCTCAAATTTCATCCACAATTCTTTTGGTATCTCGATGTCTACCTCCGCATATCCAAACCACGCATCGTTTTGTAGACGTTCGACAAGGCCTTCGACATCTAGATCTGGCTCATCATAGTGAACGACCGTTTCTTTTCCACAAGGCATTTCTAGGACCATAGTAGAAAGATATAGAGCATTGGCATCGTATCCAAGAATATTACGACAAATCTTAGTTCCTCCCTGATGACTACGAATCTTAGTCACTCCGGCTTCGTGGCGTCTGGTGAACACTATGCTTGGTCCTCCTACGACAGCACTTTTCAGCATGTGGTAGGCTTCCTCTCTTGGAGCATACAACTCGGCTCCACGCTCTATGCTACCTCGAAGCAGAAACTGTAATGAAACTCCTGGAATAGATACTGCGTCTTTTAACATATCTACGCCCTTATCATGGTAGAAATCTCGCATCTTTTCGAGTGCCTCTAGGAATGGGACTACGTCTAGGTCGTTGTAGTATCGTAGCCAGTCTGCGAAGGTCTCCATTTCCTTGTCGCGAAAGGTGCGCTTGCAGTCTTCGAACTCTGACCTAGATAGTAGGTGTCGACTTTTCAGCTTTGATCCCCATTCTCGATAGTCTGGTAATCAACATGATCCAATTTGTCGGTAGAGTCGAACCACTCGTATGGAAAGAAACTCTTTTGCGATTCACATCCGTAAGCAGTGATCCAACGTTCGTAAGAAGTTCCAGGTCCAAGGTAGTTCATCACGTCGAGGAAACGGAACTCGGGAGTCAAGAGAAACATAGTGGTGTTGGCTTTCTTTGCAACCAAGACCTTCTTGCAGGTGTCAGCAATAGTTCCTACGAAGTAGTTCCTAATCAGATTGAGATCGTATCGACCGGAGTTGAATCCTAGTACAGGAACTTGGTTGGTCCATTCGTTGATCTTAGTTTGTTGTTCTTTTGATAGGGTGTCGAAAGAGAATTCGGGTGTCTTAGGACAACACCGTTCTGCGACGACTTCTTGGATTACCTTCGCTCTTAGCTGGAGTTCTTCGACGAAGGCAGATATGAGTTTTTCTGGATCGCGTCGACAGATGTGAGTTGGAGTGCGATCGTATGTGTCGGCAATTGATACTGATATGGGAACGTGTACGTTTTCGATGGTCAGGTAGTCTGTTGGTTGTCGTCCCTTCGTTGTGTTAAGATAGGCTTCAAAGTCGTATACTATAGCGTGTGGATAGGCAGTTTGTATTGGGGTTGGAACCTGCTCATTTGTCTTCTTTGTGGAGCAGCCCCAAGCCTCCACTACTGTATAGCTAGCTTCTCGTAGCTTCGCTGTTCTTTCGCAGGTCTTACGGTACGAAAATCTATCTCGAGGGAAGCATTTTGGACAACCGTGGTAGTAACATCCATGGAATTGGAAGATGGTTTGGGAAAGAGGTTCATAGCCGTCGACCGGCGCTCCTTCGATCCATCGTTCTCCACCATGCCCACAAGCTGCGTGATGAATGTGTTGCCCAATCCTTTCGGCTTCGCGTTTCAACCAGCGTAGAGCGGCTTTGCTAGCGGTGCTCTCTGGCCAGAAGGCTTTTTCGTATGCCGACTGGGATACCGTGATTGCTTTTCCAGGGCAAACGATCTTTGTTTCACCACGACTACAACGATCTGCGTGGCGTTGAAGGTTCGAGGCTTTTGTGAACCGTTGCTTACAATCATTGCACACGTAGATGTGCCCTAGCTTTTTGACGTCCTTGATATAGAAGGCATGTCCGTCGTATATCCCAATAGTCATCGTATGCTTGTAGTGAGCTGCATGTCGCATCAGATGCCAAGCGCCATCCTCCGTAGGTTCGTACACCCGAATACCGATTCCAAAGTGTAACTCGACTTCCTCCAGCTGGTCTAAGGAAGTTCTGGGAACGTCTTGCGTGGGCGCTGTCAGGCGATAGAAGTCCTGGGCAAGTTTTCGAGCTGTGATGCAACACCTATCTACTCTTGCTCCTTCATACATGGCAAGGCAGCGCCAAAGACATAAGTTGTCGCCATATCGATCAAGGGCAATCATTCCTTTTTTCTGGCGAAGCCATTGGGGCAGTGGACCTGTTCCCAACAGAGGCTGACGATCGATCACGACTTTGACATCCACGTAGATCCAACGCACGAAGGCCCATTGGGTATTTGGTCGATTGATGTTGTCGGGATTCAATCGAGCTGTCTCCTTGCTATTGATCCACTCCTCTGCATTGCCTAGGACATTCAACCATGGAGAACTGGGGACAGTCTTGGAGAATAGCATCACACGTCCGTCGTTGACATTGCGAATGCGATAGGTGTAGCTGTAGCGCAGGTAGAAGCTGGTGGTTACCTTTGCAACTAACTTTTCCATGATCCTAGGGGTCAAATCTCCTGCCACACCTTGGAAGAAGCGCCACTGGATAGTACGGCGGCCTATCTCCACTCCCTCGAGCATTCCATCTCTCTCATCGAGAATAGCACCTGCCTCTCGAGCTAGACTCTGTGGAAGTGGCTCACTACGAGGCTCTTGCAGGAACCGTCGGAAGGCGCGGCGTTTGTGGGGCAAACGTCTTCGAGGATCCACTATGGACCTCTCTTCGTCAGCTTTTGCCCTTAGACTTGCTGTGACCTCCTCATTCAACTGTTTGGTTTCCCGCGCGCGTTGAGCTCTTTTATGGGGATTTTCAGGATCGCCTCGAAGAGCTGGAAACCTACCTGTTCGATCGGCTCGTTCGATTCTATTCTCCCATTCGAGAGCGCGAGCCTCAGCTATTGTCTGGGCGAGCTTGGCTTTGTCGAACCTAGAAGTACCTCGCAACCCAAATTGCTTCGCTCGAGTACGTAGTTCTTCTAGGGTGACCATCTTCTACCTTGCGTGTCGATGTCGCGGGACAAAGAACACACAATCGGTGTCGATATACTATACATGTGCGGCTTTCTCTAATAGGGTATCGAAATGCAATAATGTTGGCAACGAATGGAAAACGACAGCGTTTCAACCCTTATGATTCCAGTAGTATATGTGGAGGAAAAAATGATACAACTTTTTGTGAATGTAGGGGAGGCCTGAGGTCTGAACGAAGGCCTCCACTACATTCCCAAAAAAGTGGTATCATTTTGACTCCGCATATACTACTATCTAAAACGGATGCTATGTGGCTAGGTCGGAACAAAGATAATTGTAATACTCCTTTGCAGGTTAATTGGCCCAAACAAACAATTAAGGCACTTGGGTGCTATTTTTCTTATTCTACGGACCAAACCAATACTTTAAACTTTTATGAAAAGCTTAAGAATTTAGAACAAGTTTTATTATTTGGCAGGGTAGAAATCTAACCCTTTTGGGGAAAATAAACAGAGTGAAAGCTTTAGGTTTATCGCAACTTGTCTACAATACTTGTTCTCTGCATGTTCACTTTTATTTTGATTTGGAACAAGAAACCGCCAAAAATAAAAATATCAACATTAATAGGTGAAAAAAATGGAGGCAGGAAAAAAATATGGTGGCTTTGAAATGATAGAGTTCAAAACTTTTGGAAAATCTCTTAAGCTTTCTTGGATTAAAGATTTATTGATGATTTTGATGCCCCCTGGAAAGTTATTCCTAGTTTATATTATTTTTGTTTCAATGTAATTTCGATATTGCGTCACTTGCTGTTAATCTTGATACACTATACCTTCGTTTTATCTGGATATTTTAAAATATTGGGCTGACTTGATGGTTGATCAATTAAAATCGTCACGTAAGTGGTATAATGAAGTACTATGGAACAATAAAAATACTAAAATAAGAGGTAAATCTTTTTATTATATTAACAACAAGAGCCCATCTGGGCTTTCACTCGGGCCACATGAGATTTTATTAGCTGAATTTAGCAGTCTTTAGGAGTGGCCGGTAGCGCGGTGACTTTCATTCTCTGCTCCCCTAGTATATATGTAATTTAATATTTTTGTTTTTCTCGTATCTTGACCTTTTAATTTAAACACTACTTATTCGTTTAACACACTGCATTTGAGCAGGCATATATTCATTGTTTTGAACCCGAGAATTAACCGTACTACCGTACTTCATGGTCCCTTTCTTTAGTAGTGAGTTGTCGGTCTGGTGATTTTAAACTCTCGTCATTTAGCACAGAAAATGTATTCTGATGAATAGGGATCGGGTTGTCATGTAAGAAAGATGGCTCTTGAACAAACTGATTCGTTGCTAAAGCTTCAGCAGGTTGGGTAGTCTCGGAACACTGGAGACCTTGGTCTTTCATTGTCTTCTTTTTTGTATTCTTGTTTTTGTTTTTAAAGTTTGAAAGTCGGATCTCAGCTTTATTATATCCGCTTTCAACTCGCCATTTTCAACTTCTAGGTCAATAAGACGTGATGACAGCATCTTGATTTCGGTCTTGTATATATTATCTTGCTGCACTAATTTGTCTTCCAAATGACCGAGTTTCGTTTCTTGATTCGTGTTTGGATGTGACGAGACGCATATCAGTTAGGTCAGCCTCCATGTTACAAATCAAGGTCATTTAATCAGCGAGAGAGTTCTTATTGCGGGCTAACAATCCTCGTGAAGAATCTAAAGAATTCCGTCTCTTCCGGTTTGAATTTGACTCATGTGTATGTTGCTTTTGGAGTTTCAAGGATATGTTGATCCAAAACTACAGGCTCTTGGGGTTTTTCATTGACTTGTGAACTTGCAGGCTCTGTAACTTGTTTTGTTTTCTTAGTATAACATAAAGTGTTGAACATGTTCTCAAGCATGTCACGCGTGACCTCTGTTTCTTCATTCATTAAGTTCTCTACTTTCATCTGTAATCTGGGAAACTCAATCTTTGCCCATGCCTTGGCACATAACTATTCCTGTTGTTAAGTAGACGTGGATGGTTATAAGTAAAATCCTTCGACAGCTTGTACCGTTTCCGCTAGGTCAATATCCTCGCTGGAACGAAATAACTTGATCTCTACTCTCTGACTGTGTCTCTGCCTCATTTAAGTGGTCTATCCAACTTACGGTACATTTAAATCTCTGACAGTTTTCAAGAGACTCGTAATATTGGTCTTGAAGTGCCTTCACCCAAAATAAGATGTTCTCCTCGGATGTTTTAAATGCAGCACAGCGAGCCGATGGCTTATAGATTCCAATATCTATTTCTTCGAATTTTAGCTTTCCGGATCCTGGCCCCTTCACTGGCTTCAGGTCGTCGTACGTGTCGTATATAAAATCACTGGCCATCTGGGTAAAAAACGCGGTCCTTCGGCTCCGACAATAGCGCCAGTTGAAATATCCAGAGCCTGTTGGAAGGCTTTCGCACGAGTGAAGTTAAATAAAACATTAAACTGTTTACATTTGAGAGATGGGACTCCAAATTAGAGAGAAAGTTCCTCGCGGGTCCTCCACCATCTTGATTTACTGTATTAAATTATCTAAATAAATTAACCTGGCGATTGTTGCGTGACCAGCACAGTGCCATCTGATTGGTGGTGAAGTTGACCTTTAACGAATGCGCATAAATTTTGTTGCATGAAACAAAAAATAACGGCTTGCATTTTAAGACTCGGTGCTGCCACAGGCAGCCCGAGTAATGACATCAGGCTGTGATACTTTATGTACATGATTTATATTCTTTGGAAGGGGATTTAATTCCTCCTCAGACCTTTATAGACTTTTAATTTAAAGAACGACTTTTTTACAGTTCTTTTCGTTTACAGCGCTGTCTCTGCCTTTGTAAACGGAGCTTGTTTGTCTGATTCTGAAGATACAGATATTTGTCTTGCTGACAAAAATAAGATTAGAAAACTAACTAAAGTGTCATCCGCCACGTATAGAAAACTCTTAGTTGAGAAGGCATTTTATGTCCCCCCTACTTCCAAAGTTTGTCGGTTTAAATCATTGTATTTTGATTGCAAAGTATGAGATCTATAAAAGCTTCCTTAATGATATGACACCAATTTTTGAACGATTTTTATCGGCTTTAAATTTTCGAATAATGTTAGAAAGGTGTATCGCACTGGCAAATAATAAACTTCAGTATTTTTCATTTAAATGACACTCTCTTATCTAGGATAAGTTTAGTTTGGAAAACGTTGTACGTGTTTGTAATTGTTATTGTTTAAAAGAATAAAAATGAGGTTTTTTTTTTATAAATATTGTATATTTAAAAGAAATAAAGTTATTGTTGTTGAACCTTTCATAATAAAGTTATGTCAGATATATTCCACTAGTAAAACGAAAAAGAAAAGATAATGGTTGCTCAGTATAACTCACAACAACTTGTAGCTATAGATATTATATAACTACATACTGACCTTCCTTTGCTCTTCCTCTGCTTCAGCAAACAGTTTCCTATTAAGTACAAGTATCATATTAAATACAGTGTAAAAGTACTTTTATCATGTTCTCAAGGGTTTCAGATCATCTAAAGATGCAAACTGGTGACAAAAACATACCTAATATTAGCCTCCGACTCCCCAACATACTTGTTGAGAACCTCTATGTAAGGAAAGAAGACAAATGTATTATGGCTGAATCAACTGAGTTACTTAAGGAGGTTTCAAAGGGTTATTCATCATGTAAAGTAAAGTACATGTTATTCATTTGTATAATGAACATTCTATATGAATATATTCAAATGTGCTAGAATATAGACTGTTGTGCTGGGAGACAATCCCTTACTCTTTCACAAAATAGCACAACAGATATGGTCCTTTTATGTCCCTCTCTTATAGATTAGAAGAGAAATGAGACAACACCTACAACTTATTAGTCACTGCCCAAGGATAGTGGAAACGTTAAAGTGCCTATAACTCTTCTTGCAAGTTTTATAGCTACGAACCTTCGAAATGTTTTGAATACTTCTGCGAAGAACGTTTTGGCTTACAGAAAATACTCAATAATCTATGCCTGTTTGAAATGGTGTAAATTTGACCTTTCCTAACCCATGACCGTGTAAGTAAAAGACTGGGTCGCTTCCTGCATAGACATCATCTCATTAATGCATTATTCTCCATGGCACCTTACTATCACAACAACATCAATTTATAGAGAATATACCGGTAGACTGTTTGTGTGTTGTCAGTAAAGAAAAAAGTCATTTTAGTCATGATCAACAAAAGTACTAAATCTTCAAGTAATTCATCGGCCTATGCGATTCAAGGAAAATCACATGCCTGACTCGTCGAAGCGAATCGGGCGATATCGGTTTTCTCGTGCAATTTAACGTGGAATTACCTCGTCAGGCATGTGATTTTCCTATAGAATCCAGTGTCGGGTGAATACGTACATGAAGTTATATCAGGCCTTATATTAGTTGTGGGTTAGAAAACATTTCATGTAAACTTTTAAAGCTGGCGAGCCCATATATTTCGGACTCTATTGTAAACCAAACGTCTGAGACAAGTGTGTTTCCTGATGACTGGAAAAAGGCCAAAGTCTCTCCAATTTATAAGTCAAATAATAAATATTACCGGATAATTATAGACCTATTTCAATTCTACCAACTATTTCAAAAGTTGGCCCACTCACAACACTTAGCTTTTTTCAAACGAAACCTTCTGAAGTTTAAATCTGGCTTTCGGTCTATGTACTCAATCTGCACAGCTCTACTAGCTGCAACAGATCTCTGGCTTAAAAACATGGACAATGGCAATTTGAACATGTTTTCATAGATATAGAGAAAGCCTTTGATACTGTAGACCATAATATTTTGTTGCGTAAACCAAGTTGCTACAGTATCAAAGGTAGAGCTTTGCAATTGTTTGAGGCATACTTAAGTAAAAGGAGCCAAAGGTGTTATGTAATTGGACATTATCTAAGGAAGAATACATAAACTGTGGTATTCCACAGAGATCCATTTTAAGCCCCCTCTTGTTCATAATTTACGTCAATGATTTTCCAAAATGCCTTAAGGTTACCGAATACCTTCAGGGTGCGTTTCCAGTCTAAATTATATAGCGCCTCGAGAAAACATTGTAGATAAATCATCCATGTATCATTTTAAAGGTTATAAAATTTGCTACAAGAATACATAAAGTTTTCAGTTCTTTGAAAATCTCGAATTTTCCGCGATCCCGTTTCTCCGATCTAGTGACATGGCTTTCAGAAAGCTCCGACTCCGAAAATATTTTAAAGTTTTAAAATCTGTTTGCTTTGTCGCATTTCAGAGGAATCGTATTACAAAACAGTGTTGGGGAATTTCAAAATTCGATTTAGTTCAAAAGTTATCATATGCTCTTCGTGAAAAGGCGAAAACATAGTCTGAGAAGATACATGTATGAGAGAAACGCCGCCAAGAGCTCTCTTTTTAGAATTTCCCAATTTCCCGACAACCTTTTGCAGCTGCGATATCAATTGACATTTTGTGAATTTCACACAAATCGAATAAATTCCTCTTCAGTGGGAGCTTTTAAAAAACTCTATTTTGGTTGAAAATCGAAAGCGTAGAAAATAGCACTTCAAAAAATCTAGCCATCTGTCGTGCGTGAATCTGAAGCCCCACCTCTCTAACAATTAGCGAGCTCTTGGCCAATCATTTCTCATCACAGTTCAACTATCTGTCAAAATTTCCCGCCAATGTTGATTTCCGATCAAAACTACGCGCCGCATCGAGAAAATGTTAATATAGCCGGTTGTTCTAGTTCTCTTGTGTGACTTGAAAAATGGGAAAGACAAAAAGAGCCAAGGTGAACACCTAGAAACGCCTTGAATGCCAGCATAGTTAGTAGAGGCGACAGCGATTTGCAGGCGTCTGAAACAGCACGGCAATAGCGAGATTGTTTCATGCGATTAAGAGTCACCGTCAGACTTTACGTTTCCATCTAAGCTTTCTTGGCCCGGGTTTCTTAGAAACAAATATTCTCTCGGCTGGCTCCTATCGATTCTTCTTTTATTATGTTCAGATGCGGACCACTCGGCACTCTGTCTGAAAGTGAAAATACGAACCCTTGTCGGGTTTTGCAAGGACTTCTATTTATCTATTTGGCTCGTAGTCGTACACATTGTTTGGCCTTGTTTTGCTTTCCTTTTTTCTTTCTTTTCCAAGCTAAGTGCATCCTGCTTGCTTTTTGGAAGACATAAGGCCAACAACCGATGGAATTATGGAATCGTGTGTGGAAAAACATTTCTCAATAAACGTAAACATGAATTTAATATGCGCTAGTTTTCCACACACCGTCGGTACGATCGATCGAACAGAACCTTTAACTTCCTTTTGGTATTTATCCGTCAATATAATTTTTTTTAACGGAGTTTTTGGTATATGAGACACTACTACTAAAACTACATTTTTGTGCAAAACAAATTTTCCCATCTTTTTCGTTTGGAAGGTATCTGGGATGTTTGCTGATGACACTTACATCACAATGGCCCCCCATGTAGTGAAAGCCCGGGAAAAAGCCCGGAGAGCCTGGGAAAGCCCGGATTGTCCGGGGTTTCCAGGCTTTGGCCTGATTTTACTGCCCAAAATTGCCACCAGGAAAGCCCGGAAAGCCCGGAAAGCCCGGATTTCCCAGGCTTTTATGGAAAGCATGGAGCAAAACCCCGGGAAAGCCTGGAAAGCCCAGAAAGCCTGAAAAGATAACCAATTTTCTATTGACCAGGAAAGCCCGGAAAGCCCAGATTTTCCAGGCTTTCAGGGAAAGCATGGAGCAGAACGCCAGGAAAGCCTGGAAAGGTCGCCATCCTCATAACAATTTATATGTCCTGCATTTATATTATTATGGATTTCCCAGCAAAGATTGGAAGGCTAAAAAATTGCCAACTTTCTATCCACATTTTCCCAAGGAAAGCATTAAAGAGCAAAACCCAGGAAAGGCAGTGCAGAATGCAGTTTACCAGCTATATAACCTTTTCTAGTGGCTTCTTTTTTTCTTTAATTTTTCATAATTAAAAACTAAAGAAGAACCATAACATAAACAATTTAAAATGTACTGTAAAACCATGCAATATGTAAGTACATGTATGAGCTATAATATGAAATATGGGACAGCAAATACATGAAGATACAGATACTTATGATATATACTATTAGCAGAATTATGATAATCATCACAACTATAACAAGTCATATACCAGTAAATCATGTTACAAAAAAAATCATAAATATTAATATTGTCTGTACTTAATATGTACAGAAATTCACTTCAAATTTACCAAATATGGTACAAGGTTTAAGACTTACATTATTTAGTAATGTAGAGAATAAATGTATCTATCAATGTATCTTATAATTTGCATTTTTATGCAGTATATATTTTACCAGTAAACACAATCATTCTTGCTTAATACAATTTGGTGCCCAAACTATGCAGTGCAAATCAGGGTTTTCATCCAAGTATGCCACTTTCTCGACCACAATGTTGGAACTCTGCACACTAATAACTTTGGGGGTCTGTAAAAAATATATAAATGTATATATTGGTAACATTGACTTGTAGACATGACATAATAGACCTCTTTAGCTTGCTCCAGTGTTGTTCCATTTCAGATCACATGATCACCCCCTTGAGTGTCAATTATTATGTTTCTTAATGCATGAGAAAATTCATTGGTACAGAAATATTTCGAACAAAGAATATTATTACCTAAAGATCTAGACAACTCGATTCGTTATTGGGTTTGTTCAACTCCTTGAAATATTCATAAAATTCTCGAGGTTCTATTGGACACGATTGTTTTTGCTGTTTCTTTTTTATGTTAAACAATTTATGTATTTGTTTCCAAGCTGTTTTCGGGTTTTTATAATCGATCTCCATTATTATTTTTCTCAGGTTTTCATGCTTTTTTCTCCTACATAACTTTCTAAAATTCTTTTTTTTAGTGAAGAGATGATTTCTTAGTTGTTCGCATTTTGGAGCATTACACACTTGGCGTCCTAAAGATTTTAGATTTTCTTTTTCAGTTGTGCATTCCAAGTCAAACCAGTCTTTGTTTGCATCATAATTTCCTTTCGTTTGATTTTGGTAGCGTAAACCAGCTTCTTCACTCAGTTCAACTATGGCTTGGGTGAAATTTCGTGTTAGTTTATTTACATCCCAATGCTCTCCGTTTAGTTGGAGTATCCTGGAAAAAGCTGATTGATATTGAACAGAATTTAGGAGCTCTGGGATTTTTGTAGCTGCGCCCTCGTTCCATATGATTTTCCTGAAATGTTTTATAGTATCGTAAGAGAGTGGGTTGTTATTCGTTGTGTGTACTTTAAGGCCATATGATAGATGACAATGGTCAGAAATATGTGGTAATAAATCGTTTACCTTAAAATATCGTATGCCTGGCATGATTGACTGGTGGGCTATAGCATAGTCCACCAGACTACTGCCATTATATTGATAGCACGTTTTTCTGCCTTTGGTATCGCCTATTGTTCTGCCGTTCAGGATTTTGAGGTGGTTTTCTGTACATACGTCTATTAGTAATTTGCCTCTATTGTCGCATGTAGGATCTTGTGAATATCTCCAATCCATATTATCAATTTCATAGTCCTCAGGTAAGTTTAGGAATCTGTCATCATCAAACATAACGGATTCTTGTAAATTACCGGTGCGGGCATTGAGATCGCCTTGTAATAAGACTTCACCTTTTCTGGAGAACTCTAGTATTTCATTTTCGAGATCTGTAATGTAATCTTGATCATTTGAAATATTCGAATTTTCAGGGCTGAAATAAATAGTACCGATATAAATATCTTTAGTTCGATGAAAAAACATTTTATCGAGTTTTAGCCATATCAGGTTGTTGTTTGTATTGGGTACATACGAGATCCCACTACTTATTCGCTTATTTATATATACGGCGATTCCACCATAATGCCTGTTCCCACTTTTTTCTCGACATTTGGTATAACACTTAAATGAATCGATCGATATGTCCGCTTCCTTATTTGCATGAGTTTCTATAATTCCGAAGATGTCATGACGTTTGATAATGTTGACAACGTCAATTAATTTAAACTTATTTCCTAGATCTTTATTTCTGTACCCGTGAATATTCCAGACACCAAGGCGAAGTGAACTTACTGTAGCATCTGTTTGGTTGTGGCGTGTGATCCTAGGCATTATTGGTAACGATGTAAAATGATAATTTAGACTATAGCTGACGCTGGATTAGACAGCAACTGATCGTTGGATTTAGACAGCAAATCGTTGGATTCGTTGAATGACCTAAACTATTAACAGAGATACTAGCTACACTATGTGTTTACTAAAAATGACTACAACTAATTAAAATCACTGGGAGATTTACGTTTAAGACTGTAGTACGTTCTAAGTTAATGGCTTATGTACGGCAATAGGGCTAAGTCAGTAGTTATACGCCCGTACTGAACTTTCATATGGAGTGAAGTATTGAGAAATAACTCTTAAGGCATCTTCTAAATACCGGTTATAATGATTGTTGCTATACCTTCCTTCTGGGCTATTTTGGTATCTTATGTCGCTTGGTCTTCGTTCTTGATTCTCATGTCTATGATCACGGTAACCTTCTTCTTGTTCCAGATATTGACCGTCGAGAGGTCTTCGTCCCTGAATTTCATATCTCGGGTCGTGTAATCTGCCTTCTTGATCTTGGCATCTGGTATCGTAATGATGGCTTCTTTCTTGGTCCAGGTATCTATGCTCATTGTACCTTCGTTCTTGGGCTTCGAAGTGATCTCGATACCTTCCGGCTTCGTGTTCGGCATGGTTTCCCTGATGTCTTAGTCGGGTGCCTTCGCTTATTCCGGCGTGCGCATAAGTGTTTTGTCCGCTTTTCCCTCTCTTCCTGAGATAGGGTTTCCCTCTGTTGAAGCGAGTTCGTAGGCCCAAATGGTCCTTTAAGTTTGCAACCAACCTCCTTGTCCCGGTGTTGTTGTGGAGGTGTACATTATCGAAAAACATGGACTCGTCAATGTCTCCATTATTGTCAAGTGTTACTTTTCCGTTGTCCGCATATGTGACACCTTGCATTGATCCACATAGGTATTTGGATTGATCGTTTATTTCGTCAATCAGTTGATTCTTGTGGGCATCATTTTTGCAGTACACAATGCCTGACAGGAGTATTTTGGAGTTTGGCCATTTCTCGCAGGATTTGGTGACAATGGTTTCTAAATTCTTGTTAATCACTTGTGGTTCTAATCTGGTTATGTCATTGATTCCTGTATGTATAATGATGTGTTCATAGGCCGACGAGTCATTCATACCCTCGAGATGCTGAATCAGCTCCTGAGTTCCTCCTGGAATGTATTGCTTGTTTACGTAGTGCGTAGGAGCAAAACTTTTTGAATAACCCCCCTTAAGATCGAGTCAGATAGGATTAAAATGGATCTTTCCGTACTATTTCTCCTGCTTGCTGGGGTGCTTTCGACTTGACTAGGAAAACGTACCTGAGATGATGCATGAATCAATGTTAAGCCGCAGGGGGGGGGGGGGGGGGTCTCGGGCAGATGTGCGGCATTTGATCAATCTTGGCGTGCCCACCCTGGGGAATTTGATTACAAGCTTTGCCCCAGGGTGTGGACATTTGAATTCGACCGCTTGAGGACTGTGTCCTAGTCTCTTGTTTCCCCGAGTCGCCATCTTGGATGTTGGAAGGTATGAATTTCAAAAATGCGTTTTCATCTGTTTTCATTAAGTTAAAAAGAACGCTTCACATTTATTTGGGATCACCTCCAGTT
This sequence comes from Actinernus sp. WN-2022, assembly GCA_030867875.1. Taxonomy (NCBI): domain Eukaryota; kingdom Metazoa; phylum Cnidaria; class Anthozoa; order Actiniaria; family Actinernidae; genus Actinernus; species Actinernus sp. WN-2022. The sequence goes on from JAOWCC010001634.1 coordinate 53,806,718, forward strand.
CCGCCATTGTCTCAGCTGTATATATATAGTTTAAGGAGGAATTTCGTTGCCCCAGGTGGGGCAATTTGATCACAATTGACGATTTTTTCTTTCCCCAGGGTGGGGAATTTGACCAAAAATTCTCGAAAAAAGTCAAATGCCGCACATCTGCCCGACCCCCCCTCCCTCCGGCTTAACATTGATTCATGCATAATGCTTTGTAAATGTTTTCATAATTTCAATAGGATAATCGAGAGGATGCCCCAAAAATTACTTATATATTAGAGTGTAATTTTACTTGTGAACATGTAGTAACGTACCCTAGTATCATAGTCACAATAGTCTATACACTCAGGTTTAATTCCAAGTACATGTGGACTATCAAATTAATATTACACTTACTTATTTTCTGAAGACGAACATCATGTGAGGAGTGATTTCCGTTACAGAATCTGGTCCATCAAATTCTTCAGGGATTTCAAGCAATGCATATGTCATCTAAGTTGCTGACCTCCTCGTGCAAGTAAAAGAAAACACACCACGTCTTCTGCCTCGCCGGCCACTTTGCAGGTTTCTGACAATGCTTGGTGGATGAAATCGCCGGATTATTTATATTACATTCGATAGAACAGCTACTTGTGGATGCTGAGATTTCCTCCTCACTTTCGGTAATACTTCTCTTCTTATGCATCAGTTCGTAGTGCCGTTGAAGAGTGAATTTTCTGGCGTATTATATCGCAGTTCGAACCAGAGCAGACGGCCGCCATCTTTAATAGCATGTGATTTCTCTCCAGTCCTTTATCTCTGACGACGATGGAATGTTGGCTATTTCCGGGTATTCACGTGTTCATCAGCTTCAGTTGAAAATCCTCCATTGTTTCACCGATGACTCACTTTGTTGGGAATGTTTGGGATTCCGGTTTCAAGATACTATAGTGCCGTTATATTTCAGTTGGATTTGACCGCGTTGATCAGGTCTTTTCAGCGTGATATAAAACTTAACGAACATAACAAAGCCGCGAAAGGAGTTTGAAGAGTATGCTGAGGAGGTATTGGCCAAGGGCAAGGGGCCGTACATGGCTAAAATCGACAAGAAATTGGTAAGAGATACTTAAGGAATAACTTAACTTCACACGAATTACGACTGTGCATGCTCGAGCGGCTTCATTTCGTTATGCTTTATATCACCATCAGACCATGGTTAGAGATGCCGAGCTTTATTGGGCGCAATTTAGGGCTGTTTAGAGATTAAAAATCGCTCCAGTGTGAGTGACCCGATCAGCCGTGGGTTTTCGTAAAAATATCTGACTTCTCAGAAGACTCTCGTCTTTTAAACATCATTTCCTTGGAACACATTAGACAATAGGTAAATGATAAGTACCAAGCGAATAAGAACTACTCTTTTGGCGTGATTTAAAACTACAGACCAGGCTTCTGTTTGACCATGGACGATTTGGTGTGCCACTATTTTATATAAACCGCCCAAAAAAAACGAGCAAAAAGTATACTCACCCTTCGGGCCCTCACTAGATGACAATTTGCATGCACAGAGGATTGCCCTTGATCAGGAGACTGGACTGGATGACCAGTTAAAGTTTGAGAAAAGTTTTATGTAAACAACGATTGGTGGGCATAGTATTGATCAGTAAAGTACAAATAAAGAGTAGTTGTTGATACTAATTATTTTTGAAATTACAATCATTTAGTAACTGTAAATCCTTTACTGATCTTTATAGGAAGGATCCAAAAAAGTTTTCAAACCAATCATGGTTGAAAGTGACAGAGATACATTTGTACTGGGGGACTTGCAGAAAACCTTTAGAACACCAAAGAAAGCTAAGAAAAATAATTGAGTGAAGTTTGTTTTATGTTGTATATATACCGGTTGATTTTTTTTAAATATTGTATACAGGATTTTCTGTCTGTAATAATAACACAATTGACTAATATACTCTACAATCATTTTTGTGTCCAGATGCCACATCAAAAAAACTTCACTGTAACAAAATATTGCCTAAAGAATACTGATCTACAAACATTTGTGTGTGATGCCACATCAAATAACTTCACTATACATTGTAGTTTAACATACATCAGATGCTAATTAGTGAAATTTTGTAAATATTCTTTGAGATGATTGTTGAATTTTCTTAATTTACCTATATTATTATTAATCAATGTAACAAGAAATACAATTAATGTTTTATTTTACTTTTTTATTTGATTATATGATCATACAGAGGCACGATTAAAGGGGCTATGTCATGGTGTTGTGCATGTATCGAGTAATCGCTCGTTTAGAGGCTGTTAATTGGATACAAACAGTTAAACTTCCCTCTCTCAATGCTTGATTGAAAGGATTTTCAATATTTTCCCTGGCGACTGTTTATATACACTGTTTGTTAGTCATTTTTGCATATTTGCTTTCATTTTAAGCATCCCACATGGTAGCCTGCTATATGCAGACGTATTTTTTCACTCTCATAAATTCGAAGAAAAAAGTAACGTCTGCTTACCCGAGCGCTTAATTAGTTTCCAATATGCAAGCACGACGTCAACACGTTTCTTTTATTTTTCTGTCCAATCAAAGCCATTGTTAGAATTTTAGTGAATTGGCGCGCCAGTGAACACTCTCCTATGATTGGTCAATGGCAAATGTATTGTCTGAATTCCTTTTAAATGTAACATTACGTCACTTTCCAGGATATGGAAGGTAAAATCGGATTGGTCCATAACACAATGAGGTGTGCATATCGGAAACTAATTAAGCGCTCGGGTAAGCAGACGTTACTTTTTTCTTCGAATTTATGAGAGTGAAAAATACGTCTGCATAGCAGGCTACCCACATGGCCAATATGTTCGTTAGTTCATATCAAAATAAGTGGAAATAGCTCTTTCCGTCCCAGAAAAACGAATGTAAAGCCCTACCATGACACAGCCCCTTTAAATCATTTCTGCCAAGCAATTGAAGATGAGAAAAACATTTTTTTGTTTCATAATGTATATTATAGACCATTTTAATGTTGTTATATTGGGCTGGATCACATGAGAAACTCATGGGCCTGGATGACATAGAACATGTTTTCATATAATTTTCAAATGAAGCCTGCAATTACAAAGCATCAAGATCTGTCTCATCCAAACATATGCTGCAGTTCCACTTCATTATGTGCCTTTAAATGTTAATATCCATTTTTGTTCTTCAACAAATGTCCTTCTTTAGTTTAATTTATTAAGTTGTCAGAGAACATCAAAAACTCTGTGGTGCCGGCCATGCCCTTTTCATGTGATATTGCTCATGGTAAAAACAACATACATTCAATTTGGTAGTTTTCTTATAATACCATTTATTACAGTAAGTTACTGTTCCCACTGAGTTAAATATTAAAGAAGACTTGAAATGGATGATCATGAATTTCTCTTGTATTTCCCTTCCAGAGTATCAAGATTTCCCGGGAGCTTTCAGATATTAACAATTTATAGGATCATATATTTAATTTAAAATTTATCTTGCTTTCCAGGCTTTCCTAGATTCGCTGGATGGTTTTCGAACCAGCTATAGTATATCTGTCTTTCCCTCATTTCCAAGTTTTCCTGGATTTTCCAGGCTTTTCTGGACCTATTTGAGACTTTTTCTCCTTTCCGGGCTTTCCCGGAAAATTTCCCCTGCTTTTTCCTCTGAAAAGCCTGGATTTTCCGGGTTTTTGGTGCAAGGGCAAGTAAAAATATTACCAATATGAAAAAAAACTGTTAAATGAAAAACTAGCTGCTATAGAATCGATGAATTGGGATGATCAAATTAAAGTGCCTATAACCCCAAAAATTATATTTTTTGAATTGAAACTTTAAACCATTATTTAGAACTTAAGGCAAAAATAGGAGGCTAAAACTCAACAGTATTTTTTTTACGGCGTTTCAAAGTTGAGAACCAGAACATGTGGCCGTCAGTTTTCAATTCCCTTTGGGAGCCTGGAGACCAGTGGCCTGTGACGTGTATGTAGTCAGGCGTTCGTTCAATCCCATACAAACGTCTCTTATTTCTGCGACTCTTGCAAGCTCACCACATGATAAATATCCAATGAAATATCACCAAACTTGGTAAATTTACTAATTTTGTTGTGCTCTTTCTTGTGATGGAGTTTATTTCCTATTGATTAGACTATAATAGGACGTTTTTCCTTTTTTAATTCTTTTTCTTATTCAGATTTTCCAACTCCTTTGAGAATACCAAGACAATAGTCTAAATTAAAGGAACAAAGGAAACCGTGCAAAGGATTCTGGTAGTTGTAGTAAAATGCGCCCGATTGACGTCATAATTCCAGGCCCTTACCAAGACTCGCGCTGACTTCCAACTGGAAACAGGAAGCCCAAAACGGGTGTTTTCGCTAACTTTGACACCAGTAAAATCGTCGAAGTTTAGTTTTTTCACTTTCATTTTTTCGAATTCTTTGTCAGGGCGCTATACAGAATAGACGTCAAAAATATTTTTTTGGGGGTTATTGGCACTTTAAGCACATAACCTCAAAAGTATCAAATGGGCTGCAAATGCTATACAAAGCAAGAAATTTAATGGATGACCAAGATGACCAATTTATCGCAACCTTACAGGGTGTCTCATAAGTTCGTGCCCCTACTTTGAACAGATGAAAAACGTAGTTTCCAATCTGTCAGGATTATAAAAGTTTTAGAGTTTATTATTCAATGTCTCTATAGTTTGCGTTTGCAATTTCAGTAGCCTGCATGTCCTCCTTTATTTTTATAACGTTTCTTAGACGTCGTGGCATCGAATGCGACAGTTCCTGCATTGACGTCAAGGGGATAAATCTCCATGCATCGGAGAGCCGCCTCTTTAGCTTCGGATCTCTGTATGTAACCTCTTCCATAATACTCCATAGATTCTCGACTGGGTTAAGATCTGGAGAATTAGCAGGCCAATCAGTTTTTTCGATGAAATTCGGTAAGTTTCGTTAAGTTAAGCTGGTGGAACTTGGCTTTCTTGCGAGCCCCATACCACATCATTCTTTGGATTTGGCAGATGGAATAGGTGCTTAGGGCATTCGTCTGAAAAAAGGAAATCATCCCACTCTTGTGCAGTAAGGTGTTTGTATTTTTTTGCAAACTTCAGGCGAGCTGTGCGTTGTTTTTCTGTCAAAAGTGTTTCTTCTGTCGTCGAATCGGCTTCCAACCTTTTTTATTCATATATCGCCATGCCGTCGCTCTTGGACCAGATAAACCTTTATCCTGTAGATGTTTAGTAATCTTTCGAGTGGAGTTACCTCGTTTGTACTTGGCTTTTTCAATGAAATTTTTTGCTCTTTTGCTCAAGACTGCTGGCCTTCCCTTCTTGCTTTGTCTTCGAACTCTTCTCGACCTGGCCACTTTTTCACCCAACGCTCACTTTTGTTCAATAATTTCGGATTTTTTGTGGTATTTAGAGGATGCATATCTGAAAAAGAAGTCCAAACTAAGGAAAACATTAGAAAACTGAAAGACAACAAAAAGGCGGTAAACGGAAATGCACGCGCGCCACACGTTTTGGCGGGAAAATAAACAAATATCCTTTACATTATTTTGAACTTTCATAAAAGTGTTAAATCTCATGTCTAATATAATTTAGAGGCTTTTTAAAAAAATATAATTCCTTTGACGCGAAAATTGAATAAGATATACGGTTATAAAGTAGGGGCACGAACTTATGAGACACCCTGTATTTTGATTATTGCAGTATTCTATGGGGCAGGTGTTGCATGGGCTGATCAATTATGAAGGCTTCAAAATAGAGCAGCCCATATTGTTACAAGGGCTAACTACTCAGTTAGGTCACATGACTTGCTGAAGCAGCTGAAATGGCGGGAAGTTTGTTTGGGGGAATACAGATAATTTAAGTTTAAAGCCATTTTTCACCACTTATAGCGTGCTAGAGGACATCATTAAGTCTGATGAGAGCTTCAATTCTAAGAACTGAGCCTGTGCCTGATTTTGTGATGGAGAAACAGCCTCATCTGAATAGAACTATTTTTTTCTGCATTCATTTTAGGCCTTTTTACTGAAATGAAATAATGTAAACTGTATAGCTAACTTATGAAAAGAAAGGAGGATTTAGATGAAGTTATTCGTTGTTAACATGCCCAATGCAGTTTAACAGCATCATTTGTCTAAACATTATGGTGTGTGGGAATCTTAGGGCCTAGCTCTTTAAACTTTGTCAGACTGAAACCTCCAAATCAAGTAACCAGTAAAATACGTAAAATTACATATGTGGGCATGAAAGGCCGGTTAAGGATAATGATGTTCAAGTTATTTCACAAAATAGCGATATCTACAGGAATCATTTTAAATGACCTCAGAAGTACATAACTACAATCTTAGCGGTACTAAATCCAACCTGCAATTACCACAACCTAAAACTATTTTTTCTAAAATGCTCGTTCTCCTACCGATGCACAGTCAGCTGCAACCAACTTTCGAATGATGTACATATGTACAAGAACTCAACAGTTTGGCAGCTTTTAAAAAATCCTTAAAGACTGCATGTGATTTTTTCCCTTATGACAGGTTGAGTCTTAAAATTACTAAGTGGACATTGTTATTATTACTTTTATCACAAGTGATGAACATGGCAAATAAGGCGGATGGAGGTGGCGTTATGAGCTCCGACACTAACCTTCAAAAAACGAGCGAAGACCTCCAGAAATGCCTAAAATTCAATAAAAAGCAATCCCAGTTCAAATGGATAGGATCTTTTGATGCCTTAAAGGAATTTTGTACAGAATTTCTGAAAAGCGGAGTTTTTAGTTTCAATGAACGGAGTCAATCAAAACCAAATCTGCGCTAATCACACTAATATAACAACACAACTACGCTGCAGGTGCAGGGAATAGACAGCAAAGAGCTTAAAACTTGTCTGGATCCTAGTCATTTCTAATGGAAGAAGCCGCACGGTCATTGGAGAAAGAACCCGAAATCGCTCCCGAGGTTTCCCGCCATTTTGACGACAATGAAGACTGTCTCCAACCAGCTCCCAATGCTCACAGAACGATTTGACGGATATTCAACGCGAGATTGCCAAAATCTGGTAAGCTCTGAAAAGAACTCCCTCGCCTGAACAGCCTTTGGCAGTGGCAGAGCTGAAAGAAATGAACAACTCTTTGAAATCAACAGTTAGCCGCATAAAACAACAACTAACGATGTCTAAGAAACTAAATGCCTTAAGCAACCGTCACAAGCATCCTGAAAATTCTACCGTGGGCTCGATCGAAAGCGAATCAGTCTTCTCACCACAACTTACGATTACACAAAATGAAGATCAAGCATGGCAGACCATTAAAAGTAAGAAGAAAAACGTCAAAAAGGAAAGAAGGATAAGAAAAAGCGTGAATCAAGTGGCACCAGTGGACCAAGACCTGCTCTCAGCCAGACAACTACCCAATGCCAGTGATCAACAGCAGACCGTTATCATACTCGGTGACTCAATGGTTTCCAAACTTTAGGAATGGCGGATGTCAAACGCAAATATCAAAATCAAAAGTAAGAGCCTTTCCTGGGTCAAAAACAGACGAAATGGCAGATGGTATGAAACCTACAATAAGAGAAGCACCACAAGACATTATCTTGCATGTAGCTACCAATAATCTAAGTTCTGAAATGCCAAACCAAGTGGTGGATTAACATCGTTGATTTATGCTCGATCATTCAACAGAATCTACCAGATTGTCGTATTGCTTTGTCCGAAATTGTCTGTAGATCCGATTACAAAGAGCTTAACTCTAAGGCTAAGATTGTTAACTATACTTTGCAAACATTCTGCAAATCTCGACAATGGTCGCGTCAGTTGTTCCACATGCTAGTAATAGAGTTGCTTAAATTCCAAAGGCCTCCATCTCAATGGTAAAGGGTTATCACAACTAGCTCTAAATGTCAATAACTATATTATTAGGTCTTTTTAATATCAGGTCTTTGAGGGGAAAGGTCTTTTTTGTTGCTTCGTATTTTGTTATCGAACGAATGAATCCTGCTCCTCAGTCTCAGTTAGCTGGACATTTAAATGTGCGCAGTTTAAGATCAGATTTCAAGTTTGATGAGATCAGTATACTAATTTTGGAACACAAATTTGTTTTGTTTGCTTTTTCTGAAACTTGGCACGATGCTAATTTTGTTCGAGATCATTCTTTGTGCATTTCTGGTTTTTATCCTTTTGTTTTTAGGAACAGAGTCGTTGGGTGGGGTGGTGGTGTTGGTCTTTTTGTCTCTGACATATTTTCTATTATTAGACGGTCTGATCTTGAACATGATCGAAAACTTAGAATTACTTTGGGTTGAACTCAAATGGAAAAAAACTTCATATATTTTGTGCGGTGTATTATAGACCTCCGAACAACAGTCAAGATTCTTTATCTACTTTCTTTAATATGCTTTTTCAAGTTTCTCTGGATATGCTTCAGAACTCATTAACGCCTAACTCTATTGTTATCATTCTTCATGACTTTAACACACATTTTAGTCTTTTGTTATGAGAGGATTACGACCCGGGATCTTCACTTCTGGATTCGTTTTACTTTCTTCTTGCACATGACATTACACTGCTACTACGGACTAACTACTGACTAACTACAGACTAACGATATACTAACTATATTTTACATAACTTTTTGGCTTTCTTTTATATTCTCGGACCAGAGAGCATGCCCGCGGGAGCCCCCAGATTGGGTAACTTTTGAGGAGCTCTCCTTTTCTGTTCATAATTTCTACCAAATAAGGTTGCATAGTTTTGACGTTTTGATAAAGTTGCCAATGATGTAAATTTAATGTAAGTACGCACGCTGGTGTTACTAAACAGCCAAACCTACAATCCTGATATCGAGGCCCGGTAGCGCTGTGACTTTCATTCTGTGCTCCCGTAGTATATATATGTAATTTAATATTTTTGTTTTTCTCGTATGTAAATTAAAGAAGTTGACCTTTTACTGTTAAAACTACTCATTCATGTAACACACGTTTACAATTTAGTCTGCTGTTCTGTTATACTGCAGGTTCCGAGTACTGATAGATGATTGTCTCGATGTTTATATTTATCCCATATTATAAGTTGTATCCTGTCCATCCTGTGATGGAGCTATCACTATATTTCTCTACTGTTCTTTCTACAGTCTACCTTGCAGCTCTTTATCGCAGCTCGCTGCCTCGTGGCTCTTTCAACGTGGCTGTCCTCTCTAGAAAACCTCTGGAAGTCATGTTAATTGTATTTGTGGTCAATTCGTGTGCCTCTGTGTAACTTTATCGGCTGTTCTTGTTATACAATTTTGCTGCTCTGAACAAAAATAAATAACGGCCTGCAGATTTAGACTAGCGCCTGCCACAGGCAGCCAGAGTAATTATCGTCCAGTCTCCTTGTTGGCATGTTTATCTAAACTTTGTGATAAAATAGTATTTATTCGTCTTTACAAATTTCTTATTGACATTGGTTTTCTTCATGATTTTCAGTCTACCATTAATCACTTAATTTATATTTGTCATCAAATATATAACGCTTTGGAAGAAGGTCTAGAGGCCAGAATGGTCTTTTTAGACATCAGCAAGGCTTTTGACAAAGTGTGGCATAAAGGCTTGCTTTATAAATTAGAATCCATCGGTATTCGTGACCCGTAATTAAGCTGGATTAAGTCTTATTTGACTGATAGGAAACATCCGTTGTTATTGAGGGTCAGTATTCAGACTGTACAAGGATCAAAGCTGGTGTTCTACAAGGATCCGTTCTAGGCCCTCTTTTGTTTTTAATTTACATCAATGATATTATTCAGAATATATCCTGTCAATCGTTTTTATATGCTGACGACACTTCTCTGCTTGATATAGTAAGTTCTCATTTAGGTTCTAATCATAAACTCTGATCTTGCCTAAATTTCTTCTTGGTCATCTAAGTGGCTAGTGACCATGAACGCTTTCAAGTCTAGGTCTATTGTTTTTTCTTCAAAGCACGTTAAACAAATTCACCCCCCTTGTATCATGGACAGGGAAGCTGCTAAAGAGATTAATAGCCATACGCATTTGGGTCTCACTTTCACTTCCGACCTTTCTTGGAGCAAGCACATTTCAGTTATCCATTCAAAAGCATTTAAGAAACTAAATATTTAAATTAAACAGGCCAATTTTGAACATTTTGTACAAAATTAATGCCTTGTTAGATCTAACTTGGAATATACCGACGTGATTTGGGACAGTAGCACTGAATCGGATTGTCAGCTGTTAGAAGACATTCAACACAAAGCAGCAAAAATAGTCACAGGCACAATGAAAGGAACCAGTCGTCAAAGTATATTGCAAGAACTTGCTTGGGAGAGCCTGAGCTCTAGAAGGTATCAACATAAATTAGGTATATTTTACAAAAATTAATAGTAATCTTTTCTACATGGTCTTCTTCCCGTATAGTGTACACAATCTCGGTATCCTCTGAGGTCTGGTAATGAGTTTTGTCTAATGCCCGTGAGAACAAATAGATTTGCAAATTCTTTTTTCCTTCTACTATGAAATGTTGGAACAATCTTGATACAGTCTTGAGAAACCTTGGTAGCCTCCTTGACTTCAAACATAAACTTAAGAATTCTCTTTTTAATCATAAATATAACAAACTGTATGTTTCTTCTAAAAGGTATCACGTTTAAGGTTAGGTTCCCACAGCTTGAAGGATTATTTATATTGTCTTAACTGTTCTAATTCTCCTCTGTCATTGTGGTATTGAAACAGGAAAACATTTCTTTTTAGTCTGTCCCAACCATGCTGCCCTGAGAGTGTCGCTCTTTGCCTCGGCTGCTCGCCTTTTAGGTAATACTTGGGTTGAAGCTACTGACTCTCAAAAGTACGCTCTTCTTATTTATGGGCCTAGTGATATTTCAGTGACTTTTAAAACTAAATCTCAGTTTTTTCGTAGAGTTCAAAGTTTCATTATTGACACTGGGAGATTCACTGCTTCAACCTAATTCTTGTTAAGTATACTCTTTCTTTTTCTATATTGTAGGCCATTCTCGAATTTCTATGTAAACCCCCTTGATGAGCGCACAGTAGTGCTGCTCTTGGAGTGAACGTAGTGAGAAAATATGTTTAAATAAAAAGATATAAAAAATGCAATGTTAGAGTATGTGATATTGAAGTGTTTTAAGGAAGATTTATTTCAAGTAATTCCACATTTTATTACAGCGACTATTGTACATTATATCTTTTAATAATATTTATTTAATATTTTCCTCAATGATCTTGAAATCAACCACGATTCTACCATAATTGCTCCTGTTTGGTAAGATTCTGATATGTCGATTGATTTGGTCTGCCAATTTCTGGACTGGACTAATCAGAACTCTGTCATGCATGTAACCCTACCAAGTGTAAGGAGCTAGTATTCCATAAGAAAGGTAATCTAGACGCTTATCCGATTATTACGAGTATATATACCCCAATGCACAGAGCTCACTATATTAGGGGCTACTTTTCAGTATAACTGTAGATTCACATCACAATTTAAAAGTAAGCTTATCAGGGCTAATAAGTATCTGTTAACACTTAGATCCTTGCGGAAGGAAGGATATTGTCAGTCTGAAATTGATCATTTTGTTTGATTTGTCTTACCAAATATAACTTATGGCCTATCAGTCTATGGTGCAGCCGAAGCTAAACTTACTACTATTCAACGCTCCTTAGATCGCTGTTTTAAGTGTAAATTCGTTTCTTAGTCCATCAAGATAGAAAGATTTTTAATAAAGTAAGGAGACTAGCTATACATCCACTACATAAGCTTCATAAATTCAAAGACACTAAGTACAACCTTCGAAATAAATCAAGTCTGCACCATAAAGCTCTACTAGATTCAAGAATAGTTTTAATAATAGTCTCATTTTTAAATATATTTTGGCTGTTTGACATATGTATACTTTCATACATTTTATTGTCTGTTGTAGTAATATTAATTGTAATTAGATTTAGCATATTTTAAATTATTGTTAGTTAGCTTTTTACCTTAATTTATACTATTTGTAACATATGTATTTTTATCTATGCAATAAAGGCCATTTTTATTTTATAAATTATTATCAAACTCATTAATAATTCATGAAGCAAAAACAAAGGAAATCACCGACCGATAAGTGATCTTTAAATCTCATACAGATTTCGTCCTGATTTACATAAACTTTGGCTTCGATTTTCTCGGCCAAAATAAGTCGTATCGCCAAATTAACTGAAAACATGACTCTCTACATCTAGACGTTTGATAAGTAAGATAAAGAATTTGTGTCCGATCTTTATCCGATTTACAAACTCTCGCTTTCAGCTCGAGTTTGTAAATCGGATAAAGATCGGCCACTCATTCTTTATCTAATACTTAAAATCTAATTTGCAGCAGTTGTAGCAAGTGTCTTTATACCATATTTGGAGCCAATAATCACATGATAAGCATCTTTGAAAGAAAATTCTAATTTTGAAAATCCGACGAATTCAAGTGGAGTTACATAAGTTCAAAGTTACATACATTTACTGCTTGCCCCAATAGTTTTGCACACCCTACAAGATGGCAGAAATTACCTTGGATTGGTCTTTTAAGTTGTGTGTTTAGGATTAAAGTGTTTCTAGTGTATCTCAGATTAAACTCCATCATGGCCATCTTAACTTTACAATTTAGATATCTATTTAATGTACCTGGTCCACTAATAATCTTTGGTTCCCTTGTATTCAACATTGTTCCAATTTGACGGGCCATCAACGTCTTGCCAGTTCCTAAGAAGTAACAATCACATTATTTTATCAACATTTAACGTATTGTATTGTCTTTAGGATTGTAAGGTATATGATACACTTTATTAATGAAATTAAAGACCTGCACCTTTCTTGCATACTTATTCATGATAAAGTATATTTTTAAACACCCTATATGCCAATTGACTTTCCAGTGAGTGCATTAATGTTGTACGTAATATTTCATTGCAGGTATGTTTTTGTTAACTAGGTAAATTAATTTTTACCTACCATAAATATATTTTTAAAAAAATTATTTAGTAAGTTTTATTGTAGTTCACATTTTAATTATTGTGCTGAAACTTGGCATTTTTGTAGCAAACATTCCACTTCTAAATTAGAAAAACTGAATGAACGAGCCTTGCAATTTGTGTATCATGATAAACAAACTCCAAATAAAATATTAGTAGAGAAATCAGGACATACCACATTAGTAAACCAGAGACTTATGAAAATTTTATGTACAGTATTTAGGTCACTGAAACGTGAACATGCGCCAGTGTCCATATCGGAATTACTCAAGTTAAGGATAAGTACATGTAGCTATAATTTAAGGGGCAGCACCATTCTTAGCATATCTAAGGTTAAATCTACCACATATGGCCTGAAATCATGGAGATATACCACTGCAAAGCTGTGGAACTCTATACAAGACAACCTAAGAAAGCTAGATAACTACAATAGTTTTAAATAATATAATAAAGCTAGATTTTACTGGATTGGATTAGATTTATATAATATCATGTGTGCACTCAACCACTGTCTCGGTATTAGTTTTAATATTGTTCACCTTAGAAATTGGTATCTCATATTTTTAATAATAAATTATTTAGACTTATTTTAGAGTTGTAAATGAAATATATTTAACTGTCTTATTATTATAGAACGTATTTTTATCTAATGTTCTTTTTGTTGTGGCAAACCTGTAAATGAGCTGGGTTGCTCCCATGGGTGCATCCCTTATATAGCTAAGTGTTTTTGACCACGTTAATAAAATTATTGCATTGCATTGCATTGCTTTAGTCGGCTAAAGTGAACAATCTGCACCGTAAACAAGTGGTCGGTAAGTGGTCGGTAAGCAGTTGACTTGATCGCTACGTGTTTGCCTTTTCTTCACTGGACCAAAATACCATTTAAGAACACTTAATACCCTCTTACACTAAGATAGTTTCACAACATCTTAGTGTAGATTTCCAACGTTCTGGGAACAATAAACCCCTTCGTATTATCGATAGTTCTTCACGATCGACCATAAGCGTAATCCGATGCCATTTTGTTTTGACCACATGACAAAATTAGTTACAAGTCCTCAGGTTTGTTACGTTATGCTAATGTATGCTAATTATGTTAATTGCTTATGCTATGCGCTTGCACTCGAGTTGTTTGTTAGCAAGCAGATGTCTCTGCAGACCAGGGTGTGTAGTTATGTTGATTGTATGGATCAATAAAGACATTTAAACAAACCTAAACGTTACAGGGTTGACAAAAGCAGGTCAGGCAGCATCTTCCTGAACTTCAAACGCCGCTAAATTGTTTAGTACTTTCGAGGAAAACATCAACTTTATTAGCAAACTATTGGCAAACTTCAGAGGACTCCCACTCCCAGAACTTGGAACCCTTGGACATTAAAAGTTTAAAAAGAAACTCAAATCACAGCAATCCTGAAGTGGTTGGTAAGTGGTCAGTTTAAAGTGGTCAGCCGACCACTTACCGACCACTTTTTTACGGTGCAGATTGTTCACTTTAGATGGTGTCAGAAGAAAAGTCACACTGAAGTTTCAAGTGAAGAAACAGCAGGAAAACAGGTAACAACGCGCAGTAAATAAGTGTCGAGCGAACAATCGATTTCCCGCCGCCATGCCGGACCCAGAAGTACAAGCAGCTCCAGCCGTTTTACCACCTTCATTCACTAGTAATGTGCCCCTTCCACCGAAGCTAGCGGTAAAGGGCAATTTAGGGGAAAATTGGAATCAGTGGAAACAAATATGGGACACATATGAGCTTGTGACAAGGCTAAATGAACAGCCCAATAAGTATTGAGTCGCAGCCTTTATAACTTGCATTGGGCCAGAAGCGCTCACAATACACAATGGTTTACCGTTTATCTCAGAAGACGATAAGATAGACATTTCCAAAGTCCTAGACCTATGGCAGAAGTATTGCATAGGAAACACTAATGTCATACATGAGATATAAATTCAACAACAGAGTATAAGAGCAAAATTAATCGATTGATTCATACGCCACCGCTTTACGCGCCCTAGCAGAAACACGCGAATTTGGTGCATTAAAGGATCCTAGATCGCATTGTGTGTGGTATTATCGAGAATGGGGTAAGGAGAAAATTACTACAGGAGTCAGTTTTAACACTAGAGAAATGCATGGATCTCTGTCGTGCTGCAGAAGTGACTAGTAAATAAGTCAAGAACATGACTGGAGAAGATGCACCCTCCCCCGATCAGGTCAATTTTGTCAGCAAAAGAAAAACGCCACAGAAAGCCCGAAAATCGAAACCCCCGATTAATGTTGTGATTGATTGTCGATTCTGTGGTCGAAAACATGAAAAGGCAAAAGAAAAGTGCCCAGCATTTGGCAAAATTTGCAGAAAATGTGGAAAAAATAATCACTTTGCAGAAACGTATGAGAGGGACAAAAAGGACCAGAAGCGAGAAAAAGGGGATAAGCAAGGTCAAAGAAAGGTCAACACAGTAGAGGAAGTAGAAACCTCCTCAGAGGAAGATCTACTGTCAGTGACATTTGATCGAATTGAAACACACTGTTTCAACGAAGCAAAAACCAAGTTTGAGACTAAGATAATAGCCCCAATGGAAATTGCAGAAAAACGCATAAATATGCAAGTAGATTCTGGTGCTTCATGTGACGTTTTACCGAGCAAGCATCTGCCACAAAGCGCACGCATTGAGAAGTGTAAAACAACCTTAACAATCTACTCCAAATCAAGTATGCCCGTCCTGGGTACTGTAAACCTAAGCATAAAAACCCGAAGAATAACAAGAAATACTGGGCAGAGTTTGTCGTTGTAGAAGAAGAATATATGCCTCTCCTCGGCTCGAGGGCCACACAACAAATGAAACTGTTAGTGGTCCAACACGAA
This sequence comes from Actinernus sp. WN-2022, assembly GCA_030867875.1. Lineage (NCBI taxonomy): Eukaryota > Metazoa > Cnidaria > Anthozoa > Actiniaria > Actinernidae > Actinernus > Actinernus sp. WN-2022. The sequence continues at coordinate 53,822,589 of JAOWCC010001634.1, forward strand.
AACATCCTAACCGTGGCAGAGAAAGAAGATAACGGCAAGGCTTTCATGCCTTTGGCTCCACCAGAAAATGAACCTGGAACAATACCAGGATGTATTCCAAGATCTTGGTAGAATGTAAGGCAAAGTCCATCTAGAAGTTGACAAGAGTGTAGCACCAACGGTTATGCCGCCACGCCGTTAGCCTGCTATGCAGACGTATTTTTTCACTCTCATAAATTCGAAGAAAAAAGTAACGTCTGCTTACCCGAGCGCTTAATTAGTTTCCAATATGCAAGCAGACGTCAGCACGTTGTTTTATTTTCCTGCCCAATCAAAGACATTGTTAGAATTTTAGTGAATTGGCGCGCCAGTGAACACTCTCCTATGATTGGTCAATGGCAAATGTACTGTCTGAATCCCTTTTAAATGCAACATTACGTCACTTTCCAGAATATGGAAGGTAAAATCTGATTGGTCCATAACACAATGAAGTGTACATATTGGAAACTAATTAAGCGCTCGGGTAAGCAGACGTTACTTTTTTCTTCGAATTTATGAGAATGAAAAAATACGTCTGCATAGCAGGCTACCACGCCGTGAGCCACTAGCTGTCAAAGGAAAGCTCAAAGATGAATTAGTACGTCTTGAAAGAGTACAAGTTATCACCAAAGTGGAAGATCCCACAGATTGGGTATCCTCTATAGTAGTGAGACCAAATTGGAAGATCAGGGTCTGTCTTGATCCTCAATAACTTAATAGTGCACTCAAGATAAGTCACTATCCGCTGCCAGTTATAGAAGAGATTCTACCGGAACTGTCAAAGGCCAAAGTCTTCACCAAGGCAGATCTTAAAGAAGGTTTTCTTCAGGTCGAGCTAGACGAGGAATCAAGTAAATTAACTACGTTCCAAACACCCTGGGGAAGATAGATGGCTAAGAATGCCATTCGGGATATCGCCAGCCCCAGAACTGTTTCAGCAGAAACTAGATCAAAACCTAGAAGGGTTGAAAGGAGTGTATAAAATTGCTGATGATCTACTAATCACTGGACAAGGCAAAGATACACAAGAAGCAAACGAAGACCATGACCGAAACCTGAAAAGACTGCTTGAAAGGTGCCGTGAAAGAAACATCAAGTTGAATAAAGACAAATTCCATCTGAAGTGCACTGAGGTCACGTTCATTGGACATCTGCTAACAGGAGATGGTCTGAAGCCTGACCCGAACAAAGTCAATGCAATACGAAACATGGACAAACCCACAGATGTACCTGGCATCCAGAGACTGATAGGCCAAGTCAAGTATCTGTCTAAGTTTCTGAATGGTCTTTCAGAAATGATGCTGACATCCCTACAGAAGGCCAAGGAGATGCCTCTAGCAAAGGAATTGGCTTCGTCCTCATGCAAGAAGGTCAACCGGTCACCTATGCAAGCAGAGCACTAACTCCTACGGAACAGAGATACTCACAAATTGAGAAAGAACTCCTCGCCCAAGTCTTTGGATTAGAGCACAATCACCAACATGTCTATGGAAGACAAGCCTTTGGTCTCTTCCTGTATATCCAAGAAGCTGTTAGCCGCAACCCCAGAGCGACCACAGAGACTGCTAATGCGCCTTCATCAGTATGATGTAGAGATTCGATACAAACCAGGTCGTGAGATGTACTTAGCGGATACACTATCAATAGCTTGTAGTGATCAGAAACAGAAGTAGAAGTAGAACACATTCACGATGTTAACATCCTATCCATCGCAGAACCGCAGTTACAAGAGATACGACAAGAAACTGCAAGAGACCCAACCCTTCAGGCTCTCAAGAAAGTAATATTGGAAGGTTGGCCAGTTCGTAAGGAACTTACTCCACCCGAAGTACATGTATACTTCACCATAAGAGACGAATTAGCAGCCCATGATGGCGTAATCTTCAAAGGATTGAGATGTGCAATCCCAACAAGCCTCAGAGGTAAGATTAAGGACAAGATCCACAGATCGTACACCGGCATCCAAAGTAGTCCGAGAAGGGCTTGAGAGGTTGTTTACTGGCCAGTAATGAACCAAGAACTGATAGACCACATTGGAAACTGCAAAGTGTGCAATACATACCAACCTCAGCAGCAACAAAAGGAACCACTAATCTGTCACGAACTGCCACACAGTCCATGGGAGAAAGTAGGATTTGACATATTTCTACTAGAAGAAAAGAGCTACTTATGCACACTCAGTAGACTATTACTCTGTTTACTTTGAAGTAGATCGTCTGGAGGACAAGACAGCGAAGACCGTTGTCAAGAAGCTGAAACGACATTTCGCAAATCATGGAATCCCATGTGAGTTCCTAGAGTGACAATGGACCTCCATACAACTCCAAGGAATTCGAAGAATTCGGGTCCTCCATACAACTCCAAGGAATTCGAAGAATTCGCCAAGTTATATGAGTTCGAAAATGTAACAAGCTCACCTAACTACATTGTATGCACAAAGCAATGGTCGTGTGGAGAATGCCATTAAGACGGCCAAGCGACTAATGAAGAAGTCAAAAGACGCAGGCACTGACTTCTACCTAGTGATATTAGATTGGAGGAACACCCCAACAGAAGCAGTTGGAAGTTCACCTGCTCAACGCCTGTTCGGAAGACGAACTAGGACACTCTTACCTACAGCACAAGGACTACAGAAGCCAAAGATAATCGAAGATGGAAGAAACAAACTACATCAAAGAAAAGAAGTCCAAACTGAATACTATAACAGGAATGCGAAAGAATTACCAACTCTCACAGCTGGAGATACTGTGCACATGTATCCAAACCCAGGAGATAGATCAGGAAATGGACAAAGGTTAGAGTAGAACAACAAGCAGACGTGAGGTCATACACAGTGAGAACTGAAAACGGCCGAGTACATCGGAGAAACAGAAAACACCTCAAGAAAAGTAACGAACCGTTCTACCCAGATGCAGCTGAAACCGAGCAAACACGGCTACGGAATCCTTGAACAACCAGAGGGTCAACGGAAGATCCAACAAGACAAACCACCCTCCACACCGATCGAAGACAAAGCAGCTAGTAAACCCACAGAACTGATGCAGAAAGAAGAGCCACCAGAAGTAGCAGCTGAACCTGAATCCCAGGGTACACGGAGTGGAAGGAAGATCAAGAAGCCATCGTATCTGAAAGACTATGTCGAGAGGTGATAAGTCATCAAGTTCCCTATGTCACTTACATTTAAGTTTAGAGACATATACACCAAGGCCAAAGACAAGTTTGTTTATTTCATTAGATATTACCAAATGGACCATAAACTTTATTACATTTTACTTTTCTGTCATCGAAGGAAAGATGTGACGTTATGCTAATTTATGCTAATTATGTTAATTATTTATGCCATGTGCTTGCACTCGAGTTGTTTGTTAGCAAGCAGAAGATGTCTCTGCAGACCTGGGCGTGTAGTTATGTTGATTGTATGGATCAATAAAGACATTTAAACAAACCTAAACGTTACAGGGTTGACAAAAGCAGGTCAGGCAGCACATCTTCCTGAACTTCAAAGGCCACTGAATTGTTTAGTTACTTTCGAGGAAAACATCAAATTTACTTTTACACTCCCGGAACTTGGAACCCTTGGACATTAACAGCTTAAAAAGAAACTCAAATCACAGCAATCCTGAAGTGGTTGATAAGTGGTCAGTAAGTGGTCAGCAGACCACTTACCGACCACTTTTTTTACGGTGCAGATTGTTCACTTTAGCCGAATGTATTAGTTTCATTGACATTTGTAGCTTAGTCCTATACTTATATAACTTGTAATCCTAGAATAAAGAAAGACACCTTTTACCTAGGCTCGGTTTCAGCCGTTAGGGTGTTGTATTTAGTATTTAAAGTAATGACTATTTATATCTAGTTGTAAGAAGCTTAATTCTTTTTTTGTCTTGTATGCCAACATGGCTAGTCTGAAAACGAGCTCTGTTGATGTTGACTACCGTGTATAAATAAAGTTAATTATTATTATTAATGTTCTCAGTCATTCAGAGCAGTGTTGTAATAAGATGGCTGGATTCAAGGTTCTCAAATTCAAGTCAAGGTAATACAAGACGACTGGTGTAAACTAAGTACTAGACTGTACATGCATGTTGTAGCTCTCACCAGGTGGCCCATGTAGGAGTATGCCTTTGACATGCTTGAGACCTGAATCACAGAGAAACAGGAAAAGAACAATAAGAAACCTGAGGTACTGTTGTACCTTATACAGTATCTTCTGCTCTAAAATTAATAAGCACCCTTTGTTCTTTTTGCATGGATTTTTTTCTATCATACATGTACAATGTACGTGAGATACCTGTGAGTGCAAGACAAGCAATACAATACTTTATAAAATAAACAAGCATTCCTTTATTGTATTTTTAATAACATAAACATCAATGTTAATTTTAAATATCCCCAGCACCTTAGGGTGTTCAGTTAATATACATGTACTGCAAAGTTCTTTCAGTGAAGCAGAAATGCAATGTAGAACAACTGGCCTACACCACAGACTACTGCTTCTAGCTAGAGCACCATGCACAACTTGAAAAACAAACTCACCCATCTTTTGAACAACATCAGCTGGAAACAGCCTTGTTGCAAATGCCCTTCTAACGATGTTTGAGAATTCCTGTATAAGAATGAAACATGTCTTGGACTTCCAGTATGCATGTGCAGACAACACCTAATTACTTTAGGAATTTCTTTTTTCCCTACTATCCAGGCTAAATAATACATTAAAATCAGACTTTGTACCACTTTGAACCTACAAAAAGGGTGTATCATACCTTGTCCAGTCCCCCTATGCCAAGTTTTGTAAAATCCCAGTCTTTGCTGATGATAGACTGATGGCTTGATTTCCTTAAATTAGAATGAAATAAACATAGTTTACATGTAATAATACCATGATTGCCTTGGAGTATTTTTTCTCCAGGGTACGTTTAAACCACTAAATTTAGTAGACAATGGTGTCTTCATGGTCTTACTAAATTTCCTGGTGGAAAAATTAGAAGACAATGCAGGCTGGACATGAGGGTCAAAAACATAAACTCTTGCTCCCCTCTGGCAAGACTATCCCTGCACTCCCGGGTGGAAAAATTAAACCCAAACTGACCTGTCTTCATCATTACCTTCAACATAACCCATGTGGGATCACCTATTTCAATCTGCACATTCTTCTCTTCATTTCTCAAACCCGCTTCTTCCATGTGGGATACTTAAAACCATAAACATGGCGTCAAACTCCATGCAATGTGCTCGTTGAATATTAATTTTAGTCAACCACATAATTACATTGTATTTTAGTGTTATTCTTCTTAAAAACAACATGCTTGTCCCCAGGGGAAGCCAGGGTAATTCAATCAAGCATGAAACAAAACGTTTTCGAAAGCAACTCAACTACGACATCTTTAGTTGAGGCAGAGAAAACTAAACTTCTCAAAGATTTGTTCCATTCCTCGGCAATCATGGCATTACAAACGTATACTATGACAATTTGGGAAATTAGTGATTAAATTTCCCTTCAAGCCTCAGGAGAGTTTGTAAAAGTCCCTCAGCCAAAGCGACCTTGAGACTTCTACTCTCCCTTGGCTTGCGGGGAAATGTAATCACTAATTTCGCTCTTGTCATGGTTACAATTGTACATAATGATAAATTTATTGCTAACATTCAGGGTTTTCAATAAGAACCAGCAAAGTTCAGTGTACTCGGGATATTTGTGCTGCTTACTTTACCCAGACAATGTAAGGATGTTTATTGAAAAGAATACGACTAGAAGTAATCATAGATTATCAAAGTGCATTCAATATAAAAACATTTATGAGAAAGGATTGACCTTCCTGTGGTAACACAAAATACACACTCTTCAGAGACTGAAAGATTTCAACAGACCCAAATACTATTTATAACTCGGTTTATAAAGAAAGTAAAGAAACAACACATTCATAACTGTATGCATGTTGCAAAGGCCCTGTTAAATTGTATACCCTGCCTTGAACTGCATGAGAGAATGAAAAAAGTATAAAAGTATAGAATATTTAAAGGAGTAACCTCCTAGCTTGCTATTATTATATGACCAGATTTTATTTCAATTTTAAAAGTCAAAGAAAAAGTCCCATCTGCTTAACTGAGCGGGTAATTAGCTTACAATATGCAATGGACCTTTAGAATTGTGTTGTGTAAAAGGACCAGAAGTAGTACACACTTTGCTCAGGCTTTGCAATTGGTAAATCGTACCTACAAACGTTTTAGACAACAATGATTGAAGATACGTTTACATTTAATGCAGGCCTGGAGATCAAACATCAAAGAACATCTCGACAAAGCTCTCAATGTGTTGGAGTAGCTCTCAACATCGAAGTACGTCTCACAGCGAAGCGAAACCAGCAGGGCCAAGAGTTCTTACATCTAAGAACGTGTCACGATGAAGCGAAACTAACTCTAAGCGAAAGTGACGAAACCAACTTGAAACCAAACAGCCAAGAACGAAGATGCCATGATGCGGTAAATAAGTGCGTGTGCATATGTACACCAGAACAAGGTTCTTAAACATATCCGCATGGCCCAAATATATCAAATACTACCACCAACATGACCACAGGGAGTCCAAAGCAATATTTAAGTATGCGTTCTCCTTCGTCAAACACAAAACGGGGAGTGATCTCCAGCTATGTCACAGAATGTGCCAGTCATGTGAAAACTTATTGAAAACCCTTACAATAAGTCAGTTTTATTCAAGTACACACATGGCACATGCTTATCTCATGCATCTGGTTAATCCCTTCTAAACTGGGCATGCATGCTGTGTGCATGCAGATCTGCATGCATGCATGCAATATCACTTTGCAATTGCATGCACAGTCTGTCACTACACATGTACATGCATGCACAGTGAGTACATGCATACACTGCCACTATGCATGCATGCACCATTATTGTGCAGATAATAATTAATAGCAATTATATTAGTACAGGTAATCAAATGGGGACGAGTGAAACTAGGGATACATTTTAAGCGTGTTTGTCAAAATCCAAATAATTTCTCGTCTATGGTATTATCCTTGTAATCCTCTTTATGAACTTCTGCACAAGATGAAGGAAAGTGTTAAGACCTTTTCCCTTCCAAGAATAAACACTGAAAGATTTAAAGATGCTTCAGAAATAGGTGCTTATTTAAATATATCTAATAGTGTTGTCATACATAGTTGACCAGGTTAGGGTTAGGTTAGGTTTGGATAACAGTGCCACTGCATCGTTTAATTCTTACCTTTCAAACCGTGTACAAGTTACATCCATTGGAAAATGTATCTCAAGCCCCAGTGCCTCAGGGCAGCATATTAGGTCCTTTACTCTTCCTTATCTACATGTATGTCAATGATTTACCTACAATACTATACACCAGGCGGTGTGTGCCACAAGATTTCACAAGTTTTGACCAATCAGCGAGCTCTTTTAGAGCAAAAGTCTTGGTGTCGAGAATGCAACATTTGGTCAACTGAGTTTGCTAAATCTATCCATATTTAAGGTCTACTTTTGCCTATTTTGAAAAAGAGTGTTTCGGAAAGTGAAAAGAGACCTGTATGCTGTGTCATAGTAAGAGCAACCATTTGCTTTTAAGCTATTTCCATTCATGTTCTCATATGAAGCCGCCATGTTTTGTTTTCAAATTTCACACGAAATGAACTACTTCAAATTCGCTGTACTTATCATCTTTGATCATTCTGTATGGATGTGTAGTTAATCCTTCTTTTAAAATATTGGGGTCTACCCGGATCTGCTCCATCTGGTTTCCGTGGTAAAAGCAGATGAAAAGATTGTCCTACCTCAAGCTGTACCATTATTTTGTATATATGCTGGACAGGCACTCGGACACTTGCAGCACACACAAACAAAACTGAAACTTTCACTAAGTGATCACAGGGAAATTTCTGAAGTTTTTCCCCTTTCTCTGTGCCTTTCCTTATCAAATATGTGCAATAAATACGGGTATTCAATAACTAAGGTACAATTACGAAATCAGAATCTTGGGATACTTTTTGGCAGCTAACATGTTCGACACTCCATCGTGTCATACCAGCAATGGGCTTTCCCACAAATTTACCCATGATACTGTGCCAGCTGATAACGCACACCGCCTGACTATACGCTGATGATACCTAATCTACTACTCTGCAAAATCGGCCCATGCAATCGAAGTCAACCTGAATAGTGACTTAGAAGTAGTTGTTCACTGGCTTGGTCATAACCTACTCACCCTCAATTGGGTCAAATCTAAATCCCTATTGTTTGGAAGCAGACGTCACCTAATAGTCTTTCTATATGGTATCCATTACTACATGTATCAATGAATGCCAGGTATCCTGACTAGATTAGTTTCACTATTTTCAGGATACCTCCCACTTTTTTTAATTCTTTTATTATTTGTTCAAACAAAGTCTGAACCTGAGTGGAAAAAAGAATTTTATTATTATTTTATGTTATGTTATGCCCTCTTGGACGTGTAAACTCATTCAAATATTTAGGAGTAATTCCTTAAGCGAGGATCTAACTTGGAGCGATCATGTTGAAAATCTTATGTCCAAGATGAACCAGCGCATTGGTCTGTTAAAGAAGAGTGAAGCACCTATTACCAACCGATGCTTGCCTGACATTATATAACACACTTATCCTCCCTTTATTTGATTATGCAGACATTATATGGTGGGACAAGAACAACATAACTTTGATAAACACCCTTCAGGTACAGCAAAACAAGGCAGCCATGTTAATAATAGACAAACCCATGCGCTCTTTTTGGTGACCTCAAACTGGAAACGTTTATGTGGACGAAGCCATGCATATTGATGTATCTTCATTTTTAAATGCCTGAACAACTTTATTGATTCAAACTTTGAACCAGTGCATAATAGTAATTTCCACCAATAATATAATACCAGCAATAAGACCAGAATACATCTACCTAGAGGAAAGACAAATTGGGGGAAACATAAACTAACTTACCGTGCTGTGAACAATGTTAATAACTTAGATTCAGATTTTTATAATATCAAGTCACTCTTGCTGCTCAAACTTAAATTAAGTAAATTATCTTTAGCTTAACTTTTAACTGTAATCCTATACATATTATTATATTATTATAATCTTTTTACATTATTCATAACTTGTAACTGTAATCCTATAACACATATAAAATTATATTTAATTTACAGGGCCACTCTGGAAAACACTTGGCTAACGAGTGCACCCTGTGTAAATATAATAATTATTATTATTATTAATGTGATATCATAACTTAATTACATGTACTACTTTACTCACCCCTTAGCACTTCCACTTAAGTTTAGCACTGAGCCCTAAGAAAGGAGACACATCACATTAGCACTGAGCCCTAAGAAAGGACACATCACATTAGCTAAGTCATTAAAGTTATTGTTAAATATTTATTACAGTGCAACTACAGTAACCACTTGGACAACAAGAACCAATCACATTGGAGAAGGAAAACAAAGCAATCCAACTTATGGCTACTTTGAACCAATCAGTGTCGATTCCAAGACAACAGCATTTTGACTTGCTCAAGCCTCAATCCAGTAAAAAGGTGAATAGGCCTTTTGCATCAATTGATCATGTGACGATTTTCCCATAGCAACGCCTGTGTGGAGGGCAAGCCATTCTAACATTCCTTGACAACAGAGAGAGTGTGGGAGACGCCAGCGTGAAACCTCAATACTAGAAGTTCTGCCGGTTCCTTTGTTATTCGTTTTCAGCCCAAATTTATCAGAACTATTTAGCTTTAAATCTTATAGTTCAGTGTTAGAGGATTTTAAGAGTCGTAAGACGATCAGAAATAGCTTTCTGAAGCCAAAACCGAAACGGACTCTGCGAGTTACTCGCAACATGATGGTGGCCTCAACACTCAACAAACAACAGCCGGCGCCAGTAAGAAGCTGACTTCGGGAATGTACGTTTCTTCCACGCTTTAAATCGTCTTAATGTTCTAGAAAAATTATGTGATGACAGGAGAATGATGTATCTGTTACTCTACCATAGCCGAGGAGATGCTAGGAGACGCTGGTGTTGTATGAATTGGAACGTGTTACAGGCTACAGGGATATTATAAACTGATGTACGAATAACAACTTGATATAAATTGTTGAGTAGCTGGTTTTCCTATGTGACAGGTTCTCTTTTTTTTTCAAATCACCAGCAACACTAGAGTCTGTAATCTTGAAATAAAGCCCCTCGTTACTTCGAATTTTGATGATCCACTGAGACCTTAATCCCATGTCTTTACCGGGAAATTTTTGCAATGAAAGGAAAGTCCATCATTGTAGCGTGAATCACCACTGCATATTTGTGGCACACAACAGTGGTAGTGCGTTCCAGTTTATACAACACCAGCGTCTCCTCGGATATGGTAGAGTATTAACCGCCTCACTGGTTAGCTCAGTTGGTAGAGCACGGTCTAGAGTGCGAGAGGTCAGGGGTTCGAATCCCGACCGCGTCCTTGGGCATGGACGTATAGGCCATTGGCCTAGTCTCCTTCCTCTTCTAATCTATATGAGGCGGACGTGAAAGAACCTGTTGTGTTATTTCGAGAAAGAGTAGGGGATCGTCTCCCGACACAACAGCCAGGTATTCTCAGGTACTAACAATCACTCATGATTGTAAACTGCACGGCAGCACATTGCGCCACAATAGCAGTCCGTATCACAAAAATAAACTTGTGAAGCGCATTTGAATATATCCATATAGAATTTGCACTATATAAATGAATACCTTTATGTTTTATTAAATAGATAATCTCCTGTTATCAGATAATTTTCCTAGAACATAAAAACGATTTAAAGCGTGGAAGGAAAGTACATTCCCAAAGTCAGCTTCTTACCATCTGTTGAGGCCGCCATCATGTTGCAAGTAACAATTCATTGCAAGTAGCAATTCATACAACACCAACGTCTCCTAGCATCTCCTCGGCTATGGTAGAGTAACAGATACATCATTCTCCTGTCATCACATAATTTTTCTAGAACATTAAGACGATTTAAAGCGTGGAAGAAACGTACATTCCCGAAGTCAGCTTCTTACTGGCGCCGGCTGTTGTTTAAAATCCTCTAACACTGAACTTTAAGATTTAAAGCTAAATAGTTCTGATAAATTTGGGCTGAAAATGAATAACAAAGGAACCGGCAGAAAATGGCTTGCCCTCCACACAGGCGTTGCTGTGGGAAAATTGTCACGTGATCAATTGATGCAAAAGGCCTATTGGACAACTACAGTCAAAATCTTTTGAATGAAGAAAATCACTTGGATATGCTAGGATTTTAAGTTGGAATTATTATCATTTCATTTTTTTGCTGATGACACCAATACCTGTGATAGTATTTCTGAACTAGAAACTGTAATTAATGAAGAACATATCAGTTAACTTAAAAAACTAACGATATGCTAATTACTTCAACTAGGAAAAAAACTAATATCTGTATTGCTAGTTGGCTTGTAACATCAAACAAAAAGATACATTAACCCTTTCGCTCCTGAACCAGCCATAACCGGCCAATATGAAGCATGTACCTGGAGAAAATTATTGCGTCAAACCTAGACATGCTGGAAATACGATGTTGTGATATTATTTCAAGGGATGAATAACTTCAAAGTGAGAGCTACAACGGGGATCGCTTGACTGTCCCACTTTGGAGAAAAACGCATTTGTTTTGGAGATCGTTGTTCGTTTCTTCCATTTTCACGAATTTTGAGGAGCTGAAAATCGGCTCAAAAAAACCTTCCCATTCGCACTTGAAATCAAGAGCAAATACAAAATAACCACTCAGTCGTTAAAGTACCTTATTTAATCTTTCCAACCAGCAGGTTTGTTTGCACAATTAACCACACCAAGCGACAGTGAACCATGCCGATGTTTACACTGCATTTCACTCGACCACATTTTCCTGCTCCCACCTCCAATTGCATGCTGGGTAATCAACAACAAAATTACAAGGGGACCCCCCTCTGGGACTCCTGTATATTTTTTTTAATAAGTCTTTTACCCCTACAACCAAGAGCGCTGATTTTGACTCAAGCCGTTGCTTTAAAGTGACAAAAACACATCCTAATAGGTTGAGCAGGGGTAAAAGACAACCAACTGAAGGATTTCAAGGATTTCAGTGAAGAATTATTTCGTGTGTCTCAAAGCAGAAAAACGCTGTGAAACCCCTCACAAAGCCTACTAAAAGCAAGCCAAGTACTTTACAGCCATCCTCAGACTTAGTGATGTCCCTCTAGCTCTCTTGCAGTGGCTTATTTGTCCAAAATTAGAGCAAATTTCATTGGAAAACCTACAGAAGAAACCATACTCACTGCCGCCGAGTCCGTAGAATTCTGCCGAATGGCATCATGGAGAAAGTCTGAGCCCTTGGTTTTAAAAGTCAGCAGTATTTAACTAGCCCGGGCTAGCCAAACTGGAACTGAGGGGGAGGGTTGAGTTAGCACCCTGCATTTCACCAATTGAGCCAAAACACGCCCGGGAGTGAAAGGTTAAATATCTAGGTATTAGATTAACGTTTAAATTGGGAGATGCAAATTAAACATGTCTGCAACAAAATAGCAATAAATATAGGGATCATGCACTCACAAATTAAAATATTATATTATATTAATATTAAGACACTTAAACAACTATATTATACCTTAATGTATCCCTACTTGAACTATGGTCTAATGAGCTGGAGTACTGATTACAAATCCAAACTGTCTAACGAAAATTGTATCAATGCAAAACAAGACAGTGTGTCCATAATCCAAATCCATACTACCAGCTCTTACAAATCTTAAAATTAGATACTTTTGATAAATTCATTGCCTGACGAGGGAATTCCACGTTAAATTTCACGTGGAAAAAAACCGATATTGCACAAATCGCGAAGCGATGAGTGCGATATCGGTTTTTCAAGTGAAATTTAACGTGGAATTCCAGAGTTGGGCAATGAATTTTCTTTGAATCCCATAGCATTTAGTGATTTATGAAAATAAATAAAGAATATAGTCAGTTGAGTTGAAAGTTGCTGAAATTCCCACCACGTACCAGGAACCCATTGCGCGGAAAACTAACAAGGGAATAGGAATCAAGCTCAAATTAGACTGAAACTCACACGAGGTTCAACAAAACTGCAGTCGTTGCATGCTCACAAAAGTTTGGTTTTCCGACATCAAAACTGCATTTTTATGCATGAAAATACCTGTATTTTATATAGGTACACTTAATTTCGATCTAATCTTTACCAAGAAAGCGAAAGTGCATTAACTGGAGACAAATTGTGAATGTTTGTGAAAGATTTAGAAAACCGGCGGCCTGTTGAAACCAGTTGTTGATAAGTGAAAATCGAAAACCTGACAAACCAAAGAGCTGCATGCTGCATGCACAAGTATATGCACAAACTTGTAAGTATTAAGTGTTCCTTACTTTATAAGCAAATTACCAAATGTTAATGCTCAAGTCTGTCTCACAATAAATAAGCCTGTTTTTAAACTGTTGAGTGTTCAGTCCACTCGTTTCCAAAATTTTCCTTGTGCCACGATTTTAGTACCGTTCTGTAGCCGTGCTTTTCGTCCTGTTTTTATGTGCCGAAAAATCTGTTTTTGTGCACTAAAAGCTGATTGGCTTATTACTCAAACAACCCCATTTTGATTGGCTCACATGCTAACAAAACCTTTCAAGTGTTGAATAAACCTGTGCAAACATGTTCGGGACCTGTGTAATATACAAATGTATGCTCGCATATATAATTTCTCAAACTCATTAATAATTCATGAGCTCAAAAGCCAATCAGGTCCTCCCATTTTGGTCAGGTGCATGTACCTGGATACACAATGAAACTCCACATGAAAATCTGAGGATGCATCTTGATCTCCAATGAAATGCCAGATCACGGTTGTTCCGATACAGCAGTTAAAAAAAACTGATCAAGACACAAGTAAATGAAAAGAAGGAAATAAAAATCCACATCTGAAGTATGTGTGACTCGAACCTCGCTTGCAACCGGCTGCTAGTCCTTAATGTCTTGTCCACTACACTATCAGTTTGTTTGTAAATAACAATAATAACCCTTGTAGTCTATAATTGCATGCAATAAAATACCAGGCAAACAATACTTTCTAATGATTTATCAATGCAGGTATTGTTTTCGCTTGAGAAGTCATCAAAAACTTGAGTGGGATCCAAACACCTTGAAACAATAACAGCACTAATGGCCGAAGCAGCCTTGTGCTTTCATCTGTTTTCAGTGTTTGGATCCCCTGATACAATACTAGCTCTAACTCTTGTTTTTTATCTATTACATAAAATATGCATTGTATGTTGATACATACATGTATACAGCATGCTTTACCTCTGATCTTTCAAAAATAACTTGAGTATTTCTTGTAATCACTCCAGCAGATACCTGAAAGGTTGGAGAAACAGACATTGTTTATATACATGTATACATATTTCTATGGTATTTATCAAAAATGTCTTCATAAACTACTGTTTATTATTTTGAAGTATCATTATGTCCTTCACTGCATGAGTAGTGATTCTGGTGGACTTGCTATCAATGTTGAGCACGGTTTGCAGGGCAGTAAACACAAGCCTAAATGTAAAGGGACATTATTTAATGTTGGTACATTGTAGCTCATAACAGTCTGGTAAGACTGATAAGGAGACCAACTATTTAACGTCCTGATCTGACAAGACGTTTGCAGTTCGTGAATAAGATTGTTTCACAAAGGCAGCACCTTCTACTCAGTTATTTTAAGACCCTGAGTGTTGGTCCAGCCGGGGTTTGAACCTGTGACCTCCCACACAACAGACCAGAGTTTAACCACTGAGCTAACTAGGACTCCTGAGTTGGATTAATCTGGGTGGCTATGTGCATATCATTACAGATTTTATTTTTAGAAAATTGTAATTTGCCAAGCAAAGGTGGGGACTTCAAGCACCAAGGACCTCCTTGGATAAAGGAGGTAACCCCACCCCAAACATGACAGCAGTTCCACCTGGCAGAATAGCAATTATTGCTTGCTATTGTCAGACAGTTAAGCTCCATAATAGTGCAGAACAGTGTCCCTACCACTGTCTGACTATAAATGTCCATGTACTGATATATAATTTATGTTCAACATACTTTATAAAGTTAAGGTTACCGGATACCTTCAAAGCGAAAAAGATGGGATTTTTTTTTTTGCGCACAGAAATGTAGTTTTAGTAGTAGTGTCTCATATACCAAAAACTCCGTTGAATAAAAATTAATGTCGACGGAGAAATACCAAAAGGAGGTTTTTGACCGGAAGTAAAAGGTTCCGTTTGATTGACAGCAGATCAATATAAACACATGACAAGTGCTCACTCGCCCGTAACGACGGTGTGAAGATATAATATTAAATTTATTTCATATACCAATGTTTACGTTTATTGAGAAACGTATTTCCACACATGATTCCATAATTCCATCGGTTGTTGGCCTTATGCCTTCAAACGAGCAAGCAGGATGCCCTTAGCTTGGAAAACAAAGAAAAAAGAAAAACAAAACAAGGCCAAACAATGCATACGACTACAAAGCCAAATAGGGTTCGTATTTTCACTTTCAGACAGAGTGCCGAGTGGCCCACATCTGAACATGAAGAATTGATAGGAGCCAGCCGAGAAAATATTTGTTTCCAAGAAAGCTTAGATGGAAACGTAAAGTCTGACCGTGACTCTGAATCACTTGAAACTAACACCACGGTCTTAGCTCGCTATTGCCGTGCTGTTTCAGCTGCCTGCAAATCGCTGTCTCCTCTACTAACTATGCTGGCATTCAAGGCGTCTCTAGATCTAGGTGTTCACCTTGGCTTTGTGCCTCCAGGTCTTTTTGTCTTTCCCATTTTTCAAGTCACACAAGAAAACTAGAACAACCAACTATATTAACATTTTCTCGATGCGGCGCGAAGCTTTGATCGGAAATCAACATTGGCGGGAAATCTTGACAGATAGTTGAACTGTGATGAGAAATGATTGGCCAAGAATTCGCTAATTGTTGGAGAGGCGGGGCTTCAGATTCACGCACGACAGACGGCTAGATTTTCTAAAATGCTATTTTCTACGCTTTCGATTTTCAACCAAAATAGAGTTTTAAAAAAGCTCCCAATCAAGAGAAATTTAGTCGATTTGTTTGAAATTTTCACAAAATGTCAATTGATAACTCCGCTGCAAAAGGGTGTCGGAGAATTGGAAAATTCTAAAAATAGAGCTCTTGACGGTGTTTTCCGCAAATCTACTCTGATTATTTTTCGCCTTTTCACGGAGAGCATGATAACTTTTGAACTAAATCGAATTTTGAAATTCCCCGACACCCTTTTGTAATACGATTCCTCTGAAATGCGACAAAGCAAACAGATTTTAAAACTTTAAAATATTTTCGGAGTCGGAGCTTCTGAAAGCCATCTCACTAGATCGGAGAAACGGGATCGCGGAAAATTCGAGATTTTCAAAGAACTCAAAACTTTTTATGTATTCTTGTAGCCAATTTTATAAGCTTTAAAATGATACATGGATGATTTATCTACGATGTTTCTTCGAGGCGCTACATAATTTAGACTGGAAACGCACCCTGAAGGTATCCGGTAACCTTAACAATATAGTGCTGTAGAACAATGACCCTGCTACTGACTGTCTATAAATGTACATGTACTGATATATACATGTATGTACAATATACTTTATAAAGTTAACAACATAGTGGTGCAGAACAGTGCCCCAGTGAGTGCTACTGACTGTCTATAAATGTACATGTACTGATATATATATATATGTATATGTATGTACAACATACTTTTTAAAGTTAACAAAATAGTGGTGCAGAACAGTGTCCCTGCTACTGTCTATCCAACACAGAGTCTATACACTAAACCATAACCTAACCCGGCCTATAATAATAAAGCTTTCAAAGGCATACTGCCTAGACTTCATTAAAACTATGTATGTTTGATTGCTGGTTGGATAAATGCAAAACTTCAACAGGACTTGAAGCTTTCAGTTGCACTTCAATAACAGTAATAAACAAAGTTTTTGACTCACGTTAGTGCTGGTGGGTTTAGATGAAGCTCCAAGCAGACCAACATCAATGACTATAAGAACAGAGAAAAGAATGCTGACTGTGTAATGTGACATGCAATATACTCCAATGCAAATGAAAGTGATCGTACTGTACATCACTTAATTGTTTAGAAGTACCTTCCATGCTCTTGACTACTAAAAGTAGGAGTTTCTTGTCTTGAAAGCTAAAAACTACCTAAAATAACAACAGCTTTTAGCAACAGTATATGTTGACAGACAATAAAACCAATTTGAGAGTACAAAACATGTATAGGAAAATAAAGCATACACATTTTCAAGATCCACACTGGAGATGCTGCAGATTGTGCGCTCAAACATGGAACACATGCAGTGATACGGTGATACAAAGATCTCAAATTTCCTTTTTCAAAGGTTACCTGATACCTAATATTTTATGCATTTTTGTAATGTTTGCAGCCTTTCTGCAGTGCTATGCAGCGTTTTAGTGCACTTTTCGTATTTCTAGTACCGCTGCAGAACCGCTGTCATTGCGATGCTAAATAGCTGCTCTGCACTGTTTTCGTCAGCCAAAATTCGCAGCTGCTGCAGCCAGCCAGTTTGCAGCGCGTTCACAGCGCTGCCTGAAGTGTTTCTGCAGCGCTGCAACAGCGCTGCTCGTTTCGTATGGGTAGTTCTAATATTAATGTCATTTTATAATTCATCTATATATTTAGTAATTCTTATGTGTAGGCCTAAATTACTAGACTTGATATTAATAGTATTATTAATCTTAAATACAAATTAATCATATCTTAATCATTGTTTATTTATATATTAGCATTAGTCGAGCGTTTTTTACATGAGCCTCTGGCTCGATTGTAATGGCAACCTTATTCCACATTTTGACCCAAATAAATTGTATTGTATTTTTCCACCCACGATTCCATTGGTTGTTGGCCTTGTCTTCTAAAAAGCAAGCATGATTCCCTTAGCATGGAAAAAAGCAAAACAAGGCCAAACAATGCATACAACTATGAGTCTTGCAAAACTCGACAAGGGCTCAGACAGAGTGCAGAGTGGGCCACATCTGAACATAAAGCATTGATTGGAACCAGACGAGAGAAGATTAATCATATCTTAATCATTGTTTATTTATATCTTAGTATTAGTCGAGCGTTTTTTACATGAGCCTCTGGCTCGATTGCAATGGACAACCGTATTCCACATTTGACTCAAATAAATTGTATTGTATTTTTCCACCCACGATTCCATAATTTCATTGGTTGTTGGCCTTATGTCTTCCAAAAAGCAAGCATGATGCCCTTAGCATGGAAAAAAGCAAAACAAGGCCAAACAATGCATACAACTATGAGTCCTGCAAAACCCGACAAGGGCTCAGACAGAGTGCAGAGTGGGCCACATCTGAACATAAAGCATTGATTGGAACCAGACGAGAGAAGATTTGTTTCCAAGAAAGCTTAGATGGAAACATAAACTCTGAATCACTTGAAACCAACACCATGATCTCGCTATTTGCAGTATTGTTTCAGACTCCTGGAAATCGCTGTCACTGGCATTCAAGGCCTTTGACCCTTCCTTTGCCATTTAATAGGTGTTTGCCTTGGCTTTGTCTCTCAAGGTCTTTTTGTCTTTCCTATTTTCCAAGTCATGAGAAAACTAGAACCGGTGTACAAGCGATTTCACCACCTCGTTTATATATACGAAAGCTGTGGTTGAGAAAATAGCCGTCACGATAGCCATAAATCTAGTTGACAATGAGAATAAAGCTTTCAGCATTAATTTCGTATTTGTGTTGCAAAAACGTTTCTCAAACTCATGAATAATTCATGAGAATATTACAAAGAAAATCACAAGCGTGAAGGAGTTTTCATATGTGATTGAAACACTTGCACAAATTATACAAACTTTCTTCTCCATTTTCTCTTCAATGGTAAATTCATTGGAGAAGCAATATACAACACTGTCAGCCGTGTTGTATCACATATCCAAACACCTCGAACTGAGTTTAAAAAACTCCGCTTCGCGTCGTTTTTCAAGTTCAGTTCTCAGTGTTTGGATATGTGATACAACGCGGCTGACAGTGTTGTATAAATTACTTCTTCAACAAGTGCAATAAAGTGGTTCAATGTTAAATGCGTAACGTTCAAAAGTTAAAACTAAATAACAAAATAGTCAGACAAAGCAGTCATGCTGAAAGATAATACCGTTAATGCACAAATTAGCCTCACGCCACGGCTGCAAGAGCTCAAGTGACCCAGACAACACTCCTTTTCATACTGAAACCAGTCTTGTATTTAGCGGGGGCCATTTAGCTCCCACTTAAGAAAAAGGAAATTTGAGATCTTAATTTGTATCACTGTATCGGCTAAAGTGATCAATCTGCAGCGTAAAAAGTGGTCAGTAAGTGGTTGGTACGTGGTCGGTAAGTGGTCAGTAAGACAGTGGTTGGTAAGTGGTTGGTAAGTGGTCGATAAGTGGTCGATAAGTGGTCGGTAAAACTGTGTTGGTTATAAGTGGTTGGTAAGCTGTTGACTCGATTGCTACGTGTTTGCCTTTACTTCACTGGGCCAAAATACCATTTAAGAACACTTAATACCTTCTTACGATAGTTACACAACATCTTAGTGTGATTTTCCAACATTCTGGGAACAATATTGATACTGTTCTTCATGCACGATTGATTGCGAATGTTGTACAACTTTAGAATACGTACCGGCCAATAAAACTTGGAAGTCGTAGCTACTGGCTACATACATACCTGCAATTGTATGGTGTAGAGATGGCTATGTGGCTATCCTATACCCCTTGAACAAAAGAACTACATAAAATACCTTGGTGTTCTAATAGAATCTAATCTTTATTGGAAGACACACAGACTATATTACTTTAAAAATAGGTAAAACAATAGGTATAATCTCCAGATTAAGGCATTTTGTCCCTCTCTCCACTCTTCTGAATATTTACCATTCACTTATTTATCCTTACATATCCTATGGTTTAGCAATCTGGGGTCAGGCAGCCCAAACACACCTCAATAAAATCCTACTTCTACAAAAACGTGTCTTACGACTTATGTAATTTGCGACAAATAGAGAACATGCTATACCATTATTTCTAGCCTCTAATATCCTTCCAATTAATATGTTCAGTATATATTATAAAACACTCTCAGTCCTAATGTGTCCTGTGTCCGCGCTTGTATACCTAGACCATTGTGTAATTTGGCCATACTCATACTGGGATTGAGCGAGGAACACATACCTGGCGTGCTTGTGTTTTACAAGCCAAGTAGCCAAGTTTCAAGTTTATTAACAAGTATCTGTAAATATATATTACTTAACACACCTGCAGATAGCTTAGCTAATCGAGGCGGGTAGTGCTATACTATTTCTTATTTACATGGAAGATATTTTGTGATAACTATACAAATTTTACAATAATTAAACAAATTTACAATAACTATATGAATAAATAAGTAAAAATATATAAATAGGAATATTTGTTGTTGTTGTTGTTTTGTTTTTGTTTTTGTTTTCATAATGATCATGACATTAAGGACATTTTAGAAACTTTTTGAATTAATACCATGACATCACAAGAGCTCTATGGATATTTGCCTTAAATAATGTTTTAGACTGTTTTTGCCGTAAGTGATCAAGAATCCCATTCCATGTTTTTACACCAATGCGAGAGAAGGATTCACTTTGATGTTTATAGTTCTTGAATGTTTTAAATAAAATTTTCCTGTTGTTGATGATCTAGTATTATAGGAATGTACGGAGCTTACATGGTTAAATAAATTTATTATGTTAGGAGGAGCCGCGTTATTGTTAATTTCATACATTAGGACTGAGTGTTTTATAATATGTGACCTTACACCAGAAAACGTACAATAACGCCTTCCTTTCACATGGGTAAAATAAACGACTAACAAACGGGTTTTCAAATCGTTTTCACGACTTTCTAGGCCGTGTATACGAGTTGGGAAACCGTGTACACGAGTTGGGAAGCTGTGTACACGAGTTCGAAAGATAGCCCAAAAAGCAAACAGCTTTCTAAAACGTTTTACAGTGCTGTGTGACAGGTTGGGACGAAAATTCGCTGCACTCTGCGAAATTTCGTGCGAAATTTCGTTTGGTACTCTGCGAATATTCGCACGAAACTTCGCTTCTTTTCGAAATTTCGATACTTATTCTGGCTCACTCGGTCAATTCGACAAACCTGAGTTGTAAACTTTATTCGGACTTTGAGTAACTTAACTTTACGACTCACTTTCGAACGGTACAGGAGGACAACTGCAGAGTTTACTTCAGTTCAGTCAGTATAATCAGGCTAAGAATAGAAATCTGATGCTTTGAAGACTGAATCGAAGGCCGGAAGGCTAATAATTCTCCTCTATTAAAGTCAAACCGACTACTATGTAAATAAGAAGACAAGGCAGACATATTTCGTTTGGCACAAAGAGAGGTTTATTCAATGAAGTGTGTAGACCATGCAAGAGATTACAAAGGCTAGCACTCCAAAGGAAACCTCTCGACCCTTAATGGGTGGGAGGGTCAAGGGGAAATATAATTTGGTAAATCACAAATATAACGTCAAACAGGACTGAACAATATAGCGTCGTCGTAAGTGTCACAATGACTATAATCACGCGTACATTCTCATAAAACTCTATACTAGTTAATTATTAAATGTAACACGAATCCGTGTAATCACTATATCCTGTCGAAGGTGAATTAAGTATTTTGAGCCATGACCCCAAAATAAGTGAATTCTCCTCTATTAAAGTCAAACCGACTACTATGTAAATAAGAAGACAAGGCAGACATGTTTCGTTTGGCACAAAGAGGTTTATTCAATGAAGTGTGTAGACCATGCAAGAGATTACAAAGGCTAGCACTCCAAAGGAAACCTCTCGACCGGCCAAACCGCCAAACGAAAAATGTCTGTGTCGACTAAAGATCCTCCAGAGAGGAGATCATGTCTTGCGCTACGCGTAGCTTAGCATCCATGGAAATTTCTAGATAACATTTATAGGCATCCGATGCCCAATCTCCGTAAACTTGAATAAGTTCACCGGGAACGCCCGTGCGAAAGGCCCAATTGGCGCCCCCTCTTCGAAAGGAATGACCTCGAAAACGAGCCGAATCGGGGACCTCCATACAATGCAATCGAGCCCTGAGAACCGAAACAAATTGAGACTTAGTGACCGGCGAACTTTTATCAACGAAGAACGCCGGAGCCGAATTTATGGCCGGAAGATAGGCACACATCCGCTGAAACATGCGGACGGGACATAGAATTGAATTAGGAATACGCAAAAGTGGAAGAGTCAACGGTCTTGATCCGTTTTGATTTGTCTTAGACCACTTGAAAGTAACTTGTAACCCTTGGGAAAAGGGGACGATGTCTCCTCTGCAAAGGTGTTTGTAAGGATCAAACTCACGAGCTGAATTCGGTACGAGATTAGAGATACGAGCAAATAGGAAAAAGGCGAATAAAAAGGCACAAGAAAACACTACATCTTTGGTATTAGATATATCTCCTATTATTATTAATTTACGAAGCAACTCGGGTGTGATGGGAGGGGCCCGGACTGGCGCGTGCTTGTTTAACCTGTCAATACCTCGTAGTGTGAGTTTAAGCTCGTGAGTGTCATAGAATGGAAAGTCGAAACCGACCGAAATGTGAAGTAGCCTGACCCCGCTGAGATAGTTGCGAACTGACTGAGGGATCAAAGATCGACTTAGAAATTGACAGAATAAACAAACCGTGCTTAAAGTCGCAGGGAGATATGTAAATTCAAAATGAATACAGAACAGCAAGTAAGCACGCCATTGCGTAATGTGGTTCTTGTGAGTGCCTGTAGCATAAGCAGCTCGTTTGGTTCGCTTGAGATCCGTCTGCAACCGAGACAATGATGCACCTGCCAGAATAAAGTAAAGGATTACCAACTGTGAGAAAGAACGAACAGATCGCTGGGTACCTTAATTTCGCTCAATCCTGAATTGCCATATGTGGAAAGGAATTCCTGTCTATGGCTATCTTTCAAATGCCAGCGACTAAGTAGGTCCGCGGCTCGATTATCAGCGCTAATCAAATGCATTGCACGCAACTCGAATTCGTTACTCGCTGCTAAAAAGCAAATTTCGCGTAAACAATCGGCGAGTACCTTGTCCTGTACACGACCAGAATTAAGCGCATTAACCACCGCTTGATTATCGCACTGAACCAGTATGCGCGCTCCTCGCCAAGTATGGCCCCACAGTCGAATAGCAACGACAATAGCTAATGCTTCCAGATGGTGAATGGCCGGAAACTGCGCGATAATAGAGATTGGGAAAGTGGTGTGAAAATAGCTCCCCGCTGATAACCCACCACAACCTGTCAAACAAGCATCTGTAGAGAAAAGGCCATCTGGAGCTGACCATAGCTGCGTGGAAATCATGGAAATGCCGTTGTAAACCTTAAGAAATCGTGACCACCATTGAATGTCTTTCCGAAATTCTGCCGAAAGCGAGGTGCGATGGTGATTGCGATGCAACTTGCGTAACAGTGTGAGTACACGAGCTAAGAATAGACGACTTTGGCGAACGCATTTTGAAACAAAGGACAGTTTTCCGATCAATGACTGAAGCTCTCTCTTGGTGGCGGATTTCTTAGTTCTCCAACGCGGTAAAAGCTCCTCTTGAAGTTCCCTTAGTCGATCGGATGTGACTGACATAGTAAGATTAATTGTGTCGAATTGAACGCCCAGGCACGTGACTATCGTGGCTGGAGGACAGGCTTTGTGAAGGGACTCTATTAGACCCAATTCATGTAGGAGCGCACCGCTGAAAAGATATTGTGCCGTAGCACTATCCGGAGACGCAACACCGATAAAATCGTCTAAATAACTCACTACGTTACAACCAGCCTTAGAAAGAATGAAACATATAGCATTAGTAACTCGCTGACAAGCCATGGCAGCTGTCCGAAGACCCATAGGTAACACTACGTCGAAATATGAGGCCTCTCGCCACGAATATCCCAAAAGCGGGTAATCGAACGAATCTACTGGCAACTGCCGATAAGCGCGTTTTAAGTCACGTTTAAATAATAAACAACCGGAACCGAACTCGACTACGCGTGCGGCAATGTCATCAACCGTGGGATAAGTGAGCGAAATTGATTCACCGAGATAACGATCAGAGGAAATGCCATCATTAACAGACGAGCCCGTCGGCCAACTTAAATCTAGAATGAAACGACGCTCAATGGAAGACTGTTTTGGTACAGAATTTAACGGCGAAATAGCCATACTACCTGAAAAAGGATTACTGTAAAATGGCCCCGCAATAGCCCCACACGCGCGCTCGAAAGATAAATAGCTGTCCACCGCGTCTGGAAAGTCTAGCGCACCTCGATGATTACGAGAATCGCTGACCGGAAAACTAGTGCTATAGTCATATCCTATCGGCCAGCCGAACTCCAAGAAATCACAGACTGAGAAATCTGAATAATCACGAAGATATTCACGCCACACGGGCAAACAGAGCGAGGTATGAACTGGCAAACGCGCGCCTAGATAATTCGGAAGTCCGTGAGCGTAAACATGCTCATGTAACTTAATGTACTTAGAACTACTGTCAACTGAAGCCGTGTTCTGTAAAGAACCTGAAATACTAGAGTCTGGCATTACGTCTAGAACAGATAAATCTGTTACGTCTTGAGATAACGACGAACTTTTACGAAACGAGTCGTGAAACGTGTCTTGTGAAACTGAGTCTTGACAAAACGACAAATTCTCGGTCAAGTCGTATGAATAACTTGAGTCTGACATCGAGTCTTCATCGGCAAAAACTAATGAGTCTTGTGGTAACTGAGACATGCTGTGAAACACATCTTTAGAAGAGTGCGGGGAATCCAACGATTGTCGAATTTCCATACCCTCTGTAACTGGGTCTTGAGATAATAACGACGAAATATCTAGAGGTTGTCCTGACGTAACATCGTTATAGAGTCATGTTTCTAACGACTGTGACTGAGTCGCCGAGTTGGTTCTCTTCTGCACGGGACATTCTGAAGAGAATTCGGTGTGCTTTGCAACCGTCTTGTTGTCAATCCAACATTTGGCACAAATATGTTGAAGCCACTTTCGCTCCCCCCTTAACGTGCCATAGTGATCTTTGTCGTGCCTACATGTTGAGTTCTGGAAGTCGCGGCAGAACAAAACCGGTAAACCGGTAAACCGTCACTCCGTCCTCGTGTAGCTCCTGCTCCTTGACGAGGCGATTTTAACGAAGATTGCAGTAGCCGAGATTCCAGGTAAGCAAAGGAGCCTCCCCAGTTAGCTCGGCCGCACTCGACCTCGAAAAGAACGGCGGCGTGTAGATCCCTTACCGAGGCCCATGTGCATTGAGTCGCCAAATACATGAGCGAGGAAAAATGATCAATCCTCGCTCGCAATTCTTTTACCGTAAGTGTCGGTGTTTGCAAAATCGCGGCATACCCTGCTGCAAATTCCGCCATGGTTAGGTCATCATATGCCCGACCTTTCGAAACGTACGACAGACTGAGATGGCTGTGGGGCCATAATTGAGGAGATACCACATGACTAGTTATTTTGCTAGTTTTTCCGGACTTTTTCTTAACCCGCCTACCTCTTGATTGTCGTCCATGCGACTCCAACCCTTGATCGTCTGAATCGTCGTCCGAACTGGAATAATTAAGGCTCGCAAGCGCCTTGTTGGCTTTACTGGTTAAAGCGGGAATTTCTCTTAAATCTTTCAGGGTCAATGTTGACTCGCCACGAGGCTTTTCTTTGGCGACAGGAGTGGCGGTGGTGGCTTCTAAGAGGAGCGCCGACTTTTTGGCTTTTAGAGTCTTGAGTTCTCGCTGTAGAACGTGCAGCTCGCTTCTTTTCTCCAATGCTGCGTTTTATTCCTTGAGGTTCGCTATTGCCTTGGTGATTTCCACCAAGTCTGTGTCAGGAACCTCGTTATAACTAGTAGTAGCCGACGGTGTAAATGTCGATGACGGCGGCGCTGGAGAATATCCAAAACTACCGAACTGTACGGGTTTCCCTTCATTTAGTTCAGCGTAATCTAAATGTTTCCTTGGTCTTAGTTGTCGAGCCATGGAAATATAATTTGGTAAATCACAAATATAACGTCAAACAGGACTGAACAATATAGCGTCGTCGTAAGTGTCACAATGACTATAATCACGCGTACATTCTCATAAAACTCTATACTAGTTAATTATTAAATGTAACACGAATCCGTGTAATCACTATATCCTGTCGAAGGTGAATTAAGTATTTTGAGCCATGACCCCAAAATAAGTGAAACGAAAGGAATGCGTTACTAATCGCATGTCCCAACTTCGGGAGTGTTCAATTTTGTAAACGTTATCAGTATATCCACAATAATATTCAGATCCGTCAGACTTCAATATCTTTGTAAAAGTCATTACATAAAGTTTTCAAGTAAATTCGGACCATGCAGTTATCGAAATGTCGTGAGCCGTAAAATAAACAAAACATTTAATACGGCTGCGTGGCACGCTTTAAAGCTTGACTCACTCACTGATCGTGAGCGCAAAGCATAACACCAAATAAACTTTTGCTTCAGTGTAGTTTCACATTTACGGCATATCCTTGTTTTGTTACTAGTATTGAAATGTTTAGGCAGAAATCATTGTAAATGTTTGCGTATTAAAATCTCAACTCTTCTTGGAGTCTGAATTTCCACGTGCAATCAATCAGGCGTGAACGTGTCAGTCTGATTTTTTACAGAACATGAACAGAGTTTTGAAGCAACGTTTGTCATGAAAGACGTGCAAAAACTTCTATACTCTTACTGGAAAACTTCTACTGGGGAAGTGCAATTCCTTTTGAATTAAAAAGCTTTAATGCATTGGATCAGATCAGTCAGTTCGCGTAAATGGAAAGTGCCCTTGCTAATTGCGCCCCCGCGGTATATGTGTCAGAAATGAGACACGCGTCTGGTAGCCTGCGTGCAGACGTTCTCTCTCCCTGCAAAAATCCTGCAGGGAGAGAGAACATCTGCACGCAGGCTACGCGTCTGGCGCTGACAGTTGACGATTGACAGGGACTTTATACGCAGGGTATTTTAATACCAAAACCATCTTACTGTACGTTTGTAAAACTGTGTTTGTTATGAATTCGAATTTGTCACGCGTTAACCTGGTGAAATAAATTAAGGTTAGAATACGAAATTGTGCGACATTCGTAGGAACAAAAAGCGAAATTCGTCGAAATACGTTTGCATTATACTTTTGCACGGCAATTAAACGGCCTGGTCGAGAAACGGCTTCACAACTCGTTTGCACGGGCAGGGAAAAAACGACTTTCGAAGCCGTGTACACGGTTTTCTATCCCGTGTACACGGTTAACAAACGGCTTAGCACGCTAAACGGAAAAGCGTTATTGTACGTTTTCTCGTGTAAGGTCACATATTATTGTAACGGTTTAGATTATTATTCAAGAATCCAGCAGTTTTACAGCAAGGTTCTTTGCCGTGCGAGTCTTTATCATCTGTGCAGCTCCTTTAAAAATGTCATCCTCTAAACTTCAAAGGCTTGGAAGACAACATGAGATGGAGTTGGATGAAAGACTCATTTCCATGCCTTTCGATATTCGGAGTTATTTTGTCCTGCTCTTAGGGAATTCATAAAGAACACAGTGCATCAATGAGTTCCGAAGGTGACTTTTCTGTTTGTTGGCTACATCAGTCATCACAGTGTTCGTGGTTGGAAACTGAACAGGTATTTTAAAATCAGAATTTATTCAATATTAATTTTAGAAATTGGTCACTTCAGATACTTTCCAAAGTTACATGTATGTGTCGAAAGATCACATATAAAACTGTTCCAAATATGTGCCAAATTCTCCATTATAGTGCAGGGCCCGGTTGTTCGAAGCAAGGTTAAGCGCTAACCCAGGGTTAAATCGCTAACCCTGGGTTAAACTGTACAGATTGTAATTACAGATTTAGCGCTAACCTAGGGTTAAAGTTAACCTTGCTTCGAACAACCCGGTCCAGGTGTATGTAGTGTCATTCTTTGGATGACTTTTGGTTGATAATGGTTAGGTGTTTTTTTTATTTCAGGTTTAGGTTTTAGAAGGTTTATATGAAAATTTGAGAAAATGAATTATTAATGATCCAAGATGTGGGGTATTCTATAATTATTTCCATGTAGCCATGTAGCCACGTAGTCAAGCACGTGGCCACATACATACATACATACATACATAATCTTTATTTCAACACGGTGTCTCATCATACATATAATGCTCTTCCCGAGAGCCGTGCAAACATTAACTAATAATAAAATGACAGAAATGGATTCCTAGTTAAAAATGTGTTGTAAAAAGTGTAAATCCCTAAAATATATTATCCTAATATAAATTGTATTATTCTTATTCAAAATTATTTGTTAACCTAAATTATAGCGTATATTTAAATAATGCCACGCTTGTCTGTCTTCTTGTACCATCGGATAAACTATTCCAGAGAACAGCCCCCCTATAATGAAAGCTGCGTTTTCCAGCTTCAGTGTGCGGTCTTGGTACAGATACATTATAGCTTGAGTTTCTTAAGTTATAGGAATGTACAAGAGTTGTGCTTTTAAAGATTTCCTTCAAATAATTTGGAGTGCTCCCATTCATAGTTTTGTACATTAATATAGCCAGTTGCTTTGATCTTCTTGTCTCAAGATTATCCCATTCAAGTTCGTTCAACAACTCAGTTGACCGTCTATCATAATTGGAAAAGGTGACCACCCTGGCAGCTCTATTTTGTAGAGTTTGGAGTATGTCAGATATCCCTTTTCCACAGTTCCCCCATACTGCACTACAGTAATTGAAATACGGTAGTACAAGGGAATTGTACATTGTAATTAGCGTTTCGTGAGGTACGAGATGCCTAACTCGTCTCAGTGCCCCTATACCCCCTGAAGCTTTCTTAGAAATTGTGTCTACTTGATCCTTCCATGTTAAAGATTGATCGATCTTAACTCCAAGATATTTGTATGTCGTTTCTCTTTTCAAGGGTTTGTCATCTACTTCAATTTGAAACGGATATTCAAGATGTTTTACTTTATATTGACTAGCTATTATCATGTATTTTGTTTTGACCACATTTAGACTGAGTTTATTAGCTTTTAACCATGTATGTATTTCACAAAGGTCATGGTTCATTTGTTGCTCTAGGATTTTCTCATCAGTATTTGCAATAGTTAGACTAGTATCATCTGCATACATCCGCACTTTAGAGTAAAGATCACAAGTTGGAAGATCATTTATATAGATTATAAAAAGTAGCGGACCAAGGATAGATCCTTGTGGTATTCCGCATTTAATTCTACAGCTATCTGACAGTACACCATCCACAAACGTTTTTTGTGTTCGTTCCGTAAGATAGGAAGTAAACCAGTTTAGACTTGCTTGGCAGACACCATATAGTTTCAATTTTCCTAATAAGATTTTATGGTCCATGGTGTCAAATGCCTTTTTTAGGTCCAAAAAGATAATTCCATTTAAGAGACCCTTATCTATGTTTAAAAACCAATCATTGGTAGCATCTAGTAGAGCAGTCAATGTGGAGTGTAAGGGTCTGAAGCCAGATTGTGAATCTGTAAGTAAACCATGCTCTGTCAGATAGTTATAGAATTGATTAAAAATAATCCTTTCTATTAGTTTAGTGACGGCAGGCAAAACAGAGATAGGTCTATAGTTATCGGGAATGCATTTCTTGTCATCTTTATAGATTGGCGTTACCTTTGCAACTTTCCAATCACTTGGGAAAATCCCAGTGCAAATAGAGAGGTTAAATATAAAAGTAAGAGATGGGGCTATTATTGTATCTGCCTCCTTTAACAGCCTAGTTGAAATGCCATCTAAACCACATGCTTTATTTAATGGCAGGGCTTTTAACAGTTTAATAACCTCATTGTTCGAAGTCTCTTCGATAGTGAACGAATGTTCGGTAGAATTTATATAGTCGGAATACTGCCTTACAGAAAGGGGAAGTTCAGAGGCTAGCTTAGGCCCTACTTCTGTAAAGTGAGCGTTAAGTGCATTACTCTTTCCTTCCGAAGTAGTATGGTTTTTGTTGTTATATGTAATGTTTTTAATACAAGTTGTATTTAAGTTTTTGCCCAGCAAGTTATTAATCCCTTTCCATGTCTGTTTTATGTTCTTAGTATTTTCTCTGAAGTACAAACTATAATATTCTGTTTTAGAAGACTTAATACTATAGTTAACTTTATTTTTTATGTGTTTATAATCCTGCCAGCTTTTATCTGTATTGAGCCTTTCAGCATAGCCAAGTACTCAGCCACGTAGTCATGTAGCCATCTCTACACTATACAATTGTATGTATGCAATGTAGCCAGTAGCTATGACTCCCAAGTTTTAGTGTCCGGGTATTCTGTGACTGCGAACAGTCCCTTTATTTGTCTTGGTCTCTTGTCACGAAAAACTCGAAAAACGATGTTTTGGCCGAGCCCAGTTATTCTGAAGTTGTTCCGTGAAAAATAAAAAATAAATGGCAGCTGTGAAAAGTAACATGGTCGAGTCGTTGGATATTAGGACTTCGAACTTGGATGTTCAAAACCTGAGAGAAACTTAAATGAAAGCAATCCTGAAGTAGTCTGGTCTTCCTGAACTTCAAAGGCCGCTGAATTGTTTAATACTTTCGATGAAAACATCAACTTGGACAATTGGAACCCTTGCCCTTGGACATTAAAAACCTAATCACTGCAATCCTGAAGTGGTTGGTAGGTTGTTGGTAAGTGGTCGGCCAACCCACTTTTTTACGGTGCAGATTGTTCACTTTAGCCAAAATGTTAATGACCAGCATGCGACTTCCATGTGGATTAAGCATGTACGAAAGCAAGTGACACAACTGCTGCATTCCAATAACTTGTTCCTATTGCTATCAATGAGTGTGGACATTACCTGCTGGCCAACTGAGAATGCATGATCATAGAACTGGTCAGTATATAGCGTAGCCATTTTGTCAGTATCATATGAATCTTGACTGGGCCTACAAAAAAAATATGTCACATTTAAAGTGTATATGACCTGAAAATTAAGTTGATCTCACTTGCTATCGAAATGAGGAATAGTGGCATTTTCTGTTAGTCAACATCTCAGCTCATTCCAGAGATATTCAGGTTTTTGTAATATGCAAATAAGATACCTATGATGGACGTCACGTCCTTTGCACAGCCTGAAACAAATCACAAAATGAAGAATATCTCTGCAAATATTGGATAAAATCTACTGAAACTTTGCACACGTATGGTACTAGGTCATCGTATTGTTGCAAATTACAAAAACCTGAAAACCTATTCAGGGTTACACTCGCTCCTTGACTGCCATACTGAAGCATATAAGAAACTCACAATATTATTTCTCTGAGACATATAAATCCTTTAAAACACTTAGTCCCTAATATTGTGGTTGACCATGATTATGGTCTGCATTCTGGTGCTAATAAATCACAGAAACTGTGTGGTAAAACAAAGTGCTTCAGTGATTTAGTTACAATTAAGTATAGTCTAGTAGCAGAGGCCGGAAAATAGGGGTTTTGTTCAACCCACGGATTAGAAAAGGTTTGACACCGGATATTTGTAGAACCTGACCCCCTGAATAATGGCTGGTAGGTAGTAGAGTGGAATTGTGGTATAGGTTCTGAGTTAAGGGATGTTTTTATTTGGGCCAAAAAACCACAGGGTACCCGAGTCTGATTTTTAGAAAATGATTTTATAAACACTCTGAAATGCTTCAATGATGCACAAAACATTGCACACTTACAACTTTTATTTTATTCTATTCAATGCTATACTAGCTTGGCACTATTAAGCCAAGGAAATGTATTCTGCGCATGTCAGAACCTCTTGACTAGTGATTTTGGGTGAAATCTCAAATACTCCGCACTGTATGCCAAAGTTTTGGCGTGAAAACTCAGTCTGTACATTAATACAAGAAATCAGTTAACAGGCAAACATGCTCTGATATGACTTCCACCATTACACTCGTTCTCAATCACACGTGCAGGTTCGAAATTGAATTTCCAACGGAAAACGTCAATTTGGTGGATGTCACTCAACTATATTTCTATGGCAACACTGGTCTGCATGCTAAATAAAACGTCGCCATACAACTCCCAGATGTGGAGGAAACATAAATAGTGTAGGAGGTCAACGAAATCGTAAGTAATTTGAGGCGACATAGGTAGAGATATGGCGGATACTAAGCCGGAAAACGATTGTTATTTGCTTGAATTCCTCACCGAAATGTCAGTCGAGAGTGGAGAGCATTGCCGATAATCCATGTCCTGAGAGTTTCAAAAAATATATTTGCCCTGTCGAATGTTGTATCCATGCCTGGAGCTCGTCGAGGTAGAGCTCGAGGGTATTGCTCGATAAAACCTCTTATAAGGAGCATATCTGCAACTGGATGAATAAAAATAACTATAATTCTTTTTCCAAGACCTTTGAAGCTATATAAACAATCAGATTTCTTATACACAAACCGCTCGCTCACACATAAAGTTTATGCGATTTCCCTATTTTGATCTTATACACAAACCGCTCGCTCATGATCACACATAAAGTTTATGCGATTTCCCTATTTTGATCTTATACACAAACCGCTCGCTCACACATAAAGTTTATGCGATTTCCCTATTTTGATCACACATAAAGTTTATGCGATTTCACTATTTTGATCTTATACACAAACCGCTCGCTCACACATAAAGTTTATGTGATTTCCCTATTTTGATCTTATACACAAACCGCTCGCTCACACAAAGTTTATGTGATTTCCCTATTTTGCAAACCCTTGGCTCTAAGCATGATTACTCTCCATCTAAGCGACTTTGGGAAAGACTTTGCCATGTTTATAAAATGCTAGTTTCCCGAATTTACTCACACAACGGTTCACTTCAAACTCCATGGAAACCGTTTGATTGACATCCACCAGAAACGACTTCGAAGTCAGGAGTTTCGTTTCGAACCTGCACGTGTTATTGAGAACGAGTGTAAAAGCAATCATATGTTCCCAGACCAAAATATTTTCTCCTCCATGGTCTGTACGCACTCGAGAAGGCCAGGAATACTTCTCAACACTTTCTAGGAATAGCGTTTCCACAGTTTCCTTTCTGTTGTTTGTCGAACAATTCAGAAAACAGATTAAACGTGAAAAACCATCTATGCAGCCGTACATAACAAATCCCCAGCTAATTAAACTGTGGTGGCCATCTATGTCCCACAAACTGTTTGGACCAGCAACTGAATAAGCTCTCCGTGAAATCACTGTTGCCCATCTCGAACGGCTATTGAAGGGATCAGAAAAGATGCTAAGAGCACATTGTAAATGCCCTGCTGGTATAGATGGTCGATGCAACCATGTTGCAGCAACACTGTTTGCCCTTGAGCAGCACTTCAAGGATAGAGAAAAACAGACTACAATTGACACTGATGAGTCTTGCACGTCCAAACCCTGCCAGTGGAATGTCCCTCGAAAGAGAAAGGGCCCTGTGCAACCAATAAAGCAAATGAGCTTTGTGAAGCATGATTATGCGAAAGAAAATAAAATACCAAAGCTACACTCCATGCACAATGCACTTCCAAAAAGCTGGGAAAATGAAAAAGTTTCAAAAATGTTTGAAATGATGGAAACATATCAAAAAGAATCAGGGAACATTCTTTCATGGACTCACATTCTGCCTCAGGAAGTAAAAGAACTCACACGACAAACTTTGCTTTCACCAATTGAAAGTCATCCTGTGTCAGCCAGAGAGTTGAAAGAAAGATTTCAAAAGGTGAAGAGAAACCTTATGGTTGATGAACTGGGAATCAAAGATATTGAAACAAAGACAAGGGGCCAATCAAACATTGAATTGTGGCATCATCACAGACAACCAAGAATAACAGCTACAAAATGTTATCGAGTAGCAGTACAGAGAGAGACCACATCTCCTACAAAGATCATCAAAGATGTCCTTGGGTACACTAAGGTATTCCAAAGTAAGTCCATGGAGGAAGGCCTAAAAATGGAAGATCAGGTTATCAGTGATTACAAGCTGTTCAAGCAAAAGCAAGGGATTGAGGGCATCACAATCACTAAGTGTGGATTTTTTATTGCAAAAGATCATGGCTTCCTTGGTGCCAGCCCTGATGGTCTTGTTCATGATCCATCGACGAATGAAACAGAGGGCCTGATAGAGGTGAAGTATATTCAGACAAGAAAGGATGAAACACTCGAGAAGTCTTTAGTACGCAAAGGCATTTGCAAACAAAACAATGAGATTATACAATTAAATGAGGCACAAATACTTCTACCAAGTGCAACAACAAATGTTTGTGACTGAAAGAAAGTGGACTGACTTTGTTGTCAAAGGCTCAGGCTGTAGTTCACTGTTTTGTGAAAGAGTGCCTTTCTCAAGTGATCACTGGAAGTCTATTTTACCCAAACTAGAGTCATTCTTTAACAATTGGATTGTACCAGAACTTGTATACCCTAGAGTTAAATATGGAATTGCTAAGATAGATGCTCGTTCAATTTAAAAACACTCTTCTATTTGTAAAGTGATATGTTTAGAGAACTTTTGATTTTTAAAAATCAACTTTATCAATAACAATTACAAATTCATGTATTTTTTCAAGCAAAATAATTCAGTAGAGTGCTAACATTAAATTAGTAAACTGCACTAGAGTACAAACACTAAAAGCGTGCAACATAATTAGCACTAAATAGTATTATCCTATTGTTTTCTATTGTCCAATTAGTGCTATTTAGTACTAATTAGTACAAAACGTTGCATGCTTTTAGTGTTTGTACTCTACATGTAGCTAATTACTACTAAATAGCACTAATAGATGAATGTAGTGCTACTTAGTTGTACTCATGTTGCACAGATTGTGTGAGCACACTAAAAAAGAAAATTTAAGCAATTTATATTAGACTTTACTTAACCCATGAAACAGATATTACACAAATACACATTAAGTAACTTTATGAAACAGATATTTTGTCAAAATCAATTTTATTTACCTATTGCATTCTATACACAGTACCAATACTGAAAGCATGCAACATAAATAGTTATATTATTTAATTAAAAATAGTAAGTATTGCATGCTTATAGTATTATTTTTGTACTCTGTTTTCATAGTATATTTTGTATCTTTTTACATTAATTACTATTTACAGTTTGAGTGAAAACACTAAACCCATGTAATAGATATTAGTCTATCATGTTTTCTTTAGTGTCTATTTGACTAATACACTTTGACTATCATATTTTGTTTCATGGGTGTAGTGCCTTCACTATATTACATTTTATTAATAACTTTTTACAGTTGATCAAATATTGAGCAATTATTTAATAAACTTATTTCACCCATTTGTCAATGGCAGTGTTGTTGCATTCTATTTATTTTCAATTAATTAAAGGAGGATGAAAATTAGATAGTGCTCCTACTACAAATAGTGTATCAGATGCTATTGGTGCTAGAGTTATAGGTATTCTGTGATCAAATATGTGCCAGTTTTTTATTCTCTCCATCAACCTCTCAACATGCACTCGTAGGCTTGCAACAATTTTGTTGTGATTTGTTTCTTCTTTGGAGAATTGTTTCTTTTTAGTCAAAAATTCTGGCATGACCAATTCTGCTCCCACCGAAGCTAGTTCAGCAGTGCAGTTAAAGCCTTTGTCTGCCATGACTTGATCTTTTGGTTTGAGTTTGTCCAGAAATCCACTTTGTACAGTTATCTCTTTGTCTGATGTTGAACCAGGAAACAGTTCACTTATAAAGCACAAAGCACCACTGGGAGTAATGCCAAGCAAAGCCTTCATGGTGGTTCTGGATTTGTAAGACGAGTAGCAGGCAGATTGGGAGTTTAGTGATGACGGTTTCTCCATTTCAAATTCTGTGCAGTCCACTATAACCACAACATCAGGATAAAAAGACTTGAAAATATCAGGCATGTAGAGTCTTATTACTTCCTTTGAAGGAATAGTAATAAGTGATTCAAATTCACTCCTCAAAAATCGAATCCAGGCATTGGTGACTTTTGATACAGTTGATTGTGAGACATTAAAGCGATGAGCAAGGTCCTTTTCAAGTAATCCAAGTCTTAGTCTCATCATAACTAGAGTAAACTCTTCGAACTTGGTCAGAGAACGAGATCTACCAGCATTACCAGTACTGGCTCTTTTATGTTCATATATAATGTTTTTGGCAGACTCCTCAACAATCTTATAACAAAGAAGCATAGCATTGTAATCAGGAAAACCTGTGTAAAAAGCAATGTCTTTATCACTGTCTTTATATTTTTCAATATCAAATCGAATGTTCTCCAGTGAATGTCTTAGTCTCTTTGCTTCTTGTTGTAGATTCAAACATTCTTCTAGCAGCTTGTTATTCTCTTCGTTTAATTTCAAATTGTCCTCTAACAGTTTCTTCTTCTTATCATTCAATTTCAAATTGTCCTCCTTATACCTTAGTAAATCTTGCTGAAGAGCTTCAATGTCCAATCCTGCAAGTGAAGTTTGTGTTTCGGTCCCACTTTCGCTGTTCTCTAATGAAAGTTCATCGATGAGCTGTACGCCATCATGCTCAGAAGCAGCCTGTCTTGATCTTTGGTTTTCAAGCTTTTTCTGCCTTTTTGCTTCTTGGACTACTTGTGTTTCTTCAAAGCTTATTCTTTTATTCAATTCTCTTCTTTTACTTTCTGGCTTTGTCCACGGAAATATTGATGGCAAATGCATTCGGCTAAGTTTTTGACCACCTTCAAAGTCCCGGGGTATCCAATCGATGAAATCGATCATCGGAAATTCAATCCATAAATCGATATCAATCGATATAATTAGTTAATTGATATCGATTGGTATCGGTCAATCGATGACCAATCGATAATCACAAAAAAGTTTCCAATCGATTGCGAACCGATGCTTATCGGTTGGCAATCGATAAGCATCGATTGACACTTGATGGACATCGCGAAGTCGAGCCACGGGACA
Organism: Actinernus sp. WN-2022; assembly: GCA_030867875.1. NCBI lineage: Eukaryota > Metazoa > Cnidaria > Anthozoa > Actiniaria > Actinernidae > Actinernus > Actinernus sp. WN-2022. The sequence goes on from JAOWCC010001634.1 coordinate 53,859,717, forward strand.
CTGTAATTCGAAAACAATTGTTCAGCTAACGCTCTCGGGAAAGAGTCGACGCGATGTGCAACATATTCAGTACCTATACATTATGTACTAAAGTCAATGGTCACTTGTGTTAATGACGGACGATTTCCGGCGAAACGATCGCCATTCTATAATTGTTCCAGTTAATTGTTCCAGTTAAATCCTATTAGAAACAAAGCCTGCTTATCGGCTTATTATCTGTTCACGTTATTATATAATAAAAACTTTAACAATCATATTATGCACTTGTATATTGTGCACAAACGGACGTACAAGAAGATCGACAATCGATGACAATCGATACCAATTTGGCTATCGATTGCAATCGATAATCACACAAATCTCCATCATCGATTGGTCATCGATTACCAATATCAATCGATTAATTGATATCGATTGGTATCGATTGGTATCGATGATCGATTTCATTGATTGGATACCCCGGGCAAAGTGAACTGAACAAATCCTTGTACTCGTCGAGTCTAATTTCAGTGCTTCGTTCTTTAAAATTACTTTGTAGCTCTTTCTAACAGCCTCATCTTTGGGTAATCTGTAGTACTGCAAAGTAGGAGCATTTCTAAAACTATTGGTGCAACCAGGAACGCAACAATTATAATGAGGCATCGCTACTTTTCTTGAGGTTTCTATGTTCTGTTTTTCAATATGGCCGCTCTGTCCCTCCAAACAATCCATACATGCTTTGCGGTCGCAACTCGAACCCAGCTCCCGGCTCGATTAGAATATGGCGAATAGGCAGGTGGGTTTACTGAGAATACTGCTAAATGCGTACAGTTTGGGGTATTCCTTAGGGCTAGTTCTTGCAATTTCCGGCACCGTCTGTGCAATAAAGTCTTGAGATTTAATACTGGCAGCCTCGATCAATTCGTCTTTAAATTCGTTTATAAACGGTAACACCTGTTCAATAAACTTCACTGCCAATTCCAAGCGATATATCACTGTTTCGATGAAGGGTTGACTGACGTTGTTTTCTTCGTTTTCACAGACATCCAATGTCTTCAAAGCACTGCTGTACTTGATCCGCCATTTTGTTTTTTTAGCTTTCTCAGTCTCGGTTCCATGATACAATATTTGTCCGTGTGAGCGGAGTGGACTTGGGCATTTTTGTTGAATAATGTGTTGTTGAATAAACTTTTAATCAAAGTTGAATAAGTATATTAGGGTTGAATATATAGAGATTACTTCATGGTTGGTGAGTGCGTACGATTTTTATTCACGAGTTGTGAAGAATTACAAAGGAACGAGCGAGTCCTCGAGACCTCGAGATTTACTCCAAAATAAATTGTCAAATAAAGATCGCGCGGCGAAATCAACACAAACACCACAAAAAGTTGCGAACGCTTTTATTTCGAGCAAACTGAATGTAAAAAAATTCCTATCAACAGTAAAAAAAATTCAATAACTCGGAAGAAAGTGAAACAAAATTTACTTTTAAACAATCAGTCTTTAAATGAAGAAATGATAATAAAAAAATTAGTTCAAAACCGTAGTTTGAAAAGTTCAGTTGACTGCTTTGCGAATTTCTAATCAGAATCAGAAATGGAGAAGACTCCACTTCAGCTTCTTGGATTGCCAACTTCGGGGATTGATTGAGGCTGTTAATAGAAATGCTGAATTGACCTCCATGAATAACAGCGCCCGTGAAAAGCGACATCGCTTGCTGGTTATGTTGATAATCTGCTGCCGTGCTAGCTGAATGAATTTCAGTCGAGCATTCTGCAACTTGAGATGAATTCGTTTTCTCTAAGCTATGCACATTCCCTGTCGTCAGTCCACTCAAAGTACGAGACATTTTTACCTGCTGTTTTTCAGAAACCACTGAATAATTTGTGACACTTTGAAGATTTTTATGTTCCGACAGTTGCACATCACCCCAACACATATCACGATGTTCTTTACATCCACGGAGCCCGAAGTGGACTGTGTTGGTGAACTAAACTGTATCCAATAGACACTCAGGAGTTGACTTTCCTAATAATTATTTGTCATACAGCAGTTTTACTTCGTCCTCTGTGAGGGGAACTGAAGCGTTTGGTTTACTACATGTACCTTTGCCTTTCTTCTTGAGATCTTTTTGTTTTGACTTTAGGCCGCTCGTGCTCTTTCAAACTGGACGTCTTTCATAATGCTGTAGCCATAATTATTCTTCTTTAAAGGGGAACTCAACCCTAAAATCAACCCAATGTCTATACAAACATGTATTCGAAATAAATAGGTTCTGCTATTTAATTTTTCTGTGTTGCGCGTCTAGCAAGAGAAAATCCGAAAACCTTCCTCACAGCCTCCGGTATGTACAGACGGCTCAAGTCTTGTAATTTGTGACGTAGTATACGGGGAATAAATTTGTTTTGCCATGCCGTCCCCTACATTGAATAGCAGGCCTAATGGCTTCTAATTGCGGACCATTGTGCTTTCTTTGTGCTAGAGGTGTGATCGTTCTTCCTTGGTATGTGTGACGTACGTTATGGGGAAATTTGCACTGAATTGAGCCGCCACACAATATAGATTTTTCAGCGGAAAATCGAACTTGGAGACTAATTTTCTCCTCATAGACGCGCAACACAGAAAAATAAAATATCAGAACTTATTTCTTTAGAATACATCTTTGTAAAGACGTTGGGTTGATTTTAGGGTTTAGTTCTCCTTTAAATACCGTTCAAACCTGGCAATCATAGCACGCAACGAATTGGGTTCATAATCGCTGATGAATGAATTGAGCTCACGTGGGGGAATTTCTTCTACAGGCCTTGACTCATCTTTTGACTTTTAGCGTCAAAAATTCTTTAAGCAAAGCGACATTCTGTTCATATATGTAGTTATGATATTGAATCATGTTTGCCGCGTAGCACTAGTAAGTGTAAAGAATGTGATATAAAGTGGTAAGCTGCAGTGCTAAGTGTGCATGCCCTACGAGGGAAAGAGAAAAAATCTCTGACCCAAGTGGGACTCGAACCCAACGACCTCCAGGTTACATGTCTGGCGCTCTACCAACTGAGCTATCAAGTCAGATGAGAGCAATCGTGGGTATTGGTGCGTTTTATGGGGTCACGGCGATTATATATGTATATGTAGTTATGATATTGAATCATGTTTGCCGCGTAACACTAGTAAGTGTAAAGGCCTGTTCAAACGGATGCAACATCGTCCAACATGTTGGATCCAACATTGTTGAACGATGTTGCATGATGTTGGACGGGAGTGTTCAAACGGATCCAACATCAATCCAACATGTTGGATAGTACTGTGATATCGCAAAGGATTCCGGTGCTGTTTACGTTCGTCTTCGCGATTTCTCGGCCGCCGAGTTGAGCTCGTAAGCCTGTTACTTTAGCTTTTATGTCTGAGATAGTTATACTGATCTAGTCTTTCTTCCATCTCTTCGTAGGCCCTTTCTCTCTTGTTCCTGATGTGATAATAATCTTTGCTTGAAACGTCCCAAAGGCAAACTCTCTCCTCTAAGTCTAACAGATCTAGCAGTTCGTCAACTTCGGCGTCTAACCACTTTCTCGTCTTGCACTTTCTTTCCCTGTGTTTACAGCCTTCCTTTTTCCATTTTTAGGAGTTTTGCTCCTGTTTTCCTGCTTAAAATCTTCTGAAAGTACTCCACTCTCCGCCATCATAGTGCAAATTGAAATGATCGCCTAATCGTCTGTTAGTAAACAAAATCAAATCTCCATGGATACAGCGCGAATGACGAATGAAGTGCGCGTGCGCGAGTCCAACATTGTTGGGAAAGCCGTTCAAACGGATCCAACACATGGTTCATCGATCACGATAACAAAAGAAATGTTAGACGATGTTGGATGAAAAGTTTGACTAGTTTCAAACTTCATGCAACATCATGCAACATCATCCAACATCGTCCAACAGGGTGTTCAAACGGATCCAACATGTTGCATCCAACAATGTTGCATGATGTTGTGCCAACATGTTGCATCCGTTTGAACGGGCCTTAAAGAATAGCTTACCACTTTATATATTATATTCTTTACATTCTGTTCAGTTTTCTTCTTGGTAATTTCATTTACTTGTCCTTCGATAAATTACTCTACTGAAGTTATATCTGCAAACCTTGAATTGCTCGAAAAGACGCCATGATTCACTTTTTGCTTAGTGAAGCCGTCAGTGAAAAGCGGCAAAACCGATACGATTTTTGTCACTAGTGAAAAATTTCGTCTGCAGCCTCTGATTGGTCATACGATATTTTTCACTAGTGAGAAAAGTCGTCCGACCAATCACATTGCTTGTAGTCTGTAACGGATCATCTTTATTTGGCAATTTATTTTGGAGTAAATCTCAGTACGTATATAATAAAAATAGTAGCCAATGTTGAAGTTGAATTCAAATATATGTTGTTGAATGCAATTATATTTTGTTGAATGCAATTATATGTTGTTGAATGCAAATATATGTTGTTGAATTGGCAAATACATATGTTGTTGAATGCAATTATATTTTGTTCAAAGGAATTATATGCTGTTGAATGCAGTTATATGCATTGTTGAATTTTGCAACAAATGGCCAACCATACATGGCTTTTACCAAATGTAGTTGAGCCACCATACATTTTAATATATGCGGTAAACACATGTGGCACCGTAAATACGTTGTCGGTAAGTGGTCGGTAAGTGGTCGGTAAGTGGTCGGTAAGTGGTCGGTAAAATTGTGTCGGTAAGTGGTTGGCAAGCTGTTGGCAAGCTGTCGGTAAGCTGTCGGTAAGCTGTCGGTAAGCTGTCGGTAAGTGGTTGACTCATTTGAACCAAAATATGCTTTATACCTTCTTAAGTTTCCAACGTTCTGGCAACGATAACCCGCTTCGATAACAGATAACAAATTAAAATATCCGCGGCACTCACTGTTGGGCCTCTCCTGTTGTGTCAAAAACAAGACAATCAGTCTGAAAGCGCATGAATCGTTATCTCATACTGGCCCAAGAATATTTTTAAACAAAATACGCTTAATAGCTTCCAAAGTTTCCAACGTTGTGACAACGATAAACCCCTTCGAATTTCGCTCTTTGTTCCGTTCGAAATTTCGCCAAAAAATCGATCAGATACGTGAAAATTCGAATGCCAAGGCGAAATATCGCCAACCTGCGAGCGACATTTCGAAGATATTTCGTTTATTGTCAAACGAAAAGGTTATCGAAATATCGTACGTGTTCATTGCACAATTTCGTATTTTAACCTTTCTTTCACCAGGATTAAAGCGTGACAAATTCGAATTCATGACAAACAATTTTACAAACGTTTTGGTAAATACCCTGCGTGCCAGAGGCGTCAAAAAGTGCCGACACCACTTTGTGGTTTGCTTTTCTTGGACTGATTAAAAGAGTGGGAGTACTGTCTACATATTAAATCCCTAGGCTTTATAAACATGGGTTGGAAGAAACTTATATCGTACTTCAAACCCTAACCCAAACCCATTACGTGCTTTCTAACCTAAATGACCAGCTAGTGATAAAACAATGCATTAAATACACACATGATTACTCACTTTTTATTTTAGCAGTCAAAATTACTGTGTTTCTAAGGTCACGTCCCCGTCCCCCCGTTCCCGCGTCCCCGTCCATGTTTTACGACCATCCCAAAAAGTCAGGATTCTAAAATAATGGTATGTAATCAACTAAAGTCGATTGAGGTATGCTAACCGCCGTGGAAAGCGAGTAGCAGCTGACGTTTCGAGCGCTAGCCCTTCGTCAGAGCAAAAGAGGGAATTGTGGGTAGGGAAATGGTTTAGTATCGAGTGCATGCTTACCGCTGAGGAAACATGTACTCGGATCAATTGGGATCAAAGGAAATTGCGCCAATGCATGATTACCGCTAAGGAACATGTGCTCGGATCAATTGTGATCAAAGAAAAGTGCGCCAACAATAGAAATGCTAATAGTTGTAACAGCAAGTGTTGATGAGTAAGCTAAGGAAACATGCTGATCTCAGTGTGAGTGAATACGTGAATTCTGAAATTAAATGAACGAAAAGCGTTCATTAATACCGTGAGGTGACAAAGTTCCTAATTTGAAAATAAAGTTCTGTTCTTTGCGTTTACGAGTGTCGGTAGTACCTTGATGCAGAGAAATGCCGCATACAGTGATGTGATCAATGCAATGACCAGGAAGGTTAAAGTGACGAGCTACAGGTTTGGCGAGATCCTTGCTGTTAGTTCTAACATCTAACAAGTGTTCGCGGAATCGATCTCCTAATCTTCGCCCTGTTTCTCCGATGTAGAGTTTGTTACAAAGTGTGCAGGTGATGCAATAAATGACATTACTGGAAGTACAATCAAAATGATCACTGACTTTAAGAGAGCTTTTCGGTCCTGAAATAGATGTCGTAGGTTTAGTGTAAGCACAGGTATTGCATCGTGTCCTAGAACATTTAAAAGTGCCTGGTTGAAGATCAGGTTGTAGTGATCCTTTGACTAGGGAATCACGGAGATTCTTGTCACGTTTGAAAGAAATGAGAGGAGGCTGCGGGAAAATAGAGGCGGTCTCTGGGATCACTCTGTAAAATCTTAAAGTTCCTCTGGATAATAATAGATTTGCCGCAGTGTGCCGCAGTGTGCCGCAGTTTGTTTAAAGAACACGTGATATCACGTGGGAATCCAAGATGGCGCAGGTTCACTAATTTACGAACATGCTGCAAAGAAGAAAAGACGGATATATTGAGTTCACTATTTTCATCAATATCCAACTATCTACAACGTAGTAAGAATACGCTATTGACAAATTCCATTCTAACATTGGAAAGCTACGTGATATCAAGAGCGTAGCGTGTATGTACGCACATACGCACAGGTTGAGACGAAAATTCCCTGTTTGTACTATCAGCTGGATTTTACTTTGAGACGAAAATTCCCTGTGGAAACCATTCCTCAAGTACTGTCGGTAAGCTGTCGGTAAGCTGTTGGTACGATGTCGGTAAGCTGTCGGTAAGCTGTCGGTAAGCTGTCGGTAAGCTGTTGGTAAGCTGTTGGTAAGAATTTACGGTGCAACTTGTTCACTTTAGCCAAATGAAATGCCTCAAATACTTTATATAACACATTATTTTGGTCTCACCTACATAAAGTATAGTGAATGCCATTTGGTCTCTCGATCACCTATTAGTTCCGTATCGTAATCTGAACATATGCCACATGTGTTCGAGTTAGCAGTTAATAAAACTTCAAGTTAAATTCACGCAAATTAAGTGTCGTGCAAACACTCAGTGTCAACTTCAAATCAACTTTCGCAGTATTATTTATCATTTCATCTGTTATTTCGACGGACGGTCGAAATGCACTCATTAAAACTAACACTTTAGAATGTTCTATTTTCGTTTCATTCACAATTCAAACGGCAGGTTGAAACACACTCTTCAATAAAACTAACACTTTAGAATGTTTTATTTTCGCTTCAGTCAGAACTTGAACAGCGGGTCGAAATGCACCTCGTCAATAAAACTAAAACTTTAGAATGTTTTATTTTCGCTTCATTCAGAACTCAAATGGCAGGTCGATAGGTTTTATTTTCGTTTCAGTCAGAACTCAAACAGCGGGTCGAAACGCACCTCGTCGATAAAACTAAAACTTTAGAATGTTTTATTTTCGCTTCATTCAGAACTCAAATGGCAGGTCGAAATGCACTTGTAAATAAAACTAACACTTGAGAATGTTTTATTTCCGTTTCAGTCAGAACTCGAACGGTGGGTTGAAATGCACTCGTCAATAAAACTAACACTTGAGAATGTTTTCAGAACTCGAATGGCAGGTCAAAATGCACTTGTCAATAAAACTAACAGTTTAGAATGTTTTACATTGTATTTTCGTTTCAGTCAGAACTCGAACGGCGGGTCGAAATACACTCGTGAATAAAACTAACAGTTTAGAATGTTTTATTTTCGTTTCAGTCAGAACTCGAACGGTGGGTCGCCGAAAAGCACTCTTCAATAAAACTAACCCTTTACAATGTTTTATTTTCAATTCATTCAGAACTCAAACGGCGGGTCGAGATGCAATACGTGAATACCATGGGATGCTCTAGCATTATTGCAGCTTCTTTCTTCAAAGAGACCATGAAAACTTTGAAGATGAAGTGCCGACACCACTTTGTGGTTTGCTTTTCTTGGACTGATTAAAAGAGTGGGAGTACTGTCTACATATTAAATCCCTAGGCTTTATAAACATGGGTTGGAAGAAACTTATATCGTACTTCATATATGCAAATCAAATAAAAGGTAAATTTAGGCCGCAGTGACCCGAAGTGGCTCGCGTTTCTCAAGTTGCAATAAAAGAGTGAGGCACTGGAGAGTGGACGAAAAGGTTACACTGTATTTCAATTACATCATGAAGAGCAAATAATAAGTGCCTTAACTTTGTGTACGGCAAAAGCCATACGGTGCGACTCAACTACATGCACATACGGCAAAAGCCATACGGTGCGACTCAACTACATGCACATACGGCAAAAGCCATACGGTGCGACTCAACTACATGCACATACGGCAAAAGCCATATTGTTGCCTCAACAACATGATGATGATGATCTAACTTTATTTAAACACGCTGACTTAAAAGCTGGTTTCCAAGAGAGGCGTGCATTAAAATTATAAACATCTCAATATCTGATTATAATTACTAATACTTATCCTATGCTAATATACATAATTGATAAAGTAATCTATATGGTAATATAAAATCTAAAAAATACTATAATACACAATAAAAAAATTAACAATATATTTCTATGCACAATAACTAGTTTACTAACTTCTAACTAAAACTAAAACTAACTAACTAACTCACTAACTAAAAGTAAAGCCTGAGGATAGTTTGTTGCAAAACGATCCATATGAGTTTAAACCCCTTATGCCCTCTGGTACATGTACCTTATTCCATATTTGAGCTCTACAAAAGCTAAAGCTCTTTTTTAAAAACACACGGTAAAAGCCATGTGGTGGCTCAACAACATACGGTAAAGCCATACAGTGGCTCAACAACATACGTTAAAGCCATACGGTGGCTCAACAACATGCGGTAGAGCCATACAGTGGCTCAACAACATACGGTAAAGCCATACAGTGGCTCAACAACATACGTTAAAGCCATACGGTGGCTCAACAACATACGGTAAAGCCATACGGTGGCTCAACAACATACGGTAAAAGCCATACGGTTGCTCAACAACATACGGTAAAGCCATACAGTGGCTCAACAACATACGGTAAAGCCATACGGTGGCTCAACAACATACGTTAAAGCCATACGGTGGCTCAACAACATACGGTAAAGCCATACGGTGGCTCAACAACATACGGTAAAAGCCATACGGTTGCTCAACAACATACAGTAAAAGGTATAAGGTGGTAAAAGGTATGGAGTTTACCGAACGGAAATTAGCACATGTGGTAACCGAATATTCGTTTTACCGAAACACATACGGTGCTGCATTCGGTTGAAAAACTTTTGTCAGGGACTGTACTGTATCTGTTTATTTGATCGGTAAATACATAAATAAATAAGTAAATCGATGAATAAGTAAATATAAGCTTATTACAGCTAATGGCAACAATATAGAAATACAGTAAGTAGTATTAGGCCAGAAAAGACAGGACTTGCTTGCTAAAGCTTTCAGGGCTTTTTGTATTCACTACATGCTCTGGGAGATTATTCCAGGCAGGAATAGTATGGGGAAAAGAGAGTACTTAAAGACATCAGTGCGTACAAGGAAGTGATTGTAATTTTTAGAGTGCTTCCACCATGTAACCCCGGTAGATAGGGCGGCATACTGAGTTGGCTCAATGGCGTTAAGGCCAAGGGTGGCTTTGTAAAAAAAGTTTAGGCGGAGGCACTCAGACCCGCCATTTAGAAAGGAGGGCACTGGAGTAGTCCTGGTAAACGAACCGTGCCACACGTCGCTGAATATAAGGATCTGTTGGTCCACCATTTCTGGAATCGGTGGTCGCGGGAATGGTTTCCAGGATTGAGCCCACGTGGAAAATGGTGCAAGTCGTAAGTTGATCTGAAGGTTGGTTGATATAGTTATGGTGTTGTCATTGGATACTTCGCTGGGCAAGTGGCCATTGGGTAGGATTACAGATATTTACCCTGGATATGACGGTCATGCCCGCACTGTTGATGTGATGGTAGGAAAGACAGTGATGAGAAGGCTGATTGCCAAGCTGTGCCCTCTGGAGCGAAGTACTAATGTTAGAGACAACTAACTCTGTATTTGTGCCACATGTCAAGTGACTAGTCAGTCCTTAGTACGTTAGTACGAGGCACTAGTTGTCTCTCAAAACATTTTCAGTTCTTAGTATGTTAGTACGAGGCACTAGTTGTCTTTCACTACATTTTCAGTCCTTATATAGTACGTTAGTACGAGGCAGTAGTTGTCTTTCACTACATGTTCAGTCCTTAGTACGTTAGTACGAGGCAGTAGTTGTCTCTCAAAACATTTTCAGTCCTTAGTACGTTAGTACGACAGTAGTAGTCTCTCACAACATTTTCATACAGTCCTTAGTAGTTTAGTCTCTTAGAATAATCCTACTTTCCTTTGGTACAAAATAAATAAAACAATAATAGTTATAGTACGTTGTTCAGCCGTCCTAAGAGAAAAATAAAAAAAGAACATCCTATTCTAGGCATGGTATAAATCAGAAACAGACCAGCCAACCTCCAGACGAGACAAGCGACAGCAAAAACGTCTGTAATAACCCTCTGCCCTGTGGGGCTCCAATACCAGCCACATCCACACCTGAGAGCAGACCCTGGCTTCCAAGAAAAGGTGAAACAAATCTGTACCAAGCTAAAAGACCTCTGCGAGGCCCAACCATCCCTGTTGAAACAAACTCAGAAGAAGGTCAAAGATGCCGCCCGGTTGACAGGACGAGTCCACCACAATAAGTCCGAAGCGGCCAATCTATGGACTATTCATGCACAATTTGATGAACTCAAAAACTTGTAAATGCCATTAAAATGGACAATAAAACAAGAGTTGAAAACTATATTGGTGTCAGCTTCACTCATTACACGCACTCATGCCCGGCGCGACCATATATGCCTAAGCAACAAAAAACGTTCTAAACGCCGCTTAAACCTAAAAAGCATTGCGACAAGCAAAAAGTAGAGCTCAAAACGAAGCATATATCCACAATATGAGGTACTTACGTTACTAGCGAAAGGGTTAAAATTTATTCCTACGGAAACAGTACCCACTCAACCTGCTAAATCCTTATTAAAGGATTTTGATGAGTTCGCACGCAGAGTGCGCTTATGGTATATGTTCGCTAATATCCCTAAAAACCGCTACACCCATTCTATGTAAAATTGAACTGGAAAGCCCCGGTTCAACCATCAGTAGCGCTCGAACAGTATCTTGATGATACACAGGAAGAATTAGCCAACATTGAAACTTGTCCAGTCATAGACAACCTTAGTCTAAAAGAACGACAAGCATTAGTAAGCCTAAACAACAACAAAGAATTCATATTTTTTATTCAAAAAAGCAGACAAAGGTACTACAACAGTCATTATGGATACCGCAACGAAAATAGAGGCCAAATGTCAGCTCTCTAACGAGAACTTTTACCAGCCTCTAGAAAAGCCTATGGTATCCGGAACAAAAATTCGAGTTCCTAAAATAGTCAACAGACTATTTTTACACGGACGCACTGACGAAATGACACAAATGGCTCAACCTAAGAGCAAACTCTACCCTCATCCCAGAATTCTATAAGCTCACTAAAATACACAAGAAAATACCAGTGAGCAGACCTATTATATCTGGAAGTGGCGGTCACACAGAACGCACATCGTCCTTTGTAGACTCTCTTTTGCAACCCATAGCAAAAAGTCAAGAGTCCTACATTAAAGACACTAAAGATTATTTTTATCAACTTCATCGAGCAAACATGAGTTCCGGATTCAGCGGTTGTTCTAGCTAGCCTCGATGTTAGTTCCCTCTACACTAACATCCCTCAGGACGAGGGAATCAGCACAATCTGTCTAAACTACGAGGATTTTTATGGCTCTAAACTCCCAATTCCAACCTAGAAGAGAATTCATTCTCCTTTAAAGTGTATGAATTAAAAATTGTTTTTCCCAATTTGCCAAACTATCTTTAACTAAGATTTTTTTTTTCCTTGTCGAAAGTTTACTCTATTTACAAACACACGGTGTAGCTATGGGGACCAGTTGCTTTCGCCAATGTGTTTTTGTCACATATTGAAAAGCAACTTCTAAACGCTAGCCCTTACAAACCGCTGATCTGGAAACGATTTATCGATGACATATTTTCAGTGTGGACAATTAACATAAGCGAAGTTCAAAATTTTGTTAACTTCGCCAACTCATTACACAACACAATTAAATTCAACAACTATGTTGTTTCATGATCGAACTTTTACACTTACTGACTTAGACAAAAAATGCTGTTAGCTTCATCTGTTGGCGAAGTGTTGGCAAAGTCAACACGTGTCGGATGGATCATAAAGTAGTTTTCCCGATGGAAAATACAATGTGTAGTTTGTATCAAAATTATTATCTAATCTCCAAGTCTCTCACCTGGACTTCTGCAAAAAGTCAGCCTCAACGGTGATGCTTGAGAGGTATGAACTTTCATCAAACCTGTATGGAATAACTACACAAGAGAACAACTCTTACGTATATTATTAACAATAATCTGTGTGGGGCCATATTGACTAAGTTAAATTCATTGGATAACATTGATCAGCTGCCAAGGCAAATGTCTTTAGGCCCCTATATTGCTTTGCTGATGCTAAACACCACAGACTGCACAATGGATTAACCCTGTACAACTATTAATGGAATGGAAACTATGCTCTATCCTCCCATAACCTACAAAGAAAAGAGCAATCATACAAGCAACAGCAGGCACATGACTAACCAACAGAATTAAGCCACAGATCTACAGAACTACATTTTATACCAGGACTTAATCTAGGAGATCATGTACAATGTATGGATCCTAGACAAGAAAGTACTTAGAACAATGGTCAAAAAGACCTCAGAACTAAGATCATCATGTCATCAAGACAGATCAATAGATGGCACCTTGTTCCAAACCCAAAAGAAAGAGCCAACACCAATGGAGAAGCAGAAGTTCCAGAGGATAGTCCAGTTACTATGGAAACTCAACAGAGAAACACCAGCAGGGAGATTAGTTGTCCCTCCTAAATGGCTAGTTCTCTGAACTGAAAGACGTTTTGTGCTGTGATTATTTTGAACTTACTTCAATGTGAGACAAACTCTTGAGACATATCGTTTTATGTCAGTATTATTAATATAGATCTATAATTGTTTTGTTTAAAATGCTACTGTAACTAAATTACACTTTTCCTTCTTTCTTCAGCTTCGGAAAGTGAAAGTACTAAATTTACTTATGATATAAAATACAGGAGGTCCGGCTAATATTATTATTTTAGGCATCATTTTTGTCTGCTATTACTCGAATTAGAACTGGATAACATCATCTGAGCAACCCAAAACATAGACATGGCTACTTTAGTATGCAGAAGCTAGGAAAGGGTCATTTTTTATATAGGAATGTAGATTCAATTTTTGAGTACAATCTCTAGAGAAGATTGATAGAACCCCTACGGGGAACTTGTGGATTTGTATGAATCATGTGTATGTTGGAATCATTATTATGTGAAGTGTGTGTGAAGTGCGTTAGAATCACTATAAATAATTACTGCGTGAAACACGGTGACATCAAGGTAGCATTGTGTTATGTCTGTATCAATACCAACGTTGTCCATTGTCCCTCCACTCCTTCCTTTACATATGTGGCACATATGACAACTCAATCCGTCCCGTGCAGTGACGATTTTGTCGAATATTTGTCAGACATAGTAATAATAATAATAATTATAGTTATCCAGGGGGTCTACTCGCCAACTAAAGGCAATTTTCGGTTGGGCCCTGTAACAACTGGAGGTGTTTGAAAAAAACAAGCACATTATTAATGAAGGGATGGGAATAAAAATGGCTTAACTCTTTCGGGTCCGAGCCTGTAAATATAGGTCCCCTGAGACCTATATGAGAAAAAAAATTGCATCTAGACATGCCGGAAAGACGATGTTGCGATATTATGTGAAGGGATGAATGGCTTCAAAGTCAGAGCTATAACAGGGATCGCTTGAATCTTTCACTATGGAGAAAAGCTCATTTGTTTTGGTGTTCGTTTTTGTTTCTTCGATTTTCACGAATTTTAAGGAGCTGAAAATCGGCTCAAAACATCCTTCCCATTCGAACTTGAAATCAAGAGCAAACACAAAATCAGCACTCAGTCGTTACAGTACCTTCTTTAATCTTTCGAACCACCAGGTTTGTTTGCACAAAACACACCAAGCGACTGTGAACCGCGCTATTCTTGTCACTGCATTTCACTCGACCACATTTACCTGCTCCCACCTCCAATTGCATGCTGGGTAATGGACACAAAATTCACAAGGGGTTCCCCCCCCCCCCTTCTGGGACTCCGGTAGGGGAGCCCTACAACCAAGAGCGGTGTTTTGGACTCAAGCCGTTGCTTTAAAGTGACAAAAACACATTCTAATAGATTGAGCAGGGGTAAAAGACTGCCAACTGCAGGATTTCAAGGATTTCATTGAATAATTTTTTCCTGTGTCTGAAAGCACAAACACAACGGAAAAACTCTGTGAAATCCCCTCACAAGGCCTACTAAAAGCAAACCAAGTACTTTTCAGCCATCCTCAGACTTAATGATGTCCTCAAGCTCTCTGACAGTGGCATTTTTCTCCAAAACAAGAGCCCATCTGGGCTTTCACTCGGGCCACATGAGATTGAAGATGAAATACACTTTCATTTGAAATCCTCTTAGTAATAACCAAAGGGAAGAATTATTAGCTGAATATTAGCAGTCTTTAGGAGTGGCCGGTAGCGCGGTGACTTTCATTCTCTGCTCCCCTAGTATATACATGTAATTTAATATTATTTTTTTCTCGTATGTAAATTAAAGTAGTTGACCTTTTACTGTAAACACTACTTATTCATGTAACACACGTTTGCAATTTAGTCTGCTCTTCTGTTATACTGCAGGTTCCGAGTACTAATAGATGATTGTCTCAACTATATGTTTATATTTGTCCCAAATTATAAGTTGTATCCTGTCCATCCTGTGATGGAGCTATCACTATATTTCTCTATATGTAGTGATGATATTGAATCATGTTTGCCGCGTAGCACTAGTAAGTGTAAAGAATGTGATATAAAGTGGTAAGCTGTAGTGCTAAGTGTGCATGCCCTACGAGGGAAAGAGAAAAAATCTCTGACCCAAGTGGGACTCGAACCCAACGACCTCCAGGTTACATGTCTGGCGCTCTACCAACTGAGCTATCAAGTCAGATGAGAGCAATCGTGGGTATTGGTGCGTTTTATGGGGTCACGGCGATTATATATGTATATGTAGTTATGATATTGAATCATGTTTGCCGCGTAGCACTAGTAAGTGTAAAGAATGTGATATAAAGTGGTAAGCTGTAGTGCAAAGTGTGCACGCCCTACGAGAGAAAGAGAAAAAATCTCTGACCCAAGTGGGACTCGAACCCAACGACCTCCAGGTTACATGTCTGGCGCTCTACCAACTGAGCTATCAAGTCAGATGAGAGCAATCGTGGGTATTGGTGCGTTTTATGGGGTCACGGCGATTTTATATGTGTTTGTAGTTATGATATTGAATCATGTTTGCCGCGTAGCACTAGTAAGTGTAAAGAATGTGATATAAAGTGGTAAGCTGTAGTGCTAAGTGTGCACGCCCTACGAGGGAAAGAGAAAAAATCTCTGACCCAAGTGGGACTCGAACCCAACGACCTCCAGGTTACATGTCTGGCGCTCTACCAACTGAGCTATCAAGTCAGATGAGAGCAATCGTGGGTATTGGTGCGTTTTATGGGGTCACGGCGATTTTATATGTGTTTGTAGTTATGATATTGAATCATGTTTGCCGCGTAGCACTAGTAAGTGTAAAGAATGTGATATAAAGTGGTAAGCTGTAGTGCTAAGTGTGCACGCCCTACGATATATATAGTATATTTCTCTAATGTTCTTTCTACCCTGTGCAGCTCTTATCGCCGCCTCGCGGCTACCCTCGTGAAGAATCTAAAGAATTCCGTCTCTTCCGGTTTGAATTTGACTCATGTGTATGTGTTGCTTTTGGAATTTCAAGGATATGTTGATCCAAAACTACAGGCTCTTGGGGGTTTTCATTGACTTGTGAACTTGCAGGCTCTGTAACTTGTTTTGTTTTCTTAGTATAACATAAAGTGTTGAACATGTTCTCAAGCATGTCGCGCGTGACCTCTGTTTCTTCCTCCAACGACTCCGAAGTATCTTTAAGATTCATTAAGTTCTCTACTTTCATCTGTAATCTGGGAAACTCAATCTTTGTTCATGCCTCGTATGCGGTGCCTTAATTGGCACATAACTATTCCTGTTGTTAAGTAGACGTGGATGGTTATAAGTAAAAATCCTTCGACAGCTTGTACGTACCCTTTCCGCCAGGTCAATATCCTCGCTGGAACGAAATAACATGATCTCAATACTCTCTGTGTCTGTAAAACGAAATGTGGCATAAAACCTACCAAACGAACCTCAAACGCCTGTGTAGAGCCGTCCGTCACAAGATGGCGACTGGACTGAAGTAGAGAAGAGAAATCTATAAGCGTCACGATCGCGAGGTACGCGCACACAAATTAATGCATAGTTAATAAATTAACCTAAGAGTGTCACGTGACCAGCACAGTGCAATCTGATTGGTGGTGAACTTGAAATTCAATACATGGGAACAAAGAAAAAGTAACCGCATTGGTTCAAAAGGCCAAATTTTGTTGCATGAAACAAAACGGCTTGCATTTTAAGACTCGGATCTGCCACAGGCAGCCCGAGTAATTAGAGCACATTTCATTGGAAACCCTACAGAAGTTGCAATACCTACCATCAACCAGTTCGTAGAATTCACCCGAATGACATTGTGGAGAAAGTTTGAGCCCTCGGCTTAAAAGGTCAGCAGTATTTAACTGCCCTGGGCTAGCCAAACCTGAACTGAGGGGGGAGGGTTGAGTTAGCACTCAGGATTTCACCAATTGAGCTCACACACGATCGGACCCGAAAGAGTTAAGAGATAATTTTGCTTAGTGTCACTCTTTACTGCAGTTTTTTATGGTCGCTTTTCGTTTTTTCAAGTCGCATTTTATGAAGATCGTGACCATTCGTGTATGTGAAAATGCCGATTATAGAAACAAAACAAAAAAGATTTGAAAAATACATATACTTTAGCTTTTTCTTGCCTCTCCTACCGCTACTTTTAATATTCAGAGCTTATTTACCAGAGCCAAGTCAAAAATTGCTTATCAGTGTCTATCGTCACTCTGTTTTGGCTTTTTAAAAGTCTTTTTTAAGTCTTTCATTAAGGTCTGTTCCTGATTTTGTTTGTTGATTTTACCTGATCTTTCATTTCAGTATTTATTTTTCAAATCCATTTCACTCATCAAAAATTCGCTTCACGCTATAGTGCACTTCACAAAGAAACATTGTTTAAAGAATGCCAATCAGGATTAATGCATTGCAAGCTTGAACAATAGAAAACCGTTACAATCGCCATTTTCGTACTGTACGAAAATGGCGATTGTAACGGGTTTTCTATTGTTCAAATGTAAACACGGGCTCGCAAATCATTAATCCTGATTGGCATTCTTTAAGTACTTAGGTTTTCACACTTCAGTTATTTTGATTGGAAAGCGGATTTAATGCATTGCCGACAGAGTTTCAGTCGCTTTGCATTTTTAAACAATAATCTTTCCAAAATCCTCGCAAGCAAAATTTTCAACAGGGAAACGGCATAGGGTTTCGTCTTAAGAATCTTTTACAAGTCCCCAGGCGAACCACAAACAAGGCCCGACACGACTATCTTTGAAAAGCTAAGACCATGAAAGTTACTGAAATGGCCTTCTTAGCTCCAAAATATTAACAGTTTGCTTCGTCTTAAGACAGTTTGCTTCGCCTTACGTCTATGTAAATCTCCAGTGATAACAAATCACCTTTTAGTCAAACAGTTATTCGTTCAACCATGAGTTAATGATGTCCAACAGCACTTTGCACAAAGTTACCCTTTCGAAATGTTAGTCCACCATTCTAACAATAATCTCCACTGTTTCAACCATGCATCTTTCCAGCTTGGTGTCTGACTTTAGAGAGAGCAAAAGTCCGTTCGAGATTCAATTTGTAAGTGGCAAGCTGTTTCCCGCCGAAACATACAGCGTAGTGAGCTGACAATGTTGTTTCTTGAAGTCCCATAATTTAACACATGTTGTTTCTTGAAGACTGCTAAATTCAGCTAATAATTCTTCCCTTTGGTTATTACTAAGACGATTTCAAATGAAAGTGTACAGTTGATCTTCAATCTCATGTGGCCCAGATGGGCTCAAAGATGGCGGCAGGTTTGTGAAAATCACAGAGGAAGATGTAAACAGCTTAAATGAGCTGCATCAACCTCGTCCCCAGGGTCTTCTCGGTCAGATCCAAGATGGCGGCTACCCGAGAGAAGACCCTGGTAAAGGCTGAACTGTCACGTATTCTGATTTGCTCTTCGATTATGACGCAAGGGTGGTTCTAACAATGCTTTTTATTGGCCAAACGGACTGAGTCCAGAGAAATGAACTTTTATGTAGATTCGATTGCTCAAATTTTATCAATACAATGATTTTAAATAACCTTAAAACCCGTTGTGTAGGTAGAGCAGTAGATGAAGTGCATTACTGGGGAGTTTTCTGGTAAGTTTCATTAGTGGGAAAGCCATGAGAAGCTGTTAAACCTGAACATGTGCTATTGATCGCTTCGCTTCAACGCTGACGGGAAATGAACGGCTTTTTAGGATTCTCTTTTAGCTTAGATACATCCTAGTAGCTTTGTGATACCTTTCCACTGTTTCTTTATCCAAGTAAACTCTATTTCGAGCCATTTAGTAGACCTGTTTTCACAGCATCGTTCGCCGCATGGAAATACCATTACTCGCTTCTCGCATACTCCGGATTGGGATACCTATGGTTTGGACACGTCATGAACTATTCCCATATTTAGCTTCGCCGCCATCTTAGATCGCCAAATCACGTGACAAAATACTCCCAAAATCTCAACCTTGTTCCCAGGGATCTTTATGCGCCTAATCAAAGATGGCGTCGAAAATACACCTGGTACAGGCTGGTCATGTGACCCAAAAATATGCCCAATATATGGGCATATTTTGAAGAACATCCGCCATCTTGGATTCATCATCGCTGAAGAACGGTTAACTGTTGAAATGTGATCCCAATGAATTCCAACCATACATTGTTCTACTTGTACCCAGTTGCAAAGTGAATATTAAAAGAGTCAAAAACGCTAAGTTCTGATGAATTTGTAGTTGTTTTCAACGAACTTTGAACGCGCAATGCGAAAGACCACATTACCAGTTTATTTTTCATATCAAGAATGCACGCACTATTCGAAATTCTCCAATCAGCGCGAGCGAAACGTCTAGCCAATCAGTGGCCGAATTCCACCAGGCTGTACCAGGGGTACTTTCGACGCCATCTTTGATTAGGCACGTAAAGACCCCTGGGAACGAGGTTGCCAAAATCTGTGAGTATTCGATCACGTGATCCAGTCATTACCAGGGTCTTCTCTCTGGTAGCCGCCATCTTGGATCTGACCGAGAAGACCCTGGGGACGATGAATATTCCGAGCACAAAAAGCCAAATACGATCTAAAACTCTCTAAAGATTTTCTCGACTGCAACGAAGAGACCGATGAAACTCTCCAGAACAGTTTAGAAAGATCACGAAGAAGTTTGTACTGACAGTAAGTAAAATGAATACATAAGAGTCTTAGAGCAGTTTCATTGTTCATATAATAGATAGACTACAGTATGTTCAGAACTGCGCTGCGCGTTTAATTACCGGTAAATCAAAACATGATCATATTACTCCTGTCCTCAAACAACTCCACTGGCTACCTGTAGGGCAGCGTATTGTTTTTAAAATACTTTTACTTACATATAAGGCTCTAAATAAATTAGCTCCACCGTACATTAGTAATATGCTTCACGCCTACATTCCTACACGTACCTTGAGATCGTCTTCGCAATATTTATTAACTGTTCCTATGTCTAATTTGAAGAGCTATGGTGACCGAGCCTTCTCAGTTGCTGCACCTAAGTTATGGAACTCATTACCAGCTAAGATTAGAATGAGCCCGTGTATTGGCAGTTTTAAATCTACTTTAAAGACATATCTTTTTAATTGTGCTTATAATTAATGCTTTTTATAGTAGTTTTTAGTTGTCTCAGTAGTTTTAGTGGTATACATACTAGATAGTTTAATATCAATTATATTCTAACTTTATATATATTTTTACCAGTATTCATTGTAAAGCGCCATAGGGCAACTAGTGGATTATGGCGCTATAGAAATAATTTATTATTATTATTATTATTATAAAAAGACAATTACACGGCGGTCATATCTTCACACCACCGTGTAATATCCTCCATATCTGTAATCTCGCATGTAAGGGGAAGCCTGAAATTCCTTAAGCGTTTTGGTTTCTCGTTTATGCTTCCTCGTCACTGTTTTTCATCACAATCTATATTAATACTAGAAGTAATCATAGATTATCAAAGTGCATTCGACATATTTTTTTGTATGAGAACTAATGCCTCTTGGGTTTCAATTGTTTTCTCAACATTTCAGTAATACCACTCCAATTAGTGTTTTAAATAGTACATAGGAGTTAGTATAGAACACAATCAACCCTATTCAGATGTGTATAAACTGCATCCTAGTTTTCATGACCAAGGCCGTCTCCATAATACTAAATACTTTCAGTGATTACACTCCAGTGTAGAACATAAAATATATGTGCATGTGTGTAAACTACACCTTCAGACTGATACAAATTATTGTTCAAGTGAGACCAAGGCTGGCTGTAGAATATTGAGTGTCCATTTTTATTGCAGAAAAATTTCTGATCATATTAGGGCTCACCTTGTTTTGATATTTAAGTTCCTTGACATATCCAAGTGTGGTTATACCCTGAATGCAGTGTTAATTTGTATAACCACGATGCACACATGTGTAGTATTTAAAAAGCTTCTTCACAACTCACAGTCACACTGAAATATTCATATCCATGTATTTCTCTTCACCCTTCAGGTATGATTTATAGCATCTTGACCATTTGCAGTTTTGGTATTGGCAAAGCGAACAGCACAATTCAATGCAACGAGCAAGCCAACAGCATATTTTTCGATCGCAGATTCACTCGGGTTCAGCACAAATAAATAATTATGGCCGAGTTGAATGTTCAAGGTACAAAACAGACCATATTGGACTTTGTCAGTCCTCCAGATGTACTACACACTTTCCTCAGGCTTTGCTGAATTGTACTTGCGAACCTTTGAAACATCATTGCATTGGATTGTCGGAAAATAAGGCAAGTAACTTACTGATCGCGAGCAAAACAGAAACCATGCGAGCGGCCATTTTTATCGTGTACGTGTGGTTACCAGTTCCCCGGCCGAGATAATTTATTCTAAAAAGTACAAACATACGGACATGAGGACGGACATACACGAATCTCGATTTCTTTCGCCTGGGGAAGCACAGGTAGCCCACATGACCACAGGGAGTCCACTGCAAGATTAGTATGCGTTCTCCTTTGTCGAACGCAAATACTGTTTATGTTATTGTACATTGTGGCAAACAAATAATAAAACACCAAGTACCATTGGTGTAATCTGTGACTCGTTTATGTCCATGGAACCTCAAGTTAATGCCATATGCACATCAGCGTTTTTTTCATTTACGAAACTTGATTCAGATACGAAAATTCATTTCGATGCAGTCTGCTGAAACTTTGATACATGCATTCATCACTTCAATGATTGACTCTTGCAATTCTTTACTCTATGGTCTGCCGAAACAGGTGATCTAAAAACTTCAGAGCGTCCAAAACTCTGCAGCTAGATTAATAAGCCTGAGACACAAATATGACCATATACACGCCTTTCATAAGTTTTACTTCCGGTTACGAAAACGAGGCTCCAGGTGGTTTGAAATCCAAGATGGCAGACAACTGCACAGCCTCAGCAAGAAAGTACATGTGTACCTCCGAAAATACTCCCAAAAGTATGTTATTCAGTAAATCATACCTGTGTTTGGTTTTAGAATCACTGTATTTATGTCCATGTGTAGTCTGCATTATTTTAGTTTATTGTTTAGCGCACAAAAAGTACTTTTCTACTTGATCAAGTCATCAGTCATTTACGAACAAATGTACACCCGACAGGTTGCAAATCTAAAAAAAGCTTGCAGCTTACAGAGGACGATATTAATTATTTCAGGGGCATCTTTCCGTCGAAGATATCTAAGCTAACTTAAAGGAGTCGGAAATATCTTCTGGCTAAAGTAAATTAGTATTGTGGTCTAAAATTGAGGCAAAGTGATTTATGAGGTGCAAAGTAAATTTTAGTTTATTTCTGATAGGCTGTTTAATAAGCTCATGTCATGATATCTAATCTCTTTTGCTATTTAATACAGCAAGTGAAGTGCTATCGATGGGAAATGTAACTACTGTTCACCTAACAGAAAACAAACATTGGAAAAAGCTGGAGTCAACTGATAAGATACAGGCAACGACTATACCGAAACAGCAGCCATTATACTGGATCCAGACATAGTTCCAGTTAGAATATGGTTTATCCGTTCATAGTTCCCCAAAGCCGTTTTCGCTTAAATTTTGTACATAACTTTTAGATTAATAAAGAATGATAGTACGTTTTCCTTCCCCTATCCCTACCTTTATAATTATGGTAAATTCTATTTTTTCATACCCTTTTTTTCACATTGTGTACAATTCATACCCTACCCTTCAATGTATATTCCCAGACTTTGTATCACTTACATTATTGTGTAACAGTATAAGGTATTGAATTTACTATTCATATACCATTAAAGTAAGTTTATTTGTAGTTAGAATAATTATATCTAGCAAAGGCTTTTGGCTTGGGCTTTTTGAATGGAATTCAAATTTCTAACACTAATACATTTTGTACAGAATATTCTTTTGTGCAATTATTGATAATTTGATAATTATATATAATAAAAAGCTTAGCACAAACTGATTGTAATTAGTAGTGGTTCCTATTCCCCTATCCCTGCATGCTCTGTGTGGTATATTGCTCACCCTATCTAGGGTTTTAGCCAGTCAAATAAGGGAGATGGGGCAGGGGTGCCAATGCCCTCCTTTCCCCAAGCAACTTCCCCCACTCCCTTCACTCTCATATCATCAGGCCACCACATTGTTATTAATATCAGTTATTGTTTATTTAGCAGCTCTCACTCGAATATATATGCATTCACTACTCATAATTTTCCTTTTTTTAGCGTTTTTCTCATTTCTGATTCTGCTTCACCTTACCCCAAACCTTCTGGGCTAAAACCCTGCTATCCATACACACATTATCACTCATCTTATGATTCCCCCAATTTCATGTGGACTAATTTTAATACCACCTTCAACCACCACTTAGTTAACACCTATTTTACCAGTTATAGTTTTAATATTTTTGTTACAATTTATTTAGTACTTAATGTTTTCATATTTTTATTGACCTGAATTGCTTGTATAGCCACTGTTTATAAGTGGTATTCCCTTCCCATATTACTGTTAGCCTCAATTAGACATTTATTTCAGTAAATGATATTTCTCCCTTCTCTCAAACATTATAAAAAATCATACTAGACCTGTGTAGAAACTAATATTATTTTTTATTTCCTTGAAGAAGAAAAATGAGCAGGTTTTTCAATAGCGGTCGGTTGAATCTGTATTTTCTACGTTTGACTGATAACTGATGATTAATGCCGAATTAAACAACCTTAATTGCTGGCTCAAGGCAAATAAGTTGAGTCTTAATGTTGCCAAGACTGAGTTCATGATTATTAGCTCTCGCCAAAGGTTACAGGCGAGAGCCAGTAATCATACGATCAACATACAGATAGAGGGCAATGAAATAAGAAAAGTTGATTATACCAAATCTTTGGGTCTATTTATAGATGAAAATTTATCTTGGAAAAAACATATTAATGAAGCATCAAAGAAAATTTCCTCTGCTATTGGCGCTGCTATTGGAGCATTAATTGAACCCCACTTTGACTATTGTAGCTCAGTGTGGGATGGTCTAAACCAGTTAAGTGATAAACTACAAAAGTTACAAAATCGTGCAGCCAGAGTGATTACCAAATCCAACTATGACACAAACTCTAATTTTCTTCTCAATATGCTAGGCTGAGATAATCTATCTATAAAACGTAAGAAACAGAAGGCAGTAACAATGTATAAAACAGTCCACAAGCTTTCTCCAGCGTACTTACAAAAAATATTCATTCCCCGTAGCACAGATTACAACCTAAGAAATTCGGAAAATAAAGTAACCCTACCTAAACCACGAACTGACTACTTAAAGCGTAGCTTTAGTTATAGTGGGGCCCTATTATGGATTAATGTTCAAATTTCGTGCATTGTACAAAATCCAAGCATGTGATTGGCTAATGAGCGTGCATTATTGGTGACCACAGCACTCGACCCAGACCCTCTCTTACCTAGGGAAAGGGAGACCTAGTCCTTCGCTTAGTTACGTGTGTGGATGGCTTGGTAAACCTAATTACAATCGCCTATTTAACAGTGAAAATGCAGACAATTACTAGAAAGGTAACGGCAGGA
Source organism: Actinernus sp. WN-2022 (assembly GCA_030867875.1). NCBI lineage: Eukaryota > Metazoa > Cnidaria > Anthozoa > Actiniaria > Actinernidae > Actinernus > Actinernus sp. WN-2022. The sequence goes on from JAOWCC010001634.1 coordinate 53,884,527, forward strand.
TTGAACTCTGTTGCCTGTGTGACAGAAGATATATATTTTGAGGCGAACATTTGCATAATCGCTCGTTGGAAATGGCTGATTTGCGAGTGCTGGAAGTACAACTTTACAACTTCAAGTCAACATGTGTCCAAGTGAACAAAAGTTTCTACAACACTCTAGTACACTTACTTAAGAAATGGATTTTATTTCCGAGACCTTACTCTGTCAATAAGAGGAGAAAATTAAGCGAGAATTCAGTGGATGGTTCGAAAACCCAGGATTTTTGATTTGGAAAATGTTTGCATCGGAGCCGAGCACATGGCCGGAGGCCGGTTTCAAGTCAAGATTTCAATTCACTGCTCCACTGGAATCTGCAGGTTAGTTATTTTCGAATGAAAGAAACTATTAAAGAAAGCAGACTATCTAGGAGTTAAGCCGGCTAAATACTTGATATTTGAATACATGGCTCCAAGAGAAACGTTTTCGAGTTAAATGTACAATCATACTATTCGCCTCACATTATGGTTTGAGGCAAACATTTGCATAATCGTTCGTTAGAAATGGCTGATTTGCAAGCGCTGGAAGTACAACAACTAACAAGTCAACATGTGTCCGAGTAAACAAATGTTTCTATAATAACACTCTAGAAGTCTTACTGAAGAAATGGATTTTATTTCCGGCGAGACCTTACTCTGTCAATAAGAGGAGACAATGATTGAATGAAGCGACAATTCAGTGGAAGTTTCGAAAACCTAGGATTTTTGATTTGGAAAATGTTTGCATCAGAGCCGAGCACATGGAGGCCGGTTTCAAGATTTCAATTCACTGGAATCTGCAGGTTAGTTATTTTCGAATGAAAGAAACTATTAAAGAAAGTTGACTGTCTAGGAGTTAACCCGGCAAAATACTCGATATTTGAATACATGGCTCCAAGAGAAACGTTTTCGAGTTAAATGTACAAACATACAAACAAACATCGCAAGGCGTCAGCTAAACTGACCGAACGCCAAAGTAAATTATTCTTTGCAAAGTTATCTACTTCTGTTTTTATTCATTGTCTATTGAAATGACATCTCTTTGTGGAGATATTTACCGTAAAATGATTTAATTCATGCGAAATATTTGACTTCTTTATGAAATTGTTATTGACAACTGATTTGAATTGAAATTCACGGCTGACAGTGCACTCAGTTTGAATATTAAAAGGGTTAGAGACTTTATGTTTGTGCTTTATCGGCAAAATACAGTCACTTGCTGACTTTACGATGAACTCAAAATTTCTTCATACTGCATTCGGCCTTCGGCCTCATGCAGTATTCAATGTTTTTCGTTCATCGTACAGTCAGCGCGTGCCTGTATTTGTCGATAAAGCACTCACAAGCAGTCTCTAACCCTTACATAATCTTCCCAATGAGACAAGAAATTGCGATTCTCTTGGGTGATTTAGAAGGGATATCGATAACATATTTTCCGTATCGGACTCCCACACAGCAATCACATAAAACAGTGATATTTTAAATATATTTTTAATTGTAATAACTGATGATTTTACCGTGTTTAAGTAAAGTTGATGTATGTACATGTATGTATGTATGCCCATTGATTGAATATCATCAACAGTCTTTTCTTCATTCTGGTAGCTGTAGCTATCATTGTTTCCAAAAGCCAGAATTATGCTTGAAGATTTCTCTTCTCTTGAGTACGTTGACACCAAGGGAACATATTTTTCCGGGAATGCCTATGCCTAATACGACGCCTGATGCCCGCATACTTCAAATATCACTTTTCTGGGTGCTTCTTGGTGAAGCAGATTCATTGTTTGATTCATTGTTTCTGGGGATAGGGTTCTTTGTGTTTCAGGGTATTGTTTTGCTTTAGAAGACAATAGTTTTCTTTGTGTTACATACATGTATGTGGTGATCTGTAACACCAACAAACCCCCACTTTCCTCTAAGTTATACATGTACGTTAACTGAACAAACATAAGTTAGTCATATTTCAAGCAACCAAATCAGCCATACCCTTTCTAAGTTTTGGGCTGGCTTACACTACAAATCATGTCTCAAGAGTTATTTCACTACATAGTGTACACAACAATGCAGTATTTCATACGGTGTGTGCTTTTTGTGGTACTGATCTGTGGAGATTTTCAACAAATCATCAGTTAATATACGGTAGACTATACATGAACATAAATACAGTGATTCTAAAGCCAAATTCAGGTACAATTTACCAAATAACACACTTTTCGAGTCCTTTTCGGAGGTACATGTACTTTCTAGCTGAGACTGAGCAGATTTCAAACCACCTGGAGCCTCATTTTCGTGACTGGAAGTAAAACTTATGAAAGGCGTGTATTATGCCCATTTTAATGGATATTATATTTTTCTTTGGATGAAAGGAAAAGAGAAATGAATTCCTTATCCAAAAGACTATGCTGGTATCCCTGTGAGTACATTCCATACATGTATATGGACAGTGTAGTTTTAGCGGGAACTTGAGTATATAAGGATATGTCAGTTGTAGTTATGTACTTGTGGTCCTGACTGCAACAGTTATAGACGTTACGAGTTACGAGCCGAGGTCATTAGGACTCTCAAACCAGAAGAAGCAGATTGTAATCCTCGTTACCAGAGCATTCTGTGTATAAGGGAATCCTGCAGAAGTTTTTGGAGGCTTCGTAACGTCGCATTGCAATGTCTCTGATGGAGATGAAACAAATAATTGTCTGCCATTTTCTAATATCCCGCTGACCAATGTTCGCAGGCGTGAGGATAACAAACAAGATGGCGGCCATACAGTAGCAGAAGAGCAGGCACTAGGAAGGCCAAAGTGGCAACCTGCTTGGGAGAAACAACTTGCTTACGATCGGTCAGCTACAAATAATGGCACTGAACTAAAGAAACTTCGATGAGAGGTAATTCACCGAAACGTAAGCATGTCAGCCGCGTCGATCATTGACAATATATGGAGGTCATGACCTCAAGGAGGTTTTTCACCATTGGCAATATGGAGTTCATGACCTCATGGAGGTCTTCACCGATGGCAATATGAAGTTATTGACCTTGATGGGGTGCAATATAAAGTCATTGACCTTTGTTGGCCTTGATGAGGCCCTGTTGGCATATACACACATACAGCCCCGCCGGAAATTATAGGGACATTTACCGCGTCCATACCTCGTGCAATGACCGCGGTTTTTCCTCGGTAAACCTCGGTCATTTTTGCGGCCGCCACGGCCGTTTTGAAAACGCCGCAGTCATACTTGGATGCGGCGCTAACCGAGGTCGTAACCGAGGTTTGGGATACAGTGTACATGTGTCAACTTGAACAAGTGAGATTGTGGCGAACTAGTCAGTGCCGTGAAGTGCTTTATTTGAAAGTTAAACACACAAACAAAAAACGACAGTACATCGAACTGTTAGCTTTATGGGAATAAACTGTGACGAACTAACCCTAACCCGTCAATTGTGAACTGTCAGCCAGACGCGTGTCTCATTTCTGACACAAATACCGCGGGGCGCAATTCATTTACATTTACGCGAACTGACTGGTGTTCCGATGCATTGAAGCTCTTTTATTTCAGAAGGAATTGCAATTTCCCAGTAGAAGTTTTCTGATAAGAGTAAAGACGTTTTTGCACGTTTTCAATATGACAAACGTTGCTTCAAAACTCTGTTGATGTTCTGTAAGTTTTCTGACACATTCACGCCTGACTGACACATTCACGCCTGACTGATTGCACGTGAAAATTAAGAGTTGAGATTTTAATACCTAACGCAAGCATTTACAATGATTTCTGCCGAAACCTTTTAATACTAGTAACAAGACAACGGTCTACCGTAAATGTGAAACTACACTGAAGCAAAAGTTTATTTGGTGTTATGCTTTGCGCTCAGCGAGTGAGTCAAGCTTTGAAGCGGGCCACGCACCGCCGGTCTGGGAACTAAGCCAGCAGCCGTTGTTTTGTTTATTTTACGGCTCACAATATGGTCCGAATTTACTTGAAAACTTTATACAATGACTTTTACAAAGATCTTGGAGGCTGACGTGAAAATATCCGAGTTTGAAGAAGTTTGTTTTAGAGTGACAAACAACGGCGCCGTTGAAGTCGTGAACCAGACGAAGAATAAAATGTTGATGTGTCCTAGCGAGCGAAGTCCGAGAAGTTAAAGCTTTTTTTATTGGCGGTTTAGCGTGCCGAGTTTGAAGAAGTTTGTTTTAGAGTGACAAACAACGGCGCCGTTGAAGTCGTGAACCAGACGAAGAATAAAATGTTGATGTGTCTTAGCGAGCGAAGTCCGAGAAGTTAAAGCTTTTTTTAATGGCGGTTTAGCGTGCCGAGTTTGAAGAAGTTTGTTTTAGAGTGACAAACAACGGCGCCGTTGAAGTCGTGAACCAGACGAAGAATAAAATGTTGATGTGTATTAATGATGTGTATAAATATTGAGAAGTTTTTAAACAGTGTCTGCCGAGTTTCAAGATACTTCTCTAGAAGGAAAATATCACTTGTGAAATATCACTTCACTAAAAGTGAAATTTCACTTTCCAAAAGAATTTTCATTTCGGCTCTGAGCCGCGGCAAGCGCCTCGGTTGATGACCTCAATATGCAAACCGAGGTCATTGCAGAAAACCGCGGCACCGCGTCCAATGACCTAGGTTTTTCCGCGGTCGGATGTCCCTATAATTCCCGGCGGGACTGTACATGTATGTGCCAGTTGTTACAACTTCTAGGCCTTACGGAGGCCTTTTCACTGTTATGACTGTGTTTTGACTACTTGGAACTATTGATGTATGCCCAATATAATATTAGGGTCCATATGTGGATAATATTGTGCTACACCATAGATATGGAATCACGTTACAACCAAGGTGAAACCCCCTGCAAGGATCGAACGATGGGTCCAAAGCTACAGCCCTAGAGATACAAGATCATCTACACCACAGGTCAAGGGAACCCTGCCGATATGCTATCTAGACTTCCACTTGACAATCAACCAATTCGCCATTGGAGCATAGCAGAAGAATATATAAACTTTGTGACTGCTAGCTCCACTACAAAGGCAGTCACACTGGAAGAAATCTCTAAGGAGAGTGAGAAGGATCCAGTACTACAACAGGTTCATCAATGCATCGCCACAGGTGCGTGGGAAAAAAACTCCATCCCTACAGCCTGACTACATGGTCAGACAGTCACGGTCTACCAAGGGTACCATGATCCTCGCCCTTTTGGAGCAAAACTCCAAAAGGCCGCCCTCCTTGCATCACATGAAGGTCATCAAGGGATTCTATGCACCAAACATATGCTGTAGGAGAAGGTTTGGTGGCCAGGGATCAACAACCAAGTTGAAGACATGCATACCGTGCCAGGCTGTTGCATCCCCCTACACCACCAGAACCATTAAGACCAACAAAGATGCCCTACAAGCCTAATGGTAGGTTGTCCACATCGACCTCTGTGGGCTCTTTCCAATGGGCAAGTTCCTGTTGGTCACTTTAGACTCCTGCTTGTGCTGGCCAGAGGTCGACATCCTCCGTTCTACAACCTCTTAAGTAATTATAAAGAAACTCTGCTGGACCTTTGCTGCCCATGGACTGCCAGAAAAGGTGATTACAGACAATGGGCCACAATTCATCTCTTCCGTGTTCACAGAGTTCCTAATGGAAAATGGCATACAACACCAGAAAGGTACCCCGTATTGGCCCCAGGCCAACCCAGAAGTCAAGCATTTCAATAGGCCCATCGAAAAGGGAATCCGAACTACATGTACCTACACGTATGCTGAAGGCAACGACTAGAAAACCGAAATCCATGTTTTCCTACTCAATTACCAGGCGATGCCTCACAGCTCCACTGGAGTGCCCCCCGCAAAGCTGATGTATGGTTGAGATCTTGTACTAAAGTAACTGTCTTCAAGAAATCAGTTCCACCACCGGTTCTCCAACAAGCCATCATGAAGGATGGAGAAGTTAAGGAGAAGGTTAAAGAGTACACCGATAAATGCCTGAAAGCAGTTCCATGCACCATCAAAGCATGCAACTGCTCTTCTGAAGCAGCGGCACCAATGCAAAAAGCTGAACACCAAATATGACTCAAACCGTTTGTTGTCGTACAAAGGCGTGGACCAAGTGTTATTCTCAAGCGAGACTAGGTGGGACCATAATGCAAAACATAGCGTTTGTACGCAAGCTGTCTCCCAATGCAGTAGTTGACAACCATCTCCAGAGTAGCGATGAAGATGACGATGACCTCTACCAGAACAAGTCCAACTGAATCAACCTGTGAGACCTGCACGAGTGCGACAACTGCCTCAATATTTACAGGACTATTATGTTACGTTACATTACATTACAATACAACACATGAACACTCCAAACCAATAGTGATCAACAAGTAATCAAGACCACAACTGAACATTGTAGTTGTCTATTACAGTCGAAGCTCTCGTAAGCGACCACCTCGGGAATTCGTAAAAGTGGTCGTAACTAGAGCTGGTCGCTTACGAGAATGAGCTCTCGAACGCGACCACGTGCTAAAACAATAGATGGTGGTCACTTACGAGAGCTTTTAGCTCTTTTGATATGTAATTTATTAGGTAATGTAATTTTATGTACGTAATGTAATTTTATGTAACGTTATGTAATTATACAGTTATTGTTTATCACCGATATTGAAGAGGTTTGTGAATGTCCCGCTGTTATGACGCATCAACGGCAGAGATTCGAACTGAAACTTCTCCTATTGACATATTAAAGTGTTGAGTAATACCAATCAGTGGTCGCTTACGAGAGCTTAAAAACAAAGGAACCACGTAGTTGGTAATTCCCAAAAGTGGTTTGCGGTCGCTTACGAGGGCTTTTAATTACAGAGATTTAAGTGACAATTCAAACAGGGTTTCGTGATGGTGATTGTAACTAGAGCTGGTCGCTTACGAGAGCTGGTCACAAGGAGAGCTTCGACTGTATTAACATTTTTACTGTTCAAGGGTTTTTTTTTTTTTTTCAAGGGGTTTTATACATGTATATTGGTTCATTCCTAACTTCTCCGTGGGTCTGAGTGAGTATAGCACCTAGTCCGACAGGATTGGCATCTACACATAGTTGAGTTGGTGCGCGCCGCTTGATCAAAGTATGCCATAACACAGTCACTTCTCAGCATATGCTCTTCAGCTTGTCAAATGCTGCCTGCTGCTCGTCCGCCGATTGCCATTCAGTATTCTGTCGGGTGAGCCTTTGTAGGGGATCAGCAATCATTGCAAAGTTTGGAATGAATTGGGAACACTAGGTTGTTAGGCCAAGAAAACTCCTAACTTCACTTGGATTGCTTGGGGCTCGATTGTGCCTCTTTGATGGCAGCCACCTTCTTATCCTCAGGGGAAATACCATCAGCTAAAATTTTGAAGCCAGAGAAGGTTATCTCAGGAACCCTGAAAAGGCATTTGTCTTTGTTCAGGATCAAGCCTTTTTCTTTCAGGTGCTGTAGTACTTGCTTCAGGTTGCTATCATGCTCTTTCTCCATCTTGCACCTTCACACCCCTGGTAAATCTCTGGTGCAGAGGAAATGCCTTGAACATAAGTCGTTTGTACCTCCATACAAAATGTAGTCCTGCATGGGTGGTAAACGTGGTGATGACGCATGACTCAGGCGCAAGCTCGATCTGGTGGTAGCCCCACTTAAGGTCTTACTTCGAGAAAAGGCACGCTCTGTGTAGTTCTTGTAGGGTTTCTTCAATGGTACATGTAGGTATCAGATGGCACTCTCGTTTGACAGCCTCTTTTGTTTGCCTCATGTCGACACCGATTCTGACCTCACTGTTAGACTTGGATACTGGAGCGAGTGGGGACACCCATGGCATAGGTCCATCAACCTTCTTGATGATATCGAGTTGCTCGGGTTCACTTAACTTGTCTTCCACGAGGTTTCTGATGTGGAATGGCATTCTCCGAGAGGCTTGAGCAACTGGTGGAACGTTGTCATCGATATGAAGATGTAATTTGAAGTCATACAGTTTCCCAACTCTATGGAAGATGTCTGCAAATTCGCTTAGCATTGGCACTAGATCGTTGTCTGTGACGCTGATAATTTTGGCTTCCGGCCCAACCCTTTGGCCAAGCACGTGCATTGTGAATATGTGAACTAGCAATGGACAAGATTTTAGTAGGAAAATATAGTGTTCTACTTTAATCATGACAGCAGATGTACTCAAAAGAAGCGGAAGATCAACAGACATGACAATCTGCGTTTTTACATTTTTACTTTTACTTTTTTACATCATGTGACATCGAAAAAAGAACAGAAAAGTAATTACAATCAATGTCAGGAACAAGGTACACGTTAAGTAGAAACATAATTATATGTTTTTTTCAGTATTAAATGAATACTATGGAGGACCTAAGCTAAAAGAGAGGAATTAATTTAGACCACTGGGTATAGTAAGCACTCGTATGCAAATCAACGACATTTTGGAACTTCACTTTCTTAATAAATATATCAAAAGAGGCTTCAGAGGTTTGTTCTGCAGAGGAACTAAGGCTGTAAATATATGCTTTCACTAAGAGGATTAATTTAAGTAATCTAAGAAAAAGTAATTTGAATTCTCAGGTTTATAACCATACAATATATCGACCCACGGGTGCTACTATACCAATTCCGAAATTGTTCCCAGAATCTAAGACAGTAGGGCATAATCTTCTCTTTGACTGCATCTATGGCATTTGTCACCAGAACTTATTTTCATTAATTTTAACAGGCTTTTGGAAGGTAAGATATTATGAATAATTTTTAACTGAAAAACAATAAGCTAAGTCTCAATTAAATTTGTACTTGCATGTGTTCGTATCAATGTATTTTTGGTATAACTTTCTTCATGTACATGTACGTTCAAACTGATCAAAAAAATATGATCCTGCATGTACACTGTATCACTATAACTTAGTGTTGTCATTCAGTATTCCTGGAAGATATGTACATAGCAAAGCTGCATTCCCATGATGTATAATGATCAGCTCAGGGTCTTACCAGTTATTAAGTTTGACATAAGAATAAATTGTTAATCAATGACTTCAAAATGGGCAATGTGTGTCTGAGCAAATAAGCACAGTGTAGCTCACCAACAGTGTTTTAGCAAAATGTCTAAAAAAATCTCTAACCATTATTAGTACCATGTAGTCTGTTATAATGTAGGAATAGAGTCATTTGTTAAGGGAGACATTTGTGATAATAATGAATTCCTTTTTGTATACAAAATGTTGTCAATGTGTTGAAATTCAGAAACAAAATTATGACATGTATTTTAGAGTGTACAAGAGATTGCATATTGATATTTTGTTAATAAAACAGGCAGAAACAGGCATGTTGTTGGAAAAATCTTGGATGATCTTGGCATTATCTTCCTGGGCAAGTTTAGGTTAGCAAAAACAAACCAAGGTTTGTATCCTTCTCAACCAAGTTGCTAATAACAATAATTTGTATGAAAAAACTGAGATACATTGTACAAATGCTTTTAGCTACATGTATTGTAACAATAAATAACTACATGTATCTGTATGGGTGACTATAACAGAAAATAGCATATCAAATTATCTGTACTGAATGTCTAAAGTAGATAATAATTTCCCTTACCATCTATCTGTGAGTTGAGTGAAACATTTGTCCACTTTCTCTGAATGAGGCTGAAGCCTGCAGTACCTTGTGTTAACTCATCAGATACCTTGGTAGTAAATATGTAACCCTTGGGCCCTCCAGTTCTCACTTCTACATACCTACAATAATATAAAGGATGATGATATTTTAACATCAATTAAATATTTTGATGCATGGTTTAAAACTGGCACCCAGGAGATTCAAATGAATTTTATGGGCAGGAAAATCAGTCCATAACTGACACCTACAGTACATGTACATGTAGTATACAATTTACAAACATAGCATTATATTTAGGCATCCATAAGGAACATTGAAGTTGAAGAGCAAATAGTTTGTTCAGTGAAGGTTCCCTTAATGGGTTTTCAAAATGGGTTTTCAAAATTTAAAGAAAAGTTTAAAAGTGATTTATTGAAGAAATATTAAGGATATTTCTTCTACCACTTCTAAAGTCGATAAAACTGTTTTGGTCTTTTTTTCTCCTGAATTTTAAATACTATTTATGCTCTCGAAGATTATTTTATTATGACATTAGTGTAGATCTGTGTGTGAATGTGTGTTTATTGCTGCTTTTGCCTGTGTGTGTATGTGTGGGTATGTTAGCATAGTTTATGTTGTGTGTGTACCCCTTTCTTTCTTCCGACCTTGTAATTATAATTATTCTATTCAAACTGGCTTCCTGGCATTTTTAGCCCCTTAAGGTTATTTCTGGAAGCCAGTACCCTAATTATAATTATTTTAAACTTTTAAACACATAACTGTTGTATTATTCAAAGGGTACAATAAATTGTTGTTGTTGTTGTTGCTAAGATAACTACAGTACATTTAAGTCTTGGAAATATTTAGTTTCAAATTTATTAATAAAATAAAAGCATACAACAAAACAGTTCAAATTCTCTTTTGTAACTTAAATGTTTCCATTTCCTGAGTTAAAACTCAAATGAAAAAGATATTCAATGCTATTGAATGGGTGCCTGAATATATGATTTGTAAGGAATTTGAAAACACAAGCTTATGAAAAATTATGTACAATGTACCAATTTTTGTGCATAATTAGAAAGCAAGGAAGAGAAAATGCTAGGAGTGATTTTGAAGGCTTCAACCAGCTACGTTCCTGACATCAGTAGACAAACACATAATATTTATTCATGAAAGGAAATGAAATTCACATGGTGTTGCAAAATATGTTGTCCTACAACATGCTTGCAAATGAGGCCAACGTTTTCGCTCAGAATATTAAATATTTAGATAAATTCAAAATTGATCCTTTTCACCAAATATTCACTATGGATCTTTCTTATTCACCTAGTGATATGCTCGTGATATGCTCGTGATATGCTCGTGATATGCTCGTGATATGCTCGTGATATGCTCGTGATATGCTCGTGATATGCTCGTGATATGCTCGTGATATGCTCGTGATATGCTCGTGATATCCTCGTGATATGCTCGTGATATCCTCGTGATATCCTCGTGATGTACTAGTGATGTACTAGTGATATACTCTGTCCTGCTTTCTATATTTTCTTGTAGTTAACAGTAGCCTGACATTTTGCAAGAAATTGGCAAATATAACATTTTGCAGTAACATTTACATCGCTTTTTCTGTAAATATATTACCATTCTAAATATAAACTATACAGAAATAAATTCAATCATTTAACTAGAGTTAGTAAAAAAAGTACTATAATAATAATAATTCCTAATGAAAAATCATAAAAATAATCCAATCATTAAATAAATAAATAATTAATTAATGTTTGGTATGTAGCAAATAGTTCATGAAATAAAAACCAGCCTATCTTATGTAGTTTTGCCCAGCTAGAACAAATATTTGATGTATTATTCATGCAGATTTTTCTGGCTTTTTGCTTGCACGAGCTGGGCCTGGGCAACTGTTTAACATTAAGTATGCGGTTCTGTGTTGAACTTGAAAACTTAGAAACCAACCAGTTTTGTCATGAATGACATTCCCAAGACATTTTGCAAAAACAAATGTGTATGCCATTTCCAGGGGGGTGGAGTAGGGAATATTTGTAATTCATAGATTAGAGGGTTTAATGTTTGGTATGTAGCACATAGTTAAGGGGAATACAAACCAGCCTACATGTATCTTATGTGATGTCACTCAGCTAGATTTTTTTTTTATGTATTGCTCACACAAATGAAGTTCAGGGGGGTTAAGCCATTTTGAAATTTTATTTTGGCTGTCGTTTTCACCCTAAACTTTAATGTCAACCAAATTAAGAAGACCCCCTGCAGTTTTCTATGGGTAACAGTTTGGTGAAAACCCCATGTCTCTACAATGTTCCTATCTACCTATAAAAATCCAACGCCTTTTTCTTTTTGGCCGCAAAGCATACTGGGACAGTTTCATTTTCTACTTCCCAGTCCAAATTAAATAAAGTTGGATGAAATGGATTGAATGAGGTTGCAGCATTAAAATCATAATTTTGGTACTTAAACACGATGAACACAACATATTGGTTGCAAATTTGGAGTACATGTAAGATCTCCTGTCCTTGCAAAACTGAGGGGGGAGAGGTGGGGAGCAACATGCAGCTCCTATTAATAACCATACCCTCACTCATTATAAATGGATTAAGTGATGTGGCAGAATTAAAGCCGTGGTTTCTGTACTCAATGCGACAATTGCAATGCAGCATGAACTGCAGAAGGTCGTCAGTTTGTGAGGTTGTGATGAAATTCAATGTGCTTTGATGGAAAATAGCAATCAGTAATAATAAAAAAATATATATAATTATAATTATAATAACAATATGTTTGATTATCATTAGCAGTATCCACTAGTAATAATGATAAAAAATATTTCTAATAATATGATAATAACTATATTATTTTATTATTTCAATATAAATAACACAAATATTAAAACATATGGAAAATAATTAAACAAATATTAAGTAATGGTTTGTATAAGAACTGGAGCAAGATCTATTGTTCCATGGCAATTAATGTGATTTCATTAATCCCAAATAGAAAATGGTTCAATTATATACTAAAAATATCTCTTGACTAGTGGTATTAATGTTCTCAAATTGAAATGCATGGAATCGCTCGTTGTGTATATGTTTTTGATTCCAAAACAAATTCAGCCAATAGAAAGACACTAAAACAAAAGCCGAGATATTATAAAATAGTTCAATGTTCCCCAAATAGGAGTTATTTCCCTCTTTTTACATGATCGACCTTACAGATCATTGACCAAATTTTGTAATCATAAATAAAATGTCATAATTCTAATAAATCCAAAGTATTTAAGAGAGACCTTTCTAAACTAAGTGAACATGATTTACTAGAGGATTTCAAAGCAATTAACTAGGTTGACTTACTAAATGGAAATAATAACATTGAAAATATGGTTTTAACCTTTTATGCCAAAACAACTGAGATTGTGGACAGACATGCCCCAGTAAAGAAATTAACCTGTAAAGAAATAAAACTTAGATCAAAACCATGGATAACACCAGCCTTAAAAATCTCAATAGATATCAAAAACAAACTGTTCAAAAAATATATTAACACAAAGCAACAGCATTACCATAATAACTATAAATTATATAGGAATAAACTAAAATCTCTTTGTAAAAAAAGTTATATTATGATAATTATTTCTCATAACATACAAACAATATCAAGAATATATGGAAATGCATTAAACAAATAGTCTAGCTACATATATTAAGTCTCAGCTACAAATGTAATAAGTGCACCCTCTAAAATTATACTTCAAAATAAAGAGGTATTAACGGACCCTAAAAGCATAGCCAGTTCACTTACATTGTAACGACTACTTTGCTAACACAGGTACAAACCTTGCAAATTCTATTCCAACAACTAACAAGTCACCAATTGGATATATCAAATATTCTACCTTTCCTTTACCCATGCACTTCCAAAGTTAGAAATTGACCAGTTGTCAATCAACAAAGCAACTGGGCCTTATAGTATACCAGTATCAATTTCAAAACCTCTTGAATTCATATTCAACTTTTCTTTCTCATTGGGCTCAGTTCCTGATTATTTAAAAATTGCTCATGTAATTCCTGTCTTTAAAAAAGAGTCTAGAACTCTTAGGACAAATTATAGGCCAATATCCTTACTATCCACATTCAATAAGATGTTAGAAAAACTCATGTATAAAAGAATAATTGACTTTTTAGATAAGCATACATTGTAATAATTTATACTATCAGATTGCCAATTTGGTTTTCGTTCAAATCACTCTACACTACATGCTATCCTATTGATAATTGACAGAATCCAAAAAGCTATAAAAAAAAAGTCCCTCGGTTAGCTCAGTGGTTAAGCTCCGGTCTGTTGAGCAGGAGGTTGCGGGTTCAAACCCGGGCCGGACCAACACTCAGGGTCTTAAAATAACTGAGGAGAAGGTGCTGCCTTTGTGAAACAACTGCAAATGGTTAGACCTTCATGTCTTCTCGGATAAGGACGTAAAATTGTAGGTCTCCCGTCGGCCTAAAGTTTATCAGTCTCACCAGACTGTCACGAGTTACCGACGTTAAATAAAGTTGCTTTACTTTACTTTATTGAAAATGGGATATTCCTTGACTTCAGCAAAGCATTTGACACTGTTAACCACCAAATTCTCAGGCAAAAACTCAATCATTATGCTATAAGAGGGTTACCTAATAAGTGGTTTTGCTCTTACTTACATGTATCTAACAGAAAACAATGTGTCTATTGGCAATATTACTTCAGCATATAAACAGGTAACTTGCAAACTTTTAGAAAAATACTAGTCTCCCTTAGCATGAATTTCAGCCGTCTCCTCCAGTTCGTTCCTCCCGAGAGAGACGTCTGAATCCAATAGCCGATAATGCCGTCCAGTGATGTCACTACCAAAAAACCTGGTAGTGATCTTTGACTAGTTCATATTCTATAATTTCGCATAATTATCATAATTAACTCATCCGATAAGACGGCAGGATTCACTTGGGACTCGCGATTGTTGATCATTGAGTTTCAGTGGAGTGATTGTCTCTGGCAAAGACCTTGAATTCGTAAGGAAAACATCTGGAAATGGATTGAAAGTGTCCTGCACAATAACCGGCCGACTGTCCTATAAACATGTAAATTTTATCCCGTCGTGTCCGCGGGGTTGTTGATAATCGAATATTTGTTCACACTCGCAGTGGTAAAGAATGTCGCTATTCTATTCAAGGAACTCTTCTTTCCCGTAAAAGAGTCTTCATATTTCTTCGAAAATTCTCCATTATCCTTTCACGTTTTTCTACTTTTCTGTTGCATCATTTACATAGGTAATATCTCGTAGCTGTGTCGATTCGAACGGCAGATCGCGAGACAAAGATCAATGGAAAGACAAAGATCAACTTACCCTGGTCCCAGAGGTTTTCTAGAGAGAGAACAGCCACGGAGAAAGAGCTGCGAAGTGGCGATGAGCGAGCTGTGAAGCAGCTCTTTCTCTGCGGCTCTTCTCTCTAGAAAACCTCTGGAACCAGGGTAAGATCAACTGTACTTTCCCTCCAAATATAATATAACGATTTGTTGCTTCGAAAAGGTTTTCACAATGTAAGAGGCACTTGAGAAGCAAATGAGATGGATATAATATATATATATATATATACAGTCGTTGCCGTTAATGTTGTCCTAGACATATCCACATATTGATTTATAGCCTTTGTTCAGTTCGCACCTTTTACATAAAGAACGGTAATCAGCCGTGAATGCACCCTTTGTGTTTGGTCACAAAGAGCCACGGTGGTCTAATGGTTAACGCTCTTGCTTACCAGTTCAAAGCCCCGAGTTCTAGTCTCAGTATCGGCATCGTATATTTTTTTCTTTTTTTCTTCTTGTTTTTCCCCCTTGTCTTTTTGTTTTATTTACATATGTTTCTTTTTGCAGTTTATTTTTTGATATTGGATAAGAACGGACGATGTAGCTAAAATAATACTGTCAACATGAAACGGTCTCAAATTTTCCCAGACTTTCGAAGTAGATAATTATACCAGCACTGACTGAGTACGCCCAAATTATGCTATTTTCGTTTAGAACGGTATAGTGATTCTGTTAAAAAATGTCTGAAAAGCACATTTTTGGATTACCCATGATGCAATCGATATAAGTATATAAGTATATAATTTTCATGGGGGGGTCAGAATTTTTGCACGCGGCTGTATATATATGTATATATATACAGCAATTTTCATAAATTCTGACCCCCCTCAACTATATCGGGTGCATTGTGGGTAAATGACTGCTGGTCGAGCCTCAGTAAAAGTACCAGTTTAACGAGATAAAGAGATATCAGACCGGTAACCAGGCCAAATGTTTAACAGAGTCATTTTTTTCTATATTAGATTTTAACCAAAGCATTTTCTATGTTAGATAATATATTTTTTTATTTCCCAATGCGTTGTTGAATGTGGAGTCCAGGAACCAACACTACTAATGGAACAAATCTTAGAGAGTCCGTTGTTGTCATTACAAGAAATAATATGGAAGATAAATACAGAATACTACTGGCACAGTGCCGGTATAGTCTACCTACTTTTCAAGGAACTTCGGTGATTTAGTTTAACAAGAAACAGTTCTTAATATATTAGCTCTAGTTCTCTGCACTGATAGAACACAATTGCGAGCAAAATCATTTTTTCAGAACGTTAATTAGAGTTATTGTTATCAATGAAAAATATCAAATGTGGTTTTCAAAACCAAACTTATACACAGTTCCGATGTGCAAATATTATGCACACTCAGACAAAAATGGAATAGCAGTTTGCAGAAAGATAACCACTCTAGGGTTTAAGATTTAATTTTGACATTAATTATTTCACTTTATCGAACTCACGATTTGCATTCAGTTCTCAAATCAGTTTCAGTTCTCCGCAGATATTTATTTTCTACTAACTGCCGGCTTAAAATTAGTAGTATTTATATTTGCTTCATGGCTTTAAGAGGCTCCATTTTAATTAAAAGAAGATTTATTCGGCAGAAAATGGTACACACGCCAGGTTAAAATAACAATATCTCGTTTCATTCTCAGTTTGTTTTGAAGAGAATCCTGTCATTTGTGTGCTCTACAAAGCTTCGGAGCCAGCAAATGATAAATGTATGCACATGAACAGAAATATTTAAATTCTGATTCGTTAATAAATTGCAGCTGTCTAGCGTGTAATTCTGTGTTACATTATAAGCTCTATATTTGACTCTTTCCCTTCTTTCCATTCTTTTCTTCTGTGACATTCAGAGATGTGAGACTCGTTTGATAAAATTTTACTTTTAAAGATTACATCGGTCCAGGACTATTGTTTTTGGTAAACACAGCATGGTTTCAGTGCTAAATATTTCTTTGCACTGGATGCGTCAGAATACAAATAATGCAGATCAGTTAATAGAATACTGCTATCTAAAATAAGTCAAATTTGTTGTTATATAATATTATTTTTTTAACGAAAATTTGTGTGTCTGCGTGACATTTATAAATACAAATCGAAACCACGGCAAACACGCCAAATCGGCAAAGTATTCTTGAAATAGTAGGTATAGACTAGTAATACCGGCTCTCAGCCAGTTGCATTCTGTATTTATCTTCCATACTATTTCTTACAATATGACAACGAAAGATTCTACAACCAGCTGTTCGTGTGGCGTAAATTGAGGCAGTTGCTCCGATAAAAATTTCTCCTTGTGTTTTGTTATTTCACATGCGAAGAGTTTGTGTTAGAAAATAAATATAATGTGTATTATCTAACATAGGAAATCTGTTAAAATCTAATATAGAAAAATCCTTGGTTAAACGTTTGGTCTGGTTACCGGTCTGATATCTCTACATCTCATAAACTGGTACTTTTGCTGAGGCTCGATCGGCAGTCATTTACCCACAATGCACCCGATATAGTTGGGGGGGTCAGAATTTATGAAAATTGCTGTATATATATATATACAGTCGTTGCCGTTAACGTTGTCCTAGACATATCCACATATGGATTTATAGCCTTTGTTCAGTTCGCACCTTTTACATAAAGAACGGTAATCAGCCGTGAACGCGCCCTTTGTATTTGGCAACAAAGAGCAACGGTGGTCTAATGGTTAACGCTCTTGCTTACCAGTTCGAAGCCCCGAGTCTCAGTATCGGCATCGCATCTTTTTTTTCACGCCGAAGATTTTTTAAATTTATTTTCCCCCTTTTTTTCTTCTGAGTACATTCCCTTTAAAGCCTTTATTTCAAACGTGACTACAAGAACGGAGTTCTTTTTAACCTTTGAAATGCCTAGGACACCTATCATCCACATATAATTTATTAAGGGATGTTCGAACATTTCTTTTGCAAAAGCTTCGACTGCCGCAGGGAATGTAGTATTTTGAACATCGACATCGTCCATGGCAAAGCTTCAAAAGTTTGTGATCGTTCGTCAAACACTCGTAAACCTTACGCCGAGTACACTGCTTTAATTCCATGCAAGTTATCTTCCTTCACAAAGAAAAAAGCTTTGTCAACTTATGCAAGCATTACTATGGGTTTCAAAGAGAATTCTGTACAATTTCTGGACTGCCAGGTAATTTCAAAAATTGTCTCCGTGTCTCGCGGTTTTCGAAATATCGGGGAAAAAATGAGGTCGCTCGCTCAGTCTGCCTAAGTTCAGAAAATCAGTACGAATGAAATTCATAACACTTGCTAAAATCGCTTCCTACTTCTAAACAAAGGTATAATACTTTGAATCAGTGGGTATCTAGTATTTTCAAAACTCTTTCTGGTATATACATGTAAGCCCGGCACAGCATAAAAAAAATACGCTTATTCAAATCCACAACCATAAACAGAATTGCTACACCGTTCTAAACGAAAATAGCGTAATTTGGCCGTACTCAGTCAGTGCTTGTATAATTATCTACTTCGAAAGTCTGGGAAAAATTGAGACCATTTCAGGATGACAGTATTATTTTAGATACAGCATCCGTTCTTATCCAATGTCAAAAAAGAAACTGCAAAAAGAAACACATATGTAAACAGAACAAAAAAACAAGGGGAAAAAAAACAAGAAAAACAAAACAAAACAAGAAAAAAAAAGATACGATGCCGATACTGAGACTTGAACTCGGGGCTTCGAACTGGAAAGCAAGTGCGTTAACCATTAGACCACCGTGGCTCTTTGTTACCAAATACAAAGGGCACGTTCACGGCTGATTACCGTTCTTTATGTACATTGTAAAAGGTGCGAACTGAACAAAGGCTATAAATCCATATTTGCATATGTCTAGGACAACATTAACGGCAACGACTGTATATATATTGTTGCACAACAAGATTTCGGAGCCTGAAAAAACATGTGTACTTGTCACAGTTGGCAGAGGAGGATCCATTATTTTTAAACGTGAGCTTCTCCTTTAGCATGCATGGGTATGGGCTCTTTGCACATCAATAGTATTTAATCGATGGTACTACATGAACACTAGCAGTAGTCCACTAGCTCCAGACTACGAACTATTCAAGTTGGGCAAGTGAATCTTGGATGGGCTCGTAGATTTTGCTTTTGTATCAATTAATTTTGTACCTGGCTCCTAAAATAAGTGTACGGGCTACTGGATTTTGTCAGTCACTAGCCCAGGGACAACTAAGCTCATCAAAAAGTTAGCCGGTATTTTTGTATTGAATTCTGGCACAAAGTGACAGGTTATTTTCTTGTTACATATGTAACCAGGTCTCCCTAACTAGCTCCTATAACTAGTATACATGAACTGAGAGGCAACCTGTATATTTTCTAAGATCCAGCCCTACCAAAAAGAGTTCCTAATGTAAAGTTGAATTCAGAACTGATTAGGAATTATACAGTAGTACCCTCGACTATGACTTTACCATATATTTATAATGAACTATGTTTTAAACTTAAGCTTAAATGCAACAATTGGATTGTGGTTTAACTACTAAATTATGCAGCACGCATAATTCACTCCGAATAGAACATTGGAAACTTTTAATTTAAAAGCTGTTGCTTACTTGACTTTCTCGGCGTTCAGGTCGTTATCATTCACTATTAGGCAGTTGGAAAGGGAGAGCTTATCCGATGGGCACTTGACTACTTTAAGCTGTACCATTGTGATCGTGTAAGAAAGTAAAACCACTATTTCAGAAGGAAGCCGCCATCTTGTCAAGTCATGCTTTCGAGAAAGAGCCCACTCAAATATATATACGAGTGTACAGCGGTATAACGAGTGAAGAACTTCATATATGGTAATCCTAATGTACTGTGTCCATCTGTGTGTATGTACTGTGTCCATCAGCATGTATCCAGCCCTGTAGCCGATGTAGCCCTGTAGTAGTACTGGGCTAAAGTGAACAATCTGCACCGAAAAAAAGTGGTCGGTAAGTGGTTGGTAAGTGGTCGGTAAGTGGTCGGTAAGTGGTTGGTAAGTAGTCGCTGTAGTACTGTAGTTGCTTTAGTATTGTAGTCGCTGTAGTTGCTGTAGTACTGTAGTCCCCCGGGGGGGGGGGGGGGGGGTACTTACATGAAAAATGGGAATGTATGTGAGGCCAAGATGCTGAAACCCTGACCCTGTTTGACCCAATCCGAGCTCCAAAACAGACTGCAGACTGGGTATGAAATGCAGACTGGGTATAAAATGCAGACTGCAGACTGCAGACTCTGTATAAAATGCAGACTGGGAAAAAAAATATAAAAACTTACCTGAAGACTTTATCTGTTCTTCATTGGGCTCTGTATGCAATTTCAGCGAGTTCTGTTGAAATTTTACCCTCGACCTCGATCTCCACCTAAGCCGGTCTAGAACTGACCACGCTCAAATTTTCATCCAAAATCGATGCCGACCGCAACTAAACCTCAAATAATAGCACAACAGTATCTATGTATCCCAAGAACCTCATGCCATTTAATTGAAATATCCCCCATTTCTGGAGCCTAAATCGAGCAATTTACGCTTGACGACGCTAGTTCCCAAAGTTCGCGGCGGTCTCAGAACTTTTACGTATATACCTTATTTTGAAACCACTGCTCACTGGTGAATCGGCTCTATAGTAAGGCGGTTTAGAGCGCGCGCTTTTGATTCCAATGATCGGAGTTCGATTCCCACACCAGCCACAATTTGTTTTAACTTCTTTTTCTCCTTTCTCAGTTTTATTTAATCTTTTCCTGTCATTTAAGCTATTAGAGCCGCCTTCTACACTAAAAACATTGTTGTGTATTGGCTCTCCTCCAACACGGACATGATGAGAAAGAAATTATATTACAGGTGACCCAATTATATTGCTCTGTAAGTGGCAATATTTACTAGCATTTGAATGGGATTTTTTTTAAACTAATATTGAATAAAAAGCGACAATACTTACAGCATATGTTTATTTGTCCATGGGCTGTGTCTAGTTGCAATTTCAGCTTTTTTTCGGCAAGTTCTGCTGGTAACAGTTAGCATTACTGCTGGGGTCTTAACATCCAGGAACTCGGTTTGCGATTGGCCAAGGGAAGTGACCAATAAGAACGCTTCGCGGGAAAAGCTATCCAATGAGAGCATTCGATCGATTCGCATAATTCGAAATATATTCTCGATCACGGCGTCGTCAGTAATCATTCGAATCACAATTTTTACAAAATACTGTTCTAGGTTAAGCTTATATTTTACGACATGAGTTGGACCAGGCGTGGGACAGGTCAGTGTCCACGGTGTAAAGAGATTTACTACAATAGCTGGAAGCCAGAGAAATGCAAAGGCTGCGAGTTCCATATTGGCGGCAAACATGTGCCTAAACGAAAGAAGCAGAAGGTTTACACACCTTCTGCCGTTCGCATTGACGCAGAAGTTCGACCCGACCCAGGTCGAGGGGTAAAATTTCAACAGAACTCGCTGAAATTGTATACAGAGCCCAAAGAGATAAAGTCTTCAGGTATTTTTTTATTTTTTTTTACCAGTCTGCATTTTATACCGAGTCTGCAGTCTGCAGTCTGCATTTTATACCCAGTCTGCAGTCTGCAGTCTGCAGATTATACTGACCGCTGGGATTGCATGCAAAATACGGAACATGGCATTGGGTAAACAAATCAGCAGATGAAGTACATAGATAAGTACTGAAGTACGGGAACCTCAGTGCTTGCATGTGGGCAGGCGATCAAAATGCGGCAACAGAATGTCTTTTTTTGACATAGTAGCTAAAAAAAAACTAACTGCCTAAAAAATACTAACCCGACCCTGACTGCACCCAAATTATACCCAAACACTGACCCTACCTGCCCAAACGGAGCTCAAAACCCTGACCCACCCGGGCGGCACATACATAATACGTCACAAACAGGAGTACCTCCCCCCCCCGGCTGTAGTCGCTGTAGTACTGTAGTTGCTGTAGTACTGTAGTCGCTGTAGTTGATGTAGTACTGTAGTCGCTGTAGTTGCTGTAGTACTGTAGTTGCTGTAGTACTGTAGCTGCTGTAGTTGCTGTAGTACTGTAGTACTCTAGTCGCTGTAGTTGCTGTAGTACTGTAGTCGCTGTAGTTGCTGTAGTACTGTAGTCGCTGTAGTTGCTGTAGTAACATACATACATACATACATATAACTTTATTTCCGTACGCTAGCCACTACAACAGTAAGCTGGTTTCCACGTGGGGCGTAACAATAAATATATGTACAGATTAAAAACATATATTGATAAAAATCAGTAAAAATCTGCTATCAGCATAACTCAGTAACAGGAACAGACACTCCTCTTGAATTGCCGTAAAGATTTGGCTCTTTTAGCCTCATCTTGCAGGTTATTCCATAGCATAGCACCACTGTATTTGAAGCTCCGCTTGAGGAAATTTGTACGCGGTCTTGGAAGTGCTAGATCAGTTTCAGAGTTTCTTAGCTGATAGCGTTTATCGCAGTCACTTGTTTTAATAAAAGAGTTTCTCAAATATGGTGCGGATTGTTCATTTAAGATTTTATAGATTAAAATAGATTTCATTTGATTACGTCTGGCTTGGAGGGTTTTCCATTCTAATTTAGCAAGTATATCAACGGATCTTGTGTCGTAATTCGTGCCTGAAATTACCCTAGCGGCTCGAGATTGAACTCTTTGCAATTTGTCTTTTAGAGTCTTGCCGCAAGTATCCCATAGTGGGCAACAATAGTCGAAGTAAGGTTGTATTTGTAAATTACTTCGAGTTAATCGGTGGGGAGAAATGGCTTAATACGTTTTATGGCACCTATACCAGCACTTGCCTTTTTACATATCTTATTTATTTGATTTTCAAAACTAAGTTTTTCATCGATTTCAATCCCTAGGCAGGTATGTGAGTGTACTCGCGATACCTTGTTATTGTCTATGGAGATATTGTTTGGCTGGCTTTTGGTTTTATTATTTAAGTTATAGGTCGATCCAATTATCATTAGTTTGGTTTTGGAGGGGTGATACTGGAGCTTATTCACTACAAGCCAGTCACATATGTTATCCAAGTCAGAATTAATATTCGATGTAAGTTTGTCCATATCATGGGCAGATGCAAAAATCTGGGTATCATCTGCATATATACATGGGTAGTAAAATTAAGGCAATTTGATAAATCATTGATATAAAGTAGAAATAACAAGGGTACTAGGATCGAGCTTGGCGGACACCACAAATTATCTCTTTCGTGGAGGATAAATGACCATTTACTAAACATTGCTGTTGTCTATTAGTTAAATAGGAATCGAACCATTTTTGGCCAAGGCCCGAAACACCATAAAACTCCAATTGGTCAAGTAAAATGGAATGGTTAATTGAATCAAATGCTTTTCGAATATCAATAAATACTACTCCCGTTAATAAACCATTATCCATACTTTCGTACAGTGTATCGCACATTTGGATCAGAGCTGTGACTGTTGAATGAAGTGGACGAAACCCAGATTGGAATTTAGAAAGCATGGAGTTATCAAGTAGATAGCCGTATAACTGTCTGAAAACTTCTTTTTCAAACACTTTACTGATTATCGGTAAGATAGATATAGGGCGATAATTTCCAGTTTGACGCCGGTCGTCAGCTTTGAATATTGGATTCACGCGCGCTCTTTTCCATTCTTCAACGCTGTAGTCGCTGTAGTCGCTGTAGTTGCTGTAGTTGCTGTAGTACTGTAGTTGCTGTAGTACTGTTGTTGCTGTAGTCGCTGTTGTTGCTGTAGTCGCTGTAGTACTTTAGTCGCTGTAGTACTTTAGTCGCTGTAGTACTGTAGTCGCTGTACTGTAGTCGCTGTAGTACTGTAGTCGCTGTAGTAATAATAATAATAATAATAATAATAATAATAATAATAATAAGACTTTATTTAACGAGGGTGACACTAAACAGTTACAAACTGATAAACTTGTGGCCCTCTGAAGGTTTACCTAAGTATAAATATATCAAATATTAAAATATGGATAAAAGTATACATTAAAGTTCTACTAACAGTAGAGCCTAGAATTATATACGCTAAAATAATCTGATTTGCTTAATATACAATGATCTAATTAATAATACCTAATTTAGAATTTAAGCCGGAAACTACACATATAGATATAAGATACGATAATGATAATATACAAGTATTCTATGTAGCCCTGTAGTACTGTGTAGCCCTGTAGTACTGTAGTTGATGTAGTACTGTAGTCGCTTAACGCTAAGCAGGCTAAGCCGCTAAAGAAACCCAGAAAAGTGTTCAATTGTAAACAATCTACCAAATGATCATGGGAAATATTGTAGGACGTAGCTGTGTACATAGTACTGTAGTCGCTGTTTCATGGCATGTTAGGAATTTTACAAAAAGTCATTGTCTAGCTCAGGCGTAAGTCAAAAGTATTAACTCTCAATCTAAACTAAACACACTATGGTTTTAAATTTTAACCGGGCTTGGTTCATAACCAATTGACTTTGTAGATGGCCGTATATTTGTCATTTTTAGATGCATGTCATGTTATACGCCGTACCATACCATACCATACCATAATGTAGTACTGTAGTTGCTGTGGTATTTCTTTACACAGCCCTATAACCGAGTTTAAATTGTTGTTTCGTCGGTACAATGCCCTACTCAACTACAGCATGACAGTTACCCTGATCAACTGTGCTGATCAACTGGATTGCGTGCTAGTAACACTTTCATTCCATTCCCTTCCATCCTATTCCATTGTTTTCCCCTGAATAAAATCAATTAGTTATAATTAATAATATAGTGGATAACCTCTTCGAGTCTTTTAGCAATTTTTAGACCCCGTCCACACGTATCCGTTTTCGTATCGTTTTTGTATTGTCCTCCGTCCTCAAGGGAATAGAAAACAATGGTCTAATTACCTGAAACAATATGAAAACGCTACGAAAACGGATACGTGTGGACGGGGTCTTAGACTTTTGTGCCTAATTATCGGCGTCATTTTGTTATGTGTAGCTTATCTTTTCCTTTTTTTCCGATCAGTACAAAAATGGCTTATTTCTGTGCTGTTAATAATTCAACATGTTTAAAAGCGTATTAGTAACTGTCCTACTATAAAACTCCATAGATAAGCCGTCGTTGCCTGGTGATAAACTCGACAGGACGCGCATTGTCATTATCATTTTGAGCCCTTAAGAATCATCCAATGAAGGAGGACATCGGTGATTGGAAAAAGAGTAGATGTCTTAAAATTAGATTAGAAATAGAGTAGATGTCTTAAAATTCTGCCAACCTTTCTCTGGTTTTGTTAAAGGTTGTAAATATTCTTCCAGTCTGCCACAACCGGAATGCTTTTCCAATCGTGAATCCTGTAAAACTTGAAATGTCTGGCCACAGGGGCGTGTAGGTGTGGGGACAAGTTGGTAAAGATTCCCCACCCTTTATAGTCGTGCCATTAACAGTCGAACCGACCAAGCCGAGACTATGCTAAGATGCCCGATTCTAGAACTTATGGATGAGGGATCAGCCTTTCTCTGTTGATCATTTACGAGATGTTCACCGCTATGTTTATATATAAGGGCTCTGGAAATGGAAATGATCACGTGTTTCTGAGGTCGATGGCCAACTAGCTTCTGATCTCAATTGTGTTAATACATGGCTCAACGCAAACAAATTAACCCTTAATCTTAAGAAAACAGAATATATGTTAATTGCTTCAAATCAAAAACGCATTAACATTCCCCACATCCCAACACCATCAATAAATAACGTTGCTATTAATCAGGTACAGACAGCCAAATCTTTAGGAGTATTCATTGATGAAAATCTCTCTTGGGATACCCACATTGATCATATATCTCAAAAGATCTCTGCTGATATTGGCGGCATAAAAAAATGAAGCTTTTTGTCCCTTTCTCCACTCTTTTGACTATTTCCAATGCACTAGTCCAACCACACTTTGCTTATACTTTAGCGAAGTGTGGGGTAACTGTGGCAATGGTTTATGTGACAAGCTACAGAAATTGCAGAATCGTGCTGCTCGTGTTTTATTGAAGCCGCGTGAAACTCTTACCTGGAAAAACATAAAACACCAACATTTACTAGATTCTGCAGTTATGGTGTACAAGTCACTAAATAATTGAGCTCCATATTATCTTTGCTCGAAATTTATCTCTAGGAATGAGCTAGTTAATTATTCACTACGCGATCTTACTTATAAGCTGGCTATTCCACATCCGCGCACTGACTCTCTTAAAAGAAGTTTTAGCTATAACGGCGCACAATTGTGGAACAGCCTGCCCCTTGATATTCGCCAGAAATAAGATGGCCAGCATGCAACTACAGCAACTATAGTACTACAGCAATACTACGTATACAGTAAGTACTATAGTGACTACAGTAACTATGTACAGTCGGTACTACAGCGACTACAGCAACTACACTACTACAGCAACTACAGCAGCTACAGCGACTACAGCGACTACAGTACTACATCAACTACGGTACTACAGCGACTACAACGACTACAACAACTACAGCGACTACAATACTACAGCAACTACCGTACTACAGCGACTACAGTACTACAGCGACTACAGAACTACATCAACTACAGTACTACAGCATAGTACTACAGGATGCTTCTCGCCGTACTCGAAATCTGCGCGTCGTAGTCGGCCACCCACGCGATAGATACCATCGTTGTCGATGAACGGATCCAGACGATAGAGGCAAGATCTCTTCAGTAACTGCTTTCTCTTGCGATCCCATGCACGTCATTGCTGCTCAGGCTCAGCAGCGTCAATGTATTTTTGTATCTCCAGTTCGTCGTTGAAGGCCTCACTTTGAGCTGACTGGATCATTACTGTCATGGCTTGTTGGAGCTCCTTTGCTGTGGGAGTACGGAGTCTGATGCCTACGGTTTGAGCGCTGCACCTTTGGCCCCCCTTGTCGGTACAAGGCTTTCCCCTTAAATTCCTTGATCTTCACTATGAGAATTGCAAAAACCTTTCGGCTCCAAGACTGATGCTTCTCTGGATGGTTGTAGAGCGTACTGAGACCTTTGCGTACCTCGGGGTCCTGATTGTCTAGTGGAATTTCTTCCTGCCCATGTGGTGGCGCGTTTGATGAATCTCTCAGAAAACGGGGTCCGAGAAGCCAGTCAGACTCTGCTAGGTTGTGTACTCCAAGGCTGCGTGTGGCTAGGTCTACTGGATTCGTGGTTGTGTCGATGTACCTCCACTGGCTAGGGCTCGACATCTTTCGGATAATCTGAACTCTGTTGGCGACATAGACGTAAAATCGTCTGCTTTCGTTCTGGATGTAGCCGAGGGCAACTTTGGAGTCTGTATATAAGGTAATCTCTTCGATGTCTATGCCAATTTCCTTGAGTACCTTGGTGACCGCCTGTACAGCTAGAACTGCACCACACAGTTCCAGACGTGGGATGCTCGTAGTCTCGATAGGGGCTACTTTAGATTGCCCGAGAACTAGAGCTACACTGACTTCTTTTCGCTTGTTTATCAGGCGCAAGTAGACTGCCGCGCCGATAGCATCCTTACTGGCGTCGGAGAAAGCATGAATCTCTGCTCGGACTGCTCTGCCGAAACCTTTTGGGTGGTAGCAGCGGCGAACATATACTTTCTCCAGGTCAACCAGGGAGTCACGCCATCGTTTCCACTAATTTAGTAGGGTGGCGGGAAGGGAATCGTTCCACCCTAGAGGTGCGTCGTTAGTCTCCTTTCTTCCCATGAGGACCAACTTCTGGAGTAGGAGCCTGCCTTCTAGGAGCACTGGCACTGCTAGGCCAAGTGGGTCGTGTATTGAATTAACAATTGAGAGTACTCCTCGTCGTGTAAACGGCTTGTCCGGTAGTGAAACTTGGAATGTGAATGTGTCGTCTTCTAAATTCCAGTAAACACCAAGCGACCGCTGAGCTGGAAGGGTGTCGTGACGTAGATCCAGGTCGTGAACATCTTTTCCTCTGTCTTCGATCGGGAAAGCTTCCATGACTTCGATGGAGTTGGATACAACCTTGTGGAGTCGTAGGTTGGATGTTGCCAACATGGCTTGAGCGTTGTTCACCAGGTCGATAGCTTGTTTTTCCGTAGTTGATGAGGCTAGGCCGTCGTCGACGTAGAAATTGCGAAAGACGAAATTCTTGGCTTCTTCTCCATACTCCTCCTCGCCATCCACTGCGGTCTTTCGTAGGCCGAAGGTGGCTACGGCAGGGCTGGGACCATTGCCGAAGAGGTGGACATTCATCCGGTACTCAACTATCTTATTCTGCGAGTCGTTATCTTTGAACCATAGGAAGCGCAGAAAGTCCCTGTGGTTGCTGTTAACGTAAAAATAATGAAACATCTGCTCGATGTCGCACATTATGGCTACGTTCTCTCTCCGAAATCGGATCAGGACGCCGAGCAGGCTATTCATAAGGTCGGGGCCTGGTAGCAGCACCTTGTTTAGGGACACTCCATCATACTCGGCCGACGAGTCGAACACCACCCTTATTTGCGTCCACCCTCTCCATTTGAGGCTTTTTCTTCAAGGTTCGCAGTAGACTGCTCAGACGGTGTACTGCTTGGGCTCGGTTATTCGGCATTCGTATCTCCTGCTGGCGGAAAGGGAAAGGCATCTCCAAGTGTCCGATCTCTTTTTTGTGTATCTCTCTCTCCATTATGTCTATGAACTTACGGTCTTCGCAAGACAGGCTTGATTCATTGTCTTCCCTGGTGGTATGAAAGACGTCGTTCTCTAGACTCCTTGTACTCTGTTCGTCGGACCCATCCTGAACCTTGTTGGGGCATGGTACTATCTCGTATTCTTTGGCGTTTGCGGATAGACTGGTGCGGCGGGCAAGCACATGAACTGGGCCGTCGATGAGGTCGAGACATACCTGCCCGGTTATGGTCCAGCCTAACACAAGTCTTTGTGCCCAGGGGGCTCCTCTAGGTCCGTTCTTGGACTCCCGAACCTTAAGTAGCTCCGGTGCATCCCGGCCGATTAGTAGATGGATATCAGCGCTATTGTCAAGGGATGGAATGTCGTTGGCGATCTCGCGCAAGTGAGGGAATCTCCTCGCCATCTCGGGTGTTGGGATCTCCCGCTTATCTTGAGGGATGTTGTCACACTCGACCGTTGTTGGGAGCTCTGTTGTTGTTCCAGATAGGGATTGTACGATCAGGCTTGTGACGCGGCGTCCGTACTTTATTTCTCTCTCACTGCTACAGGTCGACAAGTAGTACTTCTCTTGCGGCCAATCCGCGCCGAGCTCATCCGCGAGCTCGCTACTGATCAATGATGTATTTCTCTGGTCGTCGATAATGGCGTAGACGCGACGTGTAGAGTCCGATTTATTTCTAACGGACACATCGACAATTATTTTACTGCACGACACCCCTCCTTCGTTAATGCCGCACGCTGCTGTACACTTGGGTCTGACATTCGTGGCGGCCTCTTCGTTTCGCTCTTTGTGTAGCAGCACGATGTGGCGTTTATCTCCGCAGATACCACAGCTTATCTCCTATTGGCAGTGTCTGGCCTGGTGAGCGTCTGACAGGCACCGATAACAAAGTCTCGCCTTAAAAATCCAGTCCGTCTTTTCCTCTAAAGGTTTTTTGCTGAAGGCTTTACACTCCGTAAGATCGTGGCCTTCCCGCCCGTGGAATGGACACTGTTTTTTGTCCTCTTTATTCTCCTGCCTCTGAGGTGCCTCTGGTTTGTTAGCCGCGGGGCGGGTGTTCGTTGTAAACGTTCTGCGGTTTACTTTGCGTGGCGCGTTTGCGGGTGTAGCCGAGGCGAGGTTCGCGGACTTGTTTCCTGCCAAAATGTTTGGATTGTTTTTTATTTTTGCCTGGTTTTGAATGACCTTTGAAAAATGGTGAAACTCGGGATATGCGCCCGCGTTGTTGTCAGCGTACTTCGCTATCTCCCTTTCCCATTTCCCGCTCAGAGGCGAAGGAAGTTTTTCGGCTAATGGTTGTATTGTGTTCGGGAAGTTCAGGCAAGCGAGGCCCGGAAGGTGCGACATTTGGCTTTCGATATCGGCGCAGAGATCAGCGAACTGTTGCAACTTTATATTGTCGTTTTCGCTAAACGCGGCGGTTTTGTGCATGCGTTCTGATAGAACGTTAGTAATTACCGCTGCGCTGCCGAATCGCGTCTCTAATTCTCTCCACAAGCTCTCTAGTAGCGTTACCGGGTCATTTTGTTGACGCTTCCTAAAGTTATCGATTAATCGTTGGGGTTCCCCGCTGCTAAAGCTTCGCAGGTAATTGATTTCCTGGATGGCAGATACGTTTGCGTCTTTAATCATTGCCTTAAAGGCTGCTTTCCAAGGATGGAAGAGCGTAGCGTCTCCTGTAAAAGTGTCTGGTTGGCATTTTGGTAGGTTTTGTCTCGCTAAACCAGCAACTATCTGTTGATTGACACTTGTGAGTGTTTCGATTAACTGGCTTCCGGAGATATCCCTTATCGGAGTCGAGGCGATAAGTGGCTGCCGATTGAAATCGTGCTGAAAGTTATCTTGACGCTTTTGATTATCGTCGAAGATTCCTGCAGCGAAGTTTGCAGTTGGTGTAACGGGAAATTGTGGTGACAAAGGCACTATTTGTTTAGGCAGGTTTTGTGGCTCCTTAGCATGCTGCGATTTGATAGTTGCCATTCCTTCCGTAGGCAGCGCTTCCGGTGCGGGGGTTCAATGGATCCATTCTAAAGTGCGCTCAGTAGTATATAAAGTGGGGGTTCTGGCGCAGCACCCTCGTTTTTTGTTGCATGTCACGTTCTATGACCCCCTCCCCCCAACGTATTTTTTGGACTTTGTCGACCGTCTATTGTACCCAATCCCAACTTATTATCTCCGGGGTACCATAGATGTCGTAATTAGGTACAATAAACGGTCAACAAAGTCCAACAAATACGTTTGGGTTCGGGGGCCATCACACGTGACTTACAATAAAAAACAAAGGTGCAGCACCATAACCGCTACTTTATATACTACTATAGTAATCCACTCCCCCTTTCTGTCATTTGTTGTCCTGTTTAAAAAGCAATTAGAGACACGCTAGTATAAGGTATATATTGAACGACAATGGGATAATAACTTGTAGTTGATTGATGCGGGGTAAGGACATGAAATGTGTAAGGAAGTGTTCTAAGATATCAGAGTACTGTGCTCAACACAACTTCCAGATACAAAGAGGTAGCACCTTATTCGTCCCATGTTCGAAGTGTGGTCGTGGTTGCCGTACTAGTTACGGACTTTGTACGAAGTGTGGTGCACCACAACGCCGTCTCATTCGCGAGAAGAAATACCGTGAAACGAAATGCCGCACTAAGGATTGCTTTGCAAAGGTGTTGGCGGAATTGGAGAACCATAAGGTATTTCTAGATAATTAGAAATCGTGATATGAAAAAAGAAAAAAGAAGAAAGAGAAACCGGCATCATGTCTCTCTTCCTTCTTTTTACTTATGTTAAATAATAGATGGACCCTATAGTATACGCCACTAGTATGGACGATCCTCTTGGCTTGCTTGGTGGTAGCCTATATACGTTTGATATTAATCCTTCTATTCCACGACCATACATCAATCCCCAGGAAATGTGCTCCGAATGTCTATGTCCAATGAAACTGCTAGGAACTGAATTCATATGTTCCACCTGTGGCCTTGTTTCCGAGGCTGAATTAAGCGAAGAAACGATCGACGTTACTACTCGGTTGCGTATAGTAGGTCCGGATAGCTTTCGGCATCAACGCGATCTAGATCGTACGAGCCCAACGGATAACCAAGAATTTCAACGACGCACAGCTATGAGAGAACTACAGGCATACAACACTGCTTATAAACAAAGCCACAACCTCTCGTTTCCCACGAATGTATTAGTAATCGTGGCTGATGCATTCATCCAATCGAAGAAAGTTTGTGTCAAGCGTAGTCATGCTAAGAGAACTATTTTGGCCGCGCTACTTTACCATG
Organism: Actinernus sp. WN-2022; assembly: GCA_030867875.1. Classification (NCBI taxonomy): domain Eukaryota; kingdom Metazoa; phylum Cnidaria; class Anthozoa; order Actiniaria; family Actinernidae; genus Actinernus; species Actinernus sp. WN-2022. Next base: position 53,916,500 of record JAOWCC010001634.1, read on the forward strand.
CATGTATACAATGTGGGTTCGTTCGCTCTAAAAGTGAGGTTGCTCGTTTGCAACTCAACAACCAGTGTATCTATCGCGGCAACGTCTTTATACACTCGCTACATGCCGACGACAAAATCGATATTGACTTAAACGCCGATCGCATAGCTCCTCATATCGCAACGACCTTTGCCAAACTCGACCTACCTGAAGCACATCTCCAAAAATAGTCTATGAGGTCGTTCATACGGCAATCGAAGGTCGTATAGGTCTCCACTCCCGACTTCACACCAAAGTTGTTGGAGCAAGCTACGAGGTGCTACGTCGTTCAGGATCGTGTATATCTCTTATTGACATTGTTAAACGATGTGGTACACATAAGAGTTCGATCGTACGTTTTATCGGTGAGTTGCTTGCTTACCATTCCCACTTCGAGCCCATCTATATGAAACATGGTCTAACTAGTGATAGAGCCTAATTTAAAAAGAAATATAAATACATAAGAATAAAAAAGCAAAACTGGTGTCACCAGAACCTCTCTAGGAACCACTTTCACCTTTTTCCTTCCTTCGCCTTTTCGTTCCTAGAGAGGTTTTGGCTTTGTTTGCCGGGCCCGACTTTACTGTATTTGTTCTACTGTATTCGTTCTGTTTCTTTGGATCCTGTCCTAACTGGTTGATGTACAACCGGCACTCCTTGGAACTCTATTTGAGTATCTGTAAGCTCTACCCAAGTACCCGACCCAGGATTGACATTATACGATGTTTACTATTACTTCTACCACATCGGGAGACGCGCTACGACTTGTGTGGGGCTGGGAGCTTTTTACCCCACACAAACCGGCCTACCACATATGGCCCGCCGAGGTTTGAACACCAGACTTGTGAACGGCTCCCATTTCGATCACAAGCCCAGCGACAACCCGTTGGGCCATATGTGCTTAGACAGTGGCGTAGGTGTAAAATATCGTATTTATGTCTTTCACTATGTTAATTAGCGGGCCGTGGCAGAAATTTACATACGAACCCGACATACGAATTAATTTATACGAAGATCTTTGTAAAGTTAAAATAAAACCCATGCTTATTTCTTTCGTAGGACATATCGATTTTTATCCCACTAGACTGCCAAGTTTTGCTCTCATCTCCTTTCGGATCTCGGAGCGAAGTTCTTCTACGTTTTTTAACCCCCCTTCTTGCCTGTTTTTTTGTCGTATTTAGATTTTAAGCGCTTCATATTTCCCTTTCTCGCCAATAACGCTTGAGAACTCGGCTTCTGAAATGTTACCATCGTCTAGGGCTTTCGAAACTTTGACTTCCACGGAATTAGCCTTAGCCCGAGCCGACATAACGGTCTTTTCGTGCTTTGAAACGTGGACCCCAAGTTTCTTACTGGCAACAGCCGTCAAAGCCGAAACAGCTGCACAAAGAAATCCGAGCGATCCAAGAGAGATACCAATTGGTAGTCCTACTCCAGTTAATGACGTACCCAGCGCAGAAGCGGATAAAACGCCACTCAGGCTACCTGTGGCCACAGCAACCACATGAACGATACCACGCGCTCGAGCATATTTTTTGCGAACAACTTCGTAGTGCTTTGCCTGCTGTTCGGCAAGCGTGTCACACACCATTTGCAGTCGAAAGCTCTCTTGCCCTACTGGGCTGAGCTGGGGATAGATCTGTGGTGCCGTTGGAATTGTTTGAATTGAATCGCTTGCCATTATATAGCTATGCTATAACTTACTCAATCTTCAATACGTAGAGAATAGGTTGACCACGAAAGTCTATGGTGTTGCCTTTTTCGTCGCAAATTGTCAGGCGAAGGCTGTTTCTCGTCGACCCTACAGCTCGAGCGGTTAGTTGGAGTAGTGAAGCGTATTTTGATTCTGCGAATCTTCCGCCTCGGATCTGTAATCTAGCTATGATTTTCGATCGCTTTCCATCTCGAATTGAAAAGCTAGAATCTACCACATCGCAGTTGACATACGCTGTGCGGATATCTTGTAGCTTCAGTTCATGACTACCCACTGGGATTGTCATATCATCTATACCATGTTCATTACCTTCGACACCCAGTAGTGCACAGAGATTTTTGCTGAACTGGATTGGGATTTTAACCTCTAGGGTCCAAACCTTCCTCGGTAAGGTTTTCACGAATTCCACGAATCCAGCATCGATTGCGGGTTTTAAATATGTTTGAATGCTTGCCATATCATGATGTCCCATAGCGATATTGTATGGAAACCCCACACCCTTTGTATCCCACCAGAACGAAGCCATCTTTTCTAGGTTCCACCAACTATTCTCAAAAGTGACCTCAACTAGCGAAATGTTATGGATACAAATAGGTTGGTCGAAGTAGACTGTATGGTCAACCGATGTGGTGATGACAAATAAGAGCACCATTTTATAAATTGAAGGTATAAACTGTATATATGTATAGCTTCAATATGAGGAGGCACGGAGGTCTTTTTAGCTACCATTATGAAGGGAAAGACGAGGAGGAGGTCCCAACACCGAATGCCAATTTGCGGGAGAATCAAGCCCGTAGAGATAGAGAAGATGAAGAAAATAAAAAGGATAAGGATCAAGCCCGGAGAGATAGAGAAGCTATGGAAGATAAAAAGGTCGCAAAACTGAATGCCGATCTATTTGAGAAGTTCAAGAAAATATACCCACATGCAGATTTTCACCAGTTCTATGCATCCACGGACATCGATGGTCCAGGTAAATATTCAACTAGTATCGTATTTCGAGATGGGGATTCTAGTTATAATGTCTATGGCGACGATGTCTCCAAGCTACCCGCGGCCATTCAAAAACGTATTGATGATGTGCTGTGGGATGTGCATGAAGGTTTCCCATCTACATTGACACTATACCCAAGTGCGAAATATCCTGTTCAAGCAACTCCTTTTACCAAAAAAGCACAAGATATCGATCTCACTAATCTATGGATATACGTCACGCCTACAAAAGCATTCAAAGCAGGTGTCCCAAACATATTCAAGGAGACCGTTGTAAAGCATACGACAGCACATGAGTCTTATGCATGGTTGTCTGCTCCGAATTTCAGCTATTGGCCTCAACAGTTAAATTTCGCAACGTGGTGTGCGACTTCTGGATGTGGAGTGTCGTTATTCGACCCTGCTTTCAAAACATATCCACCCGTTGTTCAAGGGTTCCTACGATTTCACGTATATTTCACAATACGAAGAATTCTGCGTGAACTTGGTGGTACTCATGGAGTGCCTCTACCTGGTGGCTCTGCTTTCAAGCAAACTGATAACCTATACAGCAAAGCAGCTCTTGAGACCTTATGCATAGAGTTTGGTTTATCTCGAACGCCAGACTTCCGATGGAAAGGAGGTAGGAATAACGGATTGGGAGATATATTCCTTTTATACCCAGGTCCGACGGGATACGTAAACGTCCATGGAGCTCGAAGCTATGACAAAGGGGCAACCACATGGCCCCAGCGCTATAATTTGTTTGCAGACCAAGGAGGTAAGGAGGAAATGGGAGATCTGGTATATTTTATTCGGAACGATGAACATGAAGGGAAACAATACAATTGGTTTACGCCACCAATTGGGAAGGGTTTGACAGAGGCTGGATTGGGTAGGTTGAATCGGTCGGCCGAGGCTTTCGGATATTGCGTTCTAGGTGCCCAAAACAAGCTGAATGAATCCATCATAGATAGCCACAACGTCAAAGAAGAGTTTAAAAACTTGGTTAAAGCCGCTATTCTTGAAAACGATTTAGTGAGAAGCTATAATAACTATAAGCTAGTTGTACTACACTCACATAAGAGGCTCGATCTAGCAATAGCTGTAGGGGTGCGGTTACTGCCAAGCAATCTGGTGTACTACCTCGGCAAGAAGGATGGTTATAAAAATATAATCCCGTTGGCCACGAAAGATATGCTATTAGGTTCGAACAATGTCAATAAGGAGGTTCAAAAACCCCCACCAAAATCTATGGAAGGACCCACCAAAAAGAAACAATTACCACACAGCGCAAAGCAACGCAAAGCGCAAAGTTCAACCTCCCACACATAGCAAAGAAGCCCCCCATAGTACCACTGCAGTAGAGCACCTACCAAATCCTACTCCACAACACGAGACCAATCTAGCAGTGGTATCTATTGCTGCAGCTGGATCTGCGTGGTTGTTGTTTCGCTAACGCTGTTTGTATTGCTCTATTACGAACACGACTACAGCCACGATTAACAACCAAGCATTATTTGCTAGGAATCCCACAGCTTCACCAGCCATACTAAATATGAAGCTTGCAATTGGTCCAATCATCGTAGGTAGAATCTGTCCCAGCTTTTTTCCTATTGCTTTTAACAATTTGGCAACAGCTTTGGCAGCATCTTTAATAGTGTCAGGCAAGCTCTTTGGTATCGCGGGAAGTCCCTTCGTCAGATTGGAAACTATCACGGTACCTACTACGGCCAGTACGCTAGTTATACCAACCCCGTACTTCTTGAAAATCGCTTTGACCCTATCGCGAAGGGGCAAACGTTCTCGTAGGGCTTCTTCTCTGCGTTCTAGGACTGCCATTTCCTCACGGATGGTGGCTATCTCATTCTTAGCTGCTTCTCTCTGATTTGGGGTCGACGTAGGGTCTTGAAGTATGCCTTCTTGTTGTTTGAGATGCCCATCACGCTTTTGCCAAGCTTGGACGACTTCTTCTGCTGCCTCTTCTGGCGTAGGCCCTAGAGCTTTTTTGAGGCCATTCCCCATCTTCTTATATCTCTTACCCTTCAGGGTGGTCAAAGGGATAGGATTATCGTCTCTTCCAAACTCGTGTATGTAGATTCTTTTGTCGGGCATGGTTGCTATCTCAAGTACGCCCCGAATCCCCGCATCCGGATAGTATTCCCGGACAGCATCTACCAGCATCTCTTTTGCCCCTTCTGATAAGTCTTGTTTGAAGATGAACCCTCGATGGTTAACTTTAACTTTCGGAGCGAGGGTTTCATACAAGAGGCCATCGCCGCTAAGCGAGGTTTCCTGAGTCTTCGGCTTAGCACCTTCTTTGTTATAGTCACGTCTGGTTTCCATGGGGATCATTTCGCCTGGCATCGTAGTTGTGGCATCTGTAAATATTGCATTCCATGCCTCTTTGTCAACAGTATCCTCATCCTCATAGTCTTCACCTGCTTCAGCTCCACCAGGATTTTCCTCGGCTGGGTCAACCTCAACATCACCCATATTGAACTTAACTATATATCTTGCTATATTCAATATGATATCGTCAAAGCTAGTTCCCGCACAAGCACTAAGAGAGCCTCGAGCACTCAAAGCTCCACGAACCCTATATAGAAAAACTTTCACCCCATCATCTGCCAACCCAGGAGAGACACTCTATGTGGAAGTACCAACACTAGGAGAAAACATCGTACTAGTACCTGGTAGCTTAGCACTATTGGGTGACATTGGATTGTCTGGTGGACACGCCAATAATCGTGTGGTTGCCAATGTCGGACGCTGCTTGGTAGTACATCGAGTTTGCAAAATGGGTGCTGAAATGGTGGAAGACATTGCTCGGCCAGATCTCCTACAGACATATTCCGATCTATACCTATTTACGCAGGATCGAGGAGGTAGAACACAACAAGGTATCCAATCAGAGAACACAAACAAGCTACGCTCGAAGGCTAAAGATGCAAGTACTTCGGATGTTGGAGAAAACGCGCTCCTAGTTGCATATGGTTCCAAATATAGAATTCCGTTGGATGTTGACATTCTGACACAACATGGAGTTCTATATCCCCACGCCCTACAAGACACTATTTTATTCGAGTTGACTCTAGCACCCGCTGTCGACATAGTGGTTGGATCAGACACCACAAAGATAGGTACGTACAAGCTTAACAACATACAGTTAGAATATGAAGCAATAAAAAATGAAACTCTAGCTAGGCAAGCACTTAACGCATACGAAACAGGTGCTGCTTTCCTATACAACCACGCTGTTCACTTCAAGACCGTACCTATCGCCAAGGCATCAGATACTTTGATATCTCAGAACATCAATGTTCCACGACGATCCTTTGCTGGACTACTTCTACTATTCGTGGATCCACATACCGCTGGTACGCGGGATAGCGAAGCATTCTCAAATCCTGATATTTCGAAGATAGAGGTAGATGTCAACGGGGTTCCAAACAGATTCTTTCCAGGAGGTATGCTACCACCAGATTTCTGGGAGGCTGCAAAAGGATGGTTTGCCACATCCACTACTTCTGTGACTCCTACCAAATTTCACAACAACAGATTCGCCATTCTAGTTGATTGTCGCACAGCAAAAGATTCCGCTGTTCATGGTGATGGTATGGCGCAAACAGGTGGTTGAAAAGACATCGACATTCGTATACATAGGCCCGCAAACGGTAGTGGAAACGTAAACATGCATATCTACGTCCTTGCAGATGCTCAGCTCACGATATTGAACGGAGCACTACAGAATATAACGTACTAATGGATTCCCTGGTAGAACACATCCCATTCAACGCACTCATAGTAGGTCCAACAAACTGCGGGAAAACAGCATTTCTCATAGAGCAGCTTCGTGGAGCATTTCGTGGTAAGTTTGACTACATAGTATTAGTGTGCCCCACGTACGCCCACAACAAAACCTATCGGGGATTTGCCAATCGAGATCCACACTTCTATATCGTATCTCCACCACAGGATGCCATCAACGCAGCATTGCATGTTTGTGCTACTTTTTGGGCAGGTACCAATACACTATTGATTCTAGATGATTGTGCCGCCTCAAAAGACGTAAAAAGAAGAACCGACAAGCTAGTAGATTTGGCATTCTCTGCTCGCCATATCGGTATTTCAGTTTGGGTGCTCTCCCAACAATTAACAAGCATATGCAAACCTTTCCGCGAAAACGTAGCTGTCGTAGTGTTGCCTTTCATACCGCATCGGCTATAGATGGAAAAAGGCTATTCGAGGACTATGGAGGCTCACAAGAAGATGGCGAGTTACGAGCAGTGCTTCGGTCCCACAAGTTTGCTCGCATATGCTTTTGTTTACAACATCCTTTTGCAGTAGTGTTAGAGCTACCCGCACCTATAGCATACCATGGACGATAAAGAAATAGTTGACCACCTACTTGGTGAGGACGTAACAGGCCCACCACCCAAAATAGAGGATGCGTGTTCATCTGCAACAGACAACCGGGAAGCACTTTCCATTTTGGCTGCAACAGGTACCACAAAAGAATATCTAGGAAAAAAATTATCTCTAGGAGATATTTCTAGACTACCTGAAAAAGAAGTAGAGAGGTTGCATAGAAGGTACCAGGCCGTTCTAGCTCAGCAAATAACAGGAAGCTTAGTCGATGGTGTGATGCGTCTAGCTACCCGATTAGTTGCTTACCTAGTCCCTATAGATTCTCGAGAAGCGCTGATCAAAGATCTACAAGAAGACCATCTAGTCCGTAACGAGATCAGTGCTGCGACTGGCTTGTTATCACTTAAAGCAGGTCGCTTTGTAGCGCTAGCTAGCGTCTTGTTCCACGTATCTGGTCACATAGTTATTCCTGGTACCTCTGCTATCACACCTATTGAACCTTCACATATACCTACTATATCAAAGCAACAAGATGGAAGAACAGACGGATCGGATAACTGCGGATCCTCCGAAGACTTCACCAACTGAGAAGTTAAAAGATCCAAAACGCGTTGCTGCTGGAAAAGCATTAGCAGTAAGCAACAAACTTGCCAGGGAGGCTCAAAAGCGGGAGTTGGCACACGAAATCGAATCATCCAAATAAACCGACGTAGAGGAAAGTTGGCTCAAAAATGTGTCTACGAATACTACCCTCACAGCTATTGGCGTAGGTGCTGCGTTGGTAGGGTCGTACTATCAATACAGAAGATACAGAGACGATACCTCTAAAAATGCTAGTACGATACGACCTACGAGTCCAGATAAACGTATAGAGCCTACGAAGGTAGAGTTGCCAGACATGGAGTAGAATGGCACAACATTTGAAGACTAGGACCATAGGGTGTATATCGTAGTAGGATGGTAGAGAACAAATTGATGAAAACGGTGACTGACGCCGCTATAATTACTGGACTTGCTACAGGTATTGGGTGGATTGCAAAAAAGGTGGCCAAAGAACCTATGCTAAACGATCCTTCTGCTTCTATCTTGAATTACACGTGAAGTGGACAGCTGTGTTGGCTGGTAGCATAGCTGCTAAGCAATATCTCGAGGACCAAAAGTACATACCAGCTAACTTGTAGTACGTATGGCGGGGGCAATTGCAATGGCCATTTTCGGGGCTGTTTTAAATGCTACGGCATTCACTGGTGGGGGTATACTCGCTAAGATGCTTTCTGGAAAAGACGATAGGATTGCTATAGAACGAGAGAGACACGACAGGTTACTAGAGAAATAAACAGCTGACATGAAGGCTCATAACGAGCAACGTCAAAGATTATACGACCATGCTCAAGAACAGGAAGGTCTGGAGCGTAGTGCTTACGAGATGCAAAACGACACCAACCGCGCTTTCGTGCGATCCGACAAGTTACGCAAGCAACTACAACGACTCAAAGCAATGAAAGAACCTCGCTTCTCAGACTACTATCGACCCTCAAGTGCACAGAAGACGAGTGAGTTGGTCTATGTTGGGGGTGGAATGCTAGGCGCTGGCTATGCTGCTAGTCGCTGGCTATAGCTATGCTTTTTAAAAACGAGGTTTTTTATGTTCGTCGTAAAAGTTGGTTTTCTGCATCCATTTGAAGCTATGTACCTCATACATATCAGAGGTAAGTCTCAGGATGCCAGTCATACGAGTTAATGTGAGGGTTAAAGGAAGTGGAAAATTCGTCACCGCTAATGCTTTCCTAGCCTTCAAAGCTCCTCTTTCATATTGTACCGTTTCGCTCATGGAAGAGTTAGATCCCGAAGGAATGTTGTTAGATATTAAGTTCGATGCCATCCTCGGTAGCTTCTTCTTATTGAATCTAGAATTGCAAAGCCTTAATACGGATGAATTCTCCAACATCCCCAATGTGGTGCTTTGCGCGAATGAACCCCTAAGCAGGGACAAGGCGCTTTTAACCAACATGTCTGAGGGATCCAAACTCGGCTTAGTAATAGGGCACGACAACATTAAAGCCCTCGGTATCAAACCTTGCCAGGAGGAAGTCTTAAACAGGCATACGGTGATTTTCCCCGGAGTTATTATTCCAAATACTTCCGACTCGGTTTCAGCATAGGGCGCGACCTTTCTCCATTTGAAGGCTTGAGACCTACCACTTATATGCATAACTTAGTGCAAACGATAAGAGGGACCTCCAAAAAAAAAAGAATAAAAACTCGTTGGCTAGATGAGTCTTCATTCTTTTTTAGCTATTCTATATATATGTGATGGATGCTCGCCTTGCAAATACCTTCTATGGTCCTGAGGGATACTGGAAAGGTCGCGCTGCAATTGGCAAGCTAGCAGTTGCAGCAAAGGTATCAGAAGATGTAGCTGCAAGTTGGTTAGAGAAACAAGCACTATGGCAGATATACCTACCACCACCACGATATATCCCACGACCACATTGGACTATATCGAAACCAAATGAGGTTCACCAAGCTGATTTGATCTTTCTACCTCACGATCGACCTGGACGTGGGCGAAAGCTCTATAAATATGCTTTAGTGGTAATAGACGTTGCTTCTCGATACAAAGAGGCTGAGCCTTTAGCCTCGAAAGATAGTGGCGAAGTGGCTGCAGCTTTTGAACGAATCTACAAGCGTAGTCCATTAACGTGGCCAAAAACGTTGCAAGTCGATCCTGGTAGGGAATTCATAGGACGTATGTCTGGAACCTTAGAGCAACATGGTACGAAAGTTCAACGAGGCGAGGTTGGTAATCATAGGGCCCAAGGTTTTGTTGAGAGAGTAAATAGAACACTGGCTGAGAGATTGTTTGGATATCAATATGCACAGGAGATGGTACTTGCTTCGGAAGGATCAGATACACGTAGTAGAGAATGGGTGTTGCGGCTTCCAGAGGTTATCAAAGCCATGAATAATGAGGTGACTCGACTTATGGGGAAGGAGCCTTCGAACACCATATTAGCACAGCAAGTGAATATCAAAACTCCTACATATTGGCGGACTGTTGGATTAGAAGAAAAGCGTCTACCATTCGGTGTTCTAGTTCGATATCTCTATGCGCCGGGAGAGTTGGAAGGTGGAGCAAAGCGAGCAACTGATCCTGTGTGGAGTTTACAGACATATATAGTTTCACGTAGTGCGATATCTTCGAACCAACCGGTTCTGTACTATTTGGGAAAGGACGCACCAAAGCGAGGGTTTGTGCGTGAAGAACTACAGATAGTGCCACCAGATACTGAACTACCTCCAAAGGGGATTCTGGTTGTACCCAACAGATCTAGGATAGCAACTCGCAAATAAAATCGTCAAAGTTTTCCTCCACTGAAAGGGTGTCTTTGTGCCCATAGGCTAGTGTATCGATCCCGTTTGCTGAAATCCAGCGCTTAGAGTCAAATGGTGATAGAGATACTTTATTCATATGCATACCATACATTCTGTGCCCTTCGCTTCGAAGCATATCCATCCCATGGCGGAATACTTTCTTATCTAGCAAGCACTCTTTGTATATATTGCTCATGACGAATGCGGTGTTTCACAACTACCTTCTTGGTGCCTTTAGCTTTCCGAATCTCGCCACCATCTACTTTCAATATTGAGTAGAGCTTTGATCGTAGTCCAACATATTCAACAATGGGAACACCTCCACATTCGTCTTTCATTTTGCCAATGACTTTCTTGTTATGGAGGTTATACAGCGGATGGTCCTCACCGTAGTTGCTTGTATCGTAAAGATGTTCGTTGACAGCCATGTCTGCATAGATGACTTCAGTTTCAATGTATAGCAATAGACTGTCAGTATCTGTGTAAAGTAGATTACAGCGTTGTCCATACTGCTTCTTGAGCTCACCATAGTAGAAGTCATACATCAGGTGTTTTGAGAGATCTAGAATTGATATTCCAACATATACTGAGCGGTTCAGTAGTAGCTTGCTTTTATAGTTGTGTACAGCGGCTAGGTTGTCGTCAAAGATTGTTGAGCGAGCATAGCTAGGTTTATTCAAGAGGCGCTGTAGTTTGATTCCTTCTGAAGAGCGCACTAGTTTGATATCTACATGCTTGCGTAGATTTTCCATTGTTTTGCCAAATACGCTATTGTTCATCAATTTGTAGAGGTCCTGCTCAAAAGTGCTCTTTGCTTGTTTTCGTAACTCTGTGTTCATTCGTATGTATGGCTCCATCCATGGACTTTGATCGAATCGTAGTGCTCTGTGGATCTTTTTCAAACGCATACCTAGAGATAGGTATAGTTGTAGGTTGCAGTAGTGGGGCACATATCGCTCTTTATAGCAAAGGTTAGGCACAAGCTTTTCCGCTTTCAAAGACCCATTGCCTTCGTATAGTTTCTCAAATAGATCGGTTTGATACTCTGAGAACCAAGCTTTATCAACTTGTATTCTCTCGGGAGCTAGAGGATAGCTGTTGTGTGAGTCGTGAAGTTCTCGAGGATATTCGAGGTCAACTTCGAGGATGTAACCTTTATCTGAATTGCTTGCGTGCTGGGCCATGGGTGATTTGTTCTTCTGTTGGTATACACCACTCAAACCCTCCTGTTGGTAGATATTGACTCATAGCCCAGCCATAGAGATTTTTAGAATCGAGGTAGACTATATGGCTATTTGCCTTTTTGGGATCGAAATCGGGCACGTTTGGATTGTTTGCTTTGGCATAACGCTGAGACACCATAGATATTCCACCACGTAGACCTTTCTCAACGAATAGATGCAATCCAAGAGACCATCACCTAGTGAATCTGATTGGTTGCTCAGCGGACAAGATTTTTTTCATCTTGCCTGCTCAGGATTTTCCAAATTCGCTCACAACTCTTCGTAAAGAAATAGCGATAAAACCCGTACATTTTGAAAGAAACTAAACAATTTGTTACATGAAAGAAAATACTAATTTAACACAAAGTATTTCTGCTTTTTCGTTTTTCAGCTAAAATTCAACTTTTTATAGCAATTAATGCAGTTTTTCCGGCTCTCGCCAGTTCGATGAAAACAACTGCAGCAAAAACGCGGCGGCAAAAACGGACTGAATTTAGTGGAGATAAATATACTGTAGCTGTCATTGAAATACACAGTTCTAAGCTGAAATGGCTGTGACTTCAAAAAAACACAAAGAAAATTCTGTCTGCCTTACAACGTTACTACAATCGACTCTTAGCACACAGTTTCATCAAAGAAAGCAGGTTTTTTTTTATATGGGCTAAGAAATTCAGCATTCACATTTGGTAATTGGCTTATAAATTATGAGTATTTACTAAATAATACTTACAAGTTGTTTTGTATTCTTCTACAGCTCTTTAATATTGTCAAGTTTTGTGCCGGTTTTCAACTTTCAAATCTTCCACAAATATGCACATTTTTGTCTCTATAATATGACTGTTTTCTCTTTTCTCCTTTCTCTTTTCCTTTTATATAAAATCAATTAAACTAAGTAAATACATTACTTCAATTGTGCGTTAAAATAGAATATTAGGGTTTTTATTTGTGCCTAAGTTTGTGTGTTTTGTGCCTGTGTGTGAATTGTACCCGACCTAATAATGTAATTTTCTTACTTGAAATCTGGCTTCCAGGCATTTTTAGCTTTTAAGTTATTTCTGGAAGCCAGTACCCTATATTATTTTCAACTTCCTTATGTTTATATTTCTCTATTGTAATTTTTAAAGGGTACAATAAAGATGTTGTTGTTGTCTAGATTAATGCGTTCGGGTTCCTGATAAAGTTGTCATTGAAACCTAGTGCATCTGAAGTAAAGTACAGGTCAGTTTTCATCCATAAAAATGCATTTGTGATGTCGGAAAACAAACTGTTTTGAACGCCACGAGGTTGAACTTCAAGTGAAAGTCGTCGGCTCTGAGTCTAATTTTAGCTTCATTTCTATTCGCTCTTCAGTTTACCACGCAATGGGTTCCTAGCGCGTGCGATAAAAGACACAACTTTTATATCTTCGAGGAAATCCTGACATGAAAAAACACAAAAAACACTAGAATAGTGTATATCACCTGATAATCTGGCTTGTTCCGTAAAATTTTAGGCGGGAGCTTTTCTAAGTTGGTGTCAACTAAATAAATTGTGTCTGCCAATATTTTTTATCTGCTTTTGTTAATTTCCGTAAAAGCGGGTCCCGCTGTTTACGTTCTGCATGTTATGTCTCAGTTAAAATGCCATATGCGTGACAGCATTGCAATTAGTTACGAATTCAAGGATTAAAATGTTTGTGTACATTCCTTGGGAAATCAGTAAACGGCTTCACGTAGGCTAGACACGTATTTGAGAAAAGCTTACAGGAAAGCAACTAAAAACATTGATAAATAGATACACTTTTACTTTCACTCTAAAATTAGCATAATATTTGCCATGTGAACAATTGACCTTTGCAATCTGATATTCCAAAGGCATTAAATTATGTAACTCTATTTATTTTTACTTTGAACACCCTGCGCGCCCTGCATACCCTGCATACCCTGCGTGCCCTGCGTGCCCTGCACCCTGCGTTTTACTCCGTTCGGTTTGATACAGACAAATGTATGGCAAAGTAAAAACACGACTGCACGCTTCCCAGCACAGCTACATCCCTCAAATTTTGATCAGTTAATCTTTTACCTGGTATCTTACGTTTGTAGAAGATGAATATTTCAGAAATTCGATTTTACGGAAATTATTTGGCATCGGATTCCCATACAAACACTGTATGCACCACTTTCAAAGATAAGATTGCCGTTTATCACTTTGTTTCAATCCTCTGTATTTTAGCCAACGTTTACTGGAGCTGTTCGACAGTCTAATAATCAGATTCTCTTTCAAAATATAATACAGGAAAGCCGTCATTTCTGGTAGAATAGTCAGAGGACGATTTATTTCAAAGACACAAATATACACAAGGTATGCTTTTCATCGATGTGACCTCACTCGCCGCCGAAATTCGACAAGAAATTCAAATCGATTTCGCCTCTGCTTTCGACACACAAATCCAGATATGTGTAAGCTCTTCTCATCTACGTTTCAGGCCAAACGACATGAAAACGGCCTGGAAAATAAATTCCGAATTCAAAATATTTCTCTCGGTATACGATCTGCAGATTGATCGGTCCACAAATCAGCGGTAGACATCGCAGGCGGTGCTTTCAAGATGCGTGGGCATGGCAACTGCATGATTTATTTCGTAGGAATCGGAAAAGAGAATTCACAAGGAGCAATTATATAATAATAATAATAATACTTTATTCCAAAAATACCATCAAAGATACATAGGAAGTACTGGAAGTACACAAGTAGCTAGGTACAATCATTAAACATAGTCATAATGTCGTGGCAATATTTTGCTGTACACCTCATTACAGACTCATCCTTCATTGACAAGCAGTACGAAAATAATTCTCGCCGACTAAAACAACTAAATGAATCATTGATAGCTAACAAATTGCCCCAAAAACGTTCTCTAAGATTTACAAATTTTATATTATTACAACTGGTGAAGTAATGCAATTCATCACCTAACTCATTAAGGTTACAAAGAGGGCAAACGCGTGCATCATAAGTAATGTTTGCGTAGCGACCAGTTTCAACAGGGAATTTGTGCGCAGAAATCCTAAATCTTGTCACCACCTGACGATGCTTAACGCTCGAGACATACGACAGGTAGTTCTCAAAACCTGTATTTGGCTTCACTAGATTAAACCTACGCAACTTACTGCACTCTTGAACCTGGTCCTTCCACCGGCGCTTATTAAAGGAATTATATAATTCAGATTTCAGATATTTAGCCAGAACTCTAATATTCTTAGTGGATATAACAAGATCCTTAAGAGATTTAACATTGCACATCTCTAACAGATAATTCGTAAACTTAACGCCCTGAAAATTTGATTGTATGCACACACGTGCAGCTCTCCCAACTAATTCATCCCCGTACAACGAATCCTTCACCCGTACCCAGTATTTAACTACCAAAACAGAAAGTTGCACAACCATTGGTACTCTGCCCAATTCTGCATACACTGCTAAGTTTGTAGACTTAGAGTGAACGCCTAAAATACGTTTGCAAAACTTCAAATGCAGTTTTTCTATGTCGGTAGCCATACTAAAAAACTTTGTCTTGAACATGTCAAAACTAGATATCCTTCCCAAAGCGTAAACTCCCCAAATCTCACAACCATACAGCAGCACCGGAACTACAACAGTTGAATACAGTTTCAACAGCACTTTCACTGGAACATTCTCCACGTTAGAAAAACTTTTAAATAGACCGTGATACGCGCGTAACGCCTTATTGTACAAATCCTTTTGGGCGATTTTAAAACCACCACCAAAATGGAAAGTTATGCCCAAATATGTGTACTCATCGACACAATCCAACAAATCCTTGCCAAAATACCATTTAGAAGTTATAAACGAGCGTCGCTGAGCTCTCGTGCCAAATACTAAAATCTTGGACTTTTTCAAGTTGACCTTTAACTTCCATTTCTTAGTATAACGCTCAAGCCTACGAATGCAACCTTGCAATCCACTCTCGGACTCAGATAGCAGTACCAAGTCATCAGCATACAGTAGACAACTCAACTTCGAATCGCCCAGTATCACTGGATCACAGGATGGTGTGTTAAACAAATCAGGAATATCATTTATAAAAAGATTAAACAACGTAGGACTAAGATTGCATCCTTGTTTAACTCCTATGTCCGACTGAAAAAAAGGAGTGGCTCCTTGACTCAATTTAACCGCCGCCTTGACAGATGAATACATACCGAGCAGAATGCGTACAAACTTTCTACTGCAGCCATACTGAATCAACTTGAAAAACAAACCCTCTCTCCAAACACTATCGTAAGCCTTCCTAAAATCAACAAAACACGCAAACAACGGCTTGTGCCGAGTCTTATAAAAGTCAATCAATGTTTTCAACACCAGCACATGATCAGACGTCCTGAACCCAAACGAGCATTCAAAATTAATGTGAAGAACTTTCCTAAACAGCTACTGATACAAATACCTCTATAATTACCAGGGTCCAATCGACTTCCCGATTTATGAAGAGGCACTATAAAACCTTCCGACCATACGTGCGGGAAAGCACTGCACGATATAACCTTATTAAAAAGTTTGACGAAGTGTGGCCCTAAAACATCCACAGAGGTTTTAATTATTTCATTATTTATCAAATCACCCGCACTGGCCTTTTTATTCTTGAGTTTTTTCGCTGAATCGCGTACTTCCTTAAGTGAAACAGGTGCGTCGAGAATCACATTCTCATTAATAGCCCAGCATTGATAATCTTTTACAATCTGAGCTTCGTTACTAGTACTTTCAGTTGAAAAGTTGACTTTATTTAGATCTTTGAAATAACTATGCCACTCTGCCGGCGACACATCGTTAGAGGCCCCTTCAGACTGACGCGACTTAATAGAGTTAACCAGTTTCCAAAACTCTTTCGGACTCCTTTCCTCCAATGCCTGAATTCTGTTTAACAAGTCATTTCGGAAATTTCTTTTCAGTCGTTTAATAAGCCGCTTATAGTCTTTTTTCGTGGAAAAAAAATTATGTCTCAAGAAAGGATCGTTCGGATACTTTGACACTAAATTGCCTAAATTTTTTACCTCCTTTTTGAGCGAGTGACAATCTTTGTCAAACCACTTCTGTTTTTGAACTGTATTCCGTGTTCTTTTCTTTGGAACTTTACCACTCCTGACAGGCACTACTTTTTTAGAAACCTTAACTATAACACTTGTAAATTTATTAACCAAGGAATCTACATCTAAATCTCCTTCATCTGCCGATGAATCTAACAAACCACTCAACTCTTGAGAAACCTCGTCAGAATCAAGACTGTCACGGGGCGCAGTCTTTAACTCATCACTCCACAGAAAAGCCATCGGAAGTGGCGACAAAATGACTGAATTTTCCGACACAGTTGATGCCTCAGCCTTAAGAGCAAAAGATAATAGACAATGACAATATAAACTCTTCCGAAATCGCTTATGAAACATACCACAGGTAACCCAAAAAGCGGGAAATATATGTCGAGTCTGGGCTGCCTGTGCGTAAACCAAAACCTTTCCGCCTCTTCGCAGCACCGTTTTAGTGATTCCATGTACTCTATTATGTCTTCGTCTTCACATAATATAGAGGAGCACATACAAAGCAATATTAAAAGAGTAAAAAAACGTCCAGTTCATCAACCCGTTAATTAGACGCCATGTTTCGTTTTGCCGAGTAGCCTAGCCTGTTGTTCTGATCCCTAAGTAGCGACGTTACATGGAGTAACTGCGTGAACTTTTCCACACTGAGATTTTCACACGAACATACTGAGATTCTGGGTCACATATTTGTGAACTTACATGAAGTAATGACACACTGAGATTTGTACGTAAGTGTGCTGAGAATTCACATATGGACAAACTGAGATGTCTTCACAAGTGTACTGAGAACTGTTAAAGAAAGTACGTTGGGAATTCGCGAACAGAAGACACTGAAATTTGCAGTGATGGTTGCTCTGAAAACGTATACGAAAATACCCTGGAATGTGTAGTCGGCATGAAGTGAGAATCTCATAATTCTATTGAGATTTTGTTTAAGCTATACTGAAAATCATTTACATAGACTGTAATTCTCAGTGTGTGTAGCCCGTATTTCAACAGTGTGTGTAACAATCTCAACACAATGGTAATGATTTTCAGTTAATATATTTTTATTTCAATATTGTCTTACACGTTTTAATAGACAGAATGTGAATCTCAGGCTCTCCTTTGGGATTTTAGTTACAGTATGTGCGTTTCACCACGTATAAAAGAGAATGTTTTGAACATTTACGGATTTCAGTTATCGTATGTGCGTTTCAGTTTGTATACGAGAATACATTTTTATCGTTTACAAATTTCAGTTAATGTGTGGGTATTTCAGCATGTTTGCGAGAGAAAGTTTGAATTTTGCACCATACGGCGCCTCATACGGGGGGTCTAAATTTTGTGACGTCATTTGTGCACAACGCTATTTGTGGTTACTTATTCGCTATTCTATGGTTAGTGTTGGTGACCTGACTCAAGTAATCTTAATAGTTGTAGCTAGTTTTAAATTTTCAGTATGTCCTTAATTTTGTTCTTTTGGTGGGGATCTTTTCTTGAATCGTTATGTGTGTCACTTGTATGAGGCGCCAAATGTTTCAAAATTATTTTCGAGTATAATAAAGGAAAAAAAATGCATGTATACCAATAAACGATTATTTGTAAGCTACACATGGAAAATAAGAAAACATGCACGAAGAAAAAAATATGCACGAAGAAAAAACCATGCACGAAGAAAACTGACCATCCACGAAGAAAAAACCATGCACGAAGTAAAACCATGCACGAAGAAAAAACCATGCACGAAGAAAAAACCATGCACGAAGAAAAAACCATGCACGAAGAAAAACCATGCACGAAGAAAAAACCATGCACGAAGAAAAAACCATGCAGGAAGAAAAAACCATGCACGAAGAAAAAACATGCACGAAGAAAAAAACATGCACGAAGAAAAACCATGCACGAAGAAAAAACCATGCACGAAGAAAAAACCATGCACGAAGAAAAAACCATGCACGAAGAAAATACCATGCACGAAGAAAAAACCATGCACGAAGAAAAAACATGCACGAAGAAAGAATCATGCACGAAGAAAAATCCATGCACGAAGAAAACTGACCATGCACGAAGAAAAAACCATGCACGAAGTAAAACCATGCACGAAGAAAAAACCATGCACGAAGAAAAAACCATGCACGAAGAAAAAACCATGCACGAAGAAAAAACATGCACGAAGAAAAAACCATGCACGAAGAAAAAACCCTGATGCACGAAGAAAAACCATGCACGAAGAAAAACCATGCACGAAGAAAAACCATGCACGAAGAAAAAACCATGCACGAAGAAAAAACCATGCACGAAGAAAAAACCATGCACGAAGAAAAAACCATGCACGAAGAAAAAACCATGCACGAAGAAAAAACATGCACGAAGAAAAAACCATGCACGAAGAAAAAACCCTGATGCACGAAGAAAAACCATGCACGAAGAAAAACCATGCACGAAGAAAAACCATGCACGAAGAAAAAACCATGCACGAAGAAAAAACATGCACGAAGAAAAAACCATGCACGAAGAAAACTGACCATGCACGGAGAAAAAACCATGCACGAAGTAAAACCATGCACGAAAAAAAACCATGCACGAAGAAAAACCATGCACGAAGAAAAAACCATGCACGAAGAAAAAACCATGCACGAAGAAAAAACCCTGATGCACGAAGAAAAACCATGCACGAAGAAAAACCATGCACGAAGAAAAAACCATGCACGAAGAAAAAACCATGCACGAAGAAAAAACCATGCACGAAGAAAAAACCCTGATGCACGAAGAAAAACCATGCACGAAGAAAAACCATGCACGAAGAAAAAACCATGCACGAAGAAAAAACCATGCACGAAGAAAAACCATGCACGAAGAAAAAACCATGCACGAAGAAAAAACCATGCACGAAGAAAAAACCATGCACGAAGAAAAAACATGCACGAAGAAAAAAACATGCACGAAGAAAAACCATGCACGAAGAAAAAACCATGCACGAAGAAAAAACCATGCACGAAGAAAACTGACCATGCACGAAGAAAAAACCATGCACGAAGTAAAACCATGCACGAAGAAAAAACCATGCACGAAGAAAAACCATGCACGAAGAAAAAACCATGCACGAAGAAAAAACCATGCACGAAGAAAAAACCATGCACGAAGAAAAAACATGCACGAAGAAAAAAACATGCACGAAGAAAAACCATGCACGAAGAAAAAACCATGCACGAAGAAAAAACCATGCACGAAGAAAAAACCATGCACGAAGAAAATACCATGCACGAAGAAAAAACCATGCACGAAGAAAAAACCATGCACGAAGAAAAAACCCTGATGCACGAAGAAAAACCATGCACGAAGAAAAAACCATGCACGAAGAAAAAACCCTGCACGAAGAAAAAACCCTGAAACATTTGGCGCCTCATACACTTGACCATGTTTGTAGTTCAATGTCTCTTAGCCTCTGTTGGATAATGTTTTCGGTGGTTGTGTTATTGTAATATACATTGTTCTGCCTATTAATCCACAGTTCTCCTAATCCTATCTGATGTAGCAAGGTTTTGATTTTGTGGCTCCAGCATTCTTTGTTGGATCCTAATTTTTTGTATCTTTGTATGCATTGCAGGATAGTTTATCTATATCAAGAGTCACTTAATTTAAGCCAGAATTTAATGCTCCTGCATTTTGCTTGCGTTCGTAACGGATATCTCCCTAATTCTGTCCTGCATGCATTATTACTTGAAGTTTTGTTGACCCCTAGGAGCCATTTACAGAATTTAATATGCACAGCTTCAATCGGATCTTTTTCTAATGGCCCTTTTATATCCACTCCCCATAATTCGGCTACAATAGAGTAGATTTGGACTTATCAGGGCGTCAAATAGTTTGATGGTTAATTTAAGGTCTTTTCTGAAGTATTCGCCCATTTCTTTCCTTAATTTGTAAAGTGCTTTTAGGGCAACCTTTTTCAATTCTTGTTTAACAAGTGTAAAGTTCCCGAAGGCGCTTAGTCGTAGACCTAAGTATTTATATGACTTAACATTTTGGAGTTTAATATTATCATAATAAAACATGTAATTGTTCATATTTTTGCCATTGTTGTTAAAGATAACTATCTTTGTTTTGTCTAAGTTGACCTTTAGATCTGATTCTTCGCAAAATGATCTTAGCTTATTTAGCTATGTTTGTAGACCTTTTGCTGTTTTAGAAAAAAATACTAAATCGTCCGCGTATAGGAGGCAGCTTAGGGGTTTATTCTTTAGCTGTATGTCGTTTGTGTTAACCAAATTCAGTTCATCAAGCAGATGATAACATACATCCCTGTTTTACTCCCGTGTGACAAGTAAAGGTTGGTGTTATTGACTGCTGATTTATCATTTGAGTACATTGATATCAGTAATGCGAGAACTTTTCCATTTACTCCTGTATTCTTAAGTTTTTCAAATAGTTTTTGTCTTGGTATTCGATCAAAGGCTTTCTTGAAGTCTATGAAACAAGAAAAAAGTAAGTTTTTCTTCTTTGGTTTGGTTTTTACATATTTATCAATGAGAGTTTTGAGGATATGGCTGTCTAGTTGCTCACTTGTAAGTACATTCTGGCTCCCCTCGGTATCAACAAGGACTTAATTTTCGAGCTCTTTCCAAACTTTCTTTATCGAAATCCGAAAGAAAATTAGTTTGCACTTGACACCCGAATTTTCCCTCGGCCAGCGACCCTCCGCAGCTAGAATTGCTTTCTCGGTTTTATCGCTCTTTTTCGGCGTTTATATAAAGTAAACTTGAAGCATGGAAAGTAAAGCAACCCGGGTTGAAGTAACAAAAAACAACTTCATTGTATATAAACCTTTACGAAATCGTTTTCACTAACCGGAAGTAAGGAGTCTTTTCCCGCCATTTACGCGCTGACCTTTCATAGCTACGTCAATCAATCAATCAATCAATCAAACTTTATTGCTCTTACAATGACATGTATACAATATAAAAAAGAAAAATAACTAATATATATATACAATGTGATGGGCAATACAGATTAAATAATATTTGAGCCTGGAGGCTAAATAAACTGTGAAGTTCTCGAGTTAGCCTCCAGCCTTGTTAATTAGCAATTATAATAGGAGAAAGGAAATCGGGAAGGAAATTTAGAAACTAGTTTAGATTACTGGGAAAACTCTAAGAATTTGAATATTAATTACAAAAATATAAATAATAATTTGAGGAATTATAGATAGTTATTTTGAGTATTGGTCTAACAATAAATACTGTTTTATGCATTTTGAGAAAGAAAATACATTTAAATTTTTGAGGTGGTCTGGGAGATTTCGCCAAAGGTCAATTGCCATGAATGAAATCATTTGTTTTCCTATGTTTGTTCTCACGCCTGATTTATATAAATTTTGTTTGGCTGCATATCTCGTATTATAACTGTGGACATTGCTGGCATATTGAAAAAAATTATCGAACAAGTTAGGTAATTGACCTTTGTGCCAGAGGTGAACAAATTTTAATGCGTGGAGATGGTAAACATTGTGAACTGTAAGTATATCTAAGATATTTAGCAGTGGGAGAGCACTTTCAGTATTTCTACCATACAATGTGGCAAAAAATATTAATCTTGCGACATGGTTTTGCTTTGTTTGTACTTTTTGTACATTGGTTTTATAAGCGCTGCCCCAAGCTAATATCGCATATGAGATGTATGGATAAATAAGATTGTAATAAATTTGCTTTAGTTGCGTCAATGATAAATAGTGCCTCAGCTTGGATACAATACTTTTGTTTTGTGAAATACGCGAAGATACATATGATATATGGTATTTCCAACACATTGTATCGTCAATCATGACTCCTAGATATTTTATGTGGTCTTTTCTTTTCAAGGAGTGGCACGATCCATCAGAGCTCAATATTTTGATATCAATATTCATGTCCCTTTTGTTAGCTGACTTTATGATCATAAAATTAGTTTTCGATAGATTAATAGATAACTTATTTATGTCACACCATTCTTTGACCTTTTTTAATTCAGAGTTCATTAAATTTTCTAGGCTTTTTAAATCTTTAGCCGATGCAAATACATTTGTATCGTCCGCAAATATTTTAAATGTTAGGGCATCAGAACAATTCGGTATATCGTTGATGTAAATTAAAAATAAAAGTGGTCCTAGAGAGCTACGTTGAGGGATGCCACAGATCATTGTTTGTTTGGGGGAGTCGACATTTCATAGAGACACATACTGCTGCCTGTTCGTTAAATAACTTGTGAACCATTTTAAGGGTAGGCCTCTAATGCCATAGGATTCTAGTTTATTTAGTAGTATTCCATGGTTAACAGTGTCGAATGCTTTCGAAAAATCTAAGAACACTCCACAAGTATACAAGTTATTATCAATCGCTTTTCTTAGGTTATCTGCAATTTCTGTTATAGCGTGGGATGTCGAGCGGCCTTTGCGAAATCCAAATTGGAATTCAAAGAGAATTTCTTGTTTTTCAATGTAATTAATAAGTTGCTTGTATATTAGTTTTTCAAACATTAGAGTAAAGGCTGATAAAGTCGAAATAGGACGAAAATTGGCTGGATTAGTAATTTCCCCTCCTTTATCGACAGGCGTTACCTTAGAAATTTTGAGGATATCCGGTACAATTCCTTGAAGAAGGGATTGATTGAAAATTATTGTTAGTGCTTCATATATATGTTCACGGGCAAGTTTAATGCATGATGGGGGGATACCAATTGATGACTTATTTAGTTTAAGTCCCATAATTGCATCGTAGACTTCATGTGCATAAATGCCACGAAATACAAAACTATTCTGGAAGGATCTATTAATGTATTTTGTTGGATTATCATCATTTGGTGGAAGCTTACTAGCTAGATCGTTGCCAACATTAATATAATGTGTGTTTAATTGATGAGAAATGCTAGCCTTATCAGTATAACATTTATTTTTATAGAGAAGCTTCTTTATCGTTGTTTGCGAGTTAATATTTTTCCGATTTGTTATCATTCCAATCAACTTCCACGTTGTTTTTAAGTTTTCTTTATTTAAATTAAATTGAGCGCGAAAATAGTTCGTTTTTGCGGCTTCTTTAACTTTGTTTAATTTGTTGTTATATGCTTTATACATCTTTACTTTTGTTGGATCATTACTTAAAAAGTGGGTTTTAAAAAGTTTTTGTCTTCTCCTTTCGAGACCAGTAAAGCATGAGATATCCATGTTTTTTAAAATTGTTTTTTCTTTTTATTAGATACATTACGTATCGGAGCGTGCCTATCAGTTATTGTTTGAAGCGCTTCAACGATTCTATTCATGCTGTTATTAACATTATCGTCACTTACAAGACTTTGGAAATCCGTGTCCGCTACGTCATTCAAAAATAAGTCATCGTTAAAATTCGAAAAATCTCTAAAATATCGTAAATCGTCTGTCACGGGTAGCTTATTCGCGACCGTGCAGAATATAGGAAGGTGGTCAGAGATATTAGCTAAACAAATACCTGCTTTTAATACTTTTGTGGAATGTTGGTGTAAATATGATCTATTAAAGTCGAGGTATGATCAGTGATTCGTGTCGCCTTTGTAATAATTGGCAGGAAACCTAAATCTAGAATCATGTCAAGGAAATCAGATGTTTGGTTATCAACGTTGTATTTTAGGAAGTTTATGTTTATGTCTCCGAGGAAGAAAAATTCTTGTCCTTTACTGTTTAAGTACTCAAGCTTAACTTTTAAGATTTCGAGAAAATGTTTGCGGTCATTATGTGGGTGTCGGTAAATGCAGCCAATTATAATATTCTTTTGTCTTTTTCGTATGATCTCAATCCAACAGGATTCTACACCTTCCGCAGTTAGTTCAAGGTCATGCCTTCTCACAAATTCCAATTCTTTCGTAAGATAAAGGCCAACACCTCCAGCCAATGTTTTAGAGTTTGTATGCAAAAACGAATATCCTGGTATGCTAATGTTTTGGCTGTTTGTCTCTTTCAGTTTAGTTTCTGAGATAGCAATAATATCTGGTGATTCCTTCGATGTGAGAAGGATATCTTCTAACATTGAGAGGTTTTTAGATAAACTGCGCATATTGCAATGCAAAATTGAGAATCCATTGTAGTCATCTTTTCTAAGTTGATTTAGGTAAAAGGCTTCAACCTTAACTAAACATTTCCACTCATCATCCTAGCTGTTTCAAACTCGGAGCCGCGTTTTTGATTTACTGATTTCGTGTTCTAAGTCACGTAACAGATCGTGTGACACATTTTACTGCACACCAAACCACTTAATGTAGTCAAGAATGGCGATACCTATATATTGTCGTGAGAAACTTGGCCGGCGTACTTACCATACTCGGCTGTGCTGAAATAAGGAAAACAGAAAGTTGACCCCTGAATCAGGCCTTAACATGCTTGAGGAGCTGATAACCTAATCCGAATAACAACTACTCCATGGGCCTGATCATATCGTGGTTGTGCTAATGAAGAATGGAATTGAGATTAACATATATTTAGTCGGCACGCCTATCCGTACGTTACTCCTTTTCTCGTTGTTGCCTGGTACCGACCACTTGATTCACCCGTAGATAAATTTAGTTGTTTTGAAACACTTGTTGGAAAGCTTGATGCGGGTGGTCTTGAATATTATGTGATGGGAGATCTCAATGTTAATCTAGCTGCGTCCCATTCGGATAATAATTCACGTTTACTAACTGGTATAACTGATCTTTATGGTCTGCGCCAACTTATCTGTGAACCCACTGGCATTTCTAATCTGACTTCAACTATGATTGATTTAATATTTACTAATTCTCCAAACAGGGTTGTTTGCTCCGGTGTCTCTCATATCGGCATTAGCGATCATAGTCTTGTTTATGTATTTCGTAAACCTTCGATCGGTCTATCTATTAAGGGGCATTCCATAGTATCTTACAGAAAGTTTAAATATTTTAATACCGCTAGCTTTTGCCATGACATTCGTTTACAGGACTGGGAATCTATAAATTCGTTTGAAGAGCCCAACAATATGTGGCGTGCCTGGAAAGACATGTTTCTAAGTGTGGTTGACAGGCACGCTCCTATTCGCACCAAACAACCAAACGTGTTGGTGCCTCCAAATCACCATGGATTACGTCACAATTAAAACAGCACATGCACGAAAGAGATGTCTTAAAGCTAAAAGCGATTCGCTCCAACGACCCAACCGATTGATGGTGCCTTTAAAATTTGTCGCAATTCTGTAAACAATGAAGTAAAGTTAGTTCAAAAACTCATGAATAATTAATGAGCATTTTGTCCAATCAGATGAAGCAAATCAGTCACGTGCATGCTCCTTTGTACCTGATCAAATCTCATCATTCTAAAAGGCCCACGGAGGGATTTGAATTCTGTCCCAGAGGGAAACGGGGTTAATGATTGAAACAATCGAATTTCTATTGATGTTTCAGCTTTCTCACTGAATTGCTAATTAGGATGAACGTTTTATATAAAGAATATTAATGAACATGAAATTTTATATAAAGTCTCATCCTAATTAAGAATTCACTGATAAAGACCCAAAGATAACAAAAAGTACACGGAACATAATACCCCTAGATAATAAATTTTGCACTAAATTTACTAATATCAGCAGACTACCGAGATACACAGATAATATTTTTAAAATGAAGTTATCCAACTACCATTACTTGTTTACCGAGCCACTGTTTAGTTCCAATTATTAAACCAAACTCAAAGCCGTAAAATAATAAAAACGTGCATTAAACTTACATATTTTGTGCCGGAGTCAAAAATTTAGAGTCTCCCGTCATGTCAGTCACATCGCTTTCCAAGTCTTGAACATTATAGAGGTAAACCACGACACCAAATCCTTCAAGTGCAGATTCTTCTTGCATTGCGAAACGCCGCTTCAAACAACATAGTATGGTAATTTCTTCATGTCATTCCCTTGAGATGTTCGTAATTGCAGGCGGTGATTACTCGAATATTTTGCATGGCGTTGTGAATACAAAGGTTCAATGGTTCATTAAGTAACATTCCCTTGAGATGTGCGTCTTTCTTTCATTGCATTCTTAAAGCGTTTTTGAAGCCGTTTAAAACACTCACAGCACGTGTTTTATCAAGTCTAAAAATTCTCGGGCTTCGCCCACGAATTTTTAAACTTGATAAAACACTGCTGTTCGTGTTTTAAACAGTACTTAAAGAGATGTACTACAAGAAAGCTTTCATTAATGAAGTAACCTCTAGAAAATCAAACAATTTGCACATTAATGAGATTAAACAAAATGGTATTTCTATATGTAATCCCCAAGAGCTCTCCGATACCTTTAACAATCACTTCGCTACTATTGGTCCGAAGCTCGCAAAAGAAGTCCCATTTACTGTAAATGACCGATCTTACCAAGACTATTTTGATGGCCTGTCGTACGACTAGGCGACCTTTGCACTAAAACCAACAAATAGCTCCAGAGTCCTTTCTTTCTTGACTAAACTTAGCAAATCTAAAGCAACTGGGTTAGATAAGATATCCGTTAGACTTTTACGTGAATGTGCCAATCTAATCGCGAGCTTCAATCCCTTTGTTCGATATTGTCACCAGTATATTTCCGGAAGAGTGGAAGTGCTCTAAAGTAATTCCATTATTCAAACAAGGGGAACGCGCTGATTTGAATAATTATCGACCCATATCGATTATACCGGTTGTAGCAAAAGGTTTCGAAAGAATAATGGGAAATCACGCTTTGTAGATGGACTAGGCGTACTCATAATATGGGAAATCGCGCTTTGTAGATGGACTAGCCACACTCATAATATGGGACATCGCGCTTTGTAGATGGACTAGCCACATCCATAGTATGTGAAATCGCGCTTTGTAGATGGACTATCCACAGCCATAATATGGGAAATCACGCTTTGTAGATGGACTAGCCACAGCCATAATACGAGAAATCGCGCTTTGTAGATGGACTAGGCATACTCATATTATGGGAAATCCGGCTTTGTAGATAGACTAGCCGTACTCATAATATGGGAAATCGCGCTTTGTAGATGGACTACCCACAGCCATAATATGGGAAATCACGCTTTGTAGATGGACTAGGCACAGCCATAATATGGGAAATCGCGCTTTGTAGATGGACTAGCCACAGCCATAATACGAGAAATCGCGCTTTGTAGATGGACTAGGCATACTCATAATATGAGAAATCGCGCTTTGTAGTTGGACTAGCCACTCTCATAATATGGGACATCGCGCTTTGTAGATGGACTAGCCACATCCATAGTATGTGAAATCGCGCTTTGTAGATGGACTATCCACAGCCATAATATGGGAAATCACGCTTTGTAGATGGACTAGCCACAGCCATAATACGAGAAATCGCGCTTTGTAGATGGACTAGGCATACTCATATTATGGGAAATCCGGCTTTGTAGATAGACTAGCCGTACTCATAATATGGGAAATCGCGCTTTGTAGATGGACTACCCACAGCCATAATATGGGAAATCACGCTTTGTAGATGGACTAGGCACAGCCATAATATGGGAAATCGCGCTTTGTAGATGGACTAGCCACAGCCATAATACGAGAAATCGCGCTTTGTAGATGGACTAGGCATACTCATAATATGAGAAATCGCGCTTTGTAGTTGGACTAGCCACTCTCATAATATGGGACATCGCGCTTTGTAGATGGACTAGCCACATCCATAGTATGAGAAATCGCGCTTTGTAGATGGACTATCCACACCCATAATATGAGAAATCGCGCTTTGTAGATGGACTATCCAAACCCATAATATGGGAAATCGCACTTTGTAGATGGACTAGGCATACCCATAATATGGGAAATCGCGCTTTGTAGATGGACTAGGCGTACTCATAATATGGGAAATCGCGCTTTGTAGATGGACTAGCCACACTCATAATATGGGACATCGCGCTTTGTAGATGGACTAGCCACATCCATAGTATGTGAAATCGCGCTTTGTAGATGGACTATCCACACCCATAATATGAGAATTCGCGCTTCGTAGATGGACTAGCCACAGCCATAATATGGGAAATCGCGCTTTGTAGATGGACTAGGAGTACTCATAATATGGGAAATCGCGCTTTGTAGATGGACTAGCCACATCCATAATATGGGAAATCGCGCTTTGTAGATAGTCTATCCACACCCATAATATGAGAAATCGCGCTTTGTAGATGGACTAGCCACAGCCATAATATGGGAAATCGCGCTTTGTAGATGGACTATCCACAGCCATAATATGGGAAATCACGCTTTGTAGATGGACTAGGCACAGCCATAATATGGGAAATCGCGCTTTGTAGATGGACTAGGCGTACTCATAATATGGGAAATCGCGCTTTGTAGATGGACTAACCACATCCATAATATGGGAAAGCGCGCTTTTTCTGCCATCGCCTGCTAACTTGTAAGCAAGGTCCATGTTTGTTATGCTGTAATGCAATCTGGTGTTATATTAGAAGTGTGGCGTGCGAGATGCATGGGCAAGTGTTTTAATTTGTAGTCTGTGAGGTGCCTGATATCTACTTTGAGCAGGCTACTATATTTCAGGCTGGAAGTGGAAAGATCTTAAGGCCTTTTTGTGTAGTGCTGAACAAAGTCTCCAAAATAACCACTGGCACGTCAACATAACTCAAAGAAAGAACTCGGAAGAATAGGAATTACAAACGTCTATAACAATTGCTGGTTGAATTCTCTTCTTCAGTGTCTTGCGGAAACTTCAATCATGGGAGTGGAAACTGAACAACAAGAAAAGTCTTCTTTCTCCTCGCTTTTAAGTATGGCTTTAAACAGACTTAACAAACGCTCTCCTAGCAATAAAAGTCCATACGATCCTGGTGAGCTTCTTGACAGATTAGAGACGGATGGTTTTGTCAAGGGAATGCAACATGACGTCCACGAAGCATTCACAAAAATAATCGATAAATGCACTAGCGAGCAAAGCTCAGTTACAGTTAGTTACACGACAACTTGCGTCTCCTGTGGAAAAACAAGAGATGGCACCCAAGACAGGTTCGACTCCATAGCAGTTGAAATCCCACGTAAGGGACTCCGCGCAGAGGTCACTGTGTTGGACTGCTTGAGGGAATATCTTAAAGAGGAGGTGTTAACGGGAGATAACAAAGTGTTTTGTGAGCGGTGCGGCGAGAAGAGAAGTCATCTGCGAAAAGGAATGTTCTCTCGCCCCCCTGAATATCTCGCTGTAGTAGTAAAGAGATGGAAGCTCGGAAACAACCAGAAAGATTGTTCTCCAGTCTCTGTTGATGAGGTTGTAGATTTGAATTCGTTATCACATCCCAATGCAGGCTGTCCTCAATACAAGCTGAGTGGTGTAATACTCCACAAGGGGTCATCCATAGATCAGGCCCACTACACTGCACTCAGAAGGCCAAGTGATTTCAACTCGTTATTGTTATGCAATGATGTAAAGGTGGAAGAGAAAAATAACTCATTTCTACTGAAAAGGAGCGTCAAGAGGGAAGTGTATATGTTATTTTACACTCGGATAAAAGAAGGAAAACAGAAGCAACAACTATATACTTGTACTCCTGACGTGACACTTAACGAAAATGAAGACAGCAATATGGATTCCTTGAAGTTTTGTGAAACGCAACGAGAAAATAACAAGACACCTTCAGTTACAGGAGAGGGTAATGTAATTGAATCGTCAAGCTTGCACGGTTTCTCCCAAGGCTTCTTAGACTCAACAAATGCCGACAGTATCGTTTCCATTATTTCCGATATTCAGGTGCGAGGCCACGATATCAGCACTTTAGAATATCCAGAAGAAGTAAATGATGTTGTGATGTTGGCATATTTAAAACTAATCGCCACAGACGCTGCAAATAAAGGGTACGATGTGAAGGTTTACGACACCATGTTTTTCAGCAAACTATCTGACATCCTCTCCAATGACAAGAAAGACGCGTCTTCCATGGTGCGGATTTGTGGACAATTTCACCGCAAGTGTGACCTGACCAATAGCGATTTCTTAGTCATTCCTATTCACAACCCAGGTCATTGGAAAATATGTTTGGTCGACCTGCCACAACTAAGAATAGTGGGATATGACTCATTAGGAAATACCTGTCTGGAAGACACAAAGAAGATAAAGTGCTACTTAAGAGCGATTTCCCTCTTGAGAGGATATGGCCACTTTTTTGAGGGATTTTGTGAGACCACTGATGCATCGTTTCCACAGCAAGAAGACCACGTGAGTTGTGGAGTATTCTCATTGCTTTTTGTACGACAATACATTCTAAGAAATTGTTTGAAATTAGAGGAAAATCAGGAACACATAAGAAATGAAATGATTGAGGAACTCATCCACAAGAGATTGTCAACGGTTGCAACATTAAAGAAAGAGAATTGTTCTATTGTCATACAGCCGCCAAGCAGGAAGGAGGGAGAAATTGGAATCCAGTGCACTATAAAAGTCTTAGTAAATTGTCCTTTAAAAGTAAACCGCTATGAATGGAAAAAGGAATCTCAAGATGGCAACATCATCTCTGTGGGAGAAAACGCAAATATGTTAACATTCAAAGTCTGCAATGCATCCAAAGCTTCCTATTTTTGCGAAATAATTACGACAGAAGGACCGATTCTCAAATCGAACTATTGCATCTTCAATCCGATCGATAAATGTGAAACGTCATTTCAATGGAGAATTATAAATCTACTAAGTGATTGGAAAAGAAATGGAAACCAAATAGAGGACACAGAAAGGTTTGTCGGGGAGAACATGGGTTATTTGAATGAAATAATGGCATGTGATATATCAAGTGCTTTGCCAGATGGGAAATATCAACGTCATCAGGCATACCACAACTTCGGAAAGTCCAACTTCGCTAAGTGCAGAACACGCAAAGTGTTGGGCCTAAAGTACTTCGGAGAGGAAACGCTATATAATATACAATCTTCCCTTCAACATCAGCTGTTTGAAAGTTATTGTAGACGAAGCCAGCATCATGATTTCGATGTCTTTAGCAGTCTTCTCCCTGAGTTGGTCGATAACAAAGGAAAAAGCATAACGTCCGAGTATATAATCGACGTCCTTGTTCCAGAACTGTTAACAAAGTTCATTGTTGATCATGAACAATGTTCCTACGACAGAGCTACATCGATTCTTTATGAACAACAAGGAGAACGAAAAACTCTTTACTGGGAAAAATGGGCGGATCACCTAAAGCAAGACACATTCACATGCCACAAAAGAAAAAGAAAGGCTGTTCCGAAAAAGCTGAGAAAGAACCACGAACGTCCGTGAAAAATCTTTTATAACGAACTTTGGCCTCATAATTATCAACTGACAGTGTCTTATTATTAAACGATCTTCGCACTCCAAGTATCACCGGACAGTGTCTTATTATTAAACGATCTTCGCACTCCAAGTATCTATGGCGCGTTTTCAGGGTCAAAATTAAAAGTGTTCCATTCGCTGCTCTCGAAGTTAAATGTCAACCATTTCCTGTTCAGGAAACTAAAACATAATCGTTTCTTTGGCTTTGAAACATAAGCTTTCGGCGTTTTCTGATAATGGAAATGATGTTCGACATTTTCTGTTCAGGAAACTAAAACATAATCGTTTCTTTGGCTTTGAAACACAAACTTTCGGCGTTTTCTGATAATGGAAATGATGTTCGACATTTTCGCCGTTTGAAAATAATACCTTTCTTCACTAAACTTGCGAGTGGCTTGTTCGGCTCTTACGTTACTCTTGTCGCATTGTATGGTTCAGTCTGCTGGTTTGCAACCCAAACATTTCCGCATTTGGTTTTATGAATGTGCATGTTCTGACTGACACGTTATTGATTTCCGGTGCTCTTGTTACACACCCACGCTTTCCAGATTCTCTGCTGAAACTTTCGGCATTTTCTGACTTCAAATTTCCAACAGGCGTTCCTCGTATACCTCGATCATGCCGAGGAGCTCTGGGAACGAGACTGAGATCCAGCGTGCTTTGCGCGCCCTCCCAAAGGTCAACTCGCGAGCATGGTTGCATAATAGACGCCATCTTTATTATCCAGTGCATCTACGAACGGATTTACAAATTATAAGTTATGGAAAGCCGTCCAGCAACCCGAAATTTAAATGATCTTTAAATGATCTCACACTTATACCAAGGGCTCTGGCCATGTCAGGGATTCCAATGTCAAACTCGATGAGATACTCGAGCTGTTCTCGAGGAATCTCAAATCTTGGTCTACCGACCATCCCAGAGCCACTGGCAACTGCATTTCGGTGACTGGACGAGCTTCCGCTTTCCGCCTCCGAAAGAATTTGGATGACCCTGCTCAGTGAGGTCTATATGGTCTCAATCCCCGCTATTCGGCCCGCCAGTCGCACCAAATGCCTTACAATCTGCTCCAGACGAAACAGGACATAGTCTGCCACATCTTCACTGACAGTATCTTGTGAAAGCCTTCTTGATAGGTCGATTAAAGTACGGCGAAGATAGCTAAATAACCTTTCACGTTCGTCCATTTTAAAATCCCTTACCACAGCCTAGTCCCAGGCGTTCCTCGCCGTGAGCCGAGCGCGATGTCGAAGGCTGGGGCATTACCACAGGGAGCCCGGTCAGAACGCCTGGGACTAGGCTGCCCCAGGCTGCCCTTACCAGGCTTTCGCAGAGATTTTAGTGTCTATGAGGGTATACGAGGAACGCCTGTTGGAAATTTGAAGTCAGAAAATGCCGAAAGTTTTAGCAGAGAATCTGGAAAGCGTGGGTGTGTAACAAGAGCACCGGAAATCAATAACGTGTCAGTCAGAACATGCACATTCATAAATCCAAATGCGGAAATGTTTGGGTTGCAAACCAGCAGAGAACCATACAATGCGACAAGAGTAACGTAAGAGCCGAACAAGCCACTCGCAAGTTTAGTGAAGAAAGGTATTATTTTCAAACGGCGAAAATGTCGAACATCGTTTCCATTATCAGAAAACGCCGAAAGTTTGTGTTTCAAAGCCAAAGAAACGATTATGTTTTAGTTTCCTGAACAGAAAATGTCGAACATCATTTCCATTATCAGAAAACGCCGGAAGTTTATGTTTTAAAGCCAAAGAAACGATTATGTTTTAGTTTCCTGAACAGGAAATGGTTGACATTTAACTTCGAGAGCAGCGAATGGAACACTTTCAATTTTGACCCTGACAACGCGCCATAAGTATCAACGGACAGTGTCTTATTATTAAACCGTCTTTGCATTCCAAGTATACCGGACAGTGGGTGTGTTTTCACGGGCGTTTTTTCTTGTCGCTGAGCAAGTAAAAATCGGAAGTGTCGTGAAAACACTTTTGGAGTCTACTAGCTTAACGTTAAGCGAGTAGCCTAAAATTGAGAAAAGCCTGGAATTCTCATTAAAGTTAAGCCACCAAATTAGACGGCTTAAGAATCTACAAGTTTAGCTTAGCCAATCAGGAGGCGTTTGTGAGCAAATAACTTGATGAGAGCCAAGTCTGTCTGACTTGTTTCAGAATTTAGAAATTCGTTTTCGCGCCCAAATTCAGTGCAGTCGTATTAACCATGGCTAACCGAAACAACTACCAAACTCCTTTTCTAAATTATGAAGCACCGCCGCTAGCTCCCGGTGAGTATCTTTTATGCTATTTCTAGTGTTTGTTATCCGTGTTGTGATGTCTAGCTGCTATAAGCGATGGAAAGAAACTTATTATTTTTATAACATTGCGACCATTTTCAGGAATCGCTTCGTTATTCCCGCTATGGATTACTCTCAACCAGCGGCAATACCAGGACCTATGATCTTTCCTGGGCCCAGGAATCATTTCTGGGTTTCACAGAGTGATATGGCCCCATTCTCTCTTCCACGTTTGGAACCTCCATCCCGAAGGCCTGCAAGTCCCGAAGCCGCAACCGAAGATGAAAGTAGTAAGGCCATTAACATGCAATCAACCACCAAGTCGCGATCCCCAAACTGGACCGACGCGGAAACAAGGTACCTAATCGAAGTCTGGAAAGTTCATTTTCCTGTTAGCAAGCGCCACAACGCTGCAGAATGGAAGTCCATTTGCCAAGAGTTCAACCAGGAACTGAAAAACCAAGGGTTGAAAGGTTTTCGAACCGCAACCCAGTGCAAAGCACGGGTCAAAAATCTCGAAGATGAGTACAAGCGCGTGAAAGACCACAACAATAGAAGTGGCAACAACAGGGAATCGTTTACATACTATGATGATTTGGATGAGGTTTTGGGATGTAGACCAAAAATTACACCAAAGAGGGTTGTAGAATGTGGCTTCGTAGATGACAAACCGGAAGATTGCTTCGATCAAGATACCGCTGTTGAATCTGAAGACCTTATGGCCAGTGTTTTGTCATCAATCCCGTCGACCTCTACGGACAGTTACGGTGACCAAAAGGAATTATCCGACGGAGATGTTGCGGACGCCGAAGCCTTGTTCGGCTTTAAGGATATATCCTCAAGGTCCAAGTCCAAACGAAAAAGCAACGCCGCACCTGCTAAGAAAAGTTGTGCCCCAACTAAAAAGCCACGAAAGTCAGTTGAAACAGACCACAGCTCTAGCAAGAGTACTGAGTTCATGTCGTTTTTGACTGAAAGCCAGAAGATGGACCATGAGTTCTTAGAGAGGCTGGCTGACAAGGAAGGGGAGAGGGAGCTGAAGGGCCAGCAGATGATGTTTAGTATGGTGAAGGAAATAGCAAAGATCTTTAAGGGGGAATAAAACGATGACATAAATACCAAAGGGACGAACCATTATATCCTGGAGGGGATGAAAAAACAATAACAAAATGTTTGCACAGGAACAGTAATGGGAAAAAATATTTGTCCACTCTCCTCAAGAAAAAAACTGCTCGTTCCTTCATGGTTGTTTTCTCCTAGATTTGTTTTCGTTCACAAAAACTGATAAGGAAACGTTCTGTACTTATACCAGTACAATGTTTGTTTACATAATGCTGTTCTAATTAATGTCAAATTAACTACATGTAGCCTAAAACAAGAGACACGCTAGTAAACATTTATATTTTAATGCTTATACGTTGGATGTATGAATACAAGTATGTGGAGGTTATTCTCCTTTAGTATATACCACACAAGTGAAAAGTGCTTTTCACGTGTTCTGATTGGCTACTCAAACTCTGAATATCCTTTTCTATTCACCCTCGAGCGAAGCAGTGATCACCTCGCGCGGGGTTTTGTGCATTTGTCAGAAAATAACTATTTGGCGCTGGCTATTCACTTGTGTGGTATATACTAAAACAATTATTCACCTCAGTGTCGGTGAATAATTGTTAAATATTAATTGTTTCTACTTTTCATTTCTGTTGTAGTTTCGTTAACTAATAGGACGAATACAAAAAAAATGCTAATTGTTTAAAATGAGTATAGAAAATAAAGTTACATGTATTTTTGTCACACAAAAATGAGTGAGATTACGACCTGTCCGTTTAGCCACGTAGGACAGAAAAAAATACAGCAATTGATGTTATTCTCCAAGCCTTATCGAGAACATTTTAGACATTATATGAAAAAAATCCACTAGTTATAAGCTCACATGTTTTATGAAGTTATAATGAATTTTATATATATAGCAGTAATATTTAAATAAAACAACATTTTATTTGTAATCAGCCAGTCAATTAATATATCTAATTAATCTACCAAGAAGGCATTTATTTTATTAGTTCAAATATACTAAGCTTGTATTATTTTATGAAGCAATAAAACATGAGTGAACACCAAAATTAACAAATATATATAAATATATATATAAATATGGATGCTTGAGTCTATACTGTCGGTATAGTGCTCAATGCATTAAATGCAGAGCGTAATAGATTGTGGGTTGTAGATAGATTACAGGCAAGACATCACTTTAGCTGTTACTCCGAGTTTCACGCTTACGCGATCATCAGACAGACTTCTGATGATCGCGTAAGCGTGAAACTCGGAGTAACAGCTAAAGTGATGTCTTGCCTGTAATCTATCTACAACCCACAATCTAAATATATATATATATATATATATATATATATATTTAAATAGCTAGCCTCGGCCTATTAGGTTTTTTCCTTAGAATTTGCATTTGGGAAGAAGAGGGGGAGGGGGGTGGGGTGTAAACATCTTTGAGCACTGAGTATTGATGAAATGAAATTAATGTTTCCCGCTTAGATGATATATATTTTAACACCTGCTCAACGTATTTAAACAGACCAAACGTACAAACTAAAAAAATGGCTCCCTTATTCTGTCTCTTATCCGTGTCCCTTCTCGGTTAACATCATGGCCTGGGAGTGGAGGAACGTAGTCCGCACCATCATTGTGGACCTCCACATCAATTTCGTCATTATTGTCTAAGCAGATGTTATGCAGTAAACAGCAGGTAATAATGGTGTGGGGCACTTTCTCCACGGATTCATCTAAGTTATCTAACAGGCAACGCCATCTACCCTTTAACAATCCGAATGCTTGCTCTACCACTACCCTCGCACTACTCAAAGACCTGTTGTGTTCAACTTGACTTAGAGTAATGGCCGATGTTTCAGGATACGGTTTAATACACCAAGTGGTTAGTTTGTAAGCTGGGTCAGCTACAAGAAGTGGTTTTATGTCGTCACCACCTCGAGTTTGAAGTATTGGAGAAACCAATATTCGGCAATCTTCAACTTTTTTTACCAAAGCACTCATTCGCAGAACACGGGCGTCGTGAATACTCCCTGCGTATCCAGTGCTAACGTGTATAAAACGTTTCTTTGCATCAACAACGCCTTGCAAAATTATACTGTGGAAGTTCTTTCGGTTGTAGTAATCATTGGGGTTTTCTTTTGGGGCACGAATTGGAATATGTGAACCATCAATGGCACCCACCACTTGAGGATAACTACTGATCTCCTGAAATGCTTCTATGGCACGTCTTGTTTCAGCTTCTCCCTGCGGGAACTTCATAAAATTGTTGCTCTTACTTACCAAGGCACGGCAAAATTCGTCCTTTAAGTTCATAGCAGTGCATCGTCCAAGACCAAATGTTAGTCCCGTGGTTCTGTATGTATTTCCTGTAGCGAGACGCCACAGTGCAACAGCTACTCGTTTCTCGACTGGAATTGCTTGGCGCATATTGGTGTCCTGCCTCATTAGCTTTGGTCCAACCAGATCGCATATATATCGGAAAGTCTGCCTAGAAACACGGAAATGCTGGCGCCAGATATTGTCTTCGTACTGGTTGAGAACCATGTGCTCAAACCAAAATTGAGGCCTTTCATAACACCAAATCGACTTTCTTTGCCGGCATTTAGGTGTCTCAGCTTCTATTAGTTGGAAGCCGTGGTACGCCTCGATTCGTTTCCTCCTATTTCGTAGGGTCAAAAGCCTAAGCCTTTGGAGAAATCGTCGTCTTCGTCTGATAGCAGAAACGCGAAATAGTACAGCAACAAGTAATAAAATAAGATACGGGCCTTCTTCGCTTCCCGCCATCTTCGTCTAGTATCTTGGCTCAAATATCAAAATGACCCTGCAATGTGATCTCATGGAAACACCTAACCTAGTTAAGTCGCTTAATTCTCTCGGTAAACAAAACACTTCGTGGAATGGTAAGCGAAAGAAACCTCTTCGTGAAAACACGCCCAGTGTCTTACCTAATCAGTTGTTCAAATAACTTCTGGAATGTCACTGGAACAATGAAGATATACTTATTAATTAAGATATCTGTATCTCATACAAGCTGTACATGCAGCAATATATTTTTCCCAATCACAGTGACAGTGCTTTGACGTAGCGATGGGGCTCGAATGTGAATAACACATTCGCTAAACTGTCACAAAAATATATTCTAGTTTAGCTTAAGTGAATACAAGTGAATAAATCAAATGGAATTAAAAGTTTCAATTGTACAAGTTGGATGGGTTTTTGTCACCGACGGCCATATTTATTGAAACAATCGCCGCGGTAACGATTGCATTTCTTACGACTACCACTAGTCCGATTTCTCATATTATGAGTGTGGCTAGTTCATCTACAAAGCGCGATTTCCCATATTATGACCGTGGCTAGTCCATCTACAAAGCGCGATTTCCCATATTATGACTGTGGCTAATCCATCTACAAAGCGCGATTTCCCATAATATAAGTACGGCTAGTCCATCTACAAAGCGCGATTTCACATATTATGGATGTGGCTAGTCCATCTACAAAGCGCGATTTCCCATATTATGACTGTGGCTAATAAATCTACAAAGCGCGATTTCCCATAATATAAGTACGGCTAGTCCATCTACAAAGCGCGATTTCACATATTATGGATGTGGCTAGTCCATCTACAAAGCGCGATTTCCCATATTATGAGTACGCCTAGTCCATCTATAAAGCGCGATTTCCCATATTATGGCTGTGCCTAGTCCATCTACAAAGCGCGCTTTCTCATACTATGGATGTGGATAGTCCATCTACAAAGCGCGATTTCCCATATTATGGCTGTGCCTAGTCCATCTACAAAGCGTGATTTCCCATATTATGGCTGTGGCTAGTCCATCTACAAAGCGCGATTTCCCATATTATGGCCGTGCCTAGTCCATCTACAAAGCGCGATTTCCCATATTATGAGTATGCCTAGTCCATCTACAAAGCGCGATTTCCCATATTATGGCTGTGGCTAGTCCATCTATAAAGCGCGATTTCCCATATTATGGCTGTGGCTAATCCATCTACAAAGCGCGATTTCCCATAATATAAGTACGGCTAGTCCATCTACAAAGCGCGATTTCTCATATTATGGATGTGGATAGTCCTTCTACAAAGCGCGATTTCCCATATTATGAGTATGCCTACTCCATCTACAAAGCGCGATGTCCCATATTATGAGTGTGGCTAGTCCATCTACAAAGCGCGATTTCCCATAATATGAGTACGGCTAGTCTATCTACAAAGCCGGATTTCCCATATTATGAGTACGCCTAGTCCATCTACAAAGCGCGATTTCTCATATTATTGATGTGGGTAGTCCATCTACAAAGCGCGATTTCCCATAATATAAGTACGGCTAGTCCATCTACAAAGCGTGATTTCTCATAATATGAGTACGGCTAGTCCACCTACAAAGCGCGATTCTCATATTATGGCTGTGCCTAGTCCATCTACAAAGCGTGATTTCCCATATTATGGCGGTGGCTAGTCCATCTACAAAGCGCGATTTCCCATATTATTGCTGTGCTTAGTCCATCTACAAAGCGCGATTTCCCATATTATGAGTATGCCTAGTCCATCTACAAAGCGCGATTTCCCATATTATGAGTACGCCTAGTCCACTTACAAAGCGCGATTTCTCATGTTATTGATGTGGGTAGTCCATCTACAAAGCGTGATTTCCCATATTATGGCTGTGCCTAGTCCATCTACAAAGCAGCGATTATTATATTATGGGTGTGGTTAGTTCACGTAGTCACGTGGTATATGACGTCATCACATTTGATTAGCGTATGATATAGGTGTTTGATGATTTCAGGTCTGTATTAATGATACTTCGTACTATTATTACGAATATTCTTTACTGTCACGTGATCTATGACGTCATCACATCTGATTAGCATATGAGTTTGGTGTCGAGTCATTAATGCGTCTACCATTAATTGAGTCTGTATTGGTTATATTCCTTGTAATATAGCTTATTTTCTCATGTGTCACGTGACCTATGACGTCATTTGTTTTGGTCACGTGATATTGTTTGTTGTATGCCACTTGTGTTTGTGTACACGTTTCGTATTTATTGGATGCTTACTTTCGGAGTTATGGACTGAAACGTTATTTTGCGAGTTGCCTGCTGAGTAGCCTGCTAACTTCACTATGGTCTAAATCAGGACCTTGCTAATATCAATGAGTGGCTTATTGTGAACAAACTAACATTTAATAATTCAAAGACAGAATTTATGTTGATTGGGTCGAGACAAAGGCTTAATACCTTTGACGATGTCCCATCATTAGCTATCAATGGGTTAGGTTAGGGGTTAGGGTACCCGTTTCAAAATCTTTGGGTGTCCATATCGACGAAAATCTGTCTTGGTCCGTTCACATTGAATCAATGTCCAAGAAAATCGCCTCCGGCATTGGAGCCCTGAAGCGCATTCGATCTTTTGTACCTCGCAAAACGCTGCAATTTATATTTAACTCGTTAGTTCAACCACATTTTGATTATTGCAGTGTTGTGTGGGAGAATTGTAATAAAATCTTATCTGCCAAACTTCAGAAATTACAAAATCGCGCATCCAGAGTATTAACCTTTTCAAATTATGACGCTAATGCCGATTGTCTTTTCGAGGAACTTGGCTGGCAAAAACTTGAAACACAACGCCATATCCACAAAGCTGTCATGGTTTATAAATCTATTAACGGACTTGTCCCTGATTATCTACGTACCAAATTTGTCGACCGAAGCAGCGTTTCAAATTATTGTTTAAGAGACACCGAGGGCAAACTTGCTGTTCCTTTCCCGCGCACTAATTTTTTGAAAAACAGTTTTAGCTATAGTGGTGCAGTGATATGGAATAGCCTCCCTGTAGAATTGCGGCAAGCTAGAACTCTAAGCAATTTTCGCTCTGCCTGCAGCAGTTACTTTTCTGACATCAATTAGATTATTAAGTAGAAGCACGGCACTCATGTAAAGCAGGTCCTTTTGTTGATGTTTGTAGTCATTTAGAGTTAATTATAAATTAGAATTAAAGTTGAATACTTGTAGTTTAATAGTTCTTACGATATTTTAATCGCTTATAGTCTGTATATAAGCTTATAGTCTAATTATTATTAGTATTTTTATTGTAGTTATCTTACGTTATTTTCATATCTAAAAATCCTGATGAGTTTACCGTGGGTAAATAAAGTTATTATTATTATTATTAATGGATTAAATGAATAAGTTCTGAGACCATACAGGACGAGGGCGCTGGAGTTGCAACACTTGGGACTATACTCCTCCATGCAATCACGTCAGTGCATAGACGTAAACCGAACATAGAAAATCATATCGAGCGAAAATCAATACATATGTAGTCCTCACCGATGCACTGAAAAGAATGAAGGAAGAGTATAGCCCTGAAGCGAAGCAACTCCGAAATACCCCGTCAAAGGACCGAGTAATGAAGGGTATTAGATAACCCCATCGGAGAAGGTTTGCACCGGGAAACCATACTGAAAATATATATGCATGAAAAAATGTAAAAACAAAATTGTACTATGTAGTACAAAAACTAAACTCTAACGAAAAACAGGGCAGTGTGATGTAATGACCCAGAATACTCCATAATGAAAAACATCATGTACATAGCGACAACAACACCGTTCTTCGCTCCTTGTACGGCTAGCGAAGCACGTGCCAAACGAGAAACGGAAACCAACGTGTTAATTAAACTTAATGCTCATGGTTACTTATGCAGTTAACTCAGTTGTGATACAGACGTTTCGCTTTCCCTAGTAAGCGAGACACGCTCGCTCCCCGTAGCCGAAGAGCGAGGCACAATCGACTCCTAGCTATACAATACAACGGAGACCCAAATGGGCGTGAACTAGGTATGGCAGCAGAGAATAGAATACTTTTGTATGTCGTAATATACCGTTAAAAATTCTGTTCTAGGAACGTAGCACAGGGAAATTACTGACAAAGCGGAGCTGACTCTACTCTACGTATTATAAGAACATTCTTAGGGCGCCATAGGCATATGTTCTGCCCTAAATAAGAGGACAACCCTGTTGCTCTCAGAACAAACAAAAATCTGAAAGCGAGTTAAATAAGCGAGGACAACTCTATCGCTCTCTGAACAAAACCTGAAATGAATATAATGAGAGGGTTCGCCCCAGTCGTTAGACAGTATTTCTAAAACGAATAAACTGAGCGAGGTCACCACAGGTGCTCCGTGCACGAACATTCTAAGCGAATTAACTGAGCGAAATCACCTCCGTCGCTCTACACAACAATTCTAAGCGAATTAACTGAGTGAGATCATCTCTATCGCTCTACACAATAATTCTAAGCGAATTCACTGAGCGAGATCACCTCTATCGCGCTACACAAAATTTCTAAGCGAAGTAACTGAACGAGATCACCGCTATCGTTCGACACAAATTCTAAGCGAATTAATTGAGTGAGATCACCTATCGCTCGACACAAACATTATAAGCGAATTAACGGAGCGAGATACAGACATTCGCGTTCCCTACATCAATTTAGCCAGACACACTAGGCGGCTCCCCGTAGCTGAAAAGCGAGACACAACCCTCTCTCGCTAAACAGAGAAATACATTCGCTTAGCGAGCCCGATACTCGCCCAAGGTTAAACAGCGAGACACCCTCGCTCGCGAGACCAATACTTGCCCTAGGTTTAAGAGCAAGACGTGCACATATGTGTACTGCTGTCTCGCATGCGAGACCGAGACTCGCTCCCTAGTCTAAATGGCGACACACTCGCCAGCAAGACCGAGACTCGCTCCCTAGTCTAAATAGCGAAACACATTCACTAAGCGAGACCCACTCGCTCCCTAGCTGTATAAACCAATCAACGATACAAGATAAGAAATAGATATATACACATATACAGGCGATACATACTGCTTATAAAATGACGAACGATATATAAGGCAATTTTGAATAACGAACCTGTCAAAACAGCTCCTGGAACAATGCATAAAAACGATATCAAACGTTTTCAGTGGCAAGATGAACAAGAGGTTAAATTGTAGCCTGAACTGGGGCTGGTACATCTGGTGGCGAGGATAGCTTGAAGCTTCGTCTCCTGGACAGCATTCTAGGGTCGAGGACCAACGTGGGCACCAACGGAGGCGCAGCGATGAACAGGATGTTGAGCAAACTCCCCAGAGCCTATATGGTCGGAGCATATTCCCACTAAACATCAACAAATACAAGCATTCCATTTTGTTTGGCACAAAGAGAGGTTTATTTATATGATAGTACAAATGGATAAAATGACAATGACAAGATAAATGATCAGAAACTAATTAAATTAAACCTCTCTGCCCACCAGGGTGGGAGGGATGGGGAATAAATTCGTTAAGATAATTATTGTGTACTAATACAGCATGCAAGATAAACGTACCTATTACACTCTTATTCCATTGTATTATTTTGTGCCTATTTTACTATTAGTTGTTGGGCCAGTTCACACTGGAAGTGCAAATTTGACTGGGAGCGGAGTAGTATATAAAGTGCCCTTAGGATAGCTCGCCAGCACTCGTCGAGTCTCTCAGCCCCCTTTCCCAGGTACCCTAAACCCCCCTTTTCCGGGGACCTCCTAGGATCGCTCTCCAGGCTCAGCTGAGTCTCCCAGCACCCCCTTCCCAGGGCCCCCCTTAGGAGCGCCCACCGGGCCAGCCGAGTCTCCAAGCACCCCCTTTCCCAGGGATCCTTAGAATCGCTCGCCAGGCCCCACCGAGCTTTTGTACTGTAAACAATTAGCAATTAGAGAGGTGTCTATCTAAGGTATACCTGAGGTAACGAATTACCAACATGCGCGGTGAGAATTTATGTGGTTGGTTAAAAGTCGGAGAGCAGGCCTTCTGCAGCAAGTCGTGTATAGATACGTACTGCAAGATCCACCACAAGAAACTAAGGCAGGGAAGACCGATTCCAACCCCTTGTCGTGGATGCGGAAAGGGCACCCAGAGCACTCTTCGTACTTGTGTTATGTGTGGCTTGGGATCCTTACGTGTAAAGCTATCCAGGAAGAAAGAGGCAGCAAGGTGGAAGTTCGTAGCAGTAATGCGAGAGCTGTTACAGGTTCGAACCCCCATTTAGAGATATCCGTTGTCTGGTATATATGTAGGTTGTTTCTCGATTCAGTTGTTTTTAATACAAGCTAGGTTGTTTCTTAAACAACCTAGGTTGGAATATCAATGATACTAAAAAGGGATTTTTAATTTTTTTGGGGATACATCAAAA
The DNA here is from genome assembly GCA_030867875.1 of Actinernus sp. WN-2022. NCBI lineage: Eukaryota > Metazoa > Cnidaria > Anthozoa > Actiniaria > Actinernidae > Actinernus > Actinernus sp. WN-2022. The sequence goes on from JAOWCC010001634.1 coordinate 53,961,153, forward strand.
AAAGGGTTTAGTTTTTTTGGGGGGGAATTTAAAAAGAAAAAAAACAAACACCCCTCCCCTACAAAATACTTTTTGTCAACTCACCACTTCCGTCTACTTCCCTCCCCTCCCTTCCTACTGTCTCTCAATTTTCTCCTTGTCCCCCCTCACACACCTTACTGTACTGTACCAGTTACCTTGACCACTTACTAACTTGCCCGGTAGGGCTTAACTTGGCCGATTCACGTGGAACGCCTGGTAGATATTAATCCAGTGGATTATCACACTGCGCCACGAAAGCGCTTGTTGATTTAAACACATCATTTATTCTCCAAGTGACTAATCGTCGAACCCAGTCCCTCTCGTTATGTGCGCATGCTACTACTAACAAAATCGGACTTTGAAACATCTTTCGAAAACATTGTATGGACGACATTAAACCGGGACGAAACTGCAACACAGATGAAGTTTGTGTTGACTCTGCGTTCTTTTATGAAAGCTGCAGCAACTCAAGGGAAGCAAGGAAGCTAAATCCAGAAAAATACTTTGTTTCTTGACTTTATTACGGCTCCACTCGTACTTCGAAACAAACTGTGTCAACCGAACCGACTTAGGGTAATCACTGACCTAAAATAAAGACAAAATAAAGCGTATCACCTCTAACATTGTATCTAGAAGAAGATTTTTACGATTCAAGAGCTAAATAGTATCTCAGTATTAAAGTAACGAGTGCAGAGGATCTTGGAGTTAGCTGCTACTCGTTAGACTCAGCTTTTCCAATGGAATAAAATACTGACCACTAAGTGGATCAAAGAAACACTGTATTATATTGTCTTGTTCTCTAATCAAGAATTCCTCAGAGAATGTGAAAAGACGTAAAAATGGATAAATGATCGAGAACTTACACAGAAATAACTCAAAACGTTATTAACAGTTATGTTTTCACTTTCCAGTTTCCATGCAGAACAAGTGCCGCTAGACGAAAGCGGCCACAACACTTTTTGCCGGGCATACGGTAGTTGGAACCTGTCCAAACACCAAATTAGAGAAAGGGAAATGTAGGGTATTGGGAACACACGTTTCTACTAGGGTATTTGGGTATTGGAAACACAAGTTTCTACTACAACCGACCAACATGGCACAGAAGTACGCATCTGCAAAAGACATGGGCCTTCGCTCTGTTGGTGAGCGCACGGATCGCTACGTCCTGCTGCAGAACGTCTTCGGGGCAACCTCGCTTCCGACATCGCGCCACCGCGAGGAGCCCCTCTTCTGGGTACAGCCGCTGGCAGCGCAATGGGCGGCTCTGACGTCGGCCATCCACTGCAACACCGTGCTGCTATCGAAGCAAACCAAGACCCTGTACGCGATCTATTGGGGGAACACCGGCACCAGACGTCCTGGAAAATAGGTACCTGCCGTTATGGATGTCCGCCTTCGGCTACGTGGGGCTACCAATACACGCCGTGGTCCTCGACCAAGACGACGAGGGTGTCCACACCACGCTCCCAACCTACCAGAAGCTCGAGGGCGGAACCTTCCTAGCGTGCAGCATTGCGCCCTTCGCGCGACACGCCGCAGAACCGGAGCCAGCCGCGGGCTTCCGGCCATTGGCAGACAGCTGGAAGGGCTCGAGGCGCGGAAGGAATCCCTCGAAGAGAGGATCCAACGCTATCGGGAGCCTTTCGAGGCGGCTAACCGCGACTTTCGCACCAGGAAGAATTCGCAGAAGCTACTCGACCTATGGACGGACCAAAGCCAGCCATTCTAGCCGGCGCGCATCCAGGTGTTGGGGTTCCAGAACTTGCCCCCCACTTCCACCACGATTCTGGCGGTGTCGGTCTCGCGCGTCACCCCAGCTGGGCCGGTCGTTCCGACGACCCACATCCAGGTTGGCCCGCGGAAGCGCCGATGCTATGTTGGGCACCCTCGAGCATGGCCAAGATCCTATCCGACCCCAGGACCACCACGCGCTATCCTCCGACGTCCGCCAGCCGATACCCATTCCACATTTGCGAAGTGAGATACGCCCGCTCTCCTTCGTCATCGAGCGGTTCGACACCCCGTTTGGCTCCCACGGCTATCGCAGACCCAAACTAGCCAATTTCCGCGCCCCCAAAGCAGTCTGCGAACAGCTCCAAGCTTCTCGAGTAGGGGTGGGTTGGCTTGGAGTTGGGCTCCAATGCGTACTTCTGTACGCCGCGGTACGTGTACCGGGCAATAGCTTCCACACGGAACTCGCTGTCCGGCGGTAGGGCTTCGAGCTTCGCACAGTCCTTGTTTTTGGGCTCGAGGACCACGCGCATTTGCTGTGTGCGGTCGTGCTGGCGCAGCGCCTCGCCGGCGGTTTGTGCTTCTAGATCTAGGCGTGCGGCCTCCTCTTCGGCATCGCGCATGGCTTGGAGCTGTTCGCAGACTGCTTTGGGGGCGCTGAAGTTGGCTAGTTTGGGTCTGCGATAGCCGTGGGAGCCAAACGGGGTGTCGAACCCGTCGATGACAAATGAGAGCCGGGAGTATCTCACTTCGCAAATGTGGAATGGGTATCGGCTGACGTGCGTCGGAGGATAGCGCGTGGTAGTCCTGGGGTCGGATAGGATCTTGGCCATGCTCGAGGGTGTCCAACATAGCATCGGCGCTTCCGCGGGCCATCCTAGATGTGGTTCGTCGGAACGACCGGCCGCGGCTGGGGCGGCGTGCGAGACCGACACCGCCAGAATCGTGCTGTCGAACGACTTGGTGGAAGTGGGAGGCAAGTTCTGGAACCCCAACACCTGGATGCGCGCCGGCTCGAATGGCTGGCTTTGGTCCGTCCATAGGTCGAGTAGCTTCTGCGAACTCTTCCTGGTGCGAAAGTCGCGGGTAGCCGCCTCGAAAGGCTTCCGATAGCGTTGGACCCTCTCTTCGAGGGCTTCCTTCCGCGCCTCGAGCTCTTCCAGCTGTCTGCACGCAGAAGCGCGCCGGTCGACGATATCCTGTCTCTGGGCGTCTTTGGCCGCCTGGGCCTCTTTCCTTTGGCGCGCGATGGTGACTCGCCAGTTGTTTTCCTGTAGCAGCAGTGCTTCTTCTGCCAGCTTTGCTAGGCGGTCACGGGTCGATAGCAGACACACTTTCCCGGGCGGTGGGGACCTCTTCGATCGGAAAGGGCAACAGCCTGCGGTTTCCATTCCAGACCTTCCGATTCCACCTCCAGCGCACGAACTCGGTGTCTGCCAATGGCCGGGAGCCCGCGGCTGGCTCCGGTTCTGCGGCGTTACTGCACACTAGGAAGGTTCCGCCTTCGAGCTTCTGGTAGGTTGGGAGCGTGGTGTGGACACCATCGTCGTCTTGTTCGAGGACCACGGTGTGTATTGGTAGCCCCACGAAGCCGAAGGCGGACACCCATAGCGGCAGGTACCTATTTTCCAGGACTTCGAAGTTTTGGTCCTTGTAGGTTTTGTATACCCCGCAGAGGCGTCTGGTGCCGGTGTTCCCCCAGTAGATCGCGTACAGGGTCTTGGTTTGTTTCGATAGCAGCACGGTGTTGCAGTGGATGGCCGACGTCAGAGCCGCCCACTGCGCTGCCAGCGGCTGTACCCAGAAGAGGGGCTCCTCGCGGTGGCGCGATAGGGTGAGCACGTGGGCCACAGCCCCGCGCGCGGCATCCAAGCGGGCTTCCTCCGGCAACAGGCCGTACAGAGAGACCTCGATACGACAGATACCACGGGCTTGTATTTCGGGGTGGGCGAACGTCTCCCCAAGCCGCTCGTCTGGCCAATTGCAGTAGTTGGCGACGTTGTTGCCCATAGTTTCTTGGACGCCTGCACACTCTACCTGGCAGTCGAGCTTGTTGTAGAACTTTCCGCGCCACAGCGAGCCACACGGGGGGGGGGGGGGGGAGTAGGACAGACAGTTTTTGCCCACGGTGCTCTCGTTGGGAAGGATCCTGTCTGGGATATCCTCCTCTTGCATGTCCGGTGGAAGGAAGTCGTGGTTTGGACGAGGTGGTCCAGCAACGCCTGTCTCTCTAGGCACCCCGAGAAGTCTTGCGTGGCATCCAAAGCGTACAGGCCTACGCCGTCCAGACGTAGGTCCTCCAGGAACTTGGGTAACTTGCCAAAGAGTTCTTCCAGCTGGATGTCGGCGACATAGAGTATTGCCACCACGATGGCGGCTGGTGTTGGGCTATTTTTTCCCACGGTATACTTCCAACACGTGGGGGCCTGAATGCAGGTGCGTCAGCATTGAAAGCTGCGGTGGTTGTTGACACTGCTCTGTCACAGGATAACTCCAACGGGTAGAGGTGCTGTACCGGCCGCTCGAGAAACTGTCTTCCCGCCCGCAATTTGGCCGCTCTTATCACTCCGTCGCGGCCTGCAAACAACTCCATGATAATTCCCAGGGGCCACTTGCCCCGGTTCTTGTCCTCTGACTTCACGATCACTACATCTCCAACAGCTAAGGTGAAAGGCTTCCCGGGATGGTTAAGGTTATGCCTCTCGTATTCACTTGACCATCTCCTCCACATTGCTTCTTTGCATCTGCGGAGATATTTGGCTCTCTTTCGCAAATCACTATCACCAATGTGATGTGGCTCTAGGTCTGGCAGGACGTTGCTCTGAGGGAATATCATAGCGTTAGGAGTGAGGATGGGCAACTGAACGTCATCCTCGACGTAACTGAGGGGCCTGTTGTTCAAGGCCACCTCCACGTCGAGCAGCACTTCTTCTAACTCCCTCCATGTTAGGAAGCCATTTCCGATGGTCTTATTGAGTGAGTTCTTAACTAAACCAACCATACGCTCAAATTGACCGCCCCACCAGGGGGCACGGCTTAGGTTAAATTGCCAAGTAATCTTGCAAGAAACTGGTTGAATTTCTCATCATTCATGACTGCTCTCAGCCATCTGGCAGCACCCACAAAGGTTGTCCCGTTATCCGAATAAATCTTGTGTGGTCTCCCTCTCCTCGCAATGAATCTCTTTAGACTCAGGATAAACTCTTGAGTTTCCAAGGAAGGCATCAATTCCAAGTACAACGCACGGCTTAAGGAACATGCATACAACGCTATGTACGCCTTGCCTTCTGTCTTCTCACGTTTTCTGTACTTGAGTGGACCTGCGTAGTCCACTCCGATAACTTGAAATGGGTGCGTGCCCTGCGTCCGATCCACGGGCAGATTGCCGGGAGGTGGAGTTGTTGCAGCTCGCGACTGGAACCTCCGACAACCATGGCAGGCTCGGATGGTCCGCTTGGTAAGCCTTCGTATGTGCCGCACCCAGTGGTGTCTTCTAATGCTCGTTATTGTCAGCCCCACTCCCCCGTGGAGGGTGCGCAAGTATTCTTGTTGCACTAACTTCTGTTGCACTAACAGCTCTCATTGCCCTACGTCTCCATCCCTGCTTGCAAGATCTGCCGGGTTAGCTATGGTAGGGACGTGTCTCCATGATATCTCGGGCTGGGCTTGAATTTTTCCGTATTCGATTTTTCACGAACTGCTTGTATTGCCCTGCACCCTTAATTCAGTGGAGGGTCACTGTGCTATCAAGCCACCCGCAGAGCTCCGTAACGGTAAAGCCTTTCAGCGCATCTCTCACATTCACCGGTAAATTTATCGCCATGTGAGCTGACACCAGCTCCAATCGTGGAATGGTTAGTCCCTGCTTGGCTAACCTGGCTTTTGCTGCCACGAGCCGTTGGGTGAGACCCGATTCCTGTTCGACTACTGCGTACACTACTGCTCCCACGCCATAGCCACTCGCATCACCGAAGCCATGCAAATGGATTGATTGAATATGTTGTCTGTGTGCGGCCAAGGGGCGTGCGACAGTCACATTCTCAGGTAGACGGGCCTCCCACTTTCTCCACTTCCGCAGTAGACTAGCCGGCAACGGTGCATCCCACGCTGCATACGGCGCGGTACAAAAGCTTTCCTTCCAGGGTCACTGGCGAGACCAACCCGAGGGGATCATAGATACTTGCAAGCTTGCTGAGTATCCCCCTCTTGGTCGGGTCCGCTTTCTTCCCAGGAAAGGACACACTTATCTCGTCACGCGCTTTGTTCCATCCAAGTCCAAGTAAACTTGACTCTACTCCGTTTGGCTTTCCGAGTTGCTGCTTTGCATAAGTCTCATCCTTGTCCACTGGTAGGACAGGTATCTCCTCTAACTCGAAGGCGTTCGAATGCCATTTGTGTAAGGTGAAGGTGGCATCCTCAAAGATCTCAATGGCTTCTCGTTTGAGCTCCTTGGCCTCCTCCACGGTCGCCCCGCCGCTCATTAGGTCATCCACATAGAGGCTCTTACGCAATTCATCAACCGCATTTGGCTTACGGGATTCCCAGCTGTCTAAGTGGTGTTCGATTACACCGCCCAGAAGGAAAGGCGATGGCGCGAGCCCAAACAGGGCCCTCGTAAATCGTTAAGTCTCAACACTTGAGTGTTCTCCTTGTTTCCAGTGGAACCGCAATGCATCGCGGTCACTTTCTTTCACCCGCACTTGTAATAATGCTTTCTTTAAATCTCCCGTAACCACTGCGGGATGCGTCCGGGTTCTAACGAGCACATTCCACAATTTGTTCTGTAGGGGTGGCCGTGCATATAAGCAGTCGTTTAAGGACGGTGCATCGGCATGAGCCTTGGCGGATGCGTCATAGACTATACGCATCGTAGTAGACTCCGCAGCTTCCCTAATGACAGGTTTGTGAGGAATGTAGAATTCCACTCCCTGCGCCAGTTGCTCAGCAGCTTCTACCACTCCTTCGGCTTTCTGCTCTTTGATTATCTCTGCATATGCCTGCTCCATCCCTGTGCGCTTTAGCTTGCGCCTTAGGGTCTCAAGTCTGCGTAGACTGCCTTGCTTATTGTTGAGAAGTGGGGGATGGTTGCCCTTCCAGGGTAAACCCGCCTCGTATCACCCTGCTTCGTTGCGTGACAACTGCTCCCGGACCTCTGAATACACCTGCCCCTGGTCATGCTGCGGTGTATCAGCAAGTCCCAGTACGTCGAGCTTGCATAGCTCTTCGTAATCCACTTGACTGGTCTGGGTTAGAAGCATGTGTGTCGTATCTATCTCCTCGCCTGGAGAGAGAATGAACTATCCTAACTTGGTATGCTCGGCGACAGGCTCGCCTTGGTTTTGATTTTCGCATACACACCCGCTCCCAGTATCACGTGCACTGGAAGCAGTGGTTTGGTATCGGTGTCATCCATTTTCACCCCTTTCAAATGGGGGTAGGATTTCATCAACTGTTCGTATCGGGGGTTCTCCAGCTCGAGAAGTTCTCCCCCATTGACCTTGGTAAGATTGACCTCCAGTTTGTAGTCTCCCACTTTAGACGAAACGGTTGTCTTGTATATCTCCATTCTCGCTGTGGTTGAGGCCATGAGCATCACGACTCTCTTGGGCTTGACCTCAGTTGGCCGCTTGCCCAACATGTCCAAAAGTTTCGCCGAGGCATAGAAACTGGCAGCGCCAGAGTCTATCAAAGCTCGACATTCAATTCCACCGACCTACCACAACAACTGGATAAATGACTTTGTCATCGTCAAGGGCAGACATCGCACTCTCCTCCTTGGGCGGGTGCTTTTCACAGATAGAGGTGTGGTGCTTTTTGGAGCAGAATTGACACGTGGCTTTGCTATTGCACTCAACTGCCCTGTGTTTCGTGCCAGTACAATTGAAGCAAAGTTTCTTTTCCGCTAGGATCTTTTTTCTTTCCGCGGGCGATGTCACGCGTTCACAATTGACGCCTTTGTGTGTGGTCTCCTCGCAAAACACACACGCACGTGCTCTGGTTTCCTGCTGACGAGTATTGTAAACCCTTGTGGGTCGATCACGACTCCGGAACTGTACTTCCTGTTCTTTCTGACCTGGGGAATTTGATTCCACTGGATTTCTACGTGTCCATAGCCTTAGGGCTTCAGTTAGTTTGATAAAGTCCCATTCCTCCCACGTTGTGTCGGTGCGCACTAAATCTCCTCGGATTCCTGACAGCTTGTCTAGAGTCATGGCGACGTTTCCATTTACTTGCCCCAGCTTGCCCATTGTCTGCAGTGATTGTACACAGTACATTAGTTTATCGCTAAACTCGTGTATTTTCTTCACATGCACGTTCGGAATGTTTGGCAGTTCAAGTATTTGCTTAGTGTACGCCTTGATGATCTCTGACTCTTTGCCATATTTATCTTTTAGAATACTCTTGGCGCGGTTGTATCCTTCACTTGTAAATGGCAGGGCTTCAATTGTTTTCTTGACCTTAGGATCCAATAACTCTCTCAGATATGCAAGTTTCGTCACGCTCGCAATGTTTGTCTTGTCAATTGTTTCCTTGCATTGACCCCAAAACCCTGGCCAGTCTTGATACGTACTGTCAAACTTCGTGATGACAAGTTTGAGCAGTTTCGCTTCAAGGCCGGAAGCGCTGGCCCCAGATGTCACGTTGTCCTTTGATTCTTGCATCGCCTTGGCCGTTTGTAATTCTGTCTGGAATTTGAGGCAAGTTTCGAAGAGTTTACGTTCGAACTCTAACTCTTCTTCTCTCTCTTTTTTACTGTTCTCTCATTTGGCTTCCTCGAGCCAGGTCTTCAGTCGAGTAATTTCTTGGTTAGGGTTGATTTCTCTTTCGACATTGGCGTTCCACGCGGCTATTTCGTCCAGGTCTTGTTTGTTTGCTATTTTCAATCCTTCAAATTCTCTCTTCCAATGGTCTGTCTCGTTCACTAAGGTCTTGAGCGCTTGCTGCTGCCTTGCAAAGGTCTCGCTGTTCCTTGTCAGGATAATACTATCCGTCTTTTTCTTCGCGATGCGAAGCTGTATGAGCTTTGCTTCGAATGTTGTGGCTGCGACTTCCATGTTTTCTGGTCTGAGATTACGGTCCTTGCTCTTGTTCGAGCACTATCACTTTTGCTTGTTGCAGTGTCCCGTCGGGGGTGTCACTTATGTCGGGAAGTAGCCTCCGCACTGAGTGTTTTCCTGGCACAGTCACTGAACTCACAATCACCGATAATATTCGTTTTACTATTTTATTGCAATTGCCAGTTCACTTCTCTTCTCGATCACGCTCGCTCTGTTTCTTGACCCGAATTCTGAATAACAAAAACTAATCTACATTCCACTAAACATACCGTACACGCCTTAAACGATTTCCGCTCTGTGACTAAGAGCTCTTTATATCTTACTGTTCAGCTCTAATCCATACTCTCGTATGTCACTCATGATAAGCATACAGGAAATTGAGCCCGTCTCCAACAGTCTTCGTATTTCTTCGAAAATTCTCCATTATCCTTTCATGTTTTTCTACTTTTCTGTTGCATCATTTACATAGGTAATATCTCGTAGCTGTGTCGATTCGAACGGCAGATCGCGAGACATGTACAAAGATGAACGGAAAGACAAAGATCAACTGTACTTTCCCTCCAAATATAATATAACGATTTGTTGCTTTGGAAAGGCTTTCACAACATAAGAGGCACGTGAGAAGCAAATGGGATGGAGATATATAATATAGGTAAGGCTTTATTTTGGTCGGCATAATCTCAAATAAATATTTCTCACGAACTCTTACTACCGCCGTGACAGTTTTATTTGCGTAAGTTAAATTGTTAATCCGCCTTGACGTCACTGGACGGCATTATCGGCTATTGGATTCAGACGTCTCTCTCAGGAGGAACGAACCAGAGGAGATGGCTGAAATTCAGGCAAATCAAAAGACTGTTTAGAAAAATGTGTAATATTCCTTTCAGAAAAATATTCTCCAACTTATAATTATGATGAACACTCATTTTAAATGCTGTACTAAGTCTTGCACTTAAAACTTACATTTCAGTCACGCAAATACAAAGAATGAAAAGGTTCGCTAAAAGCTGTAATTTTGTAAAACTGTATCAAATTAAATCAGTGAGGTTTACGTTTCTATTCATTTTTCTTCGAGTATTCTGGTTCTCTTGTTCAATAAAGCTCTCGATCGTCCCGGCTAAAGACCCAAGACTTTCATGTTTGAATGAAACGGCTCAAAGCCCGCGCCGCGCATTTCATTGTTAGATTTGCTACCAGTAGACCTCTTTTCCTCTGAGAACGAGCGCGAAGCGCGAGTGGAAGCAGAAGTCATCAATGAAAATGTCCCAGAATTCATCATTTTGCCCCCCAATATAATCAGGTCTTTCTGGAGTGCTGCCATACAGGACTCGTAAGTATTTTACCCGCTATGATATGGCTTGCAGTCTGGCTCGCAGGCTCGCACTTTTGGAAACCCCCAAAAAGGACTGGCTCGCATGGCTCGCATCGTGGCTCGCATTAGAAAAATGTGTAATATTCCTTTCAGAAAAATATTCTCCAACTTATAATTATGATGAACACTCATTTTAAATGCTGTACTAAGTCTTGCACTTAAAACAACATTTCATTCACGCAAATACAAAGAATGAAAAGGTTCGCTAAAAGCTGTAATTTTGTAAAACTGTATCAAATTAAGTCAGTGAGGTTTACGTTTCTAGTGATTTTTCTTCGAGTATTCTGGTTCTCTTCCCTAACCTAACGCCTTAACCGCCGGGTAATCTAGAAACTATATATAACTCATGGGTAAGGGTTAGGTTAGGTCCCTCCAGAGTACCATTGTTTTGACCTCTTCCCTAACCTAACGCATGGCTCGCATCGTGGCTCGCATCGTGGCTCGCATGGCTCGCACAATTAGCCTGACCCGAACGGCTTGACGTAGCTGGACACGTAATTTGTCTATTTTTGGGAAGCATTCTCAAAATATTTAATTCACCTCTACAAACAATGGACTCGATTCATGTTACCGTTACGTCACAAATTATTAGATTAGTAGTCATACAACCAGCACATGTCTTCAGATACTTTGGGGTGCCACTATAGAGCACAGTGCTGACCTTAGTGCTTATCGTATTATTAGACTTGTAAGTTTTTAGTGCTTATCGTAGTATTACACCGGTAGTTTTCTTCTTTTTCTTCGTTTTTGTCATGGATCACAATTTGCGTCCAAGAAAGCAGTTGAATTACATTGAATTACACGAAGGAAAGTACGTCCAGTTTGGGGAGCCCGGTTATTCTCCACTGCCAAACATACGTAAAGATAAACCGAGTGGGGATCCCGTAAATGACGAGGACGATGAACTCGCAGTGCTATCGGCAGCCATTGCTAAGGTAAAAGTTGATAATTCCGCCCTAGAGCGCCAGGCAGAACTAGAAACATTACGCCAAGAATTGAAGGAACTCAATGCCCGAAGCGCCAGCCTACAGCATAGGCGGGTTACGCCTCTTCGAAAGGCTCGTGTTATAGAAGAGCCAACCATCAAAGATCTCCGAGAAGATTCCTTACTCACGAGCCATGTCAATCACGCTCTTGCGGGTTTCGACTTTTCAAGCAGTGATGAGGTTTCGGATCACGAGGAAGTTTCTCACAAAACTTCTCGAAAGAGAGGTAAGAAGTCCGGAAAAGCCACCAAAATGACAAGTCATGTCTTATATCCTCAGTTGTGGCCGCATAGTCATTTGCGTTTGTCGTATGTCACTAAACAGCGCGAATACGATGACTTAACCCTTGCAGAGTTTGCGGCTGGATATGCAGTTATACTACAATTACCCACACTATCTACGAAGGAGTCACGAGCTCGAATTGATCACTTCGCAAGTTTAATGTATATTGCAACACAATTTTCTTGGTCTTCGGTACGCGAGCTACACGCGGCAGCTCTCTTCGAAATCGAATGTGGCCGGGCTCGATGGGGAGATTCGTTTACTTATTTGGAATCACGCCTATTGCAGCCTTTAGGAAAATTCCAGCGCTCAACGCTTGCTCGTCAAGGGGAAGTCATGGGTAGCGGTCTACCTGTTCTTTTTTGTCGCGACTATCAAACAAAGGTTTGTAAGTTCGACCGGGACCACTACGGCACCATTCGAGGGGAGCGTAAATGGCTACAACACATTTGTGCCAAGTGTTGGATAGAGACTAGAACTATTGCCAAGCACTCAGAGTTTTCGGGGGAGTGCCCATTTAAAATATCCTCCAAGTTAACAAGTCAGCAGGCGACTACGGACAAATGACTAGGAGAGTTAGGGTTAGACTCGGTTATCCCAGAATCACGATTTCAAGACGCACATATCCTAGACTCGCAAGCTCCAGACACACGTATTCAAGACTCACATATTCTAGACTCAAGTATTCTAGACTCATGTATTCAAGAGTCATTTATTCAAGACTCGGTTATTCAAGACTCATTCATTCAAGACTCAGACTCGACTCAAGATGATCTGCCTGTTGCAGACACACATAATTTTATTCAAGACTCTCCGGCAGTTTATAGCGCGAATATAGTTTATAGCGCAAATGGTATTATTCATAATTCTACAGTTGTTGGTGCACAGGACCCTAAAGTTCTTTTGCAAGACTATAACCCTGACTCTTGCCTTGATAGCAAGTCTTTTATATTTGATAGCAACTATTTTGTTCAGTTGCTAAGCGCGTTCACGCGTTCGGTCTTCCCAATGTGCACGGGGCACGCCTGCAAGTTCCTTCGTCGTTGAATTTGTCAGTTTGGCGCGACCTTTCACATGATTACTCCGACTCAGTAGTTTGCGATTTCTTGGCATACGGTTGGCCTATCGGTTATAATTATCAAAGTTCATTTCCACGTAGTCAGTTTCGTAATCATAAAGGCGCCACAGAATTTCCGGTTGCGGTTGCCAGTTACTTATCGGAGGAGCTCAGGCGTCGAGCAATTATCGGTCCTTTCAGTGATAACCCGTTCCCAGGTCAAATTGTGGTGTCGCCTCTTAATTCAGTTCCTAAGCAAACTCCGGACGAAAGACGCTTTATTTTGGATTTGAGTTGGCCGGCAAATCAGTCAGTTAATGATGGTATATCCACGACGACTTACTTAGGTCAACCAATTTCGCTGACTTATCCCACAGTCGACGATGTTGCCGCTCAAATCGTCAATCATGGTTCTGGTTGTTTGCTGTTCAAGCGCGACTTGAAGCGAGCATATCGACAATTACCAGTCGATCCTTTTGATTATCCGCTGCTCGGGTATTCGTGGCACGATTCAATATATTTCGATGTGGTTTTGCCTATGGGTTTACGGACTGCCGCTATGGCTTGTCAAAGGGTGACAAATACAGTTTGTTTCATGCTTTCAAAAGCAGGTTGTCAGGTACTTAGTTATTTAGATGACTTTATTGGAATTGCGACGCCAGATCAGGCATTCAATCATTACGCGATAAGCGGTTCATTATTACGAAACCTAGGTCTACAAGAATCCACGCCAAAGCCCGGGGGGGGTACTCCTGTTTGTAACGTATTATGTATGTGCCGCCCGGGTGGGTCAGGGTTTTGAGCTCAGTTTGGGCAGGTAGGGTCAGGGTTTTGACCTGATTTGGGCAGATCAGGGTCAGGATTTGAGTATAATTTGGGTGCAGTCAGGGTCGGGGTTCAGTATTTGTTAGGCAGTTAATTTTTTTTAGCTACTATGTCAAAAAAAGACCTTCTGTTGCCGCATTTTTATCGCCTGTCCACATGCAAGCACTGAGGTTCCCATACATCGTGACGCCGCTAATTTTATCTATGTACTTCATCTGCTGATTTGTTTACCCAATGCCACGTCCCGACTTGAAATGTTCCGTATTTTGCATGAAATCCCGGTACGCGGTATACCGGCCAGGATATATATCCGACGGTGTTTTGAAAACAATTTAAAGAAGGGGCAATCAGGTGTTTTTTTTCCAAAAAGGGGGCAATCAGGGTTTTGGAGCTCGGATTGGGTCAAACAGGGTCAGGGTTTGAGCCTCTTGGCCTCACATACATACCCATTTTTCATGTCAGTACCCCCCCCGGGCGCCAAAGGCCTGTTCCCCGTCCACCGTGGTTACTTGTCTTGGCGTTCTTTTCGATACGACTAATATGACTATGTCTGTCACACCAGATCGTTTAAGAGAATTACAGGGAGAATTACTACCTGGCTGGGTCAACAAGAAATCTGCTACTAAATCAGAACTACAATCTTTGATTGGCAAACTAGCATTTGTTTCCAAGTGCGTTCGGTAAAGCCGCTTGTTTCTAAATCGCATTCTTACTGCGCTAAGAAAGCTGCGACGTAATAGTCACCGCATTAAACTTTCAGCGGAATTTCGCAAAGATATTGTATGGTGGTCACGGTTTAATGAAGTGTATAACGGAGTCTCAGTAATCCCAAGTTTATCTTGGTCCTCTCCTGACGCAATCTTTACCACGGAAGTAGTAAGGTAGGGGTAGTTGGGCGCAGGGGTACTTTTATGCAAATGAAGCAACTCAGGGGCGTTAAGGCATGGGTCTCCAATATGGCCGCCGCAAATCAAGAGGGGGTGGTCTATCGCTTTGTGCTTGTGAGATGTAATCTTGACACTTTGACAGATTTGATAAAGTCACAACCTCAACACATTTTTGTGACAGTTTCCATGGAAACGTGTAATGTGACCTTTGAACTTTAATTTTAAGAAAAAATGGGAAAATTAGCGAAAAATTAGCGCCTCTTTGAAAAACATGTAGGGACTGTGACGCACATCCGACACGCGGGGGTTGCGCCGCACATATAGATCTGTAACATAACATTAAATTAGTCTTATCGTGAAACGGTCTTGGACGATTAACTTCCCCACCCAACGATAACATGGCCACTAACTTTACCGCATGGATGAGGAGTATGCCTCACTCTATTCAGAAATCTAAAGAACTGCATCACAGTTTATGCAATCATAACATTCTCTTTCCCCTTGGCAAAGTTGGTTCCGTGGAGGGAAATTGTTTCAGAATCTATAAACTGGATGGAGGGGCACGCACAATCTCCTTGCGTTACAATCCTGATGGTAAAGAAAAGGAGAACGACGAGGATGATCTAGAAATTGCTTTGATCAAGAACGACGAGGTTTACGCCAATGAAGAGCTAGGTTACGACTATGGTCCGGGCTGGATCGAGCCTGAAGAGCTGATAGAAGAGTTGATCCGGTTGTCAAAAGTGCCGGAGTGGGATTATCCCAAGAAGAAGAAGGATCAGGAGAAGTCATTGAACCCTCGTGGCATGTGCTGTCGAAGCTTGGACCAATGACGCATTTTCGGTTTCTGTAAAGTATAATAACTGAGGACAGGACATAATATTTAGTTTTGTAGAACGCTCACACACAACTTTACCATGGATAAATGGTTTGAAGAGAATAGGCAGCAACCGGGTTATATACCTTTTAGGAAGTATATTGAATCCGTGGGTGATGAAAAGACCCTAGCTAGTAGTACCTTCCGATACATTGTAAAAGCAATGAAGGACACATTACTTCCAGAGGAGTGGATGCGATTGCTAGTGGCCATCACAGACTTTCATTTGGATTTTAGTATTATGAGTGAAGTCAACGACTCAGTGGTTTTGGCAGCATTGGTGATAGAATGGGATGTGCTTAAAGACGACGACAACGACAACGAAGACTCAGACTAAGGGATGTAGGCCTATGACGCATTTCCGTTTTGTGTAAAGTATAATAAAAAACTGAGGTTATTATTGTAGGAAGCGTTCGATAACGGAAGTGCGTCATGTAGATAAACTAAAGTTAAAAAAATAGTTCTCTCTCGTACGAATCAAATCCCTCATAGCCATCAGGATGATAGGAACTACCGAGGTGTTTAACGCGTTGAAAAACAATTACGAATCTGATTCAGACATAGACTCTGTGGAAGAAGAAGAAGGAGGAGACATGATTGCGCTAGAGCCCTGTGATCTTCCAAAATGGATGTATGACGAATCCGCCTCGACCTATTTGAACCTAGAAGACCGCCAGTCCTGCTACGCAGTCTTGATGGGTCTACATGAATGGTATTCTGACTTGGTGACCTCTCTGAAGAACCGTACGAAAGAGATGATCGTGACAGCGAGCACACCAGAGAGCAGTCTCGATCCTGGCACGCCATTGTGGAAGTTGTTTCGTCAGAGGGATGATTTGTGGGATACCATAGACACATTGAACGAAGTCGAATACGTAGCCCACCATGGCGGTAATAGGCTAGATAGGTATCTGACACCTATGAACCATTGGTGTGACATGCAGGAAATGACACATCAACCAGCGCGGGACAATAGCGATGGCGAGGCGGAGATTCGTCATGCATCCATCTAAGGCGGAAATACGTCATGGTAGAAATGTTGTATATAGGTTCTCAAAAAAACAGTGTGAAAAAACATTGTGCTGTGGTTGTGGTTCGCGATGGAGAGTGTGACCAGTGAGATTGTTGCGGTGCATGATATTGGAAAGGATGGTAAGAAGAAAATAGAGGCCAGGTTGACTAATTTTGGTCCTTTGGATGGGGCTCTGCCAAGACATTATGTGTGGAGAATCTCAGACCCTGACGAGACTTGGGAGACGAATGACTGTGATGTAAAGGATCGTGAGTTTACATCCACTCATGACAATGCCTACGAAGCCTACCTTGATTACTTGACCGAGAAAGAAGCGCGGTGTGGAAGTTCGGCGGTATGTACAACACAGATAAACGAGTTCACCATGACCCAGACTCATACGTCTACCTAGTCTCTACCGCTACAATGGGGGTCGGCACGAATTCAGCATTCAAGAAATGGAGCAGAACAGCCTGTACAGGCCGCGGTATGGAGCCCCTATCAATCGTATAGTAACTAAGGACTGGGACTTTAACATTGTTCATGCCAAGTACGTGAAGGAAAAGGAGGTAGATCGACAGCTAGGTGTGGAACGAATGGCCGAGGACCGCAAGATGGCGAGAAATGAGAAGTTGATCCACTACTTGGAAGCGAGATTGGAGATTCCATCCAGACCCGTGAGGTTAGATACATTTGCATTGGAGATCCAATCCAGACCCATGATCATGGACCCGCCCATCATCTCGCTACAGACGTTTCTAGGAGGTGTACCCCATGCAGAATCCGTCTGGTTGTTGAACCATTTGACCCATCCTTTCCGGGAATTGGTGCATCATATTCAACCCACCTTTGCACATCTTCTATCTCATATCGAAGAAGTCTGTGGAAACGGACCCCAACAACAGAGAAGCTGTTATATCGAGTGCCGCGATTTCATGAAGACCTTCATCCGCAATTATGGCATTCCACAGACCGAGATTATCTTTTATGCCGCGTCATTTGCTAGTTATAAAGAGATCGAGAGCTCTGCATGGCGTCGCACTAGTTTGCTGAAATATTGAACAAAGATAATTATATCCAGTCTCAGTTTGGAATTAATCTGGCCACTACTGTGACGGTTTTATTTCAACATATGTCAAGGACAATAATGTCCTATACAATAAACAATTGTTTCAGCAAAGGTGGGAGAAGACCCGCCAATACTGAACAACGTAACACACGAAAATATTAAAATTAATATTTATATAGGATAGTCTGCAGGCAGGTGCAGGGGAGGTGGCGGGAAAATATTCGCCTTAGGTATCTAGAAATGATGTTGGCGCAAAGCTGGTCAGAGTAGGAAGGGCCGCCTGTATGGCGGAACATGCTCTTAACCTATAGATGGTAACGCCCCTTTACTCTGATTGGTAACATAATTACACTATCTATCTATCCCTACCCTATCCTGCATACTATCATGTGACACTTCCTTGACATAAAATCACATTACTCTTTTATCGTAATGTTTATTTTTATGCCGCGTCATTTGCTAGTTATAAAGAGATCGAGAGCTCTGCATGGCGTCGCACTAGTTTGCTGAAATATTGAACAAAGATAATTATATCCAGTCTCAGTTTGGAATTAATCTGGCCACTACTGTGACGGTTTTATTTCAACATATGTCAAGGACAATAATGTCCTATACAATAAACAATTGTTTCAGCAAAGGTGGGAGAAGACCCGCCAGAAGCCACAAACTGTGGCAACCCCACCAAGACACCAAGCAGAACTCGCGATGGATGGGCGCCTGACCCAGCTTTCGACACGTGTATGGGAAAAAAACTCTTAACTAATGTACCAACAGGTTTAACAAATAATATTACAGATCGTGCTAAATGATCAAGTAGCAGCACATGCTGACCTACTTAACCTTGCGACACGTGAAGGGAAAAACTATCTTAACTAATGTAACAGCAGGTTTAACAAATGTTACAAATATGTTCTATATAACGTGCTAAATTAGCAAAGTAGCAGCACATGCTGACCTACTTAACCTTGCGACACGTTATATTAACTAATGTCACGAATATAACCCATTTTAATAGCAAAGTAGCAGCACCGGCTAACCGCAAATAATACGTGTACTGCTCGATTACAGCACATGCCTGACTAATCGGGCAGTATTCGCATCTTAAAGAAACACGAACCGATGCCATTTAATACCTTCAATGTCCCAATTAAGCTTACGAGCTACCTAATTGAGGGCAATCAATGCAATAGCAGCACATGTCTGACCTACAACATTGTTCCTTTCTACATCTATCTGATATCAATTTGCGTGCAGAGTTTCGGATCTGATGTAAAGTTTAAATGCGTCAGATTTCCAGCGACCAAGAGCGCGTATCTGCGCATCCGAAAGACCATTGTCGGCGGCGTGACAAGCTGCCCCAATTCGGAAGCTATGGCTTTTGTACCTGCTGGTGTCCAGACCACAAAAGATCAAGCCACGGTTCAGCTCGGTATTAAAACGGCTAACCGTAACGGAACTGTCGAGATAACAGAATAGTGGCCCGGGCTTGGTTCCTCTAACTTTACAATAGTCTATTAGACCTTGTACAGAACAAAAGGGCAAAGAATCCTCCCGAGCAATGTGTATATCAAAAGGCCGGTTATCAGTATTATGTTTGAATTTCGTGATTGTGATTTTGATCATTTGTATTTTGCCATCTTGCCTAAGGAAGGTAACATCTTTTAATTGGACTACCAAATGTGCATAATTCGCGCTCTTGGTAGCTATTTCTCCGATCCTAAAGAACCCATAAAAGGCAATTAAAAACATTGCTGTAAAAAGAGTGCGTTGAGCGGCTGAAGAGTTGGTGTAATCGAGTGCCCGCACAAGCTCGTGGAGCACCGGTCTCGAGATGGGTAGTCTAATATCCGGTGTGCGCTCACGGCCCACAGCGGTCAACATCTTATGTATCAGAAATGCTTTTGTCGGGTCATGAAAACCTTTCATCTTATGCACATAGCCAATCGCCGATAAGTAGGATGTAATGGTAGATGGTGCTAATTTCTTTGCACGAAGATACGAAATGAAAAGAGCTAGTGAGGCTGTATTTAATGGCAAAACCGGCAAGGACGAACGATAGAAACGTTCATAAAACTGGTTAAAGACCACCCACGCTCGCTGGTAGTTTTTCTGTGACCCCGACGATAAAGCTAAACCAAGTATGTCCTTTAGGTTATTAACCAACTCTCCGGCAGAAGGCTCTCGGGCACTTGTGTTGGCAGCTCGTCCGCTTCGGGAGCAAATCTTTTGAACTGTGCTATCTGAAATCGGGAAATAAGATCGGCGCCAATATTGTGGATTCCGAGAATATGGCGTGCGCGAAACATGATGTTCTGTTTGAGTGAAGTTAGCACTAAATCGCGTACTAAGATCATGACTAAGTTATGTTTGGATGTCTGTCGGTTGATAATCTCCACCAGTGCCGCGTTATCAGTCACAAATGTTACACATCTGTTAGTCATCTGAGACCCCCAAATGTGTAATGCGAGCACGATGGGAAAAAACTCTAAGAAAGTGATATTAATCGTTTGCCACGATCTAGGCCAAGCCCCGTAAAACCAATGCTTACCAAAAATAGCACCGTAGCCCTTCGAACCAGCCGCATCAGTAAATAACTCGAGAGAAGAGGAAGTTAGCCATCGGTCGGTCAAAAAGAAAGCTCTCCCGTTAAATTCTCTTAAAAAAGTGAGCCACACCATGAAATCCGATTTGGTTTCTTTGTTCAGCCTAATACGGTGATTAGGGCGTAACACTCCCTTGGTAAGATCAATCATACGTCGGAGGAAAGCGCGACCGGGCACTATAACCGTGCATGTACAATTTAATAGTCCTATCAAAGACTGCAGTTCCCTAAGCGTTACTTTGCGCCGTGTATAAAAACTTTGCAACAGTGTGCGGCATTTTTGAAGCTTATCAGCTGGCAGCCTGGCTTCCTGCTTAACCGAGTCAAGTGTGATACCCGCGAATTGCAAAGTGGTATCGGGACCGACAGTTTTTTCCTGAGCTAAGGGGACCCCGAGATAATCGCACATGCGGATAAAGTTATTCAGATCGGCCTTGCACTTCTCCTCGCTCTTCGCAATGAATAGGAAGTCATCCAAAATGTGCAACACCCCGGAGGCTCCTAGGCGGTGTATCGATAACCATTCTAGCGCAGAACTAAAAGCCTCAAAAATGGCGCACGAAGAGGAGCAACCCATGGGAAGACATTTGTCAAAATAGTACAAATTGTCCCATTTCATGCCCAACAAAGGGTAGTCGTCGGGGTGAATTGGGACAATTCGGAATGCCGATTTAACATCTGTTTTAGCCATAAAACAACCAACCCCCGCCTGTTTAACGACATATATAGCGTCGTTGATTGACGCGTAGGAAACAGAAGCACGGTCTTCTGGAATGAAATCATTGACCGAAGCACCTGTCGGATAAGACAGATGGTGAATTAAACGAAATTCAGAAGGGACTTTCTTGGGAACTATGCCTAAAGGGGAGCAATGAAAGTTATCGAAAGGTGGAATGAGAAAAGGCCCCACGATTCTACCAGCTTCGCATTCTTTGTTTAACTTTGCGGTAACGACTTCCGGTTGTGCGAGAGCGCTTTTGAGATTAGGAGATTCCAAACAACGCCGCTCTCCTACAAAACTAATGCGAAAACCCACAGAGAAACCGCTAACTAGATAATTCTTCTGAAAGGAAGGATAGTCGCTGAGAAGAAATTCAAGGCGCTGGGCCTTTACGGGAGTTACCGGCTTGCTGAACTGGTTGCCTAGTTTGAGGCGTTGCTCTGTTAGGTGGAGTGCCGGCATGTTGTTGAGCGTTGACCGAGCACCTGCTTGCAGGGTGTTGTGACCTACACTTAAAGCACACATGCTCGAATTTGCAGCCGCCGCAGAATCTTCCGGCATTGAAATTCCAGCACGTGCCCTTTGGAAACTGGTTACTGGTTGGCTTGTGAAACCGATAGCGCGTGGAGGCCTTATCAGTGTCAGACTGCTGTCTCCGAAAATTAATTGTGACTGCTTTTAGCCATAATTCCCAATGAATAGCATCCCAAGGGTATTTCTCGGGGGCGGATTGTCTTATTAGCCGAAATTGTTCGTCGTAAAAGGCCCAATCCCCCGGTTTGGCTGAAATATCGCGAATAATTTCGCAGTACTTCATTAAGGTCGGTGACTCTTCGGGGAATTTTACGGAATAAATAGCCACATAGGTGTTAAATGCCGAGAGCCATTGATTTAGACTTTGAATTTTCTTAGTAGGTTGGCAAGGCTCTAGCGTAAGCTGGGGTTGGGCCGTAGAAGTCGCTGAAGGCGAAAAGGAAAGAGAATAGCGCTCCTCATTAGGCGACAGAGAGAGTAGAGCGCCAAAATCAATATATTCGTTCGCCCAGATTCGTGCCTTGATTTTGGCACTCACTCTACTCCCCAGAGCTAAAGCTATGCTACTAAATATCGGCTTCTCCGGGGCTGCTTGAGGGACAGACAGCGCAAGCGAATTACTTGCGAGTGTCGATGGCATACCTGCCGTGAGGCCGGACAACTGGTTCTCTACCGCCTCATGCACAACCTGATCTGTTGTCGTGGTACTCGCCGGTACGGCATTCTGTTGGGGGGTTATCGGGGCGGTGCGGTCCTCCAAGGCCTGCTTGACTGCTTGTGCCACAGCCACAGAGATAGTTGCAGTAAGTGCCTGTATGTCAAGTGAAACCAAACCGGCAGTGGAGCTAGGGGTGGAGGGAAGAATGTCCGGCGACTGCAATGCTGCAGGAGTTACTTCTGTCATTGTTGACGCTCGCAGGCGTTTCGATTGTCGCTTTGCTGTTCCTGAGGCTGAGGTACGCACACGCTTCGAAGAAGGCATATCTAATCGATAATGCTAAAAGACTAAAGGTCAGAAGCATGCTAATAATCGACAGCTGTCGCGCGCTAAGTTTCGCCATGTCTTCAGTGAGGCAACGCCAAAATGCTAGTAATACGAAAGTAAATACCGACGACATAGTTGGTATACAGTGATTTACATTACTTTTGGTTAAAACACTGGTCAAGCCAAGTTCCCCCAAAAACCAAGTGCATGGTCAGTAACCGAGCGCAATAGAGCACACCTTAACCAGTAGGTGGCCGAAATGGGTTGTACACTCCTGTGGTTTCTACCAGCGGCACTAAAAGAGCCTTAAACGCCAAAGCCAGTGTATCATAGTGTACAACCAATGCCGTGCCATTATTTGGCCACGACTTGTAAAGGGTTGACACAGTACCATAGTATCACAGAGTACAACCAATGCCGCGCCATTAGTTGGCAACGACTTACTAAAGGGTTGACATAGTACATACAATAGTATACATGCAGCCAATAACGCTGTACCCAAAATAAACTTGGCAGCGACTAAACATGTTATACAAATGGCTGGCACCAATATAAATTATATAACATCTGGCAAGGCTATAGGCAATCATTATACACGGGAACTGGCGACATAACAAATACACAGCAGCCAAATATGGAAACACGTGTTATCGTCACTAGCCGCCATTAGCACGAAAGGCTAGTTCGCATAGATTTTAGCATTGCCCCTCTAAGACTGCGGTAAAGCTTATGATGTCCACTACTATTGAGGTGGACTCCATCCCGAGCAAGTAAAACATTACGCGCCCTCCAAAATCCCTTATGGCCCCAAAACATAGCATAAGGGATGGGCTCTAAGACCACCCTCAGATACCTGGTCAACAGGCCCACGTTTATATTAAATTCCTCCACTGAATCGCGGCGAATAGTCTGGCACACACAAATGAATTTGACGTTGTATTCACCATGTAATAGGCGCACAAGGTCCTCAAGATCAGAACCGACTAGTTGAGGCGAGCGCTGCATAAGATCGTTCGTCCCAAGCTGGATGATAACTATATCGGGGGAGAACTCCTCCACCACGGAGAGATCGTACTGGATGGTTTTATCCACGGTACGCCCTCCGACGCCATGCAATTTGATAACATGTGGTTCTGAAATGTGCAAATTTATATCGTACTCGGTAGGATTGCGGCTAATGAACTGATGCAGACGGCGTATAAAAGAATGTCCGAGAATCAAAACGCGCGGTGCAGC
The DNA here is from genome assembly GCA_030867875.1 of Actinernus sp. WN-2022. Taxonomy (NCBI): domain Eukaryota; kingdom Metazoa; phylum Cnidaria; class Anthozoa; order Actiniaria; family Actinernidae; genus Actinernus; species Actinernus sp. WN-2022. Next base: position 53,984,408 of record JAOWCC010001634.1, read on the forward strand.
CATGACTATGTCACACAAACTCAACAGAGGAACAATAAACTACTAATATTAAGTAAAACTAACAATAAGGAGTGGAAAGTAAAACTTGCCTGAAAATATTCGCCTTAGGTATCTAGAAATGATGTTGGCGCAAAGCTGGTCAGAGTAGGAAGGGCCGCCTGTATGGCGGAACATGCTCTTAACCTATAGATGGTAACGCCCCTTTACTCTGATTGGTAACATAATTACACTATCTATCTATCCCTACCCTATCCTGCATACTATCATGTGACACTTCCTTGACATAAAATCACATTACTCTTTTATCGTAATGTTTATTTGTGTTACCGCACATGGCTTCATGATGATGGATGTTGGAAGAGAATCTTCCACCGGAAATGTCAAGTCAACCAAGAAACACAACAGTCTTTACAAGAACGAAAGAGACAATGTGAAATCAAAGTTAGGGTGGAGGATTTAAAGAAACAAGAGACGGCTTTGGAAAAGGATAAAGAGCAGAAGGTGGCAAATCAGATTAAGAAGGCCAGATTGAGATTAAGAAAGCCTTGATGGTGATGAGAAGGATGTTGTTTTCTGGTGAGAGTACCTCCCCATATAAATAGGACTTGTATCTAACATGTGTTTAGTCAGTAGCGTGCTGAGGATCATTGATGATGTCGCACTTGTTTCCCCACCATCTTAATGGTTCACAAAATTACCCTCAGAAGACCGTAACCATTCCACAACGTAAGGAAGAGCGGATGAAACTAATCGACCGGTTTTGTTTTTTAAGAAAAGAGTTGTCCGAGGTGACGATGCAGATTTTGCGGGATCGTGTAGAAAAATATTCTGGGAGTACGCAAGGCGATCTGGTGAACAAGAAGTTATTAAAGTGGATGTATCCTGCACGAGAGGCAGAGACTGATTTGCTCTCGCAAGAGAAGGATTTGTTGGAGATTGAACGTGACGTAAAAGCTCAAGGATTTGGTATCGACGTTTTGGATGTCGTGGTCTCCTAAAAAACTGTTCGGGATGATGTTGGGACTGGGTATGTTTTTGGTGCATCATCTGGTGCACCGGAAATACGTCACAGACCCCAATGTGCAACGGATGTACGACACGGCAGAACAAGTGGCTTATTTAGGAGGGTTTGAGCACACCAACCATTCATTCCCAACCACGGAGCTGTAAGGAACTGTAAGGAAAAAAATTGGAGAGAAGCATGGCCTCATCATCATCATCTGTAGGAGTGGGAATACAATTGCGCCATATTTTGACATTGAAACGTAAAGTTGTAGAGGACAGGACTGTGTTAGAGTTTGACCATGACATACATCTTCTGGTGGGAAAGGCCAAACCCAAGATTCAAGTGTTACGGCGTATGGTGAAGGACTTGGATGAAATTCTCGCGTACTTGGAAGCGGTAGGCAGACCAGATGTGACCGCAGAAGATCTGTGTAAGCTGACGTTGGTGAAGCGCAAGCTGCCCAATTGGATCGAGTGTGAATTCAGTGAACCCTCATTTACACTGGTGGGTAGCATGATGGATCGTTTAAAGATGCGTCTCTATGTGGAAGACATCGACAGACGTCTACGCGAGATGATGAAAGTAGGCATGGGTCGACTGATGGACGTGCATCTGTCGTACGGTGTCTTTTCAGACAGGTGTACAAGATCGTCCTTGGAAGAGTCCAGCTGCGTCGGATGAAAAAAAGAAAGCAAGACTGGGAAAGCTTTACGATAAGACGAAGAACAACAACAACAAAGATAAGAAAAAAAGCGAGAAGGTCAAGGTTGTTCGAGGTTGTGTGTATAAGAAAGAAAAGCAAGTGATCCCTGAATCTCTGCCCCCACCAGAGCCTCAGCGCGACAACTACGACGACGACAACGACGAGGGTTACTGGACATCCTGGAGCCAAGTCGTGAAACGCAAAATCCTCGAGGACAAACGTCCTGAGAGTATCGAGAGGATCTATGACCTGATGACTACTAGGGACGGCCATCAGAAATGGCATCCAGAACTGGAAGCGGAACGTCAGAAGAAGATCACCGATAAAGAGAAAGAACTGAAAACTTTGCTCAAAGAAGAAGAAGAAGATCAATGTGGTCTCGAGAAGAAGAAGAAGAAGAAGAAGGAGGAGGAGGTGGAAGAGGAGTAAAAGAAACAAAAGAAGAAGAAGAGAAGTAAGAAAGAACACAGCAGTGTGTACCGTACCTTGGCAGAAACAACGAGTCAGGACCTAACCCAAATAGGGGTGGTGGTGGTGACACGCCCGAACCCAAAACACCCAGTCCAGTCCAAGAGCCTCCCAAGGCACCTGTAAAATCAAAGGGAACAAATCAAGGCAAAGTACGCCCGGCACTCAATCTTCATATTCCCCCACGAGAGCTGATAGAGCGCTACCCACGGCCACCCCCGATACCGTGCGTGGAACATTTCGAAAATTCTTTCGACTTCCTTTCTAAACAACCTTACCATGGTGGTAATCCTTTGCCGTACCCTTTAGCCTCAGATCAACTAGAATTTCAGCTACCACCACCACAGCCAATGCAAGAGTCTATGAAACTAGAGGAGGACGTAGAGAAAGATCTGCAAAAGCTTTTGGCGGACATTCAAGCAGGGTCCTGTCTTACTGAAGGAGGAGGAGGTCCTAGTACAAGTTAGAGAGAGAGAGAGAGAGAGAACGGGTTGGGGAACCAACCATCTCAATGTAAAAAAACTAAGTGTCAGAAATAAAACATGGATGTGACAAATGAATTAAGAATGAATGTGTTTTTCTTTTCTTTTAAATGTTACACTCAACCAGAATGGGACTGGGACATGTCCTTGTCCTTCCATACTAGTGTTCTTTTTCTTCCTCTTTCTAATCTTTTTTTCATGCTTCTTAAATCGGAGGGAGAGGGCGTTCAATTCTTTCTCAGTCATTGATGTCTTGGCTTGGTGACGAATCGTAGACGGATCTTCGCTGGGTGGGGGTAATCCTAGGTAGGGAGGTAACTGAATACGAAGCTTCTATCTGTAGGGTGTTCCAGGAGCAGGCGTCGGTAATCTATTTTGTAGTGGATTAAGTCTGACATTCACGTTGGCTTTGGATCTTGAGGTTTTAGGGGTCTCCTGGGAATCAAGGGGTGTCGGGACGGTTTTTTTTATGTCGGGGTGCTGGAACGGGTCTGACAGGCTGTGGTTGTGTCGACGATGGGGCCAATGGAGATGGTAGTGGTGGTGGTAGACCGTCTGTAGGGTCACGTTGTTTCTTCTGCCAATCGCGTGAATCGGTTAAGAGACGTCTGTACCGTTTCAACATATTTTCATAAAGGTCGATTTTGGTTTCCGAGGTAAGCTTGCTCTTCATGATACGTAAGATATTGTCATTGACGTCAACCAAAATTCTCGGTATAAGGTGTCATACGTTCTTGTTGTTGAATGGCAGTAATTTTGGCCATACGATCTGTGTCACGAGCCCCGCCTGTTTGAGGTGCCTCTTCAGCCTCGGTGACCGATTGTAGATTACCCATGTCTTTTTCGGGGACGACGTAAGCCCGCTCGTTGTACTTCATACTTGAACTGATTTGGAATGAATGGTATCACCTGTATTTATGGGCCTCCACAGTCCTATTTTTTGGTAATTTTGTTTTTGAGGGTTTTGAAAAGCGGTTTAAGAATTAAAGGCAAAACGGAGGAGGCAATCATCCCAAGGATAGGACCCACACCACCGCCACGTTGTCGCAAAGCACGTTGACGTTTGACCAAAGGCTGTCGGGGATCCCCCAAGACACGAATAGCTTTCACGATGTCGGGCTTGTCTCGAATGGATCGTAGAAGTCCTGGATTTAATGTCGGTGTTCTCCTCTGGAGGAAGTTGTGAGCCACCTCGCTACAAGCATTGACTTGTTCCGGGGAGGCCATTAAAGCCAATTTATGGCACTGATGCTTGTTCCCATGACCTATTGCGGTCAGAAATTTACGATTTCGGTAGAGTCTACAAGACATGATGACTTTTTTTTCTAACCTCGGCCTTTAAGTTTGGTCAAGTAGACAGGTCTTCCAGCCACAGTGATGAAGGTCGGTGGGCTGTGTTGGTTGATACTACCCCCGGTGCGAGGTGGAAACACTGCTTTATACCCATCGTAGCGTGGATGGCCATGTTTGGTGAATAGATTACGAGCTCCCTGTAGTTTTGGAGATGTCTTTGACAATTTTTTCTTACGTCCGCGTCTAGCCATAATGATGTTGTGGAGGATGAGGATGGTGAAAAAAAATTAGATTCCCTAATGGGGGAACTCACACCTTTTATAGCATTATAAAATCGCGCCTAGGATGGGAACGTTTCTAAATGGAGAATGTGGTCCAAGTAGCAATCCTTTTCCCTTTCTTCCTCTTCGTCGTCGTCGACGTCGTGCTCCAATATGACGTTTCACCCGACTCTTTCTTCTTGAGAAACGGACTCCTTTTGCCTTCGCCATCGTGTGAGGAATATGGGTCAGTCACCAGTAAGAGTTGCGTTTTTATAGCTTTTTTACCAATTCCTTTGCAAATTGGATCGCGTCTTTCCCATGCTTAGTTCCGGCCAGCATGGTTCTGAGGATATGCCATGCACTGTCCCCCGCATAATTGATGGCTTTGCTTTTTAGGTAGTCTTTGTTGCCGGCCAGTTTACTGGCCAAACCTCTACCGCGTCGACGGCGACGGCGTCGTCGTCTACCTCCCATAGTACAACGTTTACTTTTCTTGATTACCCGTGTACGACGTCTGCCACGTGCCATGGTGAAACAATGATGTGGTGGTGCTTTCAAGAACTGCTTTTTATAGTTTCTTCTTCTTCTTCTTCTTGAACATGTCTTGGATCACGTTTTCCACCCACCACCGACCATGCCCTGTTTGACTGGAGGAGGAGGAGGAGGAAGGTGTCGAGGCGTGGGAAGGTTCCCTAGACGAAGTCCTGAAAGAGCCCCTGGACGGACGGCGGTGGAGGCGACGACGACGATTCCCAGTCATGGTCACGCTTTGCGAATCGCGTTCTACCGTTTGTGGTCCTCCTTTTCTCACAGTGGTGCTGGTTCTCGTGGTGGTTGTGGTGCAATGGTCCCCTTCTCCGAGATCTGTCCGTTCTGAGCCACTGGCCATGGTGTGGGTGTTGTGACCTTGGCGACTGGTGTAGTGACTTCCGCGGTTACGTTGATGGGTCAACCAGTCCACGATACGTTGTTCGATGCGGTCGAGACGGTCTTGCAATCGTCGCCGTTCGGAGTCAGACAGACGTGGGTTGGTTTCACGGATCATGTTAAACAGCATGTCCGATTGGTCCATCAGATCATTTAATGTTTGGTTGTTGGACCCTTCTTCGGCCGCAGCGGCGGTGGGAGTAGTACCTGCAGGTGAAGACTGCGAGGGTGGGATATCGGTGTTCAGGTAGGAGTTCATGGCGGTATTGAGACGAGTGGCGAATGGTGGTGATGGTGGGTTTTCCGTAGTGGTGTGGGTGGTGGTGGGAACATTTGGCGGTGGTGGGTTTTCCGTAGTGGTGTGGGTGGTGGTGGGAACATTTGGCCTGACGACACGTCGGACAGGAGTCTGTGGTGTTGGAGCCTGCTGCTGCTGGGAGATCGGTGGTGCAGTCGGTATCTGTGGTGGTGGTGGTGATTGTAATGATGATGTGGAGGGTAACGTTCTGTGGGCACGATAATCATCCAGAGCATCGTACACACGTGCGGTGGCTGGGGAAATGTCGGCAGGTCGTGGTGAGATCTCATCTTCTTCTCCCTCATTGACGATCCGTTGCGGCGGCGGTGAGAGGGAGGGTGATTGCGAAGCATTCGATAACGTTTCTAAATTGGCACGGGCGCTGTCGACGAGTTCTGAAGCAGCTTCCACATTCCCGACCGCGAGCGCTTCCGAAGCCCCGGCCAACTGTTCTCTACTTTCCTGGATGAAGTCTACAGTGGGGTCCCATGTGTCGGGCAGTATAGCCATGGGGTCCCAGACATCTTGGATAGGATAATATCCAAAACTCATGGTCGTCGGATGTTTTTGGCCATCCAAATCACTTGTTTCTGTTTATCGCTAGGGAGTACGTGTGCACGGAGCCTGTAGGCTTCAGGCGTTTGTTGTGTGAAGTCAAACAGCATGTACTTATACTCTGTGTTTTGTTGGCCTGTGGCATCTTCAAAGGCTTCCTGCAATCAGGCTTGTTGACCTGGAAAAGCTTGCTTGACTAAATTGGTGAATTGAAGGCGGTCTTGGGGATTGTTGAACATGATCACATAATGCGAGTTTACCGACATGGTGTGCGCATGTTTACCTTTTGGGAACATATTTTGAGTCAGGTAGAGAGTGGTGATATTATGATGATGTGTTCCCTGGGTGAACAATTTTTCAATGTCCCCACTCCCACTGCTTTCTTGCATGAGGTCATCTAACACGAGCAGGGTCGGTTTTCCGGCTTGGACATAATCATAAATGTTATCGGGCAGGCCTTCGACCATTTGAACGCCCTCCTGTTTCAAGGCATCGAAAGTCGGTTGCCATGCACCATAGCAGTAGACAACACGGTGAATGGGTTTTTGAAAAGCATCGTGACGTTGGCGTATGAGGTCTAAGGTCAGTGTTGTTTTACCACACATGGTAGGCCCAACAATAGTGATGTTGGACGGGACGCGCAGACGTGGATCAAACCTGGGATAGGCCATGATGGGAGGAAGTGATGACTGACACCGTAAGTGCAGTGGTTCACCTTTTTTATTTCATTTTTTTTCTTTTACCAAGATGACTAAGACAGAATACGTGACTGATCTAGCACACTTCTTCTTCCTTTTTTTAAGTGGCTGAACCAAGCCGGAATTGTGATGTTACCACAGGATGGATGGATGGATCCAAGTACAGTACATGGACGAGAACGAGTTTCTGCAGGACACTGTGATCATTCACGACGTCAGAAGTTTTTCCTTAATTTTTTTAAACTACTACTACATTACAAACGACATTTTTGGCACACACGCGACTTTGACACACTTGCCCTAGAGGCTGGTTACGAAGTCTCTTTGTTTTCATTTTATCTTGAATCATACAACGACAGACAAACGAACAGGCTTTAAAGTCATTGTTTTTAAATGTGGAGTTAGGTAAGAGTCGACCACTTTCTGACTAGACAACCCTCGCATGAGCCGATGGTACAGAAAATACAAACAATGATGACCACACACGGCCGACATATTGGCTTGCAGACGTCCTTGGGCGTACGTGGTGTTTCCATTTCCCAGGTCTTCGAGGCATTCTGGAAATTCTATTCCATAGTGCTTAGGCGGTTCCCAAAAACTGTCAAAGAAGTCGGACGATTGGTCCGGACCCCAGATCACCAGAGCCAACCAATGTTCACCGGGTTGGTCATTGCGTTCATTATTAACGATGAACGCAGCAGGGTATTGCTTTAACTCATCTCGGTATGGCATGGTGTTCCTTGAGTAAACTCCCTGCCACGCGTTCTTGAGAGGTTGTGGTTGGGCCTTGGAAATACTATCCAGCTGGTGGTCACTCAACCCTTCAAACCGTGGGCGTCTTGGTTTGGAATATTTCATGTTTTTTTTCCTCCCCCTTCAGGTTATCTAGTAGTTGTTGCGTACAGAGACAATTGTTTTACCCCCCACCTCCACGACGTTTTCAAACTCTGGAAGGAACACCACTTTGACAGTCTCGCCGAGAGGATTCTTGAACTTGACGAAACAGTCGATGATACCGTTATTTTTGGCATAGGTATAGTCCTTCACGCCACCACCATCACGAGTCATATTCACTTGGAAGATGAAGAATCCTTTCTTGATGTCTCCCCTTTTTATGCCGTTGCTCTCTCCATACCACAGGTTGGATGTCGCACGGTACATCATGGCCAGGGCTTCTGCCTTATCGCCGGAAATGAAATCAATTCGCGGCGAAGGTTCTTCACGGTTGTCTCGAGTGAATTGAATACTGGCAATGTCATGATGCTTGAAGTTGCAGTAGTTTTTGTTCTTGGTACCGCTGTAAGCGTCTTGAGCAATGATGAAACCGGTGATTTTGTCTGGAGAGCCTCCTAGGAAGAGGTTGTAAAAGCTTAATTCATTCAGTCCTTGAATGCCGACCCGTCCCACGGGTTTGATGGTTCGTAGTGGAAACTTGACTGCTTTCATACCTTGATATTGTTTGGCTTCAATATCGGTGTGGAGTTTTTCAGTGAGTTCTACTTCACGAATCCAGAATTGGGCTTTGGTGCGCACGATCTTAGGATTGCCTTCGACACCTGTTGTTTCCCCCACCATCAGACTGAAGTCGTCGGAATTGAATCGGATGTCGATGTCGATGGGAAGTCCAGGGGGGAGAAGACGCGGGGAGGAAAATATGTCCAAGGCCGGTTGAAACATGACGTAAATGATTTGACCATCGCAAATTTTTTGCCGTTTTACCAGACCCCCATTGTAACCAGAGTCGGTGGCGATGAGAGTGTGGTCGACAGCATCCATACGTCCTGGGGAGTCGTCGTACCATCCTTCTAGAGCGAGGCCGCTTTTTTTCTGAGCTTTGCCAAAATGTAACAGGTTTCTGGCGTACGCTTTGTAAGCGTAATTCCCTGTGATTTCTTCCACACAGACGCCTCCCAATTTGAAGTCGATGGAAGCGATTTGAGCATGGGCAAAATTGTTCACGAGTGCTACTTTTTTATTCACCATGGGGGTTCCATCGCTCGCCACCACTTTAAACCACATGTGGAATTCCGTTTGGGACAGGTCTCGGAAACCGTTCGAGCCATCGGTGTGGAAGGACAGTGGAGTCCAAGAATCGTTAATAGGGTTGATTTTTTGTACACCGAATTTCTGTAGGAGGTTTCTAAAGGATACTCCTCAAAGATTTCCGTCACTTGATGAAGGTGGACAAATTCTGTCTTGGTGGCATCGTCTACTCGGACAGGGGGTGTTTGGAGAACCTCCACATCGTCGACGGTCATACGTCCTCCTCTTTGAGGCATGTTGGTTGGTGATGGGCCGTTTCCAAGGGTTGTACAGAAGGTGTAATCAAAAGTGAGAGTGACGGTTGTGCGTGGGTGCTATTTATACATTACTCATCATCGCTGTCGTCAAAGATGTCGAGAGGTAGAGAAGGAGGAGGCTTTTTTCCAGGTTTCATTCTTAGACCGTCTCTTTTTGTGGAGTGGATTGGTGTGTATTTTCATCAAACGTCAAATTCAAGTAACGTTCTGGGGAGCAACGTTCATTAATGTTTTTCAAGGGACCATTCTGAATGTAGTCCACAAGCTCTCTCATCGTAGAGAATCGTAATAAAGGTATCAGATGCAATACCCGAATGTCTAAGAGGGCAGGCTCTCCTACTTGTGTTTCATAACCGATGAAATAATGAATGTTGTCTTCGATCCAGTTAGGCTTGTAACCCTTCTGGAAAACATGCGCAACTTTGCTGAGACGTACCGCATTGCCAGGTTTGAATTTGTATTGTAGCAATGAGGGACGTTTGAGAGCTTTGTCGTACATCCGATGCCACACCTGTTGATCGTTGGTGGTATCTACATCCACGGGACGCATACCTATCGTTCGATGCCATTTGTGATTGTACGCGTCAACCAATGAGGGTAAGACACGCCACCACGTGGCTGTGTGGTGTTTGTAAAAGTACCGCCACATCATCATTTTCAAGGTTCTATTGAAACGTTCTACGACAGCGGCCTTGTAGGGTGAATTGCTGGTAAAGAAATGAACGCCCTCTTGGTCGAAATAATCTTGTACAATACTATTCAAAAATTATTTTCCTTGGTCGGTCTGCCTTTTGGTGGGTTTTCGTCCTGTGGCAAAAATAGTTTCAAAAGCTCTTTTCACTTCGGTGCCTGTTTTATTCTTGATAGGGATGACCCATGCAAATTTGGATAAGATATCAATACAACACATCATGTATTTGTATCCCTTGTTGTCGTGAGCCAAAGGCTGCATTTCGACAAGATCAGATTGCCACTGGTCATCGATCCCTTGAACGATCGTCTTTCCCGTGGGGAAACGACGTCTCACCGGTTGTGCATAGTGTAGGTGGGTTGCGTCCGTAGCCAATGACGCAGCTGCGATTTAGAAATCCCATAACTTCGTGCTGACCGGGTGAGAGCCTCGACTCCAGAATACGCTCCAGGATTGCGTGGATCGTAGTACAAATCTTCTAACACGTTGGCCACACTACGGAATGCCTTCTCCTCTCCCTCTTTTCTTTCTTGGAGGTTTTATTCTTCTTCTTCTTTGTCGGTTTCTTTGGCTGTTGCTTCTTCTGTGAGGGTGGTATCGTCGAGCGTACCGTCGACGTCTTCCTCTTTCTTAGCTCCATAGGCATCGGTGTTCACTGCCACACGACTACCACAACAGGCAATCATGCACCGCAGCCTCTGACAAATGTCGCTTAAAGCAGGGTGCCGGATACTACTACTCATGTTGTGTACAACCGTGACGACTTATATCTTGATGACCGTAAGGTAACGTCCAATGATTGTCCAATAGCACCCGTTTATCGTACACCAGTTTAAATACTTTTTCTTCGACGACCGTGTGAAGCGTACGCCGTGCGTGTCACGACGAATCTTGGTAGGGTTGGTGACAATCTTTTTCTCGCAAACCCCCGTCACCAACTCCAACATCGTTTCAAAATTAACGAGTTGGGAAGAAGAGACATTCAAGCGAATTCCTTTACATTTGACATCAACTTTCCCTTGCCATGTTTTGTAAGCGTAAGACTTTGGACCTGTGGACACAAATTGAACAATGTGATCCTCCACTGGTAATTCAGAAGTCAAATCTCCAAGCCCGTTACCGAGAGGGGGGTTGTCTTCCCCAGGTCTCGTAACAAAAATGGCAGAGTCGGTATCGACGTACAAAAGGCGATTCCCCAGAAAATCCATCACGTTGTACAGCGTGAGACGTACCAAGGAGGTCACAAAGGAGGCTGTGATGCAGTTCACTTGAAAATTTTCGCGTTGAAAGGCTTCTTGCGCAGAGTATTGTACTTGGGCGAGCCGATCGTTCAGCAGGACCACGTTAGACACCACCATGCTCTCATCAAAAATCAGGGCGAAGAAGCGTGCGGGATCGGATACGTATTCTGTGGTCATCGTATCCGGATTCTGGCCTAGTTTGCCCCACAAACTATTGAACAACAGCTTGAAAATGAATCGCAATCCGGGTTCTTTAAGATGACATCCGCATCCAGTTGAATTCCCTCTTGATCCAAATAGTCTTGAATAAATTGACGTTTCTGCTCTTCTGTGTCACAGCCCGGTGGCCATCCTGAGGCTTCTTGTTTCTTTTTCAAGTTACGTCGGATGTATTCGGAGAACAAGTCCCGTCGTGTTTCAGGAAAGTGGTAGATTTCATAGATTTCCAAAATCCGATAACCCTTCTCGACAGCTTTCTTTAGCTCTGGAGTCGTCCACACCCCTCTCAAGGCACGCTCCTCGCAGGGGTGGTGACACCGGATGCGTTGCTTCTGTCCTTGTTCCGCACAGGTCGCACACAACACAATCATCAACTTTCCACGGATCTTAGCCGGCAGCACCGGCAACTTTAGGTTTCTAGGGGGTAACACTTTCACTTTGTTGAGACCGTAGTACGCCGTTGTGATGTCTTTCTCAAAGTGCTCCGTGATCACTTGAGGGTGCTCTACAGGGTGAGGGTGGTTGTGATCATGCTTCACCATCATCACATAAGGATAGAGTGGCGTAAAATCATAGTAGTGAATCTTCTCTCCAGGCTTGACGGAGTACAACAAACAGAATGCCTCCACACGACCCCCAAACAAAGCCTCGCGTTCTTTCAAGGGCTCAAATCGTGTGATCCAAGTCGGAAATGTGTAATGGTTTTTTTCCAACTGTACCAACTTTGGGGTCACATCATGCTCCCAAATCTCGGTGACCGTGAACCCCACCTTTCTCAAAGCCTGAGTTCGTTCCTCGGTGCGCGTTCTTAAATCTTGCATACGGCAGCGTGTTAAAGGGTTGTAGGTGTCGGGCAAATAATGCTTTTCGCACCAATGAAATAGGCAGCCATGGACTTGAACTACCTCGTTTGACTCGGCATGGTAACCGTCAACCTTAGCTCCTAGCAAAACAGCCTCCCCATTCCAAGATGATGCTTTGCGATAATACTTTCCGGACTCTTGCTGCATGAGATGCAATTGTTTTAGAGCCATCACCGATTGCACATCGTTACCGCGGTAGCCTAAAGGTGGAATGATACCGATAGAACGTTCTGGAAGAAAGTGTTTCAAGTACGTACGTAAACAGGTGGATGCAATGGTGCAGCAGTCGGTGAAAGGATCAACTTCAAATTCTTTCACAAATGTATTTCGAAAGGACAAACACCCCAGCATCAAAACTACCGTATCTTGGATGCAATACTCGCGCATGTCCTTCTGAAAGTCAAATACATAGCCTTCACGTCGTTTTTGAGTATGCCACTCGGTCAATTCAGCAGCTTTCGTCTTATCCAGGGTGGCAATACCATAATGTTTCAAATCTGGCAAGGGTCCTACGTACTCATGGTACGATTGACCGCTGTCGGGGTCCACACCGGTACGGTTGAAGAAAGTGGGAAAAAGCGTCTTCTATTGTGGTTTTTCCAAAGGCACTTAAAGGGATAGGAAAAAAACAAACGCTGTCTTTGAAACAAATGTTCAAGTCTTTTAAATGAAGATAGATTGTCTTGGCTCCTTGAAAGATTACTGTTGGACGACATCCGTTGTCGATCAGGTACTGTAGAATTGGGTAGGAGTCATAACCCTTGAAATTATGCGCCATCATGATGTATCCGGAATGGTCAGGAACCAACGCATACTCGCAAAATTCTCGAATGCTGTGTCCCACACGTTGACGCACGCCGCACTGGGAACAAGGGAAATCCACAGGATCGTCTTGACAGAGTTCACACACTTTAATAGAGCCAAACAAATTGACAACATGATACTCTTCGAAAGGCATGGTCTCAAAGTCAAAAAACAGGGAACGAAATCGGTCTTTAGGCCCTTGCGTCGGTAAATTTTCAAGAATAGCTATTTCATACAAGTCGGTCATATTTTCTAAGGCTTCGAGCATCTCCGCATCCTGGGGTGGAGCCTTTTCCACATACCGTTGTATGTAGCACAAATGGTCTGCCTTGACCAAACATCCACAGCAACGACACTCATACTCCCCACAACGGTGATCTTGTAATTGTCTCCACTTTCGTCCATTCTTACGGTATTTCTTTTTCAACTTCATGTCCAGCGTTTTATGACACAGCTGACAACGTTGGTACCTGCGGCAGACACTATACGTATCGTGTTTTCGACGCACGGCCACCAAATGTTGGTTATAGCAGGAAGCTTTCGGAAAGGATCGATGACATACGTCATACACCCTCCAATCCTTTGTTTCCGTCTCCATACAATGCAGTGTTTTGCAATAACGACACATATTCAAGCAGGTATTGTGATTGGCAGGGTCTGAATATCCCTTATTACACCGTCTACAGAAATACGACTTCGCTAAAAATCCAGTCATGGACCGTATCACATCGTAATGTCCTGACCGCAAATAAAGATAAACATGGTACACTTCTTCTTCTAAGTGTCCTTCTTCTTCTTCATTCATGACCCCTACAAATGTAATAGCATTCACTTCGCGATCAAACACATTAGGGACCATTCATTATTTATGCCTGGGGGGGGGGGGGGGGGGGGGGGGCAAGATTCGTTCTAAACAACAACAAAATGTCTTGACCCCCCTCCAAACAAAACAAAATTTCATAACCCCCCCGCACACAATTCTGAAAAATATAGAGCCCCCCCCCCCCCCTCCCTCCCTCCCTCACACTGTTCACAGTTTTACATTTACAGAGGACTAAACACGGACTGAACATTATGTGGATCGGCTCCACTAAGAGTCAGAATTCCCACCCACTTCTTCAACTTCTATTTCTACTTCTTGTTCTAGTCCTCCTTCTTCTAAAGCCTTTTCATAAACGGCCATCATCACCGCGGCACTAGACATAGGATTTTCCCTTAAAAGCCTTGTATTCAAATCAAAATCCTCCTCCACGGTCACGCCATCCACAACATGCAAATTATCCATCCCTGAATCTTGCTGTGTAGACAGAGGCGAGCCTGTGGAATCATAGCTAGGTGAGGGGGCTAAAGGCGAAAAAATCGCTATATCTTCGTCATCCTGTTTGTCCTCTCCTTCTTACGCCAATTCGTAAGCTTCGCACACACGTACCAAATCATCGTCACTATCAGCCATCTTGTTTTGTTTTTCACCGCTGCCACGAAGCCTAGGGCCAACTCTTGAAAGGTTTTAAATATGTGCTCTTTCCAGGACCACGGTAAAATGACTAAAAATCGCGCACTTTTCCTTCTTTTAAACCAACCGGACACGTGATAGGAAATTCGTCACAATCTGATCTGAAATAATAAGCCTCGAGATTCCCACCAATCGAATGGAGGGATCGTTACAAATTAAATATGATATCATATATGGTATATGGGAACCCTGAAATGGCGGGAAGCCACCCCAATCGTATAAGGTGACCGTTACAAAATCAAACCGTAAACGGCGGCAACCCTAAAATGGCGGGAAGCCGCCCCAATCGTATAAGGTGACCGTTACAAAATCAAACCGTAAACGGCGGGAATCCTGATCCCCCAATCGTATGAGGTGATCGTTACAAATTAAATATGATGTCATTAATAAACAATGAAACCATAAAAATATAATCTAGGCGTGGGGGTGGGGGGGTCCCCTAGGTCATGATTTAAAACAATAGGGAAGGGGTACACCCTCCCCCCAATTTTGTATTTTAGCTTAATTTATGTAGATGCCATTGAAATTATATATACTACGGAATGCACCGTAGTGTGGAATCGTAGAAAATAAACACAGCCTGTCTCCGAGTGTAGGTTTTTGTCGAGGGTCGAGGGTCGAGTGTAAAAAGTCGAGGGTCGAGTGTAGAAAGTCGAGGGTCGAGGGTAAAAAGTCGAGGGTCGAGTGTAAAAAGTAGAGGGTAGAATGTCGAGGGTCAAATTTGCGTAAATTTTTCTGAAAAATAAGTTTACCGGTAAATCATTTTGCGAGTTATTCGTCATCAATGCCCGCCCGTCTCCGCTTCACCGTGTGACATGTCAGTGCCTGGCCTCTGGCGGCATTTGAAACAACAGCAGCTAAGCGGTTTCTCCGCCTTCTTTGCAGTAGGAGTATCTTCATCCTTTTCATGCGACTTGAGTGGGATTTACTTATGAATCGTCTGAGCAGAAAAATAGCAAATCCTGCAACAATAACGTTGGCCAAGACCGGCATCACGAATAGGCTCGGTTTCAGCCGTTGGAGTGTCGTTTCTCCAAAGCCTCCCCCCACTAACGGCTGGGCGCGCGGTAACCTGAGTATCAGTCCCTCTCCCCCTTCCTTTCCATCACCCATCCCCCCTCCCCCCTAAGAAAGGAAGGGAAAGAGGGCCTGACACAATTCTTTGCATGGCCGCCTTCCGCCTCTCGCGCCATTTTTAAGACAAAAATCCAGACATGTGATTGACGGTTGTCTAATTTGTTTGATTTTTAATTAAAATCCAGACATGTGATAGACGTTTTTCTCTAATTTGTTTGACTTTAATTAAAATTTAGGAATACGATTGACCTTTATGTCAATCAAAAGTCATGATCCTGTTTCTTTTGTTTTTCTGACCAATGAAGGAAAAAG
Organism: Actinernus sp. WN-2022; assembly: GCA_030867875.1. NCBI lineage: Eukaryota > Metazoa > Cnidaria > Anthozoa > Actiniaria > Actinernidae > Actinernus > Actinernus sp. WN-2022. Next base: position 54,000,121 of record JAOWCC010001634.1, read on the forward strand.
CCAGAATATGGCTTTTTAGCAAGCGACCATGCAAAGAATTGTGTCAGGCCCTCTTTCCCTTCCTTCCTTAGAGGGGAGGGGTGGTGAAAAGGAAGGGAGAGGGACTGATACTCAGGTTAGGCGCGCGGTCAACACACCGTGTCCGTGACGTCACCTGATTAAAATTCAATATTATTCAATTTGCGTGTTTTGACAAGAAAAGCCGTTTACCCTTGCACGACTGTAGCGTAGGCTCTAAACTTTCAAAACACACTGGAACTCTAAACTAAAACTCCAAGTGTGAAATGAATTCTCAAGGACAAACGCCATTTAAAATTATTGAGAAACTAAGCTGCATTATTTGTTACTCTGTAATATTAGTGCCGCTCTAGACACCTCGCTGACAGAAATTAATACGGGGGTAAAGTTCAGATATTATCTCGGAACTATTCTGAGCTAGAGTCGAGTATAATTTCCCGCTCAGTACTTGTGTAGAGTATGTTTTGGAGACCTTAAAAAATGCACAAACTTAGTACATAGGACTTAAATAATTGTAAAACTCGTTTGATGCAACGATTTTCAAGTGAACTGTGATCGCAGAGTAAACGTGGCCTCAGTCAGACGCGATTTGCCCCGGGGGGGGGGGGACTCCCATATAAAATGGGTAGGGATGCTCGTCGGACATTTTCGATTTGACCCCTAAGAGGTACTAAAATGGGCGTGGCTCAAGCTTATTTTGATCCCTAAAAGATAATAAAAACGTAAATTGATAACAGATTTTTTGTTCAATTGACACCCGACCCCTAAAAGGTACCGCTTTACATAGAAATGTCTGTGTTTGATGGTGGATACCCTAAGTGGTACCAAACTCCTGATTTTGACCCCTAAAAGGTACGACGAGCATCCATGTACCCCTCACATAAGGGAGTCCCCCCCCCCGGGCGATTTGCTCTCTTATAACTCTTTTAATATGGAGTCGTCCGTCTTTTCTTCTCCAATAAAGGCAGCACTTATTTTCTTTGAAGTAAAAATGGCTACCTGGTCTTGCATAGGCAAAGAAATGACTGAACATTTACGGGTTTCGCGACCTTCGAGCTTGGTACAACAAGCGACGGTTTCCCAAGTGACTTTTCAAACCCGGTGCGTACTAACACAGTGTCTTCACCCAAAACTAACTCTCTTATTGCTTCCTTGTGTGAATCCTTGAATTATTCGAAAGCAAACTTTTCCAAAGCAAACTTTTCCAAAGCAAATTTAAACGCATTTTGGAACAGCAATCCAAAGCTTCTGGCCTGGCTTTGAAAAGTTTACAATATAAATTATGCAAATACATTCAGCGACAGGATTTGAGTGGCAAGGTTTTGATTGGCTAAAAACCGACAATGCCTCAGCTCGCGCGCCCAGCCGTGAGTGGGGAGAGGATCGCGGGCTCACCGAAACCCCCACGGCTGGAAACCGAGCCTACATCACGAAGCACTCGGAAAATTAAACTGCAGACAAGCATCTACATCTACATGTTATTTAGTCGGTAATAAACCGTATGGTTATCACACCAACTGTACAATATATAAAAATAATAAAATAAGTGATAAAATAATAAATAAATGTTAAAAACAACTGAGAAAACAAGTCGAGTGAACGCAATAAAAGCACGAAACAGCACCAACTAAACAGTACCAAATAGCACGTATTAAACAAGGATTCTGCACTATTCAGCCAGTTAGCCGTTCCACGCCTTCACCGCTTGTACTCTATAATGAATCTAGTAATGATTAATTAATTAAGTAATTAAGAAGCTCGGACTTAAAAGTAACAAGAGCCCATCTGGGCTTTCACTCGGGCCACATGAGATTGAAGATGAAATACTAGTATCAAGTCGTGCTTTAATTCGCCAGTGAGAACGTCGAAAAAACAGACTGGTCTATTAATCGCTTTTATGGCATGACTATGATAACGCAGGATTCGAACAACAGAATACTGGCACATTCAAGTGTATAAATGCAATACAATGACATATTCAGATTTTGAATTTGATTGAAAATAGATCAAAAACTCGGGGAAATGTCCGGCTAAAACTGTATGAATAATTGTGAAATGAAACATAAATTTCATAGCAAGAAAAAAAATTGTAATTCCTATAAATGAGAAAGCTCTTCTATTAAGCCGCTTCTCATATACACAGACTGTTTCACAAAAAACATTTGCGCCTATCGACACAAGAATTCAGTTGACCTTTCAAAGAATTTATTCTGAGGTACGCATACTCTCAATCAGATGTTAAATAAAGCGATAATTAGAAGGAAAAGTACATTAACAGACAAACTGAGAGGAAATTTATTCAAATCAAAGAGTTTACTTACAGTACTTACGTAACTGACACCTTCGTGCACATATGCACTGAATCGGAATGAAAGTCGAAGCCTACCTCGAACTTAACTTTCAGCTAACCTGTTTCCTTTCATTCCACAATGAATCATAATCTCATAAAGTAAGCCCGTAGCTTTCCATAAATTTGCCAGTGTCTGAATGAAATGCATCAGTCAATTCCAGCAATGCCCATCCCCCTCCCGGGATATGGTGGGGCATTTGCATACTTTGAGATCCCGGTAGTGGGGCATTTGTAACCTTATATCGGCCCGGGGGTCGTGCATTATTCTACCACGGGACATATGGTGGGGCATTTGACACTGCCAAAAATAATTCTGGGAAAGAGACTGCAGGTCTCGTGGTAACGACGTCATACTGTATCAAGTAAAAGAAACCAATAAATCTGAGTTATTGTAATTATTCCGGCTGCCTGTGGATTCTAGCTATTTCTCTAAACCTAGAAACCTGCAGTTTATACCGTCTTATCCACGTTATTTGTAGACGCTAGGACACGAAAAAGCCGGAAAACCTATGGATGTTTAATTTTTACAATATAGCTAGAAAATAGCAGTTCTCGTATGTTCACCGCCCATCTAACACTGATCTGCAATCCTGTATTCTTAACTCTACGCTACGCTAAAATGTTAATTCAGGAGGCACTCGGGGCCCAAGCTCTGCTGGTCCGAGTTGGAAACGATATCAAGTAGTTTGTTTACAAATATACACTGCTGTCCACCGGACGAACAGAAGTCACACTATTATTATAAAAGTCTGTCATGTGGTTTTAATAAGCGCTTATTGTGTAACGTTAACCGCGGTGCGAATGATTATTTATAGGAATGAAATATATAAACTATGTAAATTAATACCATTTTGTTCCAGGCAGCTCAATAGCATAATCACTGATACAGCAGTGAGTAATAATACAAATACAAAACAAGATGGCGGATCTACAAAACCGTAACGGAAACTACCAATGAATAGATAGAGAAGTAGCACTTCTCTGCGCCTTGTGCATTTGCATGGAATTAAACTTGGGCAGTATATCGTTATGGATGTGCCCGGGGGTTGGGCATTTTCCTTACTTCTTTGGCTCCACTGTGGGGCATTTGAACACCTTGCTTGTCCCCACCGTGGGGAATTTGGGGAAAAATAACGAAAATGACTAATGCCCGGGGGTTGTCCCGGGGAGGGGATGGGCATTGCTGGAATTGACTGATGCAAAACAGCTAGATCTTTTCCAATTTCTCTCACGAGTCACGGCAGAAGACAGTCTCAAGCTACAAAACTTGAATTTTGATCCTCTTCACAGTAACGTAATTTAACGTCTCCGATCAATTCCTCTCTCTTTGCTGGCAGTTCATGCTTCTTGTTCGTATAGTTGCCCCACTGAGCCGTAACCACAAAACGAGCACAGCATTTCAGTTGGCATACACTGCGTACATCTGCTTAACTAATTAGATTTGTAAAAATCTTAGCGGATCATGTAAATATTCCGCTTGGCTCAAATATGAGGGTTTCTGCCGTCAAAGTTCATGTTTTGTTTCAGTTTTCCCCATATTAGCAGACTTGTATAATGTCTCGAGCTCTCCGAATCCAGTAGAAAGACTCTGGTTATTCTGTCGTAAAACATGGACCTGACCCAAATTTAGGTTGTATTGCATCATTGCCCACGATGGAATAGATTTCTGACAATGACTATTTGAAATTGATATCTCCTTGTCTCGCCTAGTCTGAGCTTTGAATTTTCTTATCTGAGCGCGCCTGAGGAAATCTAACCTTTGTTTGCGTGACCAGCACAGTGCAATCTGATTGGTTCGAATTTGACCTTTAACGCATGCGCAGAAGCCGTCTGACACCAATGATAAAAAAAAAAAAAAAAAACGACTTGCATTTTAAGACTCGGCGCTGCCACAGGCAGCCCGAGTAATTAATGAGTTAATCTCAACAATATCAGCAGGTAAGTTATTCCAAAGTCTAATAGTCCTTGGGAAAAAAAGAATAAAAATAAGTATCCTTAGTCGCTTTATCTTGTCTATATCTGCAATTATGGCTTCTCCGAGTTCTGAGTTCAGTATGTGGGCGGAGATAAGTGTTTACATCAATTTAGCATGACCGCCTTGTCTGTATAATGACAGCTACATGTACTTTTCGTTTTAATTAACATTCTAAAACAAACATACCTCTCGAGTTTCGTAAATCGTGATTAGTTTTTACACTTTTTTAAATCGTGATTTAGGTCGCTAAATCTTGTTTAACCCTCTCGTATGACCACAGCCAGTAACAAAGAACTTACCAAGCTATCCGCTCGAGACGACGAAGCACATGTATCTCGAACGGAGGCTTGGCTTTTCAGTCATGTGATCTTGAGGCGGGAAACAGTACAGGGATCCCGTCGGGAACACGTTCTAAAACTTTGATTGACATCGGCAAGCTCGTTCGCACTCTGGAATTCGGTAGCTCAGTCTTTCTGGCTGTTTGGGTGACTTGAGATTAGTAAACCAGGATAGTTTCTAGACTTTCTTGCGAAGAGAGCAGTGTATAGATAGATTTAAGCAATATTTTTGGACCCTCGACTTTTTACCCTCGACCCTCGACTTTTTACACTCGACCCTCGACTTTTTACACTCGACCCTCGACCCTCGACAAAAACCTACACTCCGAATAACTCGCAATTTTTTTTTACCGGTAAACTTATTTTTCAGAAACATTTACGCAAATTTTTGGACCCTCGACATTTTACCCTCGACCCTCGACTTTTTACACTCGACCCTCGACTTTTTACACTCGACCCTCGACCCTCGACAAAAACCTACACTCCCTGTCTCCACCCACAAACGCCAACCTTTTAGTTTGCATTCCTTTATGCACGTGTAGATTGTACTATTTTTAGATCGAGTGTGAGAAATACCTATAAACGGTTTTTCGACAAATCAACATAACGAATACAAGTGGTAAGAGATTTGAACTCAAGGTGGATTACGGGTGTGGGAAGGATACAAATGGACAACATATTTTATCAAAGTAAATGAAATAAGAAGTTTAGGCATGAGTTCCTTGGTTCATTAGCTGCAGCAACGGTAATGGTCTCGGCACGTGCACAAAGGAATGCAGACTAAAAGGTTGGCGTTTGTGGGTGGAGACAGGCTGTGTTTTTTTCCTACGATTCCACACTACGGTGGATTCCGTAGAACCACAAGCCACCACCCTGACCTCACACCACAAATCGAGTCGCTACACCGCTTAGAGAAAAATCAAGAAAGGAACCAGCACTGCAACCTCACACCACAAATCGAGTCGCTATGCCGCTTAGAGAAAAATCAAGAAAGGAACCTCACACCAAGTTCAAGTAAGTTTAATCATGTAAGTTCTTTTTCAAACCCGTGAAGACCTTCGGCTCTTATTTATGGAACCAAAAGCCACTTATGCTGATGTATGTCAGGAGATTGCATGGGCTTTAGGAAAACCAGAGTTGCCCGGCCCGCAAATGATGCCAAGCCCGCAAATGATCCCCAAAATGGCCCGCAAATGATCCCGCTCCGCAAATGATCCCCAACGGGGACCGCAAATGATCCCGTGAAAAAAACATTGATTGGCATGGATTTTTGCCGCTGGATAGTGGATCTAAAGTATGAATGAATGAAAAATGAATAACAGATTTTAATAATGATGTAATGATTTTTAACCATTGGCTCCGGCAGGGAACCCCCTTTAAAACATGTCCAACAAAATCTCCATGACGTCACGCTATCGACCAAACAGAGGGCGAACTCATTCCTATAATAACCTATAATACGAGGTCCCGTGCTAAATTAAATTTATTCTTTTCACAGAGAAAATAATAAATTTAATTTAGCACGGAGCCTCGTATTGAAACCTTTGTGAGTGCCAAGTAAAGAATATCGCGGAAGTGGGATAAAATAAAAAATTCTCAAAAAAAATCAAATTGCTTTTCTTTTTTCCAAAGCAAATAATATTTTTTTCCCCCCAAAAAAAATGTTTTGTGTTTGAAAACATGACTCGGGTTTAAAAAACCTATTTTTGAATGGGCCAAACAAGCCACCATACTACGGTTTATTTATTCTTAACTTTAATTTCTTTAATTTTAAACTTTGAGTCAGTATAAGAAAAACTATAAAAACTCGGGATTATTAACAAAAAAAACATCTAAAAATTAATGAATTAACCCAGGATTTGAAAAATAAAAGAAATTGGTCCTTACGAGCCTCCGTAGAAGGTACCGTTTGTATGAAAAAGAAAACTAACTTTATGCGAATATTTTGATTTCTAAAACATTGAATCCAACGACCAGATTCCATGCCATTCCTCATTTTTTCGCGGTGTGATATGTGGTCCCCAATGGGGATCATTTGCGAGCCGGGATCACTTGCGGTCGATTTTGGGGATCATTTGCGGAACTGTACATATCCAGTATCCAGTGGCGAAACTCCATGCCATTCTATGTTTTTTCACGGGATCATTTGCGGTCCCCATTGGGGAGCATTTGCGGAGCGGGATCATTTGCGGTCCATTTTGGGGATCATTTGCGGGCCTGGGATCATTTTCCGGGCCGGGATCATTTGCGGACCTGTACAGATCCCTTCGCGTTCTTCACGACTGGGTCCTGGGTGGATAATTCAACCTTCACTACGGTATAGCGTCGACAGTTGGGTCACGCCGCCACAGCTTCGTGTCCATATCTATTATAATTATGACGGGATTTATTCCTCTCCCCACACTCACATCATTGCTAAAGTTCGTCCACTGGACTTTATTGGAATCTAAACTAATTCTATTCTGTTCTGTTCTTAGACTAGGCAACTGCATCTCAACCGAAACGACTCAAGACCACCTTGAGTGAATCGCTCAAAATCACAGAGAATACACCTTACAATGAAGAACTCTGCCGTGTGTTGAACGCAATGGTGAGAGTTCATCGTCCACTCGAACCGGACCATGAGTTCCTGGAACAGCAAAAAAAAAATCGTACAGGATATCGTTAAAAGCTACATGTCCTCGTGCAGTTACTGGAATGACTTTCACAGAATCATGAATCTCTCGCTAATGATCAGAAACATTCTTCGCCCGATAGAACTTCGAGAAGCAATTGGCAGAAGTATTATAACTGATTATATCACATCCCATTTTACGAAACACCGCCGAGCGTTTCTGCCAACACTCCTATTGCTGGAAGACGTAAATTCAAACTTTGGGTGTTTTGCTCATAGAAATGAACGCCCGCTTGCCGGACAGTTAAGGTATGTGCCATACTATGTGACTACATTACAAGAAATTTGTATAAACACAAACTGTCCCTGTCAACTTTGTAGATCGCAATCTGTAGCAAAAATCTCGGTTAAAGGGATACCCGAGTGAAAAACACATTAAGGCTCAAAAGCATCTTTCAGATGTACTTTGTTCAGAAAATGTATTACAATTTGATAAAAGGTTTTCAGAGTTGAGAACGAGCCCCTCAAAGTTGGCCCCGCGAAGACCTGGGCGCCGCCATTTTGTTGACATTAATTCCTGTGACGTTTTTACGTCACTTCGTCCCACCGGAGTCTTGCGGCTAACTTGTAGCGACTTGTTTTCTTTGTAGAATTTCCACACGCTCGGAATTAGAGTAGATTTTCATCGATATGGCAGAGCAATTTCGTACTAGAACAAAAATATGATGAAGACGATATTGTGAGAGAAGTTCAGAAGACTGGGAGGACGAAGAAAAGCATGTGGAAGGCGAGAATATCAGACGAACAACAAAAGGCGACTACCGAGCTAGTGGAGTAGTGCTATACTGGTGTTGTGCTATGATGTAAAGATTCGCTGTATGTTTTTGTATGGAACTTGTCAGCCTTAAACTCAAGACTAAGGTACATTATGACAATATTGATATTGGCATTGCTTTCGAAACTTATATATTATTGGAGCTATATAATTTGCGAGTTATCCGGTTCGATCTGTACTGACTGACTGAATGGCTTTGTGCAACTGAAATTAAACACCTGAAAAGTTAAAACCTCCCTGTAAAAACCGATCATAACTAGCCCAACATAGCAGAATATATGCAATGACACAAGAACGAGACACTGGGAGCAATTTTATTGCAAATATAATTCCATTCCCTTATTAAATTGTGTGAAAGCATTGGCGTGATCAAGCCCGGCATGTTTGTGGTGGAACTTGGCGCGCGCGCGCTGATTCACAACACATCAGTTAGGTAAACGAAATTTAAATTATATGGCTTGCTACACCCTGATTATCTCTCTGGGTGAAATTAAACAAGTTTCGATTACTATGCCGATATCAATATTGTAATAATCTACCTTTAGTCTTGTGTTTAAGGCTGACAAGTTCCATACAAAAACACACAGCGAATCTTTTTAGCACTAGCTCGGTAGTCTCCTTTTGTTGTTCGTCTAATATTTTCGTGTGAAAATTCTGCAAAGAAAACAAGTCACTACAAGTTAGCCGCAAGACTCCGGTGAGACGAAGTGACGTAAAAAACGTCACAGAAATTAATGTCAACAAAATGGCGGCGCCCAGATCTTCGCGGGGCCAACTTTGAGAGGCTCGTTCTCAACTCTGAAAAAGTTTTATCAAATTGTAATACATTTTCTGAACAAAGTACATCTGAAAGATGCTTTTGAGCCCAAATGTGTTTTTCACTCGGGTATCCCTTTAAGATAATTTCCATAGTTTACAATGTTGGTTCGTGTTTCAATAGTAAGTGTTCTTATCAATATATTTATCCTAGCTTTGCCAGCCGAGAAACTTTATTAGCCTATGCTAGCTTTATTCCATCAATCAATTCTTTTCCTGATTTAAGATCGAATCGTCGCTTTCAAGGTCAACAGAAATTGTTTGCTATTATGCGACATCTCTCACTATGTAAACATTGCCTAAGATTTAATACTCGTGAACTATTGGGGGATGAACTTGTCGTCTCTCATTACACAACCCTGTAATTAAAAACAACTTGTTTCGTATTTTATTTCTTTAGGATAGACCTGATGAGAAATATTTATAATGCAAGCTGTCGGTGTAATTTCTGCCTCCTACGATGGCAAGAATATTTTAGCCCAGATCAAAATGTAATTATCATAACCCCACACGACGATAATCCTCTATTCTTTCAATCTTTTTCTCTTGTCATTGTACCCATGCCAAAAATTAACATATGGATGTTAATTTCTGGAGGCATTTTAATTTTCACGATAGAAATTACATGAGCAGATTTATTGCTAGTATTGTGAAAGCTAGAACGACCCAGGCGAGTATTACGTATTTTTTAATTCGTCATCGTATTCGTCAGCGCATGCGGTAAGTTATTAATTCGTGCCTTTTTTTAATTAATTAATTAATTTTATTTTTCTATCCTACAGAGGAACCGCGACATCTCAATGGTGCCGTGATTGCGGAGCCTGGAATGTAAAATGTTATAGCACCTCTCTTTCTACCACCATATCTAAAAATCTTTGCTCATGTCATTTCTGTGAATATTGGGACTATCAGAATCAGTTTTTCAGGAGTTTCCCTAGAATCATAAATGTCTTATCGCGTTTTGTGACACATTGGGAAGTCTGTAAGCATACCCCAACCCACCCTGGTTTTTCTTCTTCTTCGCGTTTCATTATTCGTGTCACACCGCATGATGAATTAGAAACCTACCTTACCATTTTTTATGGGTTTCCTTTTCCGGCCGAACTTTGCCATTTTGAGCCACCCCTGTTTGACCCTTGGTCTTATTTTAGTGCCCCTACGGCTATGTTCTATTTATTTCAAAGACACCAGCGATGGCATTTATGAATTCTATGGGAGACTCCGGTATTTTCTTACAAATAGTTTTGCCATTTCATAAAATTTCATATTTTTTATTATTATAACTACAAATCATTTGTTAAAAATTACTTATACATTTCAAGTGACAACTATTTCTAGTGACAACTATTGTCTAATAATATTACTTGTACATTTCAAGTGACAACTATTTCGAGTGACAACGATTGCCTAGTATTATTACTTGCACATTTATACAAGTGACAACTATTTCCAGTGACAACTAATGTCCAATAATAATAATGGCACTAAGCTGATGAGTGGTGTGCTGGCTGACTGACTGGCTGGCTTGTGTAATTTTCCTTTTTTGATTTTTCTCTAAGTGGTGTGTTCACAATATGTAAATATATAACATGGATCGAGTCAATGTAATATAGGCTAATAAAAAACATGGATCAAGTCAATATACTAGAATGTCTCAAGTCACTGTTCACTGCCCCATAGGGGCGTAGGTAGTTGTAGCCTGGGGGAGTGTAGGCTGCTGCGGGGCATAGTAGGATGGGGGTGCCAAGGTATAAGGGGCCATGGAGGGAACTGTCACAGGGCGTTCGGGAACATAATTAGGTTGGGGACCTTCCACGTGATACTGGTACTCGGTCACGGTCGATTGTGGACCTCCTGCCGACTCCTCGTCCAACCAAATGAAGTCACATGTCTCATTAGGGGGTGGGGCAGTACAACTTTGGTACATGCGGTTAGGATTTTTCTCGGAATGCGAAATGCCTGTCTTCAATACCAGGTTGTGTTTGCTACATTTCTTCATCACGTCTCTTACCACCAGATCCGGCTTGCAGTTAGGTTTGACCATCTGGATCAGACTTAACCACCAGCGCTCCAGGCGTTTTGCATCTTCGTGACGGTTGGCGTAAAAGGCGCATTGGTATTTATATTTTGTGTCCCTTCCACATCGGTAAACGATTGTCGTACTACCATCGCGCGCTTTCACATTCACAGCCTTTGCCTCTACCAAGCCTGTCCTACTCATAGTAACCATCCAACAAAAACAATGAACTTTTGACGGCACACCTTCCATGTTTCAAAACTGATCAGAAGTAATTTCACTACGGTTGTACAGTTCTATTTATGATAGGCAACACTAATGCGCAGGAAGTACGTCATCGTTACAAGGTGCTGGACTGGTGTTCATGACGTGTTTCCGGTTTAAACGTTTGAGCCGCCTTTCTTCTTTCATGCTCACCCACCTCTTCCGGATCGGACACCAGTCTTCATCCCAATATCTAGGATAATGATAATCTCCAAGTGGCTCGTCCAACAATGCCCATACCGTACCCCAGTACTGGCCACGTGTCTCGTCCTCGCGGTTTGATTCGTAAACATAGGAGGCCCACTCGTAACTAGTCAACACCTTGTACTCTATTTGCATGCGACGGATAATCTCTTGCACATTCCAGTGATCCCTATCGTTTAAGAACTTGTACTCCTCACGCAACCTTTTTTGCCAAAATGTCTTATTTAAACCTTTCAGAGGATCGTTCACAATCCACTTTCCTCGGCGGATAGGCTTAAAAAGAATGGACTGGTAACAAGCGGGACGCCAGCCCAGGGCGTTATCGGTTACAACCATCGTGACAAAAAAAAAGATTGTTTTTCAGACTACAGTCAGATTATATACCTTTTTGCAAAACAAAATCGGAAATGCGTCATGATTCGAATCATGCTTTCGTACCCTGGGGAGGGTTTGTGTTTTTCAAAGAGGCGCTATTTTTTCGCTTCGTTATACCACCCCAAAGCCGCGCCGCGCGCCTCTCACGCGTTTCCGTCGCTTTTTGATCCACCCCCACCGTCCCTTGCGCTTCCAAGACCTTTTCCCCGTTTTGCCTATGACGTAGTTCCGGAATGACGTCATTTCTTGAGCCCACGCTTCAAAAACCGCTGATGACGTCAAAGGTCAGAGGTCACTTTTTTACCGGAAGTAAAATTACCTAGGCTGACATCATCGGGGTCAACACCTTGACCTTTTTGACGTCATTTCTTTTGTTCTTTGCTTCATTTGCATAAAAGTACCCCTGCATCCAACTACCCCTACCTTACTACTCACGGACGCTTGTCTGACCGGCTGCTGTGGTTTATCGTCACATCAGTTCTTTCACGTTAAGTTTCCTCCGACGGTCCTCATTAGCTCTCTTTCCTTCGATCCACCATCTAGAGGTTGTCGCGATTCTGGTTGTGGGGGAAAGACTGGCGAGGCCAAAACATTGTAGTTCGTTGCAACAATCTAGCGGTAGTTCATTCTCTCAACGCTGGTCGGGTACAAGATCCCGTGCTCGCCTCGTGTCTACGCGAACTCTGGTTCATAGCAGCTATTTATGAATTCCAACTGCGGGCTATTCATTTGACTAGTAATGCAAACCGCGCCGCGGACCTGCTGAGTCGTTGGCACTTGAAAGAGTCCTGCGAATGTGAGTTCATATCTTCATACGGTCACTTAGGGCTGCGCGAGGTTCATGTTCCTGCAAACTTCTTCGTCGTATCTGATTGCATCTAATCGTTTTATTTTACAGAATCCTCCTTATCCAAGTTACGAAAGGAGCTCAAGAGGACAAGGCGGGCAGCTTATGCCGAAGGAACGCACAAGAATCACATTACACAGTGGAGAACATACATATATTTTTGCTTACACTTCGGGTTTCAATTCCTTCCCGCTACGTTACAATCCGTGTGTTTATATTGTCAATTCCTCAGCCGCTCAATGACATCTCAATCAGTTCGTAACTATTTAAGTGGACTTAAGTTTTTTCACATTTCCAGGGGTTTTGAATTTCCTTTTTACGATTCCTTTGATCTGAAACTTACATTGAAGGGCATTGAGCGCCTTAGTCAACATTCACCTTCGCGAGCACCCCCTATCACACCAGATCTTTTACTTCAGTTAATCGAGATCGGAAACACGGCTTCCGCTATCGATACTGTGTATTCGTGTGCCTTTCTTTTTGCGTTCTTTCTTTTTGCGTGTATTTCTAACATTGCTCCAGATTCAGCGCGTCTCTTCGACCTGAACAAGCATCTTTGTCGTGGCGATGTCGTGTCGACCGATTTCGGCCTACAAGTCACGTTCAGGTGGTCGAAGACTAATCAGTCTGGTTATCGTCCTCTAATTCTTCCTCTTTTGCGAATTTCTAACTCAATTCTGTGTCCGGTTCGCATGTTCCATAACATGTGCACTCTCATTCCGGCGTCCGACGCCGCACCCGCATTCGTCATAATTAAACGCTCCGGTTCTCGCACGTCTATCTCGAAACCACAGTTCGTTGCAGTCTTACGAGCTCGATTAATTCAGCTTCGCATACATGATCTGATTCGTTTTCGTGGACACTCCTTTCGTAGAGGAGGAGCCAACTGGGCATTTAGCTCCGGTATTCCGGGTGAGCTCATTCAAGTATTTGGAGATTGGTCATCAGATGCTTATAAATGTTACTTAGAATTTTCCATGAAGGCTAAGTTGTGCGTTGCACGTAGAATGATCTCTTCCTTTAAGGATTGAAAGACTTCAGGAAATTCTTTGTTTGGCGGTTTGGCGGGTCGAGAGGTTTTCATGGATTGTAATTCTTTATTGTCTAGATATTTTGAGTTCCTTTTCCATTAAACCTCTCCTTGTGCCAAACAACGGGTTTCTTTGTCTTTCTGATTAATATAACACTTCGTGTTTATGCACTAGTCAATTGAAACCCCGGCCCTCCGACCCCCGGGACATAGCGGCGCATTAACGGGGACATTTAACGCTGCATTTTTCCGGTGGAACGGGGAAAGTAACGATTTGCAAAATTTGCGGGGATTTAGCGGTGGTTGTAACGCCAGCCACGACAGAGCGGGACTGGGCCCGAGCATCAACAACGTGTATCAAGCGTGGCGGAATCTAGGGACATGCAAAAATCGTAGTTAATTTAAACAAGTCCTGGGTGTTTCCATCAGAGCATAGTTAATAGAGTGGAATGGTTATGAAACCCAGCGACCTTCTTTGTTATATGTCTTTGTTAGCTTTTTTCAACCGTGACCCTGCACAAAACACAATAGAAATTCCAATGTGTTAATCAATCAGCCAATAGAAACGTGTGAGTTCAGTCGTTCAGGGGACGCTAATGAACTATGACCCTGCACAATCTTTTGTCTTGCCCCCTTCCAACATAAATCGCAGCGCCTTTGTTAGCCCCTTTGAAGTTTGCCGGATTTCATAACCATTCCACTCTATTAACTATGATCAGAGGCAGTGTTTATACTGAGTTAAGTCACGAGCAGTAGATCAGGAAGTGTTTATTATTACACACTCTTTGTTACATGTATTTGCGCGTCACGGCAAAATATCAGATTTAATAAATTTAAACGCAGCTGCATGACATTGCCTTTATATTCCTTTGTCGCATTGTTTTCTTTGTGGACAAACAACGGTTTCTGTTAAACAAGACAATGGTGGAGACTGTAAAAGTGCGGAAAGCATGTATAGTAATAGAAAATGTACAGGGGGCGGATCCAGGATTTTGTGAAAGGGGGGTTTGCAAAAGGATTTTTTTTAATCTAGAGATTTAAAAAATGAATTTACAGTGATTTACAGGAATCAAGTGGGTGTTGCAACCCCCGAAACCCAACTCCCCTGGATCCGCTAGTGATGTGCTACAGAAAAATCATTTTTTTTCAAATAATGGAACAACAGATTTAAGCTTATGTATATTCAATTTATCAATGCCTCCTCCCAATGGAAAATTCTGAAGCACATGCCGGGGCCATAGGGGCGGGTATTGTAACAGCCAACTGTCCCCGATGGGCGGGGAAAATATCAAAATGTAACACTCTATAAATGTTACATTCCCCGCTATGTCCCGGGGGTCAGGAAGCCGGAGTTTCAATTGACTAGTGCATTATACGTCTGGTCATAAAAGGGGAATTTGTCTATTTTTGGGAAGCATTCTCAAAATATTTAATTCACCTCTACAAACAATGGACTCGATTCATGTTACCGTTACGTCACAAATTATTAGATTAGTAGTCATACAACCAGCACATGTCTTCAGATACTTTGGGGTGCCACTATAGAGCACAGTGCTGACCTTAGTGCTTATCGTATTATTAGACTTGTAAGTTCTTAGTGCTTATCGTAGTATTACACCGGTAGTTTTCTTCTTTTGCCCACCTACCATCCCGGCGGGTCGAGAGGTTTTCATGGATTGTAATTCTTTATTGTCTAGATATTTTGAGTTCCTTTTCCATTAAACCTCTCCTTGTGCCAAACAACGGGTTTCTTTGTCTTTCTGATTAATATAACACTTCGTGTTACGTCTGGTCATAAAAGGGGAATTGAGAAAAGCTTACAGGAAAGCAACTAAAAACATAAAGATACACTTTTACTTTCACTCTAAAATTAGCATAATATTTGCCATGTGAACAATTGACCTTTGCAATCTGATATTCCAAAGACAATTATGTAACTCTATTTTTTTTAACACCCTGCGTGCCCTGCGTGCCCTGCGTGCCCTGCGTGCCCTGCGTGCCCTGCGTGCCCTGCGTGCCCTGCGTGCCCTGCGTGCCCTGCGTGCCCTGCGTGCCCTGCGTGCCCTGCGTGCCCTGCGTGCCCTGCACCCTGCGTTTTACTCCGTCCGATAATAATCCTTAATCTTAAAATCCAACCCAAATAAGCCGTAATCCTTTTATTTAGTTGCCAATAATCCGTATCCCTTCTCTGAAAACCCTAATAATCCATAATCCTAAAACCCTAACAGGGCCTCTCTTGTTTACTGCCCTTGTGTGATAATTCGCTATTATCGCACTTCGGCCATCTTGGATTGAAAGCGAGGCTTCCGGGTTGTCGGTTACGTAGCGCTTGCTATTTGCTCTGTTGTTGGTCGCAAGTTTGGATGAAAAAGCTACTTCATCTCCACTTCTGTAATTCCAATTGTACAAATAATAGCCAGAAAAGAAGATCTAGGGATTCTTTTCACATATTTGATTCCAATAAACAGCTCAGAAAGCGATGGAGTTTGAAAATACGCGGAGATGTCGACCCACACTTCAGACTTCGATAAATATCCAGAGGTAGAGTGAGGAAAAAAAACAAGTAATACTTCTTCGGTTAAAGTGTCACAGGTTCCCTCAGACTCACAGCTAGCACCGGTCTCTACAGGTAAAATAAGAAGAGAGAAACCTCACCTAGCAGGGCGAATGGAACATGTTAAGTTATTGTTCTCAATAAATATATATACACGTGCACCTGCAGCCACCCTCTATTATTATATTTTGATAATTTTTAATGCACATGGGACTATTTTCACGTTGATCGTTATTTTTCATTTTACGAATAAGGCTTGTGTACTTTGCACACCACTAATAATAAATAAATTGGCACTAATTTTGAAAGTGTCATGACCATCATATTAAAGTTTTAATGTGTGAATAATAATTTTTATGTAAAATATGTTATATATATCATATGTATTTGTACTGAATCAAAGGGAAATATTTTGGGAGGTTTTATTAGAATGGTGATGGGTGTTATGCAATGATATTTATCACTGTCAAATTTCTGGTATGAAATGAAGGTTTATTTATTAGTTAATCTGAGATTTTCATGTGTGATTTTCTTAGTAATACCACGATCACCTCAGCTTTCTTTGTTTGTTCAGGGACATTTAAACTCTAAATTCCATCATCAGCATGGATACTTGTTCTAATGTTCTCTCGTTGACATGCAAGAATGAAAATTAGAAGGGCATGCATGCTAATGAGGGTTATGGCAGGTCATTATAAAAAATAGTCCCTAGCAGAGTGCATGAATGCCTGTCAACCCTTACCCTGTGAGTACCCTCAAGAAAGGTCTTCTCTTCATTTCTCAAACCCGCTTCTTCCATACATACTGACAGAAAGTTATGAAAGCGAATTTCGACGAAATTCATCGAATTTCGAAGAAATACTTCGAAGTTTAAGAGTTTCCGAAATTTCAAAGAAATTTCGATTTGCCTTTTGTCTTTAACTTCGAAATTTCGTTCCACTCTTTCGAACATTATGGCGAAATTTCGAGCGAAATTTCGATTCGAAATGTTGAATCGAAATTACGATGGGTCGAATTTTCGAATCGATTGTACAGCAAGATGTGAAAATTCGCAATCCTCATTGCTCATTACGATAAAGGCAGCCTTACTAAATGTACATCTGATAACCAAACTTTCCGTGAGTTACATGTAAGTGAATAATACATCTCAGTAACGAGCAATCGAATTCCAGCGAACTTTTCAAACTGTTCGAAGTTTTCAAGCAATCCGTTCGAACGATGCACTCAATCTGTTACTCAATCAAAGCCTCTGGAGCTTTCACGAAGGACTATTAAAAAATTAAAAACGTTCTAACGGTGATCTTGACATTTGTGCATTCTGTCACCAAAATACAGGATTGCGTTACGAAACAGTCCTTCCCAGCGCTGGTTTGGTGTTTTTAGCTCATCTGATAAACTTTAGCTTCTGTAGTTTCAACTCAGATCTGACAATCCTTCAGAATTTTTGTTGAAGTAATCGTGTATGTTTTCAATTGAAGAAGCCAGCTTTTTGGAGATAGAAGGATTCTCTGTTGACATGTGCTTTGAGCCGTGGAGACTAAACTGTCTGGTTTTTCACACAACAAGAGCCCATCTGGGCTTTCACTCGGGCCACATGAGATTGAAGATGAAATACACTTTCATTTGAAATCCTCTTAGTAATAACCAAAGGGAAGAATTATTAGCAGTCTTTAGGAGTGGCCGGTAGCGCGGTGACTTTCATTCTCTGCTCCCCTAGTATAATATATACATGTATGTAATTTAATATTTTTGTTTTCTCGTATGTAAATTAAAGTAGTTGATCTTTTATTGAAAACACTACTTATTCATGTGTGTATGTATGTTCAGACTACTATCGTGCAGCTAGCTAGAGTCTTGAGATATCTGTCAGCAACTCGCAGCTAGTTAATAAATTAGTACTGTTCAGACCTAGTAACTTAGTAGGTTTTACTTTTTGTTTTTCCCTCTTCTGGTTTGTTTCTATCTCTAAAGAGGGCATGAATGGGGTTAACTGACTACTGACAAACAGCCTTAAAAATAACTGACAACTGACAAATGACGATTTTTTTACTGACAACTGACAACCGAAAAATAACTGACAACTGACAAATTTGGTTTTTGTGGGTCAAACATTGTAAATTTTCTCTAGTAATGATTAACTAGGGCTAACTGACAACTGACAAATGGCCAACAACTGACATGTAGACCCCCCCATTCAGACCCTCTCTAAAAGATAGAAATTTGGTCTATAACTGCCCTTGGCGCAAGTGTTTCGTAATCGCAAATAATTGACCGCCAAAGTGCTCAATTGAAATTTCAACCAAAATATTAAAACTGTGCGAAAAACTGCTACTGACTGGTGTTTGGCGATCCTCGTTATCCATGATGGCTCAATTGACGTACAATACACCCGGTAGTTGTCATCGATGGGCTTTTAGCGCGCTAGATTCTATTCAAGCTACCTCGCTAGGTAGCCAAAAACTTCAAAGTATTCCACCGACCACTAGCTAGCTAATCACCAGAGCAGAAAAACTGTTCAGACTAAAGAAGCTCGCTACCTCCTGTGGTTAGCTAGCTAGATTTACTAGCCTGAACACGGCCACACGTTTACAATTTAGTCTGCAGGTCCGATAAAACTGCAGGTTCCAGTCGTAAACAGTCCGAGTTTGACCAAAGTGAAACGATCGAGCTGCTCGCGTCCGTAGATATATATTTCTTCGTTTGCACTTTTGACATGATATAATTCTTCAAATGGCACCATTGTTTTATTTCTTATGTTTAATAATACAGTTCTCAGCTGTAAATAAAATAGAACATTCTATGGAAGATTTCTTGTCCTAAAGTTTGGAAACGTAACACATGCATTTGACGCTAGAAAGTTCAGTACTCGCAAGGTCAATTTACTAGTGGCAGTTTACTAGTTTGCACTATCGGCTGTTATGGAATGGAAACATACTTTCACAGCTTAATATGTATGTCGATTGGTCAGAAGGATATCTTGTTTAAATGCTACGGTCCTTTCGGCATCAGGAAATTTTTAAACGGGAGTTTTCGTACAGTACTTCAAGCTATGCTGTAGTGCGAGTTCAGTTACGCCACAAATGTCGGTGAAACTAATACCGTGTTCATTATTATCGGTTTTCTCTATGGGTTCTCATGTATTCAATAATTACTTCTGGAGCTTCATATTTATGTCGATTGGTCACAATGATTTCCTCTTTCAGTTTTTCCCTTTAGTTTGGACATTAGGGATATATCCTTGGAGATTTCGTACAGTTTAGCGACCGTTGTGTCGAAAGTAGAAACGTTCGTTTGTCATGAAAGTGCGTAAACAAACTGTCACAAGCGGTTTCATAGCAGCTCGATGTTTGACTCCCATATAGTCGATGATAACTTATATAGCTTCATATGTACGTCGATTTCTCACAAGGATTTCCTCTTTCAGTTTTCCCCGTTAGTTTGGATATTAGGGATTTATTCTTGGAGATTTCGTACAGTTTAGCGACTGTGTGTTGAAAGTAGAAAAGAGCCCATCTGGCCTTTCACTCGGGCCACATGAGATAATTTGAAGATGAAATACACTTTCATTTGAATTTGATTGAAAATAGATCAAAAACTCGGGGAAATGTCCGGCTAAAACTGTATGAATAAATGTGAAATGAAACATAAATTTCATAGCAAGAAAAACATGTAATTCCTAATTAGAAAGCTCTTCTAAGTCCGCTTCTCAAATTCACAGACTGCTTTACAAGAACATTTGGGCAGTTCAGTTGACCTTTCAAATAATTTATTCTGAGGTACGCATACTCTAAATCACAGAGATGTTAAATAAAGCGATAATTAGAAGAAAAAGTACATTAACAGACAAACTGAGAGGAAATGTATTCAAATCTAAAAGAGTTTACTTACAGTACTTACGTAACTGAATCTTTCGTTTTGGTTCTATTGTTACTGTTGCTGAAAGCATTCCACCTTCGTGCACATATGCACTGAATCGGAATGAAAGTCGAAGCCTACCTCGAACTTAACTTTCAGCTAACCTGTTTCCTTTCATTCCACAATGAATAATAATCTCATAAAGTAAGCCCGTAGCTTTCAATAAATTTGCCAGTGTCTGAATGAAACAGCTAGATCTTTTCCAATTTCTCTCACGAGTCACGGCAGAAGACAGTCTCAAGCTACAAAACTTGAATTTTGATCCTCTTCACAGTAACGTAATTTAACGTCTCCGATCAATTGCTCTCTCTTTGCTGGCAGTTCATGCTTCTTGTTCGTGTAGTTGCCCCACTGAGCCGTAACCACAAAACGAGCACAGCATTTCAGTTGGCATACACTGCGTACATCTGCTTAACTAATTAGATTTGTAAAAATCTTAGCGGATCATGTAAATATTCCGCTTGGCTCAAATATGAGGTTTCTGCCGTCAAAGTTCATTTTTGTTTCAGTTTTCCCCATATTAGCAGACTTGTATAATGTCTCGAGCTCTCCGAATCCAGTAGAAAAACTCTGGTTATTCTGTCGTAAAACATGGACCTGACCCAAATTTAGGTTGTATTGCATAATTGCCCACGATGGAATAGATTTCTGACAATGACTATTTGAAATTGATATCTCCTTGTCTCGCCTAGTCTGAGCTTGGAACTTTCTTATCTGAGCGCGCCTGAGGAAATCTAACCTTTGTTTGCGTGACCAGCACAGTGCAATCTGATTGGTTTGAATTTGACCTTTAACGCATGCGCAGAAGCCGTCTGACACCAATTAAAAAAAATAATAATAATAATAACGACTTGCATTTTAAGACTCGGCGCTGCCACAGGCAGCCCGAGTAATAAGACGTCAAGAGTGCCGCGAACTTAGCGGGAAGTGTGATTTTATTGCATTGTAGTTTAAATCACCACAAAGCTTCTGAACTTTGCTTGCAAATGATAACGTCTACTAAACATAACATTCTGGAGTTCTTTTTATTTAATGTGGATCCGTTTTCAAAGGTAACGAGGTCTCGGAGTCCGCGACACAGAAGTGTGACAATTTCCGCGAACTGATTTGAATAATTAATGACTCGCTCCGCAGTGTTTGTTTTGCTTTGAGATCGCACCAAATATTCTCTACAGATTAAATTTTCTTTTAGAAATCGATGCTTACAGAATGAAACGTTTTGAAAGTTTTTACTTCATTTGCGTATCTGAACAGTTTCCACCTAGTGCGAAAAATGGTTTGAGTCCACGGCACTCTTGTATTTGCGTTGATTTTGCTTTGTTTACACGTTTACCATATCGCAGCGAATTGTACAGTTCCACTAAGAAATTTCGAGCGGAGTTATTCGAAATTTCAATACGAATTTTCGAACCATTCGAATTTTAATTCGAAACTTCGAAATGATGTGCGAAATTTCGAGGTAAATTCGTTTCTTGCGTATCGAAATATCTCCGAACATTCGTACGAAATTTCGAATATAACAAAGAGCGAATTTCGGCGAAATTCGCTTTCATTACTTTCTGTCAGTAGTGTACATGTGAGATAATTACTCGGGCTGCCTGTGGCAGCACCGAGTCTTAAAATGCAAGTCGTTCTTTTTTCTTTTTTTTTGAGTTGGGTGTCGCAAAATTTCTGCGCATGCGTTAAAGGTCAAATTGACACCAATCAGATTGCACTGTGCTGGTCACGCAACAATCGCCAGGTTAATTTATTTACATAATTTAATACAGTAAAGCAAGATGGCGGAAGACCCGCGAGCAACTTTCTCTCTAACTTGGAGTCTCATCTCTCAAATGTAAGCCAGTTTAATGTTTTATTTAACTTCACTCGTGCGAAAGCCTTTCAACAGGCTCAGGATATTTCAACTGGCGCTATTGTCGGAGCCGAAGGACCGCGTTTTTTACCCAGATGGCCAGTGATTTTATATACGACACGTACGACGACCTGAAGCCAGTGAACTGGGGCCAGGATCCGGAAAGCTAAAATTCGAAGAAATAGATATTGGAATCTATAAGCCATCGGCTCGCTGTGCTGCATTTAAAACATCCGAGGAGAACATCTTATTTTGGGTGAAGGCACTTCAAGACCAATATTACGAGTCTCTTAAAAACTATCAGAGATTTAAATTTACCGTAAGTTGGATCAGAGAGTATTGAGATCAAGTTATTTCGTTCCAGCGAGGATATTGACCTAGCGGAAACGGTACAAGCTGTCGAAGGATTTTACTTATAATCATCCACGTCTACTTAACAACAGGAATAGTTATGTGCCAAGGCATGGGCAAAGATTGAGTTTCCCAGATTACAGATGAAAGTAGAGAACTTAACGAATGAAGAAACAGAGGTCACGCGCGACATGCTTGAGAAAATGAACATGTTCAACACTTTATGTTATACTAAGAAAACAAAACAAATTACAGAGCCTGCAAGTTCACAAGTCAATGAAAAACCCCAAGAGCCTGTAGTTTTGGATCAACATATCCTTGAAACTCGAAAAGCAACATACACATGAGTCAAATTCAAACCGGAAGAGACGGAATTCTTTAGATTCTTCACGAGATTGTTAGCCCGCAATAAGAACTCTCTCGCTGCTTTAACGACCTTGATTTGTAACATGGAGGCTGACCTAACTGATATGCGCAATGAATTCTTACTCTCGTCACATCAAACACGAATCAAGAAACCAAACTCAGTCATTTGGAAGACAAATTAGTGCAGCAAGATAATATATACAAGACCGAAATCAAGATGCTGTCATCACGAATATATTATTGACCTAGAAGTTGAAAATGGCGAGTTGAAAGCGGATATAATAAAGCTAAGATACGACTTTCAAAATTAAAAAAAAAAATCAAGAATACAAAAAAGAAGACAATGAAAGACCAAGGTCTCCAGTGTTCCGAGACTACCCAACCTACTGAAGCTTATCAGTTTGTTCAAGAGCCATCTTTCTTACATGACAACCCGACCCTATTCATCAGAATACATTTTCTGTGCTAAATGACGAGAGTTTACAATCACCTGACCGACAACCCACTACTAAAGAAAGGGACCATGAAGTACGGTAGTACGGTTAATTCTCGGGTTCAAAACAATGAATATATGCCTGCTCAAATGCAGTGTGTTAAACGAATAAGTAAGTGTTTAAATTAAAAGGTCAACATACGAGAAAAACAAAAATATTAAATTACATATATACTAGGGGAGCAGAGAATGAAAATCACCGCGCTACCGGCCACTCCTAAAGACTGCTAAATTCAGCTAATAATTCTTCCCTTTGGTTATTACTAAGGGGATTTCAAATGAAAGTGTATTTCATCTTCAATCTCATGTGGCCCGAGTGAAAGCCCAGATGGGCTCTTGTTATACTTAAAACCACAAACATGACATGATTAAACTCTATGCGTGCTCCTGGAATATTTAGTCAGCCACATATTACATTTTATTTTTACATTTTACTTGACATTATATTTATTCACAAAATCAACACACTTGCAGGGTCCAGTTCAACCAATGGTGCTCAATCAAGCATAACAAAACGTTAAAAAAACTCAACTATGGTAACTTTAGTTTAGGCAGAGAAAAACTAAAGTCCTCTGAGATTAGTTTCATTAGTCAGTGATAATAGTATTACAAAGTAATAGCATGAAATTAGCTAGTGATTAAATTTCCCCTTGACCCTTGGGAGGATTTATGCAAATTCTCCCTAATCCCCCTCAGCCATAAATCCTCCCTCAGCTCTCGGGGGAAATTTGATAACTAATTTACCTTATGCCATGCCATTACTTATAATAATAATATTTTGGAGTTTGGACTGATTTTACTTACAAGTAACCTGACTGTTAGGTCTATTCGATTTTATTAAACAGGGTTAAAAAAATATCTGCTCTATCTGTGAATAAATTCAAATCAAGCTATCCTCCATAATTTCTGTGGCTTGGCTTGGGAAAGAAATAATATTAATTATAATAAATTGATAAAAAGGATGTAAATGATGCTGGAGTACCCATCCAGCTAGCAGCTGCATGTAGGTTATAAAAAAAACAGTTGCATCATTGCAATGATTATGGCAGAAGAAAATATATTGTACAAAATGTTGTAATATACCAAAACAGACAACTGAGGCAGTATTTATTAACATAATATAAATTATTATTACAATATATTTTAATATGTTACAATTTATTTACATGATTGAAATATAATATTAATAGTGATACAAAAGCTGGATGGTATATTGTTAGTATGGCTGCTCCCCTGCGTGCCCTGCGTGCCCTGCGTGCCCTGCGTGCCCTGCGTGCCCTGCGTGCCCTGCGTGCCCTGCGTGCCCTGCGTGCCCTGCGTGCCCTGCGTGCCCTGCGTGCCCTGCGTGCCCTGCGTGCCCTGCGTGCCCTGCACCCTGCGTTTTACTCCGTCCGATAATAATCCTTAATCTTAAAATCCAACCCAAATAAGCCGTAATCCTTTTATTTAGTTGCCAATAATCCGTATCCCTTCTCTGAAAACCCTAATAATCCATAATCCTAAAACCCTAACAGGGCCTCTCTTGTTTACTGCCCTTGTGTGATAATTCGCTATTATCGCACTTCGGCCATCTTGGATTGAAAGCGAGGCTTCCGGGTTGTCGGTTACGTAGCGCTTGCTATTTGCTCTGTTGTTGGTCGCAAGTTTGGATGAAAAAGCTACTTCATCTCCACTTCTGTAATTCCAATTGTACAAATAATAGCCAGAAAAGAAGATCTAGGGATTCTTTTCACATATTTGATTCCAATAAACAGCTCAGAAAGCGATGGAGTTTGAAAATACGCGGAGATGTCGACCCACACTTCAGACTTCGATAAATATCCAGAGGTAGAGTGAGGAAAAAAAACAAGTAATACTTCTTCGGTTAAAGTGTCACAGGTTCCCTCAGACTCACAGCTAGCACCGGTCTCTACAGGTAAAATAAGAAGAGAGAAACCTCACCTAGCAGGGCGAATGGAACATGTTAAGTTATTGTTCTCAATAAATATATATACACGTGCACCTGCAGCCACCCTCTATTATTATATTTTGATAATTTTTAATGCACATGGGACTATTTTCACGTTGATCGTTATTTTTCATTTTACGAATAAGGCTTGTGTACTTTGCACACCACTAATAATAAATAAATTGGCACTAATTTTGAAAGTGTCATGACCATCATATTAAAGTTTTAATGTGTGAATAATAATTTTTATGTAAAATATGTTATATATATCATATGTATTTGTACTGAATCAAAGGGAAATATTTTGGGAGGTTTTATTAGAATGGTGATGGGTGTTATGCAATGATATTTATCACTGTCAAATTTCTGGTATGAAATGAAGGTTTATTTATTAGTTAATCTGAGATTTTCATGTGTGATTTTCTTAGTAATACCACGATCACCTCAGCTTTCTTTGTTTGTTCAGGGACATTTAAACTCTAAATTCCATCATCAGCATGGATACTTGTTCTAATGTTCTCTCGTTGACATGCAAGAATGAAAATTAGAAGGGCATGCATGCTGATGAGGGTTATGGCAGGTCATTATAAAAAATAGTCCCTAGCAGAGTGCATGAATGCCTGTCAACCCTTACCCTGTGAGTACCCTCAAGAAAGGTCTTCTCTTCATTTCTCAAACCCGCTTCTTCCATACATACTGACAGAAAGTTATGAAAGCGAATTTCGACGAAATTCATCGAATTTCGAAGAAATACTTCGAAGTTTAAGAGTTTCCGCGATTTGCCTTTTGTCTTTAACTTCGAAATTTCGTTCCACTCTTTCGAACATTATGGCGAAATTTCGAGCGAAATTTCGATTCGAAATGTTGAATCGAAATTACGATGGGTCGAATTTTCGAATCGATTGTACAGCAAGATGTGAAAATTCGCAATCCTCATTGCTCATTACGATAAAGGCAGCCTTACTAAATGTACATCTGATAACCAAACTTTCCGTGAGTTACATGTAAGTGAATAATACATCTCAGTAACGAGCAATCGAATTCCAGCGAACTTTTCAAACTGTTCGAAGTTTTCAAGCAATCCGTTCGAACGATGCACTCAATCTGTTACTCAATCAAAGCCTCTGGAGCTTTCACGAAGGACTATTAAAAAATTAAAAACGTTCTAACGGTGATCTTGACATTTGTGCATTCTGTCACCAAAATACAGGATTGCGTTACGAAACAGTCCTTCCCAGCGCTGGTTTGGTGTTTTTAGCTCATCTGATAAACTTTAGCTTCTGTAGTTTCAACTCAGATCTGACAATCCTTCAGAATTTTTGTTGAAGTAATCGTGTATGTTTTCAATTGAAGAAGCCAGCTTTTTGGAGATAGAAGGATTCTCTGTTGACATGTGCTTTGAGCCGTGGAGACTAAACTGTCTGGTTTTTCACACAACAAGAGCCCATCTGGGCTTTCACTCGGGCCACATGAGATTGAAGATGAAATACACTTTCATTTGAAATCCTCTTAGTAATAACCAAAGGGAAGAATTATTAGCAGTCTTTAGGAGTGGCCGGTAGCGCGGTGACTTTCATTCTCTGCTCCCCTAGTATAATATATACATGTATGTAATTTAATATTTTTGTTTTCTCGTATGTAAATTAAAGTAGTTGATCTTTTATTGAAAACACTACTTATTCATGTGTGTATGTATGTTCAGACTACTATCGTGCAGCTAGCTAGAGTCTTGAGATATCTGTCAGCAACTCGCAGCTAGTTAATAAATTAGTACTGTTCAGACCTAGTAACTTAGTAGGTTTTACTTTTTGTTTTTCCCTCTTCTGGTTTGTTTCTATCTCTAAAGAGGGCATGAATGGGGTTAACTGACTACTGACAAACAGCCTTAAAAATAACTGACAACTGACAAATGACGATTTTTTTACTGACAACTGACAACCGAAAAATAACTGACAACTGACAAATTTGGTTTTTGTGGGTCAAACATTGTAAATTTTCTCTAGTAATGATTAACTAGGGCTAACTGACAACTGACAAATGGCCAACAACTGACATGTAGACCCCCCCATTCAGACCCTCTCTAAAAGATAGAAATTTGGTCTATAACTGCCCTTGGCGCAAGTGTTTCGTAATCGCAAATAATTGACCGCCAAAGTGCTCAATTGAAATTTCAACCAAAATATTAAAACTGTGCGAAAAACTGCTACTGACTGGTGTTTGGCGATCCTCGTTATCCATGATGGCTCAATTGACGTACAATACACCCGGTAGTTGTCATCGATGGGCTTTTAGCGCGCTAGATTCTATTCAAGCTACCTCGCTAGGTAGCCAAAAACTTCAAAGTATTCCACCGACCACTAGCTAGCTAATCACCAGAGCAGAAAAACTGTTCAGACTAAAGAAGCTCGCTACCTCCTGTGGTTAGCTAGCTAGATTTACTAGCCTGAACACGGCCACACGTTTACAATTTAGTCTGCAGGTCCGATAAAACTGCAGGTTCCAGTCGTAAACAGTCCGAGTTTGACCAAAGTGAAACGATCGAGCTGCTCGCGTCCGTAGATATATATTTCTTCGTTTGCACTTTTGACATGATATAATTCTTCAAATGGCACCATTGTTTTATTTCTTATGTTTAATAATACAGTTCTCAGCTGTAAATAAAATAGAACATTCTATGGAAGATTTCTTGTCCTAAAGTTTGGAAACGTAACACATGCATTTGACGCTAGAAAGTTCAGTACTCGCAAGGTCAATTTACTAGTGGCAGTTTACTAGTTTGCACTATCGGCTGTTATGGAATGGAAACATACTTTCACAGCTTAATATGTATGTCGATTGGTCAGAGGGATATCTTGTTTAAATGCTACGGTCCTTTCGGCATCAGGAAATTTTTAAACGGGAGTTTTCGTACAGTACTTCAAGCTATGCTGTAGTGCGAGTTCAGTTACGCCACAAATGTCGGTGAAACTAATACCGTGTTCATTATTATCGGTTTTCTCTATGGGTTCTCATGTATTCAATAATTACTTCTGGAGCTTCATATTTATGTCGATTGGTCACAATGATTTCCTCTTTCAGTTTTTCCCTTTAGTTTGGACATTAGGGATATATCCTTGGAGATTTCGTACAGTTTAGCGACCGTTGTGTCGAAAGTAGAAACGTTCGTTTGTCATGAAAGTGCGTAAACAAACTGTCACAAGCGGTTTCATAGCAGCTCGATGTTTGACTCCCATATAGTCGATGATAACTTATATAGCTTCATATGTACGTCGATTTCTCACAAGGATTTCCTCTTTCAGTTTTCCCCGTTAGTTTGGATATTAGGGATTTATTCTTGGAGATTTCGTACAGTTTAGCGACTGTGTGTTGAAAGTAGAAAAGAGCCCATCTGGCCTTTCACTCGGGCCACATGAGATAATTTGAAGATGAAATACACTTTCATTTGAATTTGATTGAAAATAGATCAAAAACTCGGGGAAATGTCCGGCTAAAACTGTATGAATAAATGTGAAATGAAACATAAATTTCATAGCAAGAAAAACATGTAATTCCTAATTAGAAAGCTCTTCTAAGTCCGCTTCTCAAATTCACAGACTGCTTAACAAGAACATTTGGGCAGTTCAGTTGACCTTTCAAATAATTTATTCTGAGGTACGCATACTCTAAATCACAGAGATGTTAAATAAAGCGATAATTAGAAGAAAAAGTACATTAACAGACAAACTGAGAGGAAATGTATTCAAATCTAAAAGAGTTTACTTACAGTACTTACGTAACTGAATCTTTCGTTTTGGTTCTATTGTTACTGTTGCTGAAAGCATTCCACCTTCGTGCACATATGCACTGAATCGGAATGAAAGTCGAAGCCTACCTCGAACTTAACTTTCAGCTAACCTGTTTCCTTTCATTCCACAATGAATAATAATCTCATAAAGTAAGCCCGTAGCTTTCAATAAATTTGCCAGTGTCTGAATGAAACAGCTAGATCTTTTCCAATTTCTCTCACGAGTCACGGCAGAAGACAGTCTCAAGCTACAAAACTTGAATTTTGATCCTCTTCACAGTAACGTAATTTAACGTCTCCGATCAATTGCTCTCTCTTTGCTGGCAGTTCATGCTTCTTGTTCGTGTAGTTGCCCCACTGAGCCGTAACCACAAAACGAGCACAGCATTTCAGTTGGCATACACTGCGTACATCTGCTTAACTAATTAGATTTGTAAAAATCTTAGCGGATCATGTAAATATTCCGCTTGGCTCAAATATGAGGTTTCTGCCGTCAAAGTTCATTTTTGTTTCAGTTTTCCCCATATTAGCAGACTTGTATAATGTCTCGAGCTCTCCGAATCCAGTAGAAAAACTCTGGTTATTCTGTCGTAAAACATGGACCTGACCCAAATTTAGGTTGTATTGCATAATTGCCCACGATGGAATAGATTTCTGACAATGACTATTTGAAATTGATATCTCCTTGTCTCGCCTAGTCTGAGCTTGGAACTTTCTTATCTGAGCGCGCCTGAGGAAATCTAACCTTTGTTTGCGTGACCAGCACAGTGCAATCTGATTGGTTTGAATTTGACCTTTAACGCATGCGCAGAAGCCGTCTGACACCAATTAAAAAAAATAATAATAATAATAACGACTTGCATTTTAAGACTCGGCGCTGCCACAGGCAGCCCGAGTAATAAGACGTCAAGAGTGCCGCGAACTTAGCGGGAAGTGTGATTTTATTGCATTGTAGTTTAAATCACCACAAAGCTTCTGAACTTTGCTTGCAAATGATAACGTCTACTAAACATAACATTCTGGAGTTCTTTTTATTTAATGTGGATCCGTTTTCAAAGGTAACGAGGTCTCGAAGTCCGCGACACAGAAGTGTGACAATTTCCGCGAACTGATTTGAATAATTAATGACTCGCTCCGCAGTGTTTGTTTTGCTTTGAGATCGCACCAAATATTCTCTACAGATTAAATTTTCTTTTAGAAATCGATGCTTACAGAATGAAACGTTTTGAAAGTTTTTACTTCATTTGCGTATCTGAACAGTTTCCACCTAGTGCGAAAAATGGTTTGAGTCCACGGCACTCTTGTATTTGCGTTGATTTTGCTTTGTTTACACGTTTACCATATCGCAGCGAATTGTACAGTTCCACTAAGAAATTTCGAGCGGAGTTATTCGAAATTTCAATACGAATTTTCGAACCATTCGAATTTTAATTCGAAACTTCGAAATGATGTGCGAAATTTCGAGGTAAATTCGTTTCTTGCGTATCGAAATATCTCCGAACATTCGTACGAAATTTCGAATATAACAAAGAGCGAATTTCGGCGAAATTCGCTTTCATTACTTTCTGTCAGTAGTGTACATGTGAGATAATTACTCGGGCTGCCTGTGGCAGCACCGAGTCTTAAAATGCAAGTCGTTCTTTTTTCTTTTTTTTTGAGTTGGGTGTCGCAAAATTTCTGCGCATGCGTTAAAGGTCAAATTGACACCAATCAGATTGCACTGTGCTGGTCACGCAACAATCGCCAGGTTAATTTATTTACATAATTTAATACAGTAAAGCAAGATGGCGGAAGACCCGCGAGCAACTTTCTCTCTAACTTGGAGTCTCATCTCTCAAATGTAAGCCAGTTTAATGTTTTATTTAACTTCACTCGTGCGAAAGCCTTTCAACAGGCTCAGGATATTTCAACTGGCGCTATTGTCGGAGCCGAAGGACCGCGTTTTTTACCCAGATGGCCAGTGATTTTATATACGACACGTACGACGACCTGAAGCCAGTGAACTGGGGCCAGGATCCGGAAAGCTAAAATTCGAAGAAATAGATATTGGAATCTATAAGCCATCGGCTCGCTGTGCTGCATTTAAAACATCCGAGGAGAACATCTTATTTTGGGTGAAGGCACTTCAAGACCAATATTACGAGTCTCTTAAAAACTATCAGAGATTTAAATTTACCGTAAGTTGGATCAGAGAGTATTGAGATCAAGTTATTTCGTTCCAGCGAGGATATTGACCTAGCGGAAACGGTACAAGCTGTCGAAGGATTTTACTTATAATCATCCACGTCTACTTAACAACAGGAATAGTTATGTGCCAAGGCATGGGCAAAGATTGAGTTTCCCAGATTACAGATGAAAGTAGAGAACTTAACGAATGAAGAAACAGAGGTCACGCGCGACATGCTTGAGAAAATGAACATGTTCAACACTTTATGTTATACTAAGAAAACAAAACAAATTACAGAGCCTGCAAGTTCACAAGTCAATGAAAAACCCCAAGAGCCTGTAGTTTTGGATCAACATATCCTTGAAACTCGAAAAGCAACATACACATGAGTCAAATTCAAACCGGAAGAGACGGAATTCTTTAGATTCTTCACGAGATTGTTAGCCCGCAATAAGAACTCTCTCGCTGCTTTAACGACCTTGATTTGTAACATGGAGGCTGACCTAACTGATATGCGCAATGAATTCTTACTCTCGTCACATCAAACACGAATCAAGAAACCAAACTCAGTCATTTGGAAGACAAATTAGTGCAGCAAGATAATATATACAAGACCGAAATCAAGATGCTGTCATCACGAATATATTATTGACCTAGAAGTTGAAAATGGCGAGTTGAAAGCGGATATAATAAAGCTAAGATACGACTTTCAAAATTAAAAAAAAAAAAAAAGAATACAAAAAAGAAGACAATGAAAGACCAAGGTCTCCAGTGTTCCGAGACTACCCAACCTACTGAAGCTTATCAGTTTGTTCAAGAGCCATCTTTCTTACATGACAACCCGACCCTATTCATCAGAATACATTTTCTGTGCTAAATGACGAGAGTTTACAATCACCTGACCGACAACCCACTACTAAAGAAAGGGACCATGAAGTACGGTAGTACGGTTAATTCTCGGGTTCAAAACAATGAATATATGCCTGCTCAAATGCAGTGTGTTAAACGAATAAGTAAGTGTTTAAATTAAAAGGTCAACATACGAGAAAAACAAAAATATTAAATTACATATATACTAGGGGAGCAGAGAATGAAAATCACCGCGCTACCGGCCACTCCTAAAGACTGCTAAATTCAGCTAATAATTCTTCCCTTTGGTTATTACTAAGGGGATTTCAAATGAAAGTGTATTTCATCTTCAATCTCATGTGGCCCGAGTGAAAGCCCAGATGGGCTCTTGTTATACTTAAAACCACAAACATGACATGATTAAACTCTATGCGTGCTCCTGGAATATTTAGTCAGCCACATATTACATTTTATTTTTACATTTTACTTGACATTATATTTATTCACAAAATCAACACACTTGCAGGGTCCAGTTCAACCAATGGTGCTCAATCAAGCATAACAAAACGTTAAAAAAACTCAACTATGGTAACTTTAGTTTAGGCAGAGAAAAACTAAAGTCCTCTGAGATTAGTTTCATTAGTCAGTGATAATAGTATTACAAAGTAATAGCATGAAATTAGCTAGTGATTAAATTTCCCCTTGACCCTTGGGAGGATTTATGCAAATTCTCCCTAATCCCCCTCAGCCATAAATCCTCCCTCAGCTCTCGGGGGAAATTTGATAACTAATTTACCTTATGCCATGCCATTACTTATAATAATAATATTTTGGAGTTTGGACTGATTTTACTTACAAGTAACCTGACTGTTAGGTCTATTCGATTTTATTAAACAGGGTTAAAAAAATATCTGCTCTATCTGTGAATAAATTCAAATCAAGCTATCCTCCATAATTTCTGTGGCTTGGCTTGGGAAAGAAATAATATTAATTATAATAAATTGATAAAAAGGATGTAAATGATGCTGGAGTACCCATCCAGCTAGCAGCTGCATGTAGGTTATAAAAAAAACAGTTGCATCATTGCAATGATTATGGCAGAAGAAAATATATTGTACAAAATGTTGTAATATACCAAAACAGACAACTGAGGCAGTATTTATTAACATAATATAAATTATTATTACAATATATTTTAATATGTTACAATTTATTTACATGATTGAAATATAATATTAATAGTGATACAAAAGCTGGATGGTATATTGTTAGTATGGCTGCTCCCCTGCGTGCCCTGCGTGCCCTGCGTGCCCTGCGTGCCCTGCGTGCCCTGCGTGCCCTGCGTGCCCTGCGTGCCCTGCGTGCCCTGCGTGCCCTGCGTGCCCTGCGTGCCCTGCGTGCCCTGCGTGCCCTGCGTGCCCTGCGTGCCCTGCGTGCCCTGCGTGCCCTGCGTGCCCTGCGTGCCCTGCACCCTGCGTTTTACTCCGTCCGATAATAATCCTTAATCTTAAAATCCAACCCAAATAAGCCGTAATCCTTTTATTTAGTTGCCAATAATCCGTATCCCTTCTCTGAAAACCCTAATAATCCATAATCCTAAAACCCTAACAGGGCCTCTCTTGTTTACTGCCCTTGTGTGATAATTCGCTATTATCGCACTTCGGCCATCTTGGATTGAAAGCGAGGCTTCCGGGTTGTCGGTTACGTAGCGCTTGCTATTTGCTCTGTTGTTGGTCGCAAGTTTGGATGAAAAAGCTACTTCATCTCCACTTCTGTAATTCCAATTGTACAAATAATAGCCAGAAAAGAAGATCTAGGGATTCTTTTCACATATTTGATTCCAATAAACAGCTCAGAAAGCGATGGAGTTTGAAAATACGCGGAGATGTCGACCCACACTTCAGACTTCGATAAATATCCAGAGGTAGAGTGAGGAAAAAAAACAAGTAA
Organism: Actinernus sp. WN-2022; assembly: GCA_030867875.1. Taxonomy (NCBI): domain Eukaryota; kingdom Metazoa; phylum Cnidaria; class Anthozoa; order Actiniaria; family Actinernidae; genus Actinernus; species Actinernus sp. WN-2022. The sequence goes on from JAOWCC010001634.1 coordinate 54,034,033, forward strand.
TACTTCTTCGGTTAAAGTGTCACAGGTTCCCTCAGACTCACAGCTAGCACCGGTCTCTACAGGTAAAATAAGAAGAGAGAAACCTCACCTAGCAGGGCGAATGGAACATGTTAAGTTATTGTTCTCAATAAATATATATACACGTGCACCTGCAGCCACCCTCTATTATTATATTTTGATAATTTTTAATGCACATGGGACTATTTTCACGTTGATCGTTATTTTTCATTTTACGAATAAGGCTTGTGTACTTTGCACACCACTAATAATAAATAAATTGGCACTAATTTTGAAAGTGTCATGACCATCATATTAAAGTTTTAATGTGTGAATAATAATTTTTATGTAAAATATGTTATATATATCATATGTATTTGTACTGAATCAAAGGGAAATATTTTGGGAGGTTTTATTAGAATGGTGATGGGTGTTATGCAATGATATTTATCACTGTCAAATTTCTGGTATGAAATGAAGGTTTATTTATTAGTTAATCTGAGATTTTCATGTGTGATTTTCTTAGTAATACCACGATCACCTCAGCTTTCTTTGTTTGTTCAGGGACATTTAAACTCTAAATTCCATCATCAGCATGGATACTTGTTCTAATGTTCTCTCGTTGACATGCAAGAATGAAAATTAGAAGGGCATGCATGCTGATGAGGGTTATGGCAGGTCATTATAAAAAATAGTCCCTAGCAGAGTGCATGAATGCCTGTCAACCCTTACCCTGTGAGTACCCTCAAGAAAGGTCTTCTCTTCATTTCTCAAACCCGCTTCTTCCATACATACTGACAGAAAGTTATGAAAGCGAATTTCGACGAAATTCATCGAATTTCGAAGAAATACTTCGAAGTTTAAGAGTTTCCGAAATTTCAAAGAAATTTCGATTTGCCTTTTGTCTTTAACTTCGAAATTTCGTTCCACTCTTTCGAACATTATGGCGAAATTTCGAGCGAAATTTCGATTCGAAATGTTGAATCGAAATTACGATGGGTCGAATTTTCGAATCGATTGTACAGCAAGATGTGAAAATTCGCAATCCTCATTGCTCATTACGATAAAGGCAGCCTTACTAAATGTACATCTGATAACCAAACTTTCCGTGAGTTACATGTAAGTGAATAATACATCTCAGTAACGAGCAATCGAATTCCAGCGAACTTTTCAAACTGTTCGAAGTTTTCAAGCAATCCGTTCGAACGATGCACTCAATCTGTTACTCAATCAAAGCCTCTGGAGCTTTCACGAAGGACTATTAAAAAATTAAAAACGTTCTAACGGTGATCTTGACATTTGTGCATTCTGTCACCAAAATACAGGATTGCGTTACGAAACAGTCCTTCCCAGCGCTGGTTTGGTGTTTTTAGCTCATCTGATAAACTTTAGCTTCTGTAGTTTCAACTCAGATCTGACAATCCTTCAGAATTTTTGTTGAAGTAATCGTGTATGTTTTCAATTGAAGAAGCCAGCTTTTTGGAGATAGAAGGATTCTCTGTTGACATGTGCTTTGAGCCGTGGAGACTAAACTGTCTGGTTTTTCACACAACAAGAGCCCATCTGGGCTTTCACTCGGGCCACATGAGATTGAAGATGAAATACACTTTCATTTGAAATCCTCTTAGTAATAACCAAAGGGAAGAATTATTAGCAGTCTTTAGGAGTGGCCGGTAGCGCGGTGACTTTCATTCTCTGCTCCCCTAGTATAATATATACATGTATGTAATTTAATATTTTTGTTTTCTCGTATGTAAATTAAAGTAGTTGATCTTTTATTGAAAACACTACTTATTCATGTGTGTATGTATGTTCAGACTACTATCGTGCAGCTAGCTAGAGTCTTGAGATATCTGTCAGCAACTCGCAGCTAGTTAATAAATTAGTACTGTTCAGACCTAGTAACTTAGTAGGTTTTACTTTTTGTTTTTCCCTCTTCTGGTTTGTTTCTATCTCTAAAGAGGGCATGAATGGGGTTAACTGACTACTGACAAACAGCCTTAAAAATAACTGACAACTGACAAATGACGATTTTTTTACTGACAACTGACAACCGAAAAATAACTGACAACTGACAAATTTGGTTTTTGTGGGTCAAACATTGTAAATTTTCTCTAGTAATGATTAACTAGGGCTAACTGACAACTGACAAATGGCCAACAACTGACATGTAGACCCCCCCATTCAGACCCTCTCTAAAAGATAGAAATTTGGTCTATAACTGCCCTTGGCGCAAGTGTTTCGTAATCGCAAATAATTGACCGCCAAAGTGCTCAATTGAAATTTCAACCAAAATATTAAAACTGTGCGAAAAACTGCTACTGACTGGTGTTTGGCGATCCTCGTTATCCATGATGGCTCAATTGACGTACAATACACCCGGTAGTTGTCATCGATGGGCTTTTAGCGCGCTAGATTCTATTCAAGCTACCTCGCTAGGTAGCCAAAAACTTCAAAGTATTCCACCGACCACTAGCTAGCTAATCACCAGAGCAGAAAAACTGTTCAGACTAAAGAAGCTCGCTACCTCCTGTGGTTAGCTAGCTAGATTTACTAGCCTGAACACGGCCACACGTTTACAATTTAGTCTGCAGGTCCGATAAAACTGCAGGTTCCAGTCGTAAACAGTCCGAGTTTGACCAAAGTGAAACGATCGAGCTGCTCGCGTCCGTAGATATATATTTCTTCGTTTGCACTTTTGACATGATATAATTCTTCAAATGGCACCATTGTTTTATTTCTTATGTTTAATAATACAGTTCTCAGCTGTAAATAAAATAGAACATTCTATGGAAGATTTCTTGTCCTAAAGTTTGGAAACGTAACACATGCATTTGACGCTAGAAAGTTCAGTACTCGCAAGGTCAATTTACTAGTGGCAGTTTACTAGTTTGCACTATCGGCTGTTATGGAATGGAAACATACTTTCACAGCTTAATATGTATGTCGATTGGTCAGAAGGATATCTTGTTTAAATGCTACGGTCCTTTCGGCATCAGGAAATTTTTAAACGGGAGTTTTCGTACAGTACTTCAAGCTATGCTGTAGTGCGAGTTCAGTTACGCCACAAATGTCGGTGAAACTAATACCGTGTTCATTATTATCGGTTTTCTCTATGGGTTCTCATGTATTCAATAATTACTTCTGGAGCTTCATATTTATGTCGATTGGTCACAATGATTTCCTCTTTCAGTTTTTCCCTTTAGTTTGGACATTAGGGATATATCCTTGGAGATTTCGTACAGTTTAGCGACCGTTGTGTCGAAAGTAGAAACGTTCGTTTGTCATGAAAGTGCGTAAACAAACTGTCACAAGCGGTTTCATAGCAGCTCGATGTTTGACTCCCATATAGTCGATGATAACTTATATAGCTTCATATGTACGTCGATTTCTCACAAGGATTTCCTCTTTCAGTTTTCCCCGTTAGTTTGGATATTAGGGATTTATTCTTGGAGATTTCGTACAGTTTAGCGACTGTGTGTTGAAAGTAGAAAAGAGCCCATCTGGCCTTTCACTCGGGCCACATGAGATAATTTGAAGATGAAATACACTTTCATTTGAATTTGATTGAAAATAGATCAAAAACTCGGGGAAATGTCCGGCTAAAACTGTATGAATAAATGTGAAATGAAACATAAATTTCATAGCAAGAAAAACATGTAATTCCTAATTAGAAAGCTCTTCTAAGTCCGCTTCTCAAATTCACAGACTGCTTTACAAGAACATTTGGGCAGTTCAGTTGACCTTTCAAATAATTTATTCTGAGGTACGCATACTCTAAATCACAGAGATGTTAAATAAAGCGATAATTAGAAGAAAAAGTACATTAACAGACAAACTGAGAGGAAATGTATTCAAATCTAAAAGAGTTTACTTACAGTACTTACGTAACTGAATCTTTCGTTTTGGTTCTATTGTTACTGTTGCTGAAAGCATTCCACCTTCGTGCACATATGCACTGAATCGGAATGAAAGTCGAAGCCTACCTCGAACTTAACTTTCAGCTAACCTGTTTCCTTTCATTCCACAATGAATAATAATCTCATAAAGTAAGCCCGTAGCTTTCAATAAATTTGCCAGTGTCTGAATGAAACAGCTAGATCTTTTCCAATTTCTCTCACGAGTCACGGCAGAAGACAGTCTCAAGCTACAAAACTTGAATTTTGATCCTCTTCACAGTAACGTAATTTAACGTCTCCGATCAATTGCTCTCTCTTTGCTGGCAGTTCATGCTTCTTGTTCGTGTAGTTGCCCCACTGAGCCGTAACCACAAAACGAGCACAGCATTTCAGTTGGCATACACTGCGTACATCTGCTTAACTAATTAGATTTGTAAAAATCTTAGCGGATCATGTAAATATTCCGCTTGGCTCAAATATGAGGTTTCTGCCGTCAAAGTTCATTTTTGTTTCAGTTTTCCCCATATTAGCAGACTTGTATAATGTCTCGAGCTCTCCGAATCCAGTAGAAAAACTCTGGTTATTCTGTCGTAAAACATGGACCTGACCCAAATTTAGGTTGTATTGCATAATTGCCCACGATGGAATAGATTTCTGACAATGACTATTTGAAATTGATATCTCCTTGTCTCGCCTAGTCTGAGCTTGGAACTTTCTTATCTGAGCGCGCCTGAGGAAATCTAACCTTTGTTTGCGTGACCAGCACAGTGCAATCTGATTGGTTTGAATTTGACCTTTAACGCATGCGCAGAAGCCGTCTGACACCAATTAAAAAAAATAATAATAATAATAACGACTTGCATTTTAAGACTCGGCGCTGCCACAGGCAGCCCGAGTAATAAGACGTCAAGAGTGCCGCGAACTTAGCGGGAAGTGTGATTTTATTGCATTGTAGTTTAAATCACCACAAAGCTTCTGAACTTTGCTTGCAAATGATAACGTCTACTAAACATAACATTCTGGAGTTCTTTTTATTTAATGTGGATCCGTTTTCAAAGGTAACGAGGTCTCGAAGTCCGCGACACAGAAGTGTGACAATTTCCGCGAACTGATTTGAATAATTAATGACTCGCTCCGCAGTGTTTGTTTTGCTTTGAGATCGCACCAAATATTCTCTACAGATTAAATTTTCTTTTAGAAATCGATGCTTACAGAATGAAACGTTTTGAAAGTTTTTACTTCATTTGCGTATCTGAACAGTTTCCACCTAGTGCGAAAAATGGTTTGAGTCCACGGCACTCTTGTATTTGCGTTGATTTTGCTTTGTTTACACGTTTACCATATCGCAGCGAATTGTACAGTTCCACTAAGAAATTTCGAGCGGAGTTATTCGAAATTTCAATACGAATTTTCGAACCATTCGAATTTTAATTCGAAACTTCGAAATGATGTGCGAAATTTCGAGGTAAATTCGTTTCTTGCGTATCGAAATATCTCCGAACATTCGTACGAAATTTCGAATATAACAAAGAGCGAATTTCGGCGAAATTCGCTTTCATTACTTTCTGTCAGTAGTGTACATGTGAGATAATTACTCGGGCTGCCTGTGGCAGCACCGAGTCTTAAAATGCAAGTCGTTCTTTTTTCTTTTTTTTTGAGTTGGGTGTCGCAAAATTTCTGCGCATGCGTTAAAGGTCAAATTGACACCAATCAGATTGCACTGTGCTGGTCACGCAACAATCGCCAGGTTAATTTATTTACATAATTTAATACAGTAAAGCAAGATGGCGGAAGACCCGCGAGCAACTTTCTCTCTAACTTGGAGTCTCATCTCTCAAATGTAAGCCAGTTTAATGTTTTATTTAACTTCACTCGTGCGAAAGCCTTTCAACAGGCTCAGGATATTTCAACTGGCGCTATTGTCGGAGCCGAAGGACCGCGTTTTTTACCCAGATGGCCAGTGATTTTATATACGACACGTACGACGACCTGAAGCCAGTGAACTGGGGCCAGGATCCGGAAAGCTAAAATTCGAAGAAATAGATATTGGAATCTATAAGCCATCGGCTCGCTGTGCTGCATTTAAAACATCCGAGGAGAACATCTTATTTTGGGTGAAGGCACTTCAAGACCAATATTACGAGTCTCTTAAAAACTATCAGAGATTTAAATTTACCGTAAGTTGGATCAGAGAGTATTGAGATCAAGTTATTTCGTTCCAGCGAGGATATTGACCTAGCGGAAACGGTACAAGCTGTCGAAGGATTTTACTTATAATCATCCACGTCTACTTAACAACAGGAATAGTTATGTGCCAAGGCATGGGCAAAGATTGAGTTTCCCAGATTACAGATGAAAGTAGAGAACTTAACGAATGAAGAAACAGAGGTCACGCGCGACATGCTTGAGAAAATGAACATGTTCAACACTTTATGTTATACTAAGAAAACAAAACAAATTACAGAGCCTGCAAGTTCACAAGTCAATGAAAAACCCCAAGAGCCTGTAGTTTTGGATCAACATATCCTTGAAACTCGAAAAGCAACATACACATGAGTCAAATTCAAACCGGAAGAGACGGAATTCTTTAGATTCTTCACGAGATTGTTAGCCCGCAATAAGAACTCTCTCGCTGCTTTAACGACCTTGATTTGTAACATGGAGGCTGACCTAACTGATATGCGCAATGAATTCTTACTCTCGTCACATCAAACACGAATCAAGAAACCAAACTCAGTCATTTGGAAGACAAATTAGTGCAGCAAGATAATATATACAAGACCGAAATCAAGATGCTGTCATCACGAATATATTATTGACCTAGAAGTTGAAAATGGCGAGTTGAAAGCGGATATAATAAAGCTAAGATACGACTTTCAAAATTAAAAAAAAAAATCAAGAATACAAAAAAGAAGACAATGAAAGACCAAGGTCTCCAGTGTTCCGAGACTACCCAACCTACTGAAGCTTATCAGTTTGTTCAAGAGCCATCTTTCTTACATGACAACCCGACCCTATTCATCAGAATACATTTTCTGTGCTAAATGACGAGAGTTTACAATCACCTGACCGACAACCCACTACTAAAGAAAGGGACCATGAAGTACGGTAGTACGGTTAATTCTCGGGTTCAAAACAATGAATATATGCCTGCTCAAATGCAGTGTGTTAAACGAATAAGTAAGTGTTTAAATTAAAAGGTCAACATACGAGAAAAACAAAAATATTAAATTACATATATACTAGGGGAGCAGAGAATGAAAATCACCGCGCTACCGGCCACTCCTAAAGACTGCTAAATTCAGCTAATAATTCTTCCCTTTGGTTATTACTAAGGGGATTTCAAATGAAAGTGTATTTCATCTTCAATCTCATGTGGCCCGAGTGAAAGCCCAGATGGGCTCTTGTTATACTTAAAACCACAAACATGACATGATTAAACTCTATGCGTGCTCCTGGAATATTTAGTCAGCCACATATTACATTTTATTTTTACATTTTACTTGACATTATATTTATTCACAAAATCAACACACTTGCAGGGTCCAGTTCAACCAATGGTGCTCAATCAAGCATAACAAAACGTTAAAAAAACTCAACTATGGTAACTTTAGTTTAGGCAGAGAAAAACTAAAGTCCTCTGAGATTAGTTTCATTAGTCAGTGATAATAGTATTACAAAGTAATAGCATGAAATTAGCTAGTGATTAAATTTCCCCTTGACCCTTGGGAGGATTTATGCAAATTCTCCCTAATCCCCCTCAGCCATAAATCCTCCCTCAGCTCTCGGGGGAAATTTGATAACTAATTTACCTTATGCCATGCCATTACTTATAATAATAATATTTTGGAGTTTGGACTGATTTTACTTACAAGTAACCTGACTGTTAGGTCTATTCGATTTTATTAAACAGGGTTAAAAAAATATCTGCTCTATCTGTGAATAAATTCAAATCAAGCTATCCTCCATAATTTCTGTGGCTTGGCTTGGGAAAGAAATAATATTAATTATAATAAATTGATAAAAAGGATGTAAATGATGCTGGAGTACCCATCCAGCTAGCAGCTGCATGTAGGTTATAAAAAAAACAGTTGCATCATTGCAATGATTATGGCAGAAGAAAATATATTGTACAAAATGTTGTAATATACCAAAACAGACAACTGAGGCAGTATTTATTAACATAATATAAATTATTATTACAATATATTTTAATATGTTACAATTTATTTACATGATTGAAATATAATATTAATAGTGATACAAAAGCTGGATGGTATATTGTTAGTATGGCTGCTCCCCTAAAGCACAAGATAGTTGGTTTACAAAATAGTTACTACCGAGACATACAAGGCCTAACCCATTGGCTATATCCAGCCTGATGATAATTTTACAGTATTGCTCAACTAAAAGTAGGCTGTACCCTGCCAGACTTCAACCTGATTCTGAATATCTAGATTAATATTCACTTCAATTATAAATTATGGAAATTAAAATAATTGTACAAAAGTTTGAAAACTAAAGTTAGGTGATTTAAAAACAATTAGGTAGTCATTGTTGCAATTTTTATTGCCATTATTAGCACTGTCATCAACATCAATATTGTTTTGCATTAATACCATCACCAGTACCATTTCCATTGTCACTATCATCATTGTACATGGTCAACTGACCCATATCTCGGTTTCTCTACAGGTAATTTTGGTCAATTTCCAAGTAGCCATTTGTTGATAATGGCCCAACATTGCAAGTCAGTAATACTGTCATTATCATCATCTTAACATACACTACCTGGTATACATATGATATATGTATCAGGAGCCATATTATGTATACATGATATAGTTACAGTACCAATGCAATGTTATCAGCCATCCATGCAAGTGAACCATTTTGGTTCATTGATAATGCATTTTCTCAAATCCTCATACAAACCTTCTAAAAACCTAACCCAAAATTTGCCAAAAACCCTAACCATTTCCAACCCAAATCATTCCTAGAATGAGTACACCCAAGGCCAAGCTATAAAATTATGAAGGATTTTTCACAGGTTTTCAAGTGATCATTTGAAGTGGCAGGGTTAATACTTAATACTGCAGTGAGGTTTCTCTCTTGTTTTTTAAGTGTAGAAAATGGACTTCTGCTATCTGTTAGTCTGGGGGAACCTGTCACACTTTATATTTAAGCGAAGAAGTATTTAGTTTTTTACTCACTGGATATTTTATCGATGTCTGAAGTATGGGTCGACATCTCCGCGTATTTTCAAACTCCATCGCTTTTAGAGCTGTTCATTGGAATCAAATATGTGAAAAGAATCCCTAGATCTTCTTTTCTGACTATTATTTGTACAATTGGAATTACAGAAGTGGAGATGAAATAGCTTTTTCATCCAAACTCGCGACCAACAACAGAGCAAATAGTAAGCGCTACGTAACCGACTACCCGGAAGCCTCGCTTTCAATCCAAGATGGCCGAAGTGCGATAATAGCGAATCGAACGTAGCTGCCATCTTGGATCTGACCGAGAAGACCCTGGGAACGAGAATTCGACGCCATCTTTACAAGCCTAATGTAGGTTGTCGCCTATATTATCCACTGGAAGTGGAAAGGTCTTGCATGAGGTCCAAAATTAACAATGAAATTGAGAATCCGCTTCGAAGGACGCACAGAGGTTTTAGAGCTCGCCGACTCTGCTGTGCTGACGCAAGATTTGAGAGAGGTCGTTGCTGGACTTCTTGGCATGGAGTAAGTAAATATGAGTTTGTCATTTATATCGTCATTAATATCGACAGCATATAAATTAGTACACACATTATTACTAGAAGTTAAACATACTCAACAAAATATATGGATTCTGATTGGTCAATAACGAGTGCATCTAAAAGTTATTGAGTGCACAGTCGCATGCTCTCAGCAAATGCTTGCTCATTAAGTCTGATCTTATATTATAAACAAAAAATCGCATGAACTGCTCGTGCTATATTACTTATTATAATATAGATACGATAGTACGCGCGCTCTGATTGGCTAAGAAGCCATGTTTTATCAGAGTATATAACATGGTTAGCCGTGTTATATAGTTTTCAACTGGCGGTTTCCTTTCATCGCGCGCGTAAATCTATATTATAAAACAGATAAAGAAGCCTTAAACCATGTTTTATACTATCATAAAACACTCTGGTCATTTGAGAACACTCTAGAAATGTTGAAAGCACGCGCCTTCGGCTTGTGCTTTAACATTTCTCTCATGTTCTCAAATGCCCATCGTGTTTTATGATAGTATAAAACATGGCTAACGCTTCTTTATTTGTTAAATACTTCCTAATAACTGTATAGTTGCCCTGAGGTCTGGCAAGGTGTTGATCTCCCAGAAATTTGAGAAGTAGTCGACAAGTACTATTATTAGATGGTCTCTATTGTGGAGAGAGAAAATGTCTAGATGCTGACTGCTTGCCATGGTCCGTCGGGATGGTCTTAAAACATGGACGGGGACGCGGGGACGTGGGGACGTGACCTTAGAAACGTGACCTTAGAAACACAGTATTTTTGACTGCTAAAATAAAAAGCGAGTAATTATGTGTGTATTTAATGCATTGTCTTATCACTAGCTGGTCATTTAGGTTAGAAAGCCCATAATCAAAATTGTTTTCCCTCACGAACCGACGCCATCTTGGAAAAGCCTCGTTTCCACGCTCCCTTAGTGAGATTATGGAGCCTGGGAAGGACCGGAATGCCATAGATATGAAGAAAATTACAAGATTTTTCAAACTGTCATTTTATGAAAATCTGATAGCCCAGTTTAAAGGGTAGGCGAGTTGTCCCTAGCGAACTCTAGATCTTTGCATGAAGTAACGCGTGTAAAGGTTGAACTAGTGCTAGGATGATCCCCGAGACAAAACAGAACGCAGAATACAATGGCGGTAGAATGATTCTACTATTAGGATGACCCTAGTACAAGGGTAACTAATACCCTCTTATCATGTAACAACCCCTATTAGTTTTAGTGACTGCTCATTTACCTCACTCAGGGCACGTGGAAACAAGGCTTTTCCAAGATGGCGTCGGTTTGCGAGGTCAAACGGCTTTTGATTACGTTTTTTCTAACCTAAATGACGAGTTAGTGATAAAACAATGCATTGAATACACACATAATTAATCGCTATTTATTTTAGCGGTCAAAAATATTGTGTTTCTAAGGTCACGTCCCGACGTCCCCGCGTCCCCGTCCCCACGTTCCCGCGTCCCCGTCCATGTTTTACGACCATCTGTCTGTCGGTAGGGTCATGGCTGTGCAGCGTTTCCTTCTGCTGCTTACATCCTTATGTACACTCGTATAGGGTAGTATCGTCGTGTACCGTTGAGATCCGTGGGGAATCACACCTCGCACGCTCGGAGGGTTGTCGTACCGCTATTATAGTATATATTATACTATAATAGAATATTTTATGAACATGCTAATGGGAGTAATGAAGTTGATATAAATCTTGTAAAAGAAACGACTGCAATCAGCGAATTCTCTTGTGGTCTAATGGTTAGGGTTTGGGTTGGTGGTGGGTAAGCCATTGCATTGATTCTCAGTAACCGGCCCGAGTTCGAATCCCGGTTCAGGCGAATTTTTTTTTTTTATAGTGAGGATAACATATAACCGTTCTAAAATTTCTAAGTGTCGATTCGGATGTTCGTATAAACTTTCTGAGTCTCAAATTATTCATAGCGAACGGGGTAACAAAGGGAATTTTATGACGCAGTTGGTTAAACGGTACACGACGATACTACCTCGTATAGGCTGCAGGTTTTACATTGGACAACATGCTCTTTGATTTCAGCATTCATTCCAGGCCAGTACATGCTCTTGCAGGCCCTTCAGAGGCATCCATTAGCTCCAATGTGTGAGCTGTGAACTTCCTGCTTCATTTCCATTCTGACCTGTTGAGGGGTGACAAGGTTCTTCAGTGTTCTCCCCAGACTTTTCCACCAGAGCGGTGTTCTAATTAATATTCATATATTTTCATTAATATTCATATACTAGGAAACAGTTGGTTTTTATATCTAAGAACACAGGAAACTACAGAGAACAGACATGGACAAAATATATTGCTCTTAGACACACCATAGAGTTGTAAGATGAACAGCCTTTTCCACGGACAACATTTCTAACTGTTTTTGAATACCTGGTCTTACCTCATTTGGTCGTTTGACTTTGGCCGCTTGCCTGGCGATAGGTTTTCTCAAAACATTCCCGTAAGCTTGATGGCTTGCTCGCCTAGGATTTCCCTAAAATAGATTCCCCTAAACTCGATGGCTTGCTTGCCCAGGTTTTCCCTAAAACAGATTCCCATAAGCTTGATGGCTTGCTCGCCCAACTAAGTGTAGAACTTGAGAAAACTCATTTCTTTTTAACGTTATTTCCTTAAATGCAACCAAGACCAAGAGGCAAGAGAGAGAGCAACTTTTCGCATGATTTGTCGTCTTTGTTGGGATACCTGTGCCCATCACTTTTTGGCGCCATTTTCAGATGCGTGCATGCTCCATATTAGGATGTCGATCAAGGGAGCCTGGGAAAGAGCATTACACATGCACACACACACACTTAGCCTATTATTGTATAAGATTTTCATTAATATTCATATATTTTCATTAATATTCATGAATTTATATTGTTAACAAAAATGGTTAGGGTTATTTACAATACATGGTTAGGGTTTTTTATAAGCAAATTTGTGTTAATAGAACTCTGTAATTTAATTAGTTTCACATTAGTTTCACATTGTCTAAGACTTCAATACCCGTAGTTTACCACTGCTGCAGCATTTTGCCACAAAATGTTAATGTATAGCAAAGGATAGCAGTAAATGGCAATGGATAGCAGAGGATAGAAATGGATAGTGCTGGATAACAATGGTTTGCAAAGGATGTACTGTTTATTTCAGGGAGAGTGTGGCAACACAATGTTTACTTTAGTCATGGACCATTTGCAATATTATTGCCCTATATCATTATGACGTCAAATCAAAACAATCTATTGTTTAAATGCTAAGGATCACGGTCTTGGGAGGGGGTCAAAACAGCAACAACACAAAGGAAATCGCTATCAAATGCATTTTGTAGAACATAGAATAGCGGTAACAGCCACCAAATATGGTAAATATTGTGGGATAAACATTGATACAGCTGATATCTGGAAACCAGACAATTCGAAGTTAAATTTTCCTCAGCAGAGCAGATTTAGTTCAAAATTCTATTGTTCATGTCGATTCTGTCCCCCTCATAAACAAGCTGAGACAAGAGGACATTATAGGAAACCATATATGAAGTACATTGTACCAACCAGATGGTGGTGAAAAAACCTGACAGAGAAAGACGTTCATGTGTTTAACTTCCATTTTTCATTATTTTTGTCAGGTTGATGAGTTGTGAATGTCATAGAACTTGTATATAAGACATCCTCTAGCCATTTTAGATACGCTGAGGGATTTCAAACTCAGATTTTTTTTTTGAAAAGTTGCTCCAAACTCACTTCATAAAAATTGCAATGATTGAGCAGAGCGGTGCTAAGAAAATGCAGTGCGGTGGAGCGCCACAGGTGCTGCGCTCTGGGGAGAACAATATGCTTGTGACTCGAAGTACAGTTTCAGGGGTGCTGGTAAGGATCTTTCTTTTTCTGACCATCCCTGTAGAATCACTGATCTAAGGTGTTGCAAGACTTCATCAGCACCTGATTTTCTCCTTTGTTGTTGGTCATTGGCACAAATCTGGTCGCATTCAATAATAATCTAATCTTTTCTTTATTTCACACTCGTTACTTTACATTTGGGTAGTTTACAGACATACACTTAATAATTATGATAATAGATATGGGGAGGAAGGGGAAAGAAGAAAATATATAATAGGAAAGGGTGCAGGGAAGTTGAAGGAACTAAAAGTTTTCTAAGTCAACTCCCATTAAGTGAAATAAATATGTGTAGTGTGATCTGCCTTTGCCTATAAATCCAAGTAATCATAGTCATATAGTAAATAGTAATTTTTTTTTAATTGAAAAGAAGTTAAGGACTGTTAATGTATGGTAAAAAAAATACAATAACAACTAAGAAATGTACATTAAGCTGTATCATCTGATTAATCATAATTTCATCACAAGTAAAGTGAAGTGAAAGGAGGTGAAAATTTACACGTAGGCCATTAAACAGTTATTTTTTTATGCGACTTTTAAATTTTGAGCATTTGAGATCTCTTGTGCTAGTTGGTAAATTATTCCAGAGTTTAATACCAGTTGATTTAATAGAAAATTTTCCATAATTTGTTGAGGCTGGTAAGACAAAGAGGTTCTTTGAAGCATGTCTAATCTGGGCCTGCTTTTACTCCTCACACTCCCCACTACATTAACTGTTTTGGACACACTACACACGACTCACTGTTGATTTTTATGGAGGGAGGAAAACCGGAGAACCTGGAGAAAAACCCTCAAATACAGATAAGGAATCAACAACAAACCTAACTTACATATGGTGCCCGAGCCAGGAATCGAACCTGGGACCGCCGCGGTGAGTGACGAGTGTTTTACCACTGTGCAAACCCGCATTGATGTACAATGTACTCAAAATCTGTGTGGTTAGGACTGCTGTCAGCTACATGTATGCTTAGTGTGTCTGCTAAGTACATTTGTGGACCTGGTTTGTATTTGACATTGAGGTCATATATATCTCTGTCCTTTCAGTAGCATCCCCTGAAGTCATTTGGGCACACTTCTAAGGGGTTCTTCATAATAATTATTGACTCTAGTGGCTTGTGGTCGCTTTCCACTTCGATTGATCTTCCAAACATGACAAGCAAGCATTTCCTTCTCTATGGGGGCATATCTGGTCTCTGTCTCTGTCAATGGTCTGCTTGCAAAGGCAAATTGGGCTGTCCATGCTGAAAGAGGGCTGCTCCCAGCCCCTTGTTGCTTGCATCACATTGGATTGTCAACTCATTTGTGGGATAATACTTATGGACAGGTGTCTCTGCAGTGACCATTACTTTTATCTGTTGGAAAGTTTTGTCACGTCAAGTGCTATCTGGTGCACTACCATGGCACATCATTACATGTCAGGTGTCTTAGGGGCTCCTGGACATTAGTGAGTTTTGAAAGAAATTTTGCAAGATAATTCACAAACCCACAGAATCGGTGTATGTCACTAAATAAAATGTTCTCTGGTCTCAGCATTTTGATTATCTCACTCTTTTCTGGATCTGCCTTAGTCCTTAGTTTGTCACTAGCTGTCCCAAAATATAAATTCCTTTTTATTTCGTATTCAAATATGCATGTTCTTCGCAATATTTTCCCACCTTTTGGTAATCCTCATACATTTCCTATAAAAATGAATACAAACATGTTGTGTGGGCTCCCTGTGGTTTAAGTAGTTTAGAAAATGAATAAGACAATAATTTTAATAATTATTGGATTTGGTTTTCACATGATAGTGAAATTATAAAGAGCATGGTCTGTGTTATCAGCCTTGGCCAATTAGTATTAGTGGCTTTACAGTTAAAACAGGTCAAGCGATTCTTCCAATAGAGCCAGAAATGAAGTTCATTATTCAAAATTTGGTTTAATTCTTTGTTTCAAATTTCCAGTGTTGACTTACACAATTCAAAATGAACCTAAATTCAAATATGCTATGTTAAAAAGGTGCAAATAAGCCTTTTGCGCATAAATATACTATCAAAATTCAATTACATGTACATGTACATGTAGGTCTCAACACTGGAAATTTGAAATGTAGAATGAAATCAGATTTCAAATAATTAACTTTAATTTCTGGCTAAATTGTGTTAAAAGTTTTAGTTAAGCTTTAACATTGTATTTAAACTGTAAAATTTTTCATTCAAACTTCACTCATAATTTTCATTCAAACTTTTCGAAATATCATTCAATCTTCCTGGGGTGAGCACAGTCAGAGCAGCCTCGTTTTCGATCTCACATGCCCCTATTTCCTCGCTCCCGCTATTTCAAAATGGCCGTCGACAATGTTGAAACTTTCTTGAAGGTTGTGTTAGAGAAGTCAGAGGAAATAGGACTTCATAAAGAGCACCAAGATGTTTCTGGTAATTGGAACATGGAATTCCTAGGAATTCCAAGCTTTGGTTGAGTTTGGAATAGCTGGGAATAAAATTGCTAGGAATTCCTAGGAATTCTTAAGATCAATAACTACAGGCCAGCAAACCTTTGAATTCAAGGTCGAATATCTGGGAATTTATATGAATTTCTTGGAATATCTGGGAATTCCTAGGAATTTTGCTTGGAATATCTGGGAATTCCTAGGAATGTTTTATGTATACTTAACTTTGAATCTAAAAACATTAAAAGGTAGAATTTTGCCAAACCAAAGGGTAAAAATATATTTTAGGGTCTGGCAGTAAACTAACAGATATCAATAATGAGTCAAAGCTTATTTCTTGCCATTCTATCTTTTAGTTTAATTATTAAACTTATAAAGGCTGTGCAGTCTATACAGAGTTACACGTATTAACAAGGCTGATTGTGATTTCACTCACTACATGTACATTAATTTTTGTAGGTAATTGGCAGTGGACTTTTTCCAGTGTTCAGCTTTCCTTGAGAGTTTTAAGATTTGAAAAGCTTCTGATCTGCAACTTGAAGGCCTGAAATATAAATATAATCAATAAAATTAAAATTACAACTTCATTAGATAAAGGATTTTACATGTCCGGTGTGGCGTGACAACCGGAAATTACAAAGGAATCCCTTGTGCTTCGAAATCTTGTTCAATAAATTGTTAATAATTAACTGGTTAAATTGCTTTTGGAATGGGTTTTTCAAAGTAGAAATTGTTGCTCAATGTCTTGATCGCTGATTTAAACACATTGACCAATGGTTGTCTTGAACGCTGATTTAAACACATTGACCAATGGTTGTCTTGAACGCTAGGATAATTGAGGTTAAATAAGCTAAAATATTTAGGAGTAATTAACCTCACTACACATATACAAACAAAATTATTCAAATCGTGCTCTACACTTATACTAGCAGAGACTGTGATTAAAACTTATATTAATCCTTCAATTCATAGCCCCAAATATGCACTTAAAGCTCTACAGATTGAGAAGTTCTCACTGCAAAGTTTTCAAGTTTAATTTATTGAGAGCCCAACACATGGTCCAATCAATAAGTAATATAAACAAAACCGTAACACGGGGACCTAAAGGACGGACCATTTGAAAATTGATGGGGGGGGGGGGGGGGGGGGAGGTACCGCAAATCCCCCCAAAAAAATCGAGCAGGCCAAATTTGCACAGAAAAAAGAGCGAACGAGCCAAAATCACCCCGAAAAAAAATCAAGCAAGGGTGGAACTTTGTTCATTAGCTGAAACAGGTTCAGCCAATATTTAGTCTCCAGTGTTTTAGAGAGCACTAAAATCTCAAAAATTTTGGCTCAGGATATTTAAAGACATTCTGCTTTTTTCTTCCATACGCAGTACGGTATATTATCTAAGTTCATAATCAAAGGCACATTCCCATAGGACAAATAATGCATTTGTGTACAAGAGATTAGTTATATATGCCAATTCACTCTTCTTAATATTTATGTGCATATTTAATTCACCGACTCTAAAACGAGGCTATCCCCGCATTGAGGATGCAACGTGCATTCTAGTTCGAAAGGACAATTTTGTCTCCAACGCATACTGAGAGGATTGAATGAGGAACACAGCAATGCTGAGAGGAACACAGCAATGCTCCGTCCGCGACGCCATTTTGCTTTTCAGCAAAGCAACGTTGCGGGGATAGCCTCGTTTTCAAGTAGCTAATTATATGCGCATAAATATTAAGAAGAGTCAATGTTGAGCACTTTTTCATTTTATATTTTTTTATTTGAGACTACGGAACAATGCAATATGATGCACTGCAATACAATATGATGCACGAATTAATAGTATAATTTTAAGTATCCATCTGGGAAGGAGTGCGAGGTAGAGATTTCAAGAAGAATACATGTATATCAGGCATGTTTCACAAAAGGAGCCTTAGAACCTAAGACCCCCTTTTGTGAAAACATGCCTGATATTGTGTGCCTTTAGCTTTAAAAGCCAGTAACTCGTGTTTTTGCCCGTTTTCTTGAAAGGGCAAATGACAGTTTAAGACTTTTCTGGCATTTCTATCCCATAATTGATCTCAAGGTATTTTATGTGGGGGTGAGGGGTGGGGAGGACTAGTTAAAAAAAATCGCGAAAAACCAACTGATGAAAACGTTCAAAAGTGAGTTACCGGCTTTTAAAGCCAACAGGTACATGTACACATTAATTTACTTGTGTAACTTAAATTTCAAAGTAGCGCCATTTCTCGAGTATTTAATGGCTTTCGGTGCACTACATGGCAATACAACGTTCTTTTCCTGTAGATTAAGTTTAGTGGATGCAATTTCGCCGTACTTTGAGTAGAAATACCAAAAAATGGCGTTTTTTTTAACCTAATCCTAACCTCTAGCTCTCAAATAAAGAAATTATGGGATAATCTCACACAAGTAAATTATGGGATAGAAAGGCCAGAAAAGTCTTAAACTGTCATTTGACCTTTCAAGAAAAAGACAAAAAACGAGTTTAATACTGGCTTTTAAAGCTAAAGGCACACAAGATCAGGCATGTTTTCACAAAAGGGGGTCTTAGGTTCTAAGGCTCCTTTTGTGAAAACATGCCTGATATATATGTTTTCTACTAAACAAAGGTAATTAATGTACATGGAAAATAGTAACCATAAATCTAGAAACATTAAAATTGTGTAAAATGTTCTTGATGTAAAACCAAAATACTGAATGCCTTAAAAAAATATCGTGCAAGGTCCGACGCCATAAAAAAATTTTCTTGCAGCAGTAGGAGCTAGTCCTAAAAAAAATTTACAGCAAAAAAAAATCTGGGCACACCCCCATCAATGTTCAAATGGTCCGTCCCTAATTGAACGCATGTTCAAGAAGCATCTTACCACATTTTCATAAGCTTTAAAGAATAGTTTCTTGAAATATTTTCGAGAACATTACTTTAAAATGCACAATAATGACAAATTAGCGAACTGAACTACTATAGAAAAACTTTGTGTGAAATGCGTGTCTGACAGAACTTTCAGGTAACGGATTTAATTAAAGTAAAACATGCTCACCTTTTACAAAGATTTCTCCAGGAATTCATCTCATCTAGAACTTATATGCCCTGATATTACCTCACAGTTATTATAATCTTTGCATCTAAGCATTCTCTTTCGTGAAATACTGTTGAATTTACCTTTTGAGCGAACTGTAAAACCTCCAACAAACGCACGAGTGATATGAACAAGTCTCACCTCGAGTGAAATGAACAAGTCTCACCTCGCCTAAATGGCACATAATTTGAACTTCAGCCAATCCCTGGAGGCCTTACAACTCCTCCAGCCAATCAGGTGCAAGCTATTACGAAATATGAATAACTTGGTTCTAGTCTTTACTCGGTTAAAGTGGAAACATGGCAGAGTTTGGCAAGGCCAAATTTCTGTTCAAATTTCTTAACAACAACAACACATTTTCAAAGATTTGGACAAATACTTTGCTTCATTTAAACACTGGGAAGGTCAAATCGGTGAGTAATAGTAAAAACAACCAGGAAAATATCGTGATATTAAGCTTTTCTTCTTTAGCCTCAGTCAACAGATTATGCCAACAAGTTTACAATAATAAATTACATGTATAAGTTTTAAAATTTCTCATGAAAACGATCTTTATTCCCTGTAATGTTTTTTTTTTAACATATATATTCTCGGAGTTTGCCCCAAGAGCATGGGAGTTCATCTAGGGGGCTTACGCTGATTTTATTTACAGGTGTGACAATGGGACATACAAATATGACTCATATTACAAAAAAAAAGTAAAAACAATTTGATGTACACTGTAGATCAATGAGAAAATATATAGGCTGATAGAAGGCACTACAGTTGGTATTTTATATAATTTAAATCACTGGAAACGTTTAGAGTCTTTAATAAAGTTTTGAACATGGTAAAAAATTTCAGAATTTTGATTCGGTGTTAAATAAGATGAACCATGCAAAAATATGTCATTCTTTTAAATTTCAGATAAACGAGTCCATCTGTCAGCAAAAATATGTGCAGCAGAGGAAAGCAGCTTTACTCTTTGGGCAACAAAACGAGGACAATGAAACAAGAAATGATTTATACTTTCGATTTTAAAACCACAATCACATGTTGGAGTTGGTTTACAGTTAATTCTAAAAAGATGGTAGTTAAGTGAGCAAGTATTCAGACGAAGATGAGTATGTAGTATAGAGGAGTTTCTATCAAGAGAATAATCGTAAATTTTATTGTACTGCTGAATATCAAAATGACTTTTTAAATGAACCAATTGAATCTAGATTTCGTGTCACAATATCAATGGTATTCCATAATTTCGTTGCAGATGGAAAAAATGATTTCTTAAATCTTTCCGTACGAGTAGGAAATAAAATAAAATTGTGTGCAGATCTTAAAGGGAAGTGTGTTCTTTGGCCAACTTTAGAGGAAAGCAAATCTCTTAAATAGGGAGGTGTTAAGTTGTTAACTATTTTATAGTACAAAATAAGCTTGTGAGTGGCATGTCTAGATTTCATATCTTCCCAAGCAAGTTCCTGCATTAATTGACATCTACTGGTGCCTTTCATTGCCCCTGTTACCACTTTACCCGATTCATATTGTACAAATTTGAGAAGATCACTTTCAGTTTCTGAACAGTTATCCCACAGTACATCCGCATATTCCATAACTGGTTGAATAAGAGATTTATATAACTTACTTAAAGTATCCCTATTTACTTTATGTTTTATTCCTTTAAGTAAATTTAGTCTCTTGCTTGCTTTCTGATAAATGTTCAGAATATGAGCCCTCCAAGAAAGATTACATGAAAGAGTAACACCTAAATGAGTATGTTGACTAACTTCATCAATCGAACTACATGTATTATCAAAATAAAGGTCAGGATGTTGTAACTTATTTCTTTTTACTGAAAACGTGATACATTTAGTTTTACTAGGATTTATAGTAACCAGCCAAGTGTTAGCCCAATTTTTAATATGTTCCAAATCATTATTAAGTTTTATAGCTGAAAGATTTGGGGTATCCACAATATCAAAAAGTGACGTATCATCTGCGTGAAGTAAACAGTCAGATTTAAGGTTGCTTGTAATATCATTAATGTAGATCAGAAAGAGTAACGGTCCAAGTACAGAACCTTGAGGTACCCCAGCTTCAATATTCCTCCACTGAGAAAATTGCCCATCTATCACAACATGTTGTTTCCTACCAGTTAAGTAACTTTTAATCCAGCGAAGCAACGGATCCCTGACACCCAGCGACTCTAATTTATAAAGAATGCCCTTGTGCCAAACCTTATCAAAAGCTTTACTAACATCAAGAAACACCATCCGAACTTCTCTTCCTCTTTCGAATGCTTCGTAAATTTTATGCACGATGTATATCAATTGATTAACTGTTGAGTCCCCAGGTCGGAAACCTGATTGTAAGGGATTTAGAAAACCTATGTCAATTTAAAAATTGTAAAGCCTTATAAAAACAATTTTTTCAATAATCTTGGAAAGAGATACCAAGAGTGAGATTGGATGATAATTGGTTTTAGATTGACGATCGTCTTTTTTAAATAAAGGGGTGACATTTGCAAGTTTCCATTGATCCGGAAAAGCACCAAGTGTTAAAGAAAAAATTATTATGCGGGAAAAAGAATGCGATATACCTTCAGCACAGAGCTTGATTATTCTATTTCCTATACCGTCTGGGCCACATGCCTTCGAAATATCTACACTTTTCAACAAATCATTAACTTCCCGTTCTGTTGTTTGAATATTTGATAAGATCACAGTGTTTTGGAAATATTGCATTGTGGGTAGGGATGCAAATTTATCATCAATTTCACTTTGGCTACAAAAATATTTGTTTAACAGCTCAGCCTTGTCGACAGCATCAGAGATAAGATTTGGCCCATCTAATAGTGCAGGCACAGATACTTGCATTTTTTTACCATAAATACATGTAGCTTTAACAATGCCCCACCATTTTTTCGAACTGACCGAGGGATCCTGTAACTGTAATGTTAGCTTACCAATAAAGTATTTGGAAACATGTGAGTGCATGACCTTATAATCAATTGGTAACAATTCAAGTATCCTTAGAACTTTACTCTAAAATTAATTGCTCAGAGGAAGCTGAGGGATTTAGGAATATCTGTCTATAGCAGGGCAAGGAAGACATGAAGTTGAACACTTCTAAATTCAATGTCTGACTTAAGAAACTAGAAAACCTTCATTAATTCCTAGGAACTCTGAGGAATTCCAAGCCTAGAAAATAACACCTTCACAAAATAGCTTAAGTCAAGATGGAATTGTTAGGAATCCCTAGGAACTCCAAACTATTCCAAGCTTTTACACCCTCATAAACCTAATTCCTAATAATTCCCAGTAATTCCAAGCCCTGAAAGGCAGAGCTTATTTGCAACAATGGGAATTTCTTAGAATTCCTGCTTAATTATTATTGTGAACATTTTGGTTATCAAATTATAATTAAACTTGATTTAGCTATAACATACTGTATATATACACATGTATAGAGGATATTACATGGCCGCACAGAGATAGAAATGTTATCTTTGTGTTGATGAAATATCTTACAAGATCGAAAAGGTAAAATCTCCAAGCGGCCATGTAATGTTCTAGCTGTTTAATAGATCATTATCGATGACATACAAGTTTCAATCTCTTTCCTAAAAGGCTAGAATTTTTTGAAAGCAATTAATTAAGTCATATTTTCAAAAGTGAATATATACTGGTATACACTGGTATTTCATTGGAGATTATATATTAAAATATATGCACTGATTGCTGTAATTTACTTTCCAGGTGGGATTTTGTTGTCATATATGTCCCAGACAGGATAGCTGCATGGGAATGCCAGGATCCCATCAGCTATCCCGGCTTTAGAGGTAGGATCCCAGGTGGGATTTTATTTTCATGCCAGGTGGGATCCCACTATCCCACCTGGGAATTCCCATCTATCTCAGATGTAGAGGTGGGATCCCAGGTGGGATTTTGTTTTCATGCCAGGCGGGATAGGTGGGATCCCACCATCCCACCTGGGATCCCATATGTCCCACCTGAGATCCCGGCTTTAGAGGTGGGATCCCGGGTGGGATTTCTTACCATCCCAGGCGGGATAGCTGGGATCCCACCAGATGACATGGGATCCCGCCAATCCCACCTGGGATCCCAGCTGGGATTGGCGGGATCCCACCTCTGTCCCGCCTCTATTTTGACATGGGATTGCACATCGGGGAGAGGGATGGGGTAGTTTCATTGCTGGATCATCCACAAGTAATCAGTGCATAGAGTACCTTTGGAGGGATGTATTTAGATGTGTTTGTCAGTTATAGTTATATGCCTTCCCTGGCCCCATCTCAAGTTTTGTAATTCTCTTTTGTTTGACCTTAACAAATTCAAAGTCATTAATACACAGCAAGGGGAATTTGCTACTCAAAGATGACTTACATGTAATTGCATTTCAGATTGTCTTTTCTTCGTCATTTTCTTGTATCATGATAATTCCACTGACAATTGTAGAGTGCCAATTTAGATTATGCGGTACCTCTTCATCTTCTTCCCAACTTCTCAAAAGAGAGAACTCAATAGCTTTCTGGCTGGCCTTGCATTTCTACTACTGCCCTGCTGATATGTAGACGCTGATCGAAGTCTTTCATGTCTATTCAGACATTTATAAAGACCAGTGGTAGAGCTTTCTTGCAGCATGCCTCATGCTCTGTCAAGTGTTTCTGCCAAGCTTCTGTCGCTTCTGGCACTAGCAGTAGTGCTTAAGCACTGTTAAAGTTGGTCTTGCGAGATGCAGACATACCTGGTTCTACATTAGAAAGAAGCTTTGAATCTTCTTCCAGCAAGTTTGACACTTTTTCCTTTATTTCTTCATCCATTTTGACGGTTTGAAGTTGCCGGTTCAAACAATAACCACATCAAACAAAATGGTGGGAGCGAGGAAATAGGATGACGTGAGATTGCAAACGAGGCTGCTCTGGCCATGCTTGCCTCAGGAAGATTGAATGATATTATGAAAAATGTTTAAATTAAAAGTTTAAATAAAATGTTTAAATAAAACTTTAAAGTTTAAATTAGATGTTGAAGTTTAAATATAACTTTTAACACAATTTATACCAAAATAATTTAGAAAATACATTTTATTCACAGATTAAATATTGCTACATATGGGCAGGCATACTCACCCACCTGGGCCAAGTTGAGCATGTGCATTTAAATTGTATTAGTTAATTTAAAATCAATGACACTGGAATTGTGTCTGGAAGAGAAACTACATTTTAGTACTATTGGTTGTAGTAGTTATATCATAATGCTTTTTTCTTTTGAAGAAATCGTTCGTTTATGCTATCACTCAATGGCAGGACTCCTTTGCCAGATGATGATAATGTGGCATTATCAGATGTTGGCATTGTTGGAGGTGATTTGTTACATGTTATATTGCATGAAAGTCAACTAAAGAGAAGCTCATCACATACTACCAAGCAAGCTGTAGACCCCACACTGCTACCATATCTAATGCAAATGGCCTTTCCCAAGGTAAGCTATAGATTTATGAAGTTTATTGCAAAGCAACTATCACCCATAGTTATGTAAAACATGCCTGTTTATTTTAGGCTTCAGTAACTGCTGCATAAACTGTCATTATGTGTGTGTGTGTTTACAAGTATCAAGGGGGCCACAAGTTTGTAAGCTTTGCTTTTGGGTGTTACCCTCTTTAAATAAAGAATATTATTATTATTAATTATCTGATTGGTTGACTAAAAATTATTGTTGGCTATGGTGAACTGTATATGTAGTTGGTAAAATTGTATTGGTAAGTGGTCTCACTGTAATTAAGTCAATCAATCAATCTTTATTGTTTACCCATGGAATTCTAACAGTACATTACAATTGTATGCTGATTTCATAGAAACTGTGCCCTAAGCTTATTAATAATTACAATACTAATAGAAAAAGTGCTGAAGATTCTCAATTACAATATACTATAATATTAATGAATACTTAGCTTTACAAATACAACAAAGATAATATATATAT
The DNA here is from genome assembly GCA_030867875.1 of Actinernus sp. WN-2022. Classification (NCBI taxonomy): domain Eukaryota; kingdom Metazoa; phylum Cnidaria; class Anthozoa; order Actiniaria; family Actinernidae; genus Actinernus; species Actinernus sp. WN-2022. The sequence continues at coordinate 54,059,090 of JAOWCC010001634.1, forward strand.
ATAATATTTGTTATATATACAGCCACGTGCAAAAATTCTGACCCACTCATGAAAATTATATACTTATATACTTATATCGGTTGCATCATGGGTAATCCCAAAATGTTCTTTTCAGACATTTTTTTAACAAAAAATATATCAGGTAGGATTGAAAAATGTACGAGTTAAACATTTTTAGATGATATGAGCCTATCCGTTGAAGACAACAAGTTTTATTTTCAGCTTTAGTTGTATTCCATGCGTTTGCCTGAATGAGGCTGAAGTATTCACTAAATTGATTTCAAACCTTGGAGCATAAGGTTTAAGCATATTATCAATGTGAAACACGTTCTATATTATGGTAGTTCGATGTGTGCGATTCTGCCAAACATTCAATCATTAACCAAATTTTGTTCATGGCGTTTTAAGCCTGAAAACTTGAAGAGATCCTTGAGTGGTGTCATAATTTAAGGGCAGGTGCAGTTCTGTCGAAATTTCTTAAGTTTTAAGTGTCAGTAAATTTTAAGTGTTTACAATCACTCGTCAATATCTTGTCTTAGAAGATATACATCAGCTTATATTACTTGTTAGTAGATTGTCGGCCAATTTCTTGCAGTTGTTGGTAGATTAATTGTCTGTGGAATTTACATAGTTGTTGGTAGGTTGTTGGCGTGTTGTTGGCTGACAATCTACCAACAACAACTTTGGTGCGTGATTGTTCACTATTACCCGAGCGGGCAATCAACAAGATTAAGAACTTTCACATTTGGGATGGTGAGATTTCCCTTAGTCTGTTTGGTGTACATGTAGTTAACCAAAAGTGGAGTGTCTGTGCTTTTTTGTGCAATATGCATGACCCTTTGATTTCAGCCTGATTTTATTTACAGTACATGCACATATAACTGGCTAAAGTGAACAAGTTGCACCGTAAATACGTTGTCGGTAAGTGGTCGGTAAGTGGTTGGTAAGTGGTTGGTAAGTGGTCGGTAAGTGGTCGGTAAGTGGTTGGTAAGTGGTTGGTAAGTGGTCGGTAAGTGGTCGGTAAGTGGTTGGTAAGTGGTCGGTAAGTGGTCGGTAAGTGGTTGGTAAGTGGTCGGTAAGCTGTCGGTAAGTGGTTGGTAAGTGGTCGGTAAAATTGTGTCGGTAAGTGGTTGTTAAGCTGTCGGTAAGCTGTCGGTAAGCTGTTGGTAAGCTGTCGGTAAGCTGTCGGTAAGCTGTTGGTAAGCTGTCGGTAAGCTGTTGGTAAGCTGTCGGTAAGCTGTCGGTAAGCTGTTGGTAAGCTGTTGGTAAGCTGTCGGTAAGCTGTGGTTGACTCATTTGAACCAAAATATGCTTTATACATTCTTAAGTTTCCAACGTTCTGGCAACGATAAAACCGCTTCGATAACAGATAACAAATTAAAATATCCGCGGCACTCACTGTTGGGCCTCTCCTGTTGTGTCAAAAACCAGACAATCAGTCTGAAAGCGCATGAATCGTTATCTCATACTGGCTCAAGAATATTTTGAACCAAAATACGCTTAATAGTTTCCAAAGTTTCCAACGTTGTGACAACGATAAACCCCTTCGATACAGTGCGATCTCACGTACGGCAAATTAACAGATAACTACAGTATTGTGCTAAAGTCATGCAAACATATTACGACGAAGTTCGCTCTTAATGTTCCTACGAATGTCGCCGAAATTTCGGGCAACTTTTCGAATGCCAACGCGAATTCGAATTCATGACAAACAGTTTTACAAACGTACAGCAAGATGGTTTTGGTAAATACCCTGCGTGCCAGAGGCGTCAAAAAGTCAGGATTCTAAAATAATAGATTTGCCGCAGTTTGACGCAGTTTGCCGCAGTTAAAGAACACGTGATATCACGTGGGAATCCAAGATGGCGCGGGTTCACTAATTTACGGAATTGAATCGAGAATATTGCTGCAAAGAAAAGACAGATTATTGAGTACACTGTTTTCATCAATATCCAACTATCTACAACGTAGTAAGAATACGCTATTGACAAATTTCGTTCTAACATTGGAAAGCTACGTGATATCAAGAGCGTAGCGAGTATGTACGTACATACGTACATACGCACACTTTGAGTTTGAGACGAAAAAAGATTGCTGTCGGTAAGCTGTTGGTAAGCTGTCGGTAAGCTGTTGGTAAGCTGTTGGTAAGCTGTCGGTAAGCTGTCGGTAAGCTGTCGGTAAGCTGTTGGTAAGCTGTCGGTAAGCTGTCGGTAAGCTGTCGGCCGACCACTTACCGACAACAAATTTACGGTGCAACTTGTTCACTTTAGCCCATATAACTATTGGTACATGTATATCATTCACTTACTTGAATAGAGTGATTTTACAAAACTAGTGGGATATAGATTTAATACACAAGTAGAGATCACTGTAGAAACTCTTAGACAGTAACTTGACCATTGCTTTTTCTTTTATTTGCTCTACTAGATACTGGCTATTATATTTTGTTTCATGCTTTTAGTAAAATCACTCTATCAAGAAGTAAGTATTGGTAACAATAAAACTTGATGCGTGCATGGAACCATACAATTTGTAATTTATGTAGAGACCTGCATTTTACAAAACTCTACAGCAGCTGGACCTACATGTAGGAAATGGTTAAAATAACAAGCCTTTAGTTTTTCTGCAACTGCATGTGCTCCAGAATTGAGAATCAAATTCGATTCTCTCAATGCTCATTCCCTTGCTTGTGTATAAATATTATGAAATCACACCAACTAGCCCTAGTGACTGCAAGCTGTCCTTGAACTTGGAAATAGTAAGGATGATTTTTCTTTAATTTAGGCTTATTATCTATATTCTCTGCACAAAATCGTTGATCTGTACATGCCTCAAGTGGAGTTACATGAAATTTGGTTGAAGGGCATTTCACTTCTACTAAGCCAAAGGCCTCAACACAGCTTTTATCGATAACTTGCCCATCTGGGGAAGCTGCAAGAAATGGCAATCCCATGCTTACTACTAGACCTGACTTATGTACTGATATCTACTTTCTTGTTGAAAACAATTGGCCCATACCTTTTCCCATGTTTTGTGTGCCTTGTGGAAAACTGCTTGGGATGAAGTAAATTGTTTACTAAAGTATCATGATTCCTTTGCCTGTTACCAATAGTTTTAAAATTAGATGAATTAAATCTATACAGCCTTTCATTTCTCCATTCATTTGAAGCTGCCTGTTCCTGGGTTTTTGTCTCAACATTGTTGAGTTGTATTTCATCAACAATCAAGTGGTCCAACAAAGCCTTTTGTTGATCATCAAGATTATCTAGACTGCGAGCAGTCCCTCCTTTTCCCTCCATTGATAGTGAGTTTGCGAGCGGAGCCGAGCAAGCGAAGTGAAGAATATTGGATGCGTGTCTCGGATTATCTGGCTACTGGTACTGGTTTGTTTGTTGGAGGGGGAGGGGAGGGTAAATGTCTATAGCAGGTACATTGTACATCTATCACACTGCCATCTAGTCTTGGTATGGTATTTATATTGCAGTACACTGTGAAATTAGATTTTGTGAACTGGAGTTGGTAACTGACATATGACCCACTTGGAGATTTTCCAAATTTTGTTTCTTTGTAGTTCCCAGCTCCAGGAATCATCATCTACTTGAGACTTAACAGTTTTCCTAGTTTCATACAAAAGGCACTTCACTCCTGCTTCACGAGTTGACTGGGTGGTATCAAGTTTTGTTTTCTTAACAACTACCTCCATAACAGGTTGTGGTTTTATCTTGTCACCCTTCCCAGTCTTATGCCACATTTGTAATGTTGAAGTGCATGCCAACTGGGGGGAGCCATGCCCTCCTCATTGCTTAGCTCCTTAATATCCTTACAGTCATACAAACTAAGCTTGCTTTATCATAATTCCCAAAACATGGTTGCAAAATCCTACCTTTCCTGAGCAACGCATGTGCAACTAGCATGTTTCACTGCACCAGATATTATGCAAAGGGAAATATGCAGTCTGTGAGGTGATTGCCTTTATTTAAACACGATAATATTTAAAGCACAAGGCTTATGGGGTTGTGTGTCTACTACTAAGAATAATATAACTGTACATCTATTTACAATACTAAACATTACTAAGAATACTTTCAAATGCAATAACTTCGTAAATAAACTTCAAATTACTAAATTGAACTTACTAATAAAATGATGATGCTAAGAGTACTACTGCTAATAATACTAGAGCTGCTAAAATGTTTTTCTAAAAAATTGTATATATAGAACGGAAGGTTAAAATTAAAAGTGTGATAAGCATAACTTACAATAAGTATTAGGCTATTTGCTAAATACTAATTAATATGAAGAAACTATAAAAAAATATATATATATATAACAATATATACAAACTATTAAAAAAATATATAATGATATTTCAAGCTAATAGCACAGCAAACACCTAACTATGAACTACCGTATTCACTCACAGATAAGCCGCACCTTTTTACCCGAAATCTTCGTTTAAAATCGGGGGTGCGGCTTATCTGAGAGAACATCTCCATGTAATGTTCCACAAATTTCCATAAATTAACATTTAAAAGAAATACTAAGTTATACTAATAAATACTACACCAAACCAAAAAAAGTAAGCACTGGCCATTGCTTTTGCAAGTTTGGTGGCTTCTAACAGATCCGTTTATGTTGTGAATATTTGTTCCTCCGCAAGCGATTAAATACCACGCTAAATGGCCCAACGTTGTTGGCTTCGTTAACATGTAAAATTCGATCTAAAAGGTGACCTGAATGAAGATATCCCGGTAAACAAATACTATGGAAAGATAAATCATACATCAAAGTATGTAAACATGAAGTTTATACTATTTCAGAGCTGAAATTACAGGTACAACTTTGGAGTTTTCTCCCGAGTTTGAAAGTCCGATGCCCCCCCCCCCCCCCCCCCTAAATCAAGCTTCTAAACTCGGGGTGCGGCTTATTCGCGAGTGCGGCTTATTCGGTGAGTGGATACGGCAATAAATATTTCAAGCTTAGCGCAACAAACACCGAACCTGTTGTTATGATAATTAGGGTCAAGAGAGAGAGTCATGTCGTTTGAGGCGAGTTGATCCAACTGTGCATGGGCTGTCTGGTTGTCGGAAGTCTGGTATCCAGTGCATTACCATTAAAAATGGCGGGAAAATGATCTTGTTGCATTGAATTGAAGGACGTTATGCAAAGTAGGCGTAAGTGACTCCTGATCACATTCTAAATTCTCTTTGAAATGTTTTTTCAAAGGCAGAATTTAGAACGTGATCAGGAGTCACTTATGCCCTTGCTGCACAGCCCTTCCATTGCTCTCAGCCATTTTGCCCATTCTGTGTATGTGCTTGTGTACAGCTGCATGGCATTTTACTGATATGCTGATCCAGTAGCAGAAACAACGTCAACTGGCTCACAGTGAGATCGTTCAGGATTTAAACAAAGCTGCCGCCAGATTAGAGATGAGTAAGAAGAAAACGACGTTGCTGGGTAAATCCTACTCTCATTGAACAGTGATGAATTAATTTGTGGACTGGTGTCTTTACGTTTCGATTCCATCTTGTCTTGATGTAATTAGTATTTGACATTCTTATTGAAAGGTAAGTTAATTGTGTCAACAAACCCGCTCAGTGGGATGCCAGGAAACGTTGAAACCATTTTTCACGGCATTATAAATGCAAGTTCTGTAACATATATTTAGAGCTCTTGTCCCTCTAGATTTTAATCGATCGGATCGAATATGTTGACAAAAAAGGGTGTCTCAGTTTTTTCATTCCAACTACGTCTTGCCAAGTTCCAGTACCCTTATAGCCAGAGACGTATTGTTCTTCTCCAACGTGAGTTACGTAACTGTTTAATAGCGTTGGAATGTGGGTTTTCGACAGACATGTTGTTACAGTGCTAAAATAGTCATGGTACTGATAGTCATGTAGTTTCGAGACGCGTTAAACGAGAATGTCATGATATTTATAGCAGCCCTATCACTATCATCGACTCTAATTTGTAACTTCACTTCACTTATTCCTCCAAAATTTGCCTTAAATGTGTAAATAACCGTATGTTGCCTTGATCCGCGAGTTTGTGGCTGGTGCGAGAAATACGTTGGTTCCCTTAATCCACTTTTTGTTCTCCAAGGTTTGAGAGGAATGTTATTTTCATCAACGAATCTAAACCCGACGTTACCATGGGAACTGCCCCCACTAACACAAATACTTACCATAAGTAACCCAATATCTATTTCACTTACAACGGCTTTCATTCCAATGACGTCTTGCCAAGCTGCCACAGAGTATGTTTCTTCTCCGGTATAAACTACATGTAAGTAGGTGTGGTTCAACACTTCATTAGAATGTGGGTTCTGCATTCTGGAACTCCCTTCCAATCGGAGCTCAACAAGCTCAATCAAGAACAACTTTTTTAAATTACATTAATAATAGCCATTAATTTTAGATTAATTAAATGAGCAATATAACTTTAGTATGTTAGTGGAATAATTTCATGACTTTGTATATATATATAATTATTACTCAACTAGTATAATTATAATTTTATTTATTTATTAACAAGCATTTTTTAAATAGCTTAGGTTAGAACACGGCTCTCTGGAAGAGCACATATGTGAATGAGACTTTCCGTGTATAAATAAAGATTATGTATGTATGTATGTATGTATTATATATCTAGTACGAATCTTAGTTTCCTTCCGTTAAAGTCTAAGACTTTGTCCCCCATTTTTACAGTAATATGGAACGTAGAAATAATCGAAGATCTCAACTCGCGGGATAAACTAACCGGGAAGTATTCAACTAGTTCAAATGGGTTGCCCCTTGGATTAACGACAGCTAATACTTCACTGGGCTTTTCATTCGCGTAACTTTGAACTGGGCTACAATGAACTTCATAACTTTCAGGAACTTTCCACTTTACGGGAACCTCTCCAGTTGCTGGTGTTGTGATGCCCAACAAATTAAAAAAAGGAGCGTTAAGTGTATTAGATTTATCGATTTTGCTTTCATGGGGAAGCCGTGTTTTTAGAGTGACGTTGTGTTTGTTGAATTCGTATTTCAAAGTATTTGGGACGTAGTGGGAATCTGGGATAATGTTCGAACCAGTTTACCTCCTATGAGATTTTACCAACTATTGTACAAACTACAACTTACCAACCTCACTTTGGATATGTCGGTAAGAGGGATATCAAGCGTCACTGTAAAAGGATTCTTGTCGTTTTCTTAGAATAGGATCATTATATGTAATAAGCAGCCAAACCTACTAACAACAAAGCGCCGCCTCCAACGTACATGTACACTAATTCTGCCTGTTTTTGGGTTTTGCTTGGTTTGTAGTAATTTTCGAATCTCGGCTGATCTACATGTAGTTGGGAATACAGTCTGAATGCCGATTCGGTTTCTTTCATGTTTTCATGGGCTATATTAGTTTGTTTTGGTACTTATCGGAGAGCCGCCAATCTTGATATTGCTGCCGCTTTTTTTTGCCAAAAAGCGTAGTCTCTTTGATATTTTTCTAATGCTTTGTCATGCCGGACTTTTTCATCGTCGCCCCCGGAGAGGGCACGTGCAATGTAACTTCCGCCAATGAATGCTGTTGCATTTAGCACTGCGCCGCCTTGCATTATCGCAATCGAAGCCATATATTTCACATTAGGTATATATTTTTCCTTTTCCAAATAATCTTTCAAGGCAATGTTTCCTGCTATTACTGCGGTCATCTTTACGTAGTTCATGATGTTAGTTGCAGGGTTGCCGGTTAGGTCTTCTTTTAAGACCTTCTTACCAATCCATCCAATTCCAGCAACGAGTCCTGTGATTACAGCGTCATCCGTGACGGTCTTGACAACTTTGTTTTGAGACATTATATATCAAAAATTGTTAAAGTATAATCCATGCTAGGAAGCTTAGGTTTAGGCTTAGGTTCAGGTACTATTGTTACGGGCTCAAGAGAACTTATTAATAATAATAATAATAATGGTTTATTCAACAGTATATCCATTACACTGGCTCTGCACCTGTTGAAGAAGCTAAGACTAAATATAATTAAGATACTAACTATTTTGAGATATATTCAATGCAATAAATATATAAGCATAAATAAATACACAAGTCCCTAGGCTACTAGATATAAATATTAACAACTTAATGACACTAAAAACTATAATTAAATACAACACTGACTATGACCTATAATCTAATTACTAGGTGCGGACTAATAGTGCGGACGCTATTCTGAACTCCTGAACTTTGAGGTACGTTTCGTAGGTTTTATGCCACATTTCATCACATTTCATTTTACTCTCGGTCATAATACATACCAACGCAAACACCGTGATCGGTAGGCCAACACTAAAATACTTTCGACCGTGTTTTTGGCTGGTTTACCGATCTCGTATCGAGACCTGTGTACGTTACACAAGTATACTGAATAGCTGATATTTTAATATATCGAAGTATACTGAGCGATTTACTAGCAAATACATATACTGTGGTTGAGCAGTTATGGGTTACTACATGTATCCTCTATCGGAGTCTGAAGACATCTGAACTCCTGAACTGTGAGAGCAACACTGTCACTCGCCAACACGAAGCCAGAAATACACACTCAGCACATAATTAATTTATGATGAGCCAAGCAATATTCAACTCTCGAGGTAAACTTAAACAAGAGCCCATCTGGGCTTTCACTCGGGCCACATGAGATTGAAGATGAAATACACTTTCATTTGAAATCCTCTTAGTATCAAGTCGTGCTTTAATTCGCCAGTGAGAACGTCAAAAAAACAGACTGGTCTATTAATCGCTTTTATGGCATGACTATGAGAACGCAGGATTCGAACTACAGAATACTGGCAATTCAAGTGTATAAATGCAATACAATGACATATTCAGACTTTGAATTTGATTGAAAATAGATCAAAAACTCGGGGAAATGTCCGGCTAAAACTGTATGAATAAATGTGAAATGAAACATAAATTTCATAGCAAGAAAAACAATTGTAATTCCTATAAATGAGAAAGCTCTTCTATTAAGCCGCTTCTCATATACACAGACTGTTTCACAAAAAACATTTGCGCTTATCGACACAAGAATTCAGTTGACCTTTCAAATAATTTATTCTGAGGTACGCATACTCTAAATCAGATGTTAAATAAAGCGATAATTAGAAGGAAAAGTACATTAACAGACAAACTGAGAGGAAATTTATTCAAATCAAAAAGAGTTTACTTACAGTACTTACGTAACTGAACTTTCGTTTTGGATCTTTTGGTAGTGCACCCACCTTCGTGCACATATGCACTGAATCGGAATGAAAGTCGAAGCCTACCTCGAACTTAACTTTCAGCTAACCTGTTTCCTTTCATTCCACAATGAATAATAATCTCATAAAGTAAGCCCGTAGCTTTCAATAAATTTGCCAGTGTCTGAATGAAACAGCTAGATCTTTTCCAATTTCTCTCACGAGTCACGGCAGAAGACAGTCTCAAGCTACAAAACTTGAATTTTGATCCTCTTCACAGTAACGTAATTTAACGTCTCAGATATTATATATATGCCCTATTTCAGCTAGCGCTGCTTGGCTCAATTGAGGGTTTCTGCCGTCAAAGTTCATTTTTTGTTTCAGTTTTCTCCATATTAGCCGACATGTATAATGTCTCGAGCTCTCAATCCAGTAGAAAGACTCTTATTCTGTCGTAAAACATGCCTTAGCTGTACAAGACCGCCCACGATGGAATAGATTTCTGACAATGACTCGTTGAAAGTGATATCTCCTTGTCTCGCCTTGTCTGAGAGCTTTGAACTTTCTTATCTGAGCGCGCCTGACGAGATCTAACCTTTGATTATAATTCGATACCCGTTGATATCCAAACGTGTTTGGATATTGTATTTCGCTTACGTTTCTAAATGTACATTGGATCTGTCCAAACAGCGCTGATCGAATGTATTACGGCTCCTGGTTGTTCATGTATTTTTATGGTCAACAAGAGCGCCAGTTGAAATATCCTGAGCCTGTTGGAAGGCTTTCGCCCTCGCGGGTCGACCATTTTGATTTACTGTATTCACTTATGTAAATACATTTAACCTGGCGATTGTTGCGTGACCAGCACAGTGCAATCTGATTGGTTTGAATTGGTTTAACGCATGCGCAGAAGCCGTCTGACACCAATTAAAAAAAATTATAATAACGACTTGCATTTTAAGACTCGGCGCTGCCACAGGCAGCCCGAGTAACAAGAAACCTCTCACGGCCGAGGTTTTGGTTCGATAAATTAAAGGCTTCCAACAATTCCCTTTATAGTTCTGAAATATAATGAGCAGACTGAAGTTTTGGGAATGAGGGTAAAGCTTTTAATTAGAGATAACCAACAGGCATTTCAGTTAATCCAACAAATACCCAGATGGACTCGTAATGGCTCATAATGTATAGCAAGAACAGCAGATAAAGTTACATAGAGGCACACATTGACATAGCTAGCTCCATCACAGGATGGACAGGATACAACTTATAATATGGTACAAATATAAACATACATTTGAGACAATCATCTATTAGTACTCGGAACCTGCAGTATAACAGAATAGCAGACTAAATTGTAAACGTGTGGTACATGAATAAGTAGTGTTTAAATTAAAAGGTCAACTTCTTTAATTTACATACGAGATAAACAAAAATATTTAATTACATATATACTAGGGGAGCAGAGAATGAAAGTCACCGCGCAACCCGTCACTCCTAAAGACTGCTAAATTCAGCTAATAATTATTCCCTTTGGTTATTACTAAGAGGATTTCAAATAAAAGTGTATTTCATATTCAATCTCATGTGGCCCGAGTGAAAGCCCAGATGGGCTCTTGTTAATTGTTGGGTAAGTAGCCATACTGAAATGTTGTCGTTAATTAATAAAACTTGCACTTGCCCAAGGAATGTTTTGTGCCAGAATCTCAAATGTTGGGAGAGCTTATTCGGATCCATTATATCAACTTATCAAACTCATTAATAATTCATGAAGCAGAAACAAAGGAAATCACCGACCGATAAGTGATCTTTAAATCTGATACAGTTTTCGTCCTGGTTTACATAAAGTTTGGCTTCGATTTTCTCGGCCAAAATAAGTCGTATCGCCATGTTTTGTTTTTTACATAAGTGGGGCAAAGTAATACAATGTAATAAAATTTGTATATGAAATTTACCAGGAGTTCATCCACGACAAACTTTGTTTTCCCGCATCCAGTTGGACCTACGATCAAAGCGTTGAATGGAATGTGACCAGTGTCCATATAATTAGTATAAAACGTCTTTTAGCTGTTTGTTCATCAAATTCACTTGCGCATCGGATACAACAAAGATATGGCAATTCACGTTTCCTTTTGCACCCGCAGCAGTCCTTGACATCTCCAGTGGACTCCATCTTGCGTATTTACTAACCTCAATCCACCCCCATGAATATCTTTATCGTCTGTAGTGCGTAGATCAACCCACAAAGCGAATTTATCTTTGTAGAAATCTCCAGTCTTGAAAGTTCTTCAATACTTCAGGATAAATGCCACTAAGCTTGATACCAGAACTATATATCTTGTTTGGCATTCCATTCACATTAACTTTAACATTTATCAAGTTTGGAGTCTCTTGTTCCCACGTCGTATGGTTTTACGAATAATAAGAGCAATCCTGAGAGAGATCTTCGCGGTATATTTATACTTTGATTGATGGTTGTGTCATCTTTGTCATCGAATGCAAAACTCTTGTGCAACGTTACTTGTTCATACAAGAATGCCTTTCCATTTTGATAAGCAGCTGTTGCTTCAGATGCGAGATACGAATCTACCACAGACTCATACTGCAACTCCATATTTTCAATGAATACTTCAAAGGATTAGGCGCAGCTTTTATTTTATCAGTTCCACATACAATACTGTTCCCATCTGCTAATGTTACCTCGAACGTTAATGAAGAACAAAGTGCCCTAGGGTAGAATACACCATGATCAGACACTACTTCGAAATCAAGCGGTATAATATATTTCTTCCCGAATCCAGTATTGAATGCTACTTCTTTTACATCATTTCCCTTATTACCTGCGTCTGATCGAATCTTACGCAACCCATCAATGAGACTCTCTCGGTCACTAGGCTTAAGGTATAAATCTTGATAAGAATATATCTTGTAGAATCTCCCCGGCAAATGTAACTTTAAACCTAGACACGAGGTTCCTCCAAACATTATTTACCAAGAACCTATTCACATCGCCGGAGACAGTAGGGGATAACGGGGGTCCTTCCAAATCGAACCTTAATGCTAAAGTTTCAGGGACGAGCAGTGTGTGTTCAGAAAGATTAGGGACACCAATATACAAGGTTTCTTCTGGTTGGGTACTTGATGGGTTAAAGGTAACCCTCTGGTTGCGTTTGCATCCTATTCGGATCTAGCTTTGTAGAAATCATTATATATATAAAAGATTAAATGGATGTCGATGATACGACTCCACTGATCCCCCCTGACGATGGCGATGGTGAAAACCCAAACCCATTTCCCTCTACTCATGAACCAGAGCAAGTTGAAGATATCCCTATGCACCATATGGGTGACAGAGAAACCTCGATTAGCCATGGCATGATAGAAACAGATTTTGTAGGAGGGACTCCTGTGACTTATGAATGTTTCAGGAACGAGGCTTTTGAAAATTTTAGGTCCCTGTATCCTGATATGGATGAGAATAAGCTGAGGATAACTAGGGAAGGAAGTAGAGCCTATGTTTCATGGCAAAGTAGTAAAGGATGGACAAAACCGACTCCCCTATTTAAGCAAGATGGAACTATTTCAAGCAGCCGTAGCAAAGGCATTAGGTTTCCGAGCTGCCGTAGGGAGCCCAACCCTTACTTCCCAACAAGAAATGAGCATAATCATGGTGGTAGGCCACGTTTTTATAGTGGTCTATCTCGCAATGTCCTCTCTCTTTCTCTGCATTACGTCGATCAGAAATACTCCATCGGAAAGATTTAGTTTCAAGACTTCAAATTGTTCTACGGCCTGCCTGAGTGTTCCTATCGTGAAGCAGTCTAAGCGTGGTACAAGTCTACTCGTTTTGCCGTTCCATGGAAATGTCACTTTACGAGCATATTTCGCTCTCTGTTGTGACGTGTCTTCAAATCCTGGCCCTGAACTTAATAGCTATTATGATACGACTGGCATGTGTTCAAGCAATCAAGAAACCGTTTACGAAGAATCTTCTATCTGTCTATGCTGTTATGGCCGCTTATCGACTAGCTCTCTTCCAATCTTAAACTGCATTTATTGTTGGAACTTTTATCAAGTGGTTTATGTTATCCAAGCTGCCGCCATATCATGAACTTAGAAACTGTCGAATACAAGGATTTGTCTCGTGTCTTCTTTAATAATATATTTATTTTACAGGAACGGATTACCATAACTTCATCGACTTCGAAGAGAAATACCTGTATGAACAATAAACAACACCTTCGGCCTATTCCTGTGAGGGTGACCACACGGAAGCCTCGCCAAGTCACGCATTACCAGAACACTGCTGTCAGCAATTTAATCACGATACCTTGTGCTCCTTCGATTCCAACCTCGAAGCCGTGTAAAGCCATTGATCTGTGTCTCCTTAATACTAGGTCTGTCAAGAACAAGTCTAGTGTGATAAATGAGTTCGTTGCTGAAAATAATATTGACATTATAGCTCTAACTGAAACGTGGCTTCCGAAGGGTGATTGCAATAACTTCGTTATAAATGACATTACTCCGCAGGGATACATCTTCCGGCACGTAGCCAGAGAAGGTCGTGGTGGTGGCGGCGTAGCACTCATGTACAAGAGATCGCTTAATTTCAAGGCTATGAAACCTGGAAATTAATTTAGTTCTTTCGAACATAGGGATATGGTATTGAAGTCCTCTGCCGCTAAAACATTACGCATTGTTGTCATCTACCGACCTCCGCCTTCAAGATCAAATGGTTTATCCATCGAGATGTTTTTCTCTGAATTTGGATTGTTCCTTGAACAGCTCACTACTGACCCTCGTGATCTAGTCATCGTTGGCGATTTCAATGTTCATGTGGACGATAAAAATAATATATCTGCCAACAAATTTATTCATTTACTCCAGTCATACAACTTTGTGCAGCATGTCAAGGAGGCGACTCACAAGGGCAGTCATACGCTTGATCTGATCATCACAAGACCCGAAGACAAGATCGTGTCTACTCCCTCTGTGTCTGACCCTGTTTTATCAGACCATTGCGCGATCCACTGCAAGATTCTACTTGAGAAACCGGCCCTCGAGAGGAAAGAAATCACGTTTCGAAAACTGAAGGATATTGACTTCTCTCTTTTCCGTGATGAGATAAAAAAGTCTGCTCTATATAACAACAATCCACCTACTTCTCCTGTTGATCTAGTAGAACAATATAATAATGACCTCTCTTCACTGCTCGAAGCTCATGCGGCAAAAAAAACACGTGTTTAAACCGTACGAACTGCTGCCCCGTGGTTTTCCAATGAGATTCTGATACAGAAAATTTATAGGAGACGTCTAGAACGTCGTTGGAGGATGAATAGGCTATCGATAAATAGAGAGTTATATGTTCGACAGTGCTCGGTCGTCAACAAGCTAATATTTGCAGCTAAATCAAACTACTACTCTCAGTTGATTGATAGTCACAAATCCGACCAGGGAGAACTCTTCAGGACTGTTGAGAAGCTATTTCAAAGAAACACTGTAGTTCAATACCCGCCAAGTGAGTCTGCCGTGGAGCTAGCTAATAAGTTCGCCGACTATTTCGATGGTAAAATCTCTGTTATTAGAGATTGCTTATCGTCGAAGTCTTCTGGCCTTTCCAATCCATTACCTGATTCAAGTCTACTGCAGGGTGACATCAAGCTTAGGTATTTTACACCTGTAACTGATAACCAACTGGATACACTCATTAGGAAAACATTTCTCAAATCGTGTATTCTTGATCCCATTCCTGCCCGTGTCCTTAAAGAATGCTACAGTGATCTGCTTCCGATGATAACTGAGATTGTGAATTCGTCGCTGTCTAACGCTGTTCTACCAATGAGCTTAAAGGCTGCTTCTCTGACTCCACGTTTGAAGAAGGCTTCATTGGACACTGACGAATTATGCAGCTTCCGCCCTATTTCCAATCTAACATTTATCTCGAAGTCCATTGAGAAAGTTGTAGCTGTTAAACTTTGTCTACACATAAATGACAACGATTTAGATGAACTTTATCAGTCTGCCTACAAGAAATGTCACAGCACAGAAACAGCACTAATAAAAGTCCAGAACGATATCTTAAAGGCAATTATGTGATCCTCCTACTCCTTGGCCTGTCCGCCGCTTTTGACACTGTCGACTACGATATGCTATTACCTGCCTCTCTTCTAAGTTTGGGAATAGTCGACAAAGCTATTCTGGTCTATCTGACCAGAAGTTTACCGTTAATGTTTGCGGGTGTCGATCTTCCCAGCGTACTCTTCGTTCTGGTGTTCCTAAAGGCAGTGTCTTAGGACCCATACTATTCTCACTCTACATTTCTCCACTTGGTGATCTACTAAGACAACGCAACATGGATTACCATCTTTATGCTGATGACACACAGCTCTATATCACCTTCAAATCCTCTGACAAGAATGAACTTGACAGCGCAACATCTATGATCAATGCATGTGTTCGCGACATTGATGCCTGGATGACTTGGAACAATTTAAAGTTAAATGGAGACAAGACAGAGTTGCTGCTTCTAAATGCTCCCCATCGCCCGCTGCCATCTCTCGAATCCGTCTCTATCTGTGATGAACTGATCCGTCCGTCTTCTGTCGTTAGAAATATTGGTTTACTTTTCGATTCTTTTTTAACTATGGAACAACATGTTACTAGTGTCAGTAAATCTGGATTTTATCAGCTTAGGAATATCAGTCGCATGAGACGATACCTTAGTCTTCAATCAGCTGAAACTCTAGTCCACGCCTTCGTAACCTCGAGGCTAGATTTATGTAACTCCTTACTGTACGGCTTTACCCAAGTATGTTATAGATCGTATACAGAGCGTTCAAAATGCTGCAGCTTGGGTCGTTACTCTAACTCGTAAGTTCGACCATATAACTCCAGTTCTATTTAATTTACACTGGCTGCCAGTAGAACAACGAATTACCTTTAAGATACTTTTAATTACTTATAAGGCATTGCATGGAATAGCACCGCCATACATCGCTGATTTAATTAATGTCTATATTCCGAGACGTAATCTAAGATCGTCTTTTAGTTAGCGCCTAGTTGTTCCACTATACATTCTTCGCTCTTATGGCTATAGAGCCTTTTCTTATGCTGCGCCTACCTTATGGAATTCATTGCCACAGAGGATTAGGCTTTGTAATTCGTTAGCAAGCTTTAAAAAGCAACTTAAAACACATCTGTTCAAGATTGCATTCTGTTAGCATTGGTTATTTTAATTTGAATCTATTCTTATATGTTCTTTTATATTTTTATTAAGCTATCCATTATTATTTAACTTATTTAATCACGTTAGCTCAGTCTTGACATTCATAACTAATAGAGTTATTCAGCAACTTAAGTTACATGTATGAATGCTATTTACTTATTATTTATCCTATAATTAGTTTAGTTAGCTCAGCTAGTTAGTTTAGTTAGCTAGTCTAGTCATTACACGTAACATTCATAGTTGATTGAGCTATTATAATCATTGTAATATTGTAAAGCACTTTTGGAAACCGCTATATAAACAGCGCTATATAAATAAATATATATTAAATGGTAGCTCAAGAATCTGAGGAACTCGAAAGGCGGATAAGGTATGGTAAAGAACAACTGGGAAAAGTAGAAAATGCCATACGAGGAAAAAATGAAATGATAGCCGGATTGAAAGAGGCACTAGAGAGAAATCAAACAGAACTCGCAAAAGAGCGAAGGAACAAAGATCTAATCAGAGAAGCTGGACATATAAGGAAAGAGATTGATCAGTCCTATGCAGAGGCTGCAATAGATAGAAAAAATATAATGAGGCAAAAGACAAGTACGAAAGTGCCCAAAGGGAATTCAAAAAGTTAAGGGAGGAAAACTTGAAACTGCAAAGAAAAATGGAGGAATTCAAAAGGAAGTACCTCGAAATAGAACAGTCTCAGGCCTGAAAAAGAAGAAACCACTGACCCTCAAAGGCGGCAAAAACTAGTTGAGGAGATTGCCGAATTGGAAAGAGAAAGGGAAAAAGATATTTGACGAAATCGGCACCAACTTGGGCCGGGGAAAAGCTGAAAGAATTCTTCAAGAAAAATGGCGTAACTGTTTTAACTATGATTACATCAGCAGGAATTGTGATAACAGCCATATACGAATTCTTGAAGGATGGTATAGCCAAGCTTGGGAATGGGTTGAAAGACCTTTGGAAAAAGCTTGGGAATGGGTTGAAAGACCTTGGGAAAAAGGCAGCAGACTGGGGCTCTTGGAGCCAAGTCTTTTGTTCAAAGCAGCCGGGGCAGCCGTAACATTCCTTAGGGGACACGCCTGGCTTATAATAGTTGTAGTGGTCGCATTCATGATCAAAGAGTCTCAACGCAAAAGGAACAAACTTTTTTTTCCCGTCTATTTTTAAAATTAATATTACACTTACAATTTACACTACAACATTCTAATTTTACAACAATATAGAAACGAAAATATAGGAATGACGAGGAAAAAAAGAGAGTTCGAGATGACTACAAGAGACAAACTGCTATTAAATAGGTTTTGCCCACTTGCTTTGAAAATATAATAACTTTTTGTTCCTTATGGATGTTTCTCGGAGAACTTCTAATTTGTTTTGGAAAAAAGCAAGAAAGCTGTCCAAACGTAAGCTACCATTATTTATATTTGTGATAAAGATAAAATATTTTGCAATAAGGATAACATAATTTAAGATATCTTCGTGTTTTGTATTTTCGTGCTGTCCATATAGTATTAAACCTTCAGTTAAATTTACCTGCTGTTGCCATTTGATATGCCACCACTCTTGAAATGTTACCCAGAATGAAGCTGAAACCTCGCAATGTATAAACATATGGAGTAAGGTATGCTTGTCTTTACCGCACAGCTGACAAATGTCACTTTCACACAAATGTGCTCGAAATAGCATGACCTGGGTTGGGAGAATATTGTGAATTATTTTTTATTGAAACTGATAGTTTTACTTCTTTGGTAATAAAGAAAGGAAATTTATAGACTTTGTAAATGTCTTCGTTGGAAAAACCAAATCACAGGATTTTACCTTCGGCTGTTGGGGGGACAAACCTACTAGTAAGAATGGCTGCATAAGCAACTCGTGTAGTAATTTTTGTTTTGAGAGACGGTTTAATTTCAGTCTGCTTTAAAGGAATGTGTGGTTTTTATAATAATTTTCCAATTTGATGGGATGGCACTTATAAGTCCGTAATATAAGGTAAACGGTACTACAAAGTTGAATTTGTGTTGAAATTCGGAAAGAGATAGAAATTTTAAATTTTCATTTAATAATTATTGGATACGAAATATGTTTATTGAATACCAACTGTATAAAAGATAATATTTCTGTCAATTCAAATATTTTTAAATGTTTATAATCTTGCCAATATTTTAGTATTTTTACAATAGAAAGGTGGAAGATTGTCTAATTGGAGCAAATTGACATCATATTGACACTGAGTTAAGAGTGAGAGACCACTGTGTTGTCTTAGTGCATGTTCAGGTATAAATTTCCAGGCGGCTTTCTTATTTTGTTGTAACCTATTTACCCAGGCGATCTTGAGCGCCTTTTCCATTATCTGGAAGTCTATCATTTTTAGACCACCGTTTTTTTCTCTCCTATTATTGTGTTTCTTTTTGTCTTTGGTGGTTTATTTTCCCATATAAAGTTAAAAATTTGCGTATTAATCTCATTTATTGTATGTTGGGAAATAGTGAGAACTGATGCATTGTAACTGAATTAACTTGGATAAGGCTAATGTTATTACTATATTAATCCTTCCAATTAAAGACCCAGGACGGACCATTACGCTTTGCGCGCTTAGACTCTGGCCGCCATCTTTTGTCAGAGTCGAAAAATGCACTCTTTTCGATCGCTCTGTGCAATCCACTTCCATCGGCCGTTTTTCCAATCTGACTTTCAGTACATTTATTTTCACATGTTGCCAAATTGTAAGGCATCATTTATGTGGCATTTTAAAGATATTTACGTCGTAATGTAGGTGAAATTTATGTTACGAAGGATGTGACATATGTTTATGAAGAGGGCATCATGGCGGAACCGTCGGTAGGAGGACCACGTTAGCTTGGTTCTGTTCGGCAAATAAGACTTTGCTCTTCTGTATTTGACCGTCGGAACAAGAGGAAGCCACATCTGGGTTTTGCAGGGAAAAGTATCAGTGTTTTTTGCGTTGTGCTGTGCCTCTGTCATCAACGGTGGTCTTATAAACAATAATTGTGACCTTGCACGCGAAAACGTTAATATGGCTTTCGCAAAAAAACGGGTAACAAACGGCTTTTCGAGGCGTTCGAACGACTTTTACTTCCGTTCGAACGACTTTTGCTTCCGTTCGAACGGCTTTTGCTTCCGTTTGAACGGCTTTTGCTTCCGTTCGAACGACTTTTGCTTCCGTTCGAACGACTTTTGCTTCCGTTCGAACGACTTTTTAGGCCGTTTGAACGACTTTTTAGGCCGTTTGAACGGCTTTTGCTTCCGTTTGAACGGCTTTTGCTTCCGTTCGAACGACTTTTGCTTCCGTTCGAACGACTTTTGCTTCCGTTCGAACGGCTTTTGCTACCGTTTGAACGGCTCTTGCTTCCGTTTGAACGGCTCTTGCTTCCGTTCGTTCGAACGACGGTTTTGCCAAGCAATGCGAACGGCTTTTGCTTCCGTTCGTTCGAACGGTAGACGTCCACTTCGTCCATAAACCAAACAACACTCAACAGCGTCCTGCTTTCTCTATCAAAACACGAAGCTTTAAGACGCTCGTTGGTTTATGACTAGCTTTATTGCTCGTATACTTCTCGGATAACGCCGTGGATAATACTAAAGTAAAGCCTGAAATAAAATGTCAATCCTTTTCCGTGTTTGAAAGATACGATACAACTACAGAAGCGCGAACATAAGCGGCGAAGGTTTGTCATAAACCAAACAACAGCGTTCTTTCTCTGTCAAAACACGAAGCAGGACGCTCGTTGGTTTATGAATAGCTTTATTGCTCGTATACTTCTCGGATCACGCCGTGGATAATACTAAAGTAAAGCCTGAAATAAAATGTCAATCCTTTTCTGTGTTAGAAAGATACGATACAACTACAGAAGCGCGAACATAAGCGGCGAAGGTTTGTCATAAACCAAACAACAGCGTTCTTTCTCTGTCAAAACACGAAGCAGGACGCTCGTTGGTTTATGACTAGCTTTATTGCTCGTATACTTCTCGGATCACGCCGTGGATAATACTAAAGTAAAGCCTGAAATAAAATGAGAATCCTTTTCCGTGTTAGAAAGATACGATACAACTACAGAAGCGCGAACATATTAAGCGGCGAAGGTTTGTCATAAACCAAACAACAGGCAGCATATGGCTTAATTACTGTATTTTGCGAAACGAAGTAGAAAACGAAGTGGAAAACGAAGTAGAAAACGAAGTAGAAAACGTTTATGTGACTAGCTTTATTGCTCGTATACTTCTCGGATCACGCCGTGGATAATACTAAAGTAAAGCCTGAAATAAAATAAGAATCCTTTTCCGTGTTAGAAAGATACGATACAACTACAGAAGCGCGAACATAAGCGGCGAAGGTTTGTCATAAACCAAACAACAGCGTTCTTTCTCTATCAAAACACGAAACAAGACGCTCGTTGGTTTATGTGACTAGCTTTATTGCTCGTGTACTTCTCGGATCACGCCGTGGATAATACTAAAGTAAAGCCTGAAATAAAATGAGAATCCTTTTCCGTGTTAGAAAGATACGATACAACTACAGAAGCGGCAAAGGTTTGTCATAAACCAAACAACGGCGTCCTTTCCCACACCAGCAAGCCGCTCGTTCGAACGGCTTTCCAATTTGAGAAAACGGCTTTCCATCTCGTGCGAACGGCTTCCCAACTCGTTCGAGCGACTATCCAACTCTTTCGAACGGCTTTCCAATTTGAGAAAACGGCTTTCGAACGCAAGCGAACGGCTTCCCAATTTGGAAAAAACGGCTTTTGCTTCCGTTCGAACGACTTTTGCTTCCGTTTGAACGGCTTTGGCTTCCGTTTGAACGGCTTTTGCTTCCGTTCAAACGCCTTTTTAGGCCGTTTGAACGGCTTTTGCTTCCGTTCGAACGGCTTTTGCTTCCGTTCGAACGACTTTTGCTTCCGTTCGAACGACTTTTGCTTCCGTTCGAACGGCTTTTGCTTCCGTTCGAACGGCTTTTGCTTCCGTTCGAACGGCTTTTGCTTCCGTTCGAACGGCTTTTGCTTCCGTTCGAACGGCTTTTGCTTCCGTTCGAACGGCTTTTTAGGCCGTTTGAACGGGTAGCGAACGGCTTTTCAAAGCCATATTAACGTTTTCGCGTGCAGGGTCACTTTTTACTGATCGAGTGATTCGCCGAAAGAGATTCCACTGTGACTGGCACTGGCTGGAGTGGTCAAAGAGGAAAGGGGCCATTTTACTATCCTGACATGTTGCAAGTCAATGCTAGAGAAGTGCAGTGGATTTGCTAAGCGTATTTTTTGACGGGCCGATGGGCATGATGTGGGAGGAAAGGGGCCATTTTACTATCCTGACATGTTGCAAGTCAATGCTGGAGAAGTGCAGTGGATTTGCTAAGCGTATTTTTTGACGGGCCGATAGACATGATGTGGGAGTTTGTCTGTGAATTACATGTATGTGAACCTTGCCTTCGGCGGACTGAACTGAAGCAACAACAAACTATAATGAATGGTAAAATGACAGAGTACTGTTAGTTTATTACAACAATTTACCAGAGACTTTTCTAAATTTACAACTAAATTAATTATTATAGCGATGTTTCGTGTGTCGTCATCTATTGTCATTAATGTGCCAACCAGAGATCCATTGATTCCTAACACAAAGCGGGCTTTACAAATCATGGTTGGCACATTAGTATAACAATTGCAGTGTTTATCAACACGAAACATCGCTATAGTTGAAACATGGTACTGCTGTGCAAAACGGAATGAATTTTATAGTAAAAATATTGTAGTTGAGAAAGCCAAGAATCCTTCCAACCACCTGCCAGACTATAGCCCAAACATTTTGAGAGACTGTTGGGAAGGACAATATTAGAAACATAACAGTTTAGCAAAGTAGTTTTATAAAAATGTTGATTCTAACTATGGAGTATATATAAACAAAGCACTACAAATTTTGAACTATAAGGATGCAGATTTTAGAGAAAAAAAACTGTTTAATGAGCATTGTGTAGTGCATTTGTAACTTGTAATATTAGAGTACAGAATGACATGT
Source organism: Actinernus sp. WN-2022 (assembly GCA_030867875.1). NCBI lineage: Eukaryota > Metazoa > Cnidaria > Anthozoa > Actiniaria > Actinernidae > Actinernus > Actinernus sp. WN-2022. Next base: position 54,081,559 of record JAOWCC010001634.1, read on the forward strand.
TTTACCCAAAACAAAACCAGAATCCTCAGGATTACATCATTGCTTCAAACAAGGGCACTGCTCTATAGTTTTCAAGTTTTAGGAAAAAGGGATAAAATACTGGAGTGAGATTAAAATAATGACATGTTGACCTTATCCACAAAACTTCAGTCATATTAACTTTATCATCTTCCCTCTTCATTTCTGGCCTTTATAATACATGATCCCAGCTACCTACTGAAGGGAAGGGGGATCTGCAGCAAGAATGGTATTTCAGTAGTTCTAATTGGAAAATAAATCAGAACAACATTATAAAAAGATAAGTAAACATGGCACTTCATTAAGGTTTTGGTAAAAGTGCTGAAATAAAAAAAATACCTAATGTTTCATACACCCTTCTTACTGTCACCATTTCAATCATTACTCGTATCTTCAACATGTGTTATGAAGTTATGTAACTCCAGTAGAATATTGGCAAATAAATGAGCTTCAGAAAAGTATTGAGAATACCGATTGCAAAGGCAAGCGCGCAGAGCTTCTGTTAAAAGCAGAACACCTAAAAAAGAAACTAGATAAACTTTTAGACGATAGAATAAAAGGTACTATACTTCGCAGTAAGGTTAGATGGTATGAAGGAGGAGAAAGAAACATCTACGGTCTTGAAAAAAGAAGCTATAACAGAAAACACATTACCAAGCTTAAAATAAACGAAGACATAATCAATGAGCCGTCATTGATTTTGAAAGAGCAAAAATCCTTTTATGAGAAATTATACACCTCCCAAACCAATAACGAAAACCTAGAACAAGAAGCGTTTTTGAACAATGTGAAGTCAAATAATAAAATATCTGACGAACAAAAGAAATCCTGTGAGGGTTTGTTAACAATAGAAGAATGCCTATCTGCATTAAAAAAGTTCAAGAGCAACAAACTCCAGGGTCGGACGGACTCCCTACGGAATTTTACCTCTTTTTCTGGAATGACTTAAAACACCTTATGGTAGACAGTTTCAACAATGCTTTCAGTACAGGTAAATTATCTATTAGTCAAAGACGAGGCATCATTACGCTTCTGCCAAAGAAAAACAAACAGAAATGTTTTCTTGAAAACTGGCGACCCATCTCGCTATTGAACGTGGACTACAAAATAGCAACAAAGGTAATCGCTAACAGACTAGAAAAGGTACTGCCTAGTATCATCAACCCAAATCAAACTGGTTATGTCAAAGGCCGTTATATAGGGGAAAACATCCGTCTAATTTCCGACTTAATGGAACACACTTTAAATCACAATCTGTCCGGAATTGCATTGTTCCTTGATTTCAGGAAAGCTTTTGACACAATAGAGTGGACATACATTCAAAAAGTTTTACAAAAAATTGAGTTTGGTCCGGAGCTAATACATTGGGTTAAAACATTTTATACAGATATTTCAAGCTGTATAATAAATAATGGGTATGCTTCTGATTTCTTCAACCTGGAACGAGGTGTAAGACAAGGATGCCCCCTCTCAGGATTACTTTTTGTTCTAGGGATTGAAGTACTCGCACTTGCGATTAATAGTAACAAAAACATAAAAGGTATTGATGTATTTGGAGAAGAGATTAAACTAACACAATATGCCGATGATACCACCTGTTTTCTTAGGGACACAGAGTCAGTAGTACATCTTAACGAGCTCTTAAACTCTTTCAGTCGTGTCTCCGGCTTAACCATAAACAATTCTAAGACGGAAGCAATGTGGTTAGGCAGTGCGCGAAGGTCGCGTGAAAAACCATTTGACTTTAACTGGCCACAAAAACCTATTCTGGCGCTAGGGATATACTTTTCTTACGATACAGATGCAACGACCAAGCTCAATTTTCTTGATAAACTTGAACATCTTAAAAAATGTCTCATAGTGTGGGAAAAAAGAAATCTCACGTTATATGGCCGTATAAACATAGTGAAAACTTTGGGATTATCGAAGCTAGTCTACAATGCATCTGTTTTGCCCATACCAGAAAAATATTCCAAGCAAGTGGATGAAGTTACATACAAATTTATTTGGAAAAACAAACCCCCTAAAATAAAAAAGTCAACTTTAATTGGGCGTAAAGAAGATGGAGGCCTTTGTATGATTAATTTTGGTGATATTGAAAAAGCAATCAAAATCAGCTGGATAAAGAGGCTGGCAGACACACGTGTCGCAGCATGGAAAATAATCCCCTTGAGTCCCCTGGTAAAATACGGGGGCGCTTTTCTATTTAAGTGCAACTATGATGTTAAACACAACGCTTTTAGAGCTTCCACTGTTTTACAAACAAATTCTGGTATATTGGCAGGATTTAAAATCGGACTGGTTTAAACAACACCCTACAGCTTCCATAGAAAACGAAATAATTTGGAACAATAGTAAAATCAAAATAGGTGGGAGCCCAGTATTTTACAAAGAATGGCTACAAAAAGGGATATACAGCTGTGACGATTTGTGTAATGATAACCACAAACTGCTTACTTATCATGAATTTCAAACTAAGTTTAAAATCAAAATAACTTTTATACGGTTTATAGGGCTCATAAATGCAGTAAAAACGTATAAGCGAGTAAATGGGCGTGAATTACCAGTTAATTTACCTGTACCCGCACCACACCTACCTGAATGTTTCACAAACGCGCAAAATATTACGGCCAAAAAGACTCGCGGAGTACTCATAGAGCAACAATTCAAAGCACCAACCGCTCAAAGGAAATTAAAAAGCCAAGGGGTACCCGAAAATAAGTTAAAAGAAATTTACACACTTCCGTTTGCTATTACAAAAGAGATAAAATTAAGCATATTCCAATACAAGATTAACCACAACATTCTTGCTACAAATGACTTCCTCTTCAAGGTAAAAATAAAAGACAGCGATCAATGCCCGTTCTGTGGTGAGAGACACACTTTAGAACATATGTTCGCCCAATGTGTTGAAGCCAAAACTTTCTGGGAATATTTCAAGAAATGGTGGTTAAAAAACACATCGCAAACGTTAAACCTAAACACCGCACATATCCTGTACGGTCTTGTCGATCCTATTGAAAATAGCAAATTGCTAAACCATGTATTGATAATTGCAAAGTTTCATATGTATACATCCTTTATAAGAAATACGCCCTTCTGTTTTGAAAGCTTCCTTATCCTCTTAAGTAAAAAAGCAATCATTGAAAGAGAATCTGCCATCAACAAACAAAAAGATGAAAAATTTCAAACGAAATGGCAACCCATATATGACTGGCTAAAACGAGCTGAAAATGTAATCACTGAAGGATAATTTGTACGTGTAAATTGTAATATGTTTTTGTATTCGTAGTTAAGCCCTTTTTTTTTTTTAGTTTTGCACCATTGCACTTGTAAAGTTGTGTTTGTAGTAGTAAAAAAAAACAATGCCAGGTTAAAAAAATACTATTGATTTTGAGGATCAGTATTATCTTCCCCCAGAGTTAAACATTTTTGTGGTCCAATATTTCACTGGCAACCAATCGACTATCTTAGGGCCAATATTATTTCTTTGACATGCTGCCATTTTACCTCTACTTTGCATTAAGTATCCAAACATTCTACCCAAACTGACCGAGGCCTGTCCACAGGCCCAAGTTTAGCCTCAAAGGAGGCTCTTGTTTGAATATTTCTGATTTACCTGACAGAAGGGATATAGATATTTACCCCATGCCATGAAAAATACAGTGAGTCAAGTCTGGAAAGCTGTTGCACATTTGGCGGTATCCCACAGGTTGCATCAAATGTTTTTTCCACCACCATGTGCTGTATGTGAATTCATCACAATATTTTGGAAGGAAAACTGGAATCTGTGATGCAGCACATGTGCCAGGTGAGGACACAGTTCTTTATTTAGATTGGCATGGGATAAACCTGTGCCACTGAGCCCTTGACACCCTTACCCTATTGACCAAGAAATTGTATTTTTGCGACCCTGTTCCAGACAATATGGCAAAAAAGGTACCTTGTTCCAGAATAGAAACAACAAAAACATACCCAGGCAAAATGGCAAAAAGATATCCTGTTCCAGACCAGGCTAGCGCCTGATATGATACGCGCAAGATGTTGTGCTCCACTCGCCACTCGAATCATAAACAGATAAATGGACTCTGTCTTTGCAGCGGCAAGGGAACGTCGATAACTCAAAGTGTCCTAAGGCCCTTCCAAAAAATTACAACCCTGTTCCAGACCAAAACTGATTTATATACCCTGTTCCAGACTAAGAATTGTCAAAAACCATACCCTGTCGAGCGGCACATACCTGTATAGCCTATAAATGGGAGTACCCCCCGCCCCTCGCCCCCCAGAATAAAATAGTTAATATGCAATGTTTTCTTGTGGTATTTCATGAATATTCCACTCGTGACGATTTTTCTTTGTATGTGTATACACACGCCTAAAGGCTTGTGTATACTGAAAAATCAAGTTACTAGCATTTCGTGATTAGTTAAGTAATATAGGCTGTGTCTGTAACAAGCTAAAAATATTCAACACGAAGTTGGTAATCACTTTTGATTTTTGTATTCGAAGTGAAAACAACAATATAGATGATATTAATCACTAATTTCTTAGTCTAATTTGTCCAGAAACCCATATAGCTACTGTGCTGTAGGGGGATACCTGGATACCATAATTTTATCTTTCAAACACACGGGTATGCAGGCATTAGACTTTCAGCCATCCGATCAGCCTTGCAGTCTTCATAATACAGGTCGACCTTCAAAATGTCCCAATCTACACAAAATAATCTTAGTAAAAAAAATGTAGGAGGTGATGCTCTTCGAGCACAGAATTCCATTTATCTGCATATATACCACAGTGGTGAATCTGAAGGTGGTAAGAAAAAGAGGAAGCAACCTCCAATATGACACGACTACTGGACTGGTAGAGGGTTCAATTTAAACTACTATAATGTAAAAGGTGGACAAAGTGGGGAAAGGGGGGATATTTCTATTACTAGTATTAGCTTATTTAGCTTACCTTATTTTCACATTTGCTTCTGTCTTTTGATACATTTGGCAAAACTTTATACAAGCACCCCTTCCTCCATTCCTCGGCACTGCACTTGGCTTTGTTATTATGGGTTCTTGGTAAGTAAAAGTAAAAAGTAAACACCAACGATGTCCAGTGACCGAATCAAGAGAAATTTAACTTTCATTTCTCCGGCCTGATGCTCACAGATGTTTACTTCGCCTGCAACAATGGAATCGTAAGCACTCTAACTATGTTGTTAATCTTCTATCAACACTCGGTTGATAACGAAGAGTTCATTTCCGTGTTTTGCAGACATACAAACAAATGACAAAGGTGAATAGAAGGACGATTTTGTACTTCGCATTTGATCGATCGGCAAGCCGAGGGAATCGCGTGCGAGGCGAAAAAATAGAAGCCTCGGTTTCATGAAAATCAAAACAAAAACAGAGGCGCGCAAAGCGTAATGGTCCGTCCTGGGCCTTTAAAGTAGGTTTTCTTCTTTTCCAAGCGTTTAACGTTTTTTCTATGTTGTGTATTTTATCATCAAAATTTAGTTTGTTAGCATGATCTGTGTCATATGAAAAAAAGACACCTAAAGCACATATTGGCTCCTGCGGCCATTTAAATCCGAAGAGGGTATCGCAGCTGTTTTGCCAACAACCTAGCCACATCGCTTCTGTTTTGGTTGCGTTTATTTCTAAACCTGAACAAAACTTAAATTCTTCTAATACTTTTAGAAGGTGAATAATTGAATTTTGATCACTGACGAATACAGTAGTATCGTCCACATACTGTGAATTTTTTATTTCTTTGTCGCCAACCTTAATTCCTTTAATGAGGTTATCATTTTTGAGAGTTTTGGCAAGAAGCTCGAGACCAATTATAAATAGGAGACCTGATAATGAGCAGCCTTGTCTTACTCCTCGTTCTAAACGAAAAAAAACGACGATGCATGACCATTGTTTAGTACACAGCTTGAAATATTGTTACAAAAAATCTTAAACCAGTTTAATAAGTCTGGTCCAAAGTTAAATAGCCTGAGAGCTTTTTCCAGATAGTGCCATTCAATAGTATCAAAAACTTTTCGAAAGTCAATGAGAACAGCGATCCCTGGAATATTCTGTTTTGTAGTATAATACATAATGTCTTGTATCAGCATGATATTTTCTCCAATATAGCGCCCTAGGTGATTTTTCTGTCCGGAAATCTTTAAGGGCTTTGTTTTCAGTGATAAGGCCTTCACAAGCTGCTTGCTCATTTTGTTCTAAAGGAGTTATGTTTTCAGGGTTAAAGAAATCTGTATTTTCATAATCATCAATGTTGACGTTTTGGGATTTGTAGAGGACTTCATAAAAACGTTCTTCTTCTTTTAACATTTCAAATTGGTTGCTTGTCGTGTTATCAGGTAAGCTTAGTTTTGTGATAGATTTTCGGGTATGGTTTCTTTTTTCTAGGTTGTAGATCTGGTGTTGCGTTCTCCATGTTCGTGCCATCTGACTTTACTCCTGAGAATTGTTCCACGTGTTTTATGTAATATAATATTTTCAAGATGCATTTTTGTAGAATTAAGTAATTCTAAGGTTTGTTTATGGTTTGGATTTTTTTCAGCGTCCAATGTTAGTTCATTTACTTCTTTAAAAGGAACTAACTTGTGCAGCCCCAGTGACTGATAGACCTATTTTTAATTCCATGTGGTCGTCAGGCAGTGGAGTTGGGTCTGGCTTCTCGACTACTAATTTCTTCTTACTTGGACTGACCATGTGTGGAACCCGCCGCACTTTTTTTGTCTCCATGTTGATATTATTCACCCCAAATTTCATGTCCTTAGTAGCCCTCTGTAATTTATTATTATAACCAACCACCAACCGAGTATTAATTACTAGTCGCAAAGGAATCAACCAACAGCCAGGAGAAATAGCCATATCCAATCGAACTTTTGCCTCTTGTGTCGCCAATTGGTAATGCTGGATGCTCTTTGAAATGCTATTTTCAATAATCGCACTTTCGAATAAATTTATAAATTCTTGCTGAGTTTCAGTCGCCGAACCACTAGAACCAATTAACGAAGACCGAGTATTTACTTGGGCTCCTAATACACAATAAACGAAAGCTTTGATGCTTCTATTCAATCTTGAAAGTCCTGCCGGGCTTCGTATGTCCCATCCCTTGGGGTGGAATGAACCAGTCGTACTGCTTTTCAGAACGAGGATCCATGGCATAAGAAATACATTCACCTTTAGCAGTACTACAACCTTCATCTCGAAACTTAAAAAAATCCACCAGGATATTAAGGCGGAAATGCATAAGCATTATAACCCTTGGCTTTGATCAACCCTTTTCTCCAGGTATAAATCCATACGTCGCCTAACCCACTATTTGCTCCTTCTTTAAACCGAATATCTGCATTACTTGATATCCCAAATTCATTACACAGCTGTTCGTGCTTTACTTTATTGTAGGGATTGTTATTTTTAGAAAAAGCCCGGTCGCCAGGCAATGGCGCCCCTAGTTCAAACAATATTCTTCGCAAAGTAAATATCATATGAAATTTCAAGAAAGAAGCTACTGGTGAATCTTCTCTCAGCATATCAGCGCCAATCCCGCAACCAGCCGTACTGCACCACATGGCGAAATTCAGCTGTTGAGGATAATTAAGCTCATGTTTGGGGAGCGAAGCCATCTATGGCTTTCTTTGGCTGAAGTGTGTTTCGTATAAGTCTCTCTGAACACATCCCAAACTTTTATTTGGAATTTTTCCTGCTGCGTTGCATAAATATTCAGAGTCGTAAAATCAATACCATTTCCCCCCGTACTGGTTACGGGATACTTGGTATTACTCAACACGTAAGGTGTAGGGAAGTTAGGTTTGTGTGTTGGAGCCTTAGCTTGGTGTATTAGAACCTTAGCTTCACGGGCGGCTATCTCCTTAGCTTTCTTAGCTTCACGGGCGGCTATCTCCTTAGCTTCGTCCTTAGATCCAAGTGCAAAATCTAATGCGCCCTTAGTAGGATTAAACCACCTCTGCAACTTTCCTTTACTGGGACTGCCTCTAGTAAAAACGGCATGAGACATCCTAAAGTTTATACCGCCCCTCCCATCATATTCGAACCATTCTAAGACTGCATGTGGATAAAGCCGCTTACATTCACACCAACTTTCTTCTTCTTTAGACATGAGTAGCTATATATAATGGTTTAAAGTATTATATCGAAGGTTCCTGTATTAATAAAATTTATATTATATCATGAGTCGTAGCGATACAATTCCATTTGCTCCTCCGTTGTATCCCGAATTACCTGATGGTGAAAGCTTCAGATTAGAAAAAGCTAATATTACCTTAATCGAACTTATATCCCAAATAGTACATTACGAAAGGATTCGAAAGAAATATGCCAGAATCAGGGGAATATTTAATGGTCTTGCAGTGGGGGCTGGATCACTCTCTGTAATTTTAACATCTTCTGCCTTAGCGACTTCTTTGTATGGGTTTGGAATCGTAGTTGGAAACTCATTAGGAGCGATTGGGGGTTTATGTGGGGTGATCTCGGATTCAGTAGTAGAGAGAGGCCGATTGTGGCTCATTTGCAGCAAATGATCCACAATCTGCCTTTCTCGACTACTTTCATGTTAATCTCAGCGTTTAGATTACAATTATTTCAAACCGATTCTGGCTCGAAAAAAATATATATACAGTCAATGCCAAAAAGGTTGTCCAGCAGAACATAATATAATACTATAATATCCATTGTTTTGGGCTATTGTCTAGACCAAGACAATAGGCCAAAACAATGGATATTATAGTATTAAATTATGTTCTGCTGGACAACCTTTTTGGCATCGACTGTATATATAAAAAAAATATTAAAAAAATATTAATAAAAAAAATAATTTAAATTAAAATATTTAAAAATCAATCAATCAATAAATTAAAATATATATCAATCGTATAAGCCACTAGAATGAAACGATATTGATCATATGAGTCTCTAGAATGAAACAATATCAATCATATAAGCCTCTAGAATGAAACGATATCTATCAGTACGAGGGGACTTCTTTAAGCCCAAAAAATATGAAAGATACTTAAGAAGATAACTATATATAATATTATTGAGATGACAAAAGATAATAGTACGAATAATATCGAAAGCTAATGAATCCTAAGTCGAATACTCACGAATCCAAAAATATTATGAATCAAGAAATATCAGAAATCAATGTGCCGATTTTGAAACCAGTAGGCAATAAGCCAAAATCGTTACGCGTGTCTAAGAACGTCGTCGATTCGATAAATAAGAGAATAAATAAATTTGCTGATGAGATCATATCGTATGTTCCAGAGGCTAGCAAGAAAACGACGAATGAACATACTGAAAAATTGAAGGAGGAAATAAATAGAATTTATGACCATAATGATAAGTTACAACCCAGACAGTACAAGACTGCAATAAAAGGTTTTTTGAAAACGTTCAGACTTAACTGCATCGTGATCTGAACAATATTCTATATGCTTGTTTAGTGATTCTTCTTATTTGAATGAATTTAAACATCTATTGCAAAAATACCTTTCATGTCCATTTTTATTAACCTGTGATGATAGTAGTCTACTAAGATTCTTAATCCAACAATAATGATTTGTCTCATCATTTGATATCATTAATAAATTGATAGTTTGATCTCTATTGCATTTACTAATTCTTAGAGGATATACTTCACCATCGTCGTATCCGAAAACATTGACTGCATATAACGTGTTATTCTTTTCGAACCTACTGATTTGATTTAGTGGAACTGGAAATTCTATATCACTCCAATTGAACTTTTCCGAATTCTTTCTCATTTCCTTTGTAAGACGGCTGCTATTTTTATTTCTTGGATATGCGGCTTCAGTCACACACCATTTGAAACATTCATTATCCTTATTTTCCATATTTATGATTGCTTTCTTCGTAGCTAAATTATTAGGAAGAGGTATATACGAACTTGCTTTAATAGGATTATATTTATCGATATGTATATCGAAGTATGATACTTCATTGAACTTCCACCCAGAGCCTCCATTTTGAAACGTTTCGATTTTTTCAAGTATTTCTCCCACCATATTATCGAACATCTCAGATACATTTGTTGCCTCCGTAATTATCTCCATTCTAGAATGGAAATTCCCAATACTAATAATAGACAATCCTGTATTCAGATCTTCTTTTATAAACTCGCATGTAAATATGAATTTCATTTTAATCGGTTTATCTTGTTGACTTATTAAATTATCAACTCTTTGTTTGATATTATCAATAAAGGTTTTATAACCAATCTTATCGTCTTGTCCTTCGATTCCACGAATTCCATAGGCATATAATTTGGAAAGTAAAATTTTGTGGTTAACGGTGTCGAATGCCTTGGAGAAGTCAAGAAAGAGACCACAAGTAATTTGTTTTTTGTCAATTGCAAGGTTTAAGTTTTCAGTAATTTCTAAAATAACTTGTTCGGTGGAAAATCCTTTCCTAAACCCAAATTGATATTTATATAAAATATCATGTTTCTCTAAAAAAGATTGAAGCTGGTCGTATATTAATCGTTCAAAGACTTTGCTAAATGCTGACAATGTTGAGATTGGTCTATAATTGCCAGTGTCAGTAACTTCACCACTCTTGTATATGGGGGTGACTCTGGATATTTTAAAGACATCTGGCACTATACCAGTTGCAATAGATTGATTGTAGATAAGTGTAAAAGGTTTTGATAGTGGTTCACAGGCAATTTTAATTAGTCTATTTGGGATATCAAGTGAGGCTTTATTTTCATTTAGGTTTGCAAATAACTTACATACTTCGGTCTCTGTAACGGGAGACATAAAAAAACTAGAAGTTGGTGATGGGTTTATGTATTTAATGGGGTCTTCATTGTTGTGTCCAATAGCACTTGCTAGGTTAGGGCCTACGTTAATAAAGTGTTGGTTAAATTGTTCGGCAATATCTGCTTTACTAGTATATATTTTATTATTTCTTTCGATTCTTGATGGGCAGGTCTGTCCCTTTGTTTTTCGTTTTATCAATGTACCAATCAATTTCCATGTAGCTTTTAGATTGTTTTTGCAAAATTAAAAATGTTTAGAATAGTATGCCTTCTTATTGTGGGTTTTAAGCTGGTTGAGTATATTAGCATACTTCTTAAATTGATCTATTTTATTTGGATTATTAGAGAGAAAATGTGTTTTATACATATTTTGTTTAGTTTTGATTGATTTTAAGATGCCATTAGTTATCCAGTGTTTTGTTAGTTGTTTTCTTTTCCTTAGGGATACGAATTTCTTAGGTGCATGTTTATCTATTATTTTATTAATTGCTTTAATTGTATTAGTTGTTATTTCATTTAAATTTCTGCATTCATTGTTGATAGCATTCCAGTCAATTGTACTGATGTCATATAGGTATGAATATTGGTTAAAATTGCTATAGTTCCTACGAAATATGTTATTGTTTTTTCTTTTTATTGCTATATCAGCAATGCAGAACGTAGGTAAGTGATCCGAAATATCTATAGTAGCAATTCCAGAAATAAGTGGGGTAGATGCATTTGTATATATGTGATCTATCAAGGTTGCAGTATGGCTAGTTAGTCTTGTTGGCTTTGTAATTATTGGCAAAAAATTATTAGAGTATAGCATATCTAAATAATCTTCAGTTTGTGAATGGGTATTGTATTTAAAAAAATCAATATTCATGTCACCCAGAATATAAACTTGATATTTATCTTGATTAAGCTTTTTCATTATTTCTTCAAGTTGAACAGTAAAATCTTCTATACATGCATTTGGGTGTCTATAGATGCACCCAATCATTATGTGAGCCTTTCCATTACAAGGATCAATTTCAATCCAACAAGACTCAACTAACTGCATATTAAATTTGATGTCAGGTCTATGTATTGATTTTAATTTATTATAAATATAAATATAGCTGCCCCTCCTGCCAAGGTCGATGAGTCAGTGTGATAAAAAATATAATTTGGGAGTTCTACATTAACTATTGAATTTTCATTTAGCCTTGTTTCCGTGATTGCTAAGATTTCAGGCCTTTTATCAAGTGAGTAAAGCATATCCTCAAGTAAGGTTAAATTCTTTTGTAAACTTCTAACATTGCAATGAATTAATGAAAACGATTTTGGTCCTGATGTTTTTAAAGGATTATTTATCTTGGTAATTGAATAATACTCGGATACAGGGGTAGTAAGCATTAAGTCAGGGTCGGTCTCATCGAATTTATCAGGATTAGGTACTATATTATACAAGTCGGTATCTAGTTGATTAAATACACACGACCAAGAGCCAATTACGAAACTGAACTCACGGTTATTTAGGCCATAAAATGGTGAGATACTACAATATTCACTTACTTTAACGTCAGTAAACACAGGAGAGAGTTTAAGCGTAAGTAATTGATCTTATATCAGTTGGGGGTTGTTCTTGAGACTCCATGAAGTCATCGAAATCTTCCTGAGTTGTGAATCCGAATACTTTGGATGTTTCCGTTTCCCTCAGTAAAATTTTACCATTGACAGTCCATAAGAACTTGAAGTGATTTTCCCGTCTAAAGATATGTATTCTTCCGAATAGCTGTTTCCTATAGCTTGTCAAAGACTCGTTGATATGAATCTTGTTACTCTTCGTTATACTCTTGCCTATTTCACTCTCTATCGATCGTAGGTGTCTCGTAGTCTTATCGGCTAAGCTACTTCTCCTTTTGTATAACTCTTCGCGTTTGTCGCGATGCACAAATTTGACTATGATCCTATCCTTGATCTTTTTCGTATCAGGGAGCCTATGGGCAGTTGAGATATGCTCTTCATTGATGTCAACACCCAAGAGAGAGCCTAACTCGATGATTATATTTCTTGGTTCATCCACCGGTAGAACTGGGATTCCTGTTATTTCAAGGCAATCTCGTCTTTGGTATTGTTGAATCTCATCGATAGTACAATTCGTCTTATATGCAGTGTCCTCTGCAGCAGAAAGTAGATCCCCTTGTTTCACAACCTTCTTCTCCAGCGCTGATAACTTTTTTTTTTTTAAGTTTGCAGGACATCAACGATATTGTCGTACTTATCCGACAGGAAAGTTTGAAACTTCTCAATTTGGCTGCATCGATCTGTCAAAATTTTTAGATTATCTTTTATCTGAGACATTTTGAGTCCGATCTCTTTTCGTATACTAGGTAGTAGTTCCGATTCCCACATAGTTTTTAACGTTTCCACAGTAAGAGCCATAGTTATTAAGAAAAAAGTGCTCAATCGTCGTTAGCGATATAAATGGCCGCCATGTTGGTCAGTTGGTCAGCGGTGCAATCATTATTATCAGTTTGCTCTATGGGTTCTCATGTATTCCATAATTACTTCTGGAGCTTCATATGTATGTCGATACGGTTACAAGGATCTCCTCTTTCAGTTTTCCCCGTTAGTTTGGACATTAGGAATTTATTCGCGAAGATTTCGTACACTTTAGCGAGCATATGTCGAAACTAGATAAGTTCGCTTGTTCCAGAAGTGTGTAAAGTGACTTGCGGTTTCATAGCGTTTGTTCTCGGAATTTTCATGTTAAAGGGATACCCGAGTGAAAAACACATTTGGGCTCAAAAGCATCTTTCAGATGTACTTTGTTCAGAAAATGTATTCAAATGTGATAAAACTTTTTCAGAGTTGAGAACGAGCCCCTCAAAGTAGGCCCCGCGAAGACATGGGCGCCGCCATTTTTTAAAATTAATTCCTGTGACGTTTCATTGCGTCACTTCGTCCCCCGGAGTCTTGCGGCTAACTTGTAGCGACTTGTTTTCTTTGTAGAATTTTCACACGCTCGGAATTAGAGTAGATTTTCATCGATACGGCAGAGCAATTTCGTACTAGAACAAAAATATGATGAAGACGATATTGTGAGAGAAGTTCAGAAGACTGGGAAAGACATGTGGAAGGCGCGGCGAGAATATCAACGAACAACAAAAGGCGACTACCGAGCTAGTGCTATAAAGATTCGCTGTGTGTTTTTGTATGGAACTTGTCAGCCTTAAACACAAGACTAAAGGTAGATTATTACAATATTGATATCGGCATAGCAATCGAAACTTGTTTAATTTGACCCAGAGAGGTAATCAGGGTGTAGCAAGCCACATAATTTTAATTTCGTTTACCTATAACTGATGTGTTGTGAAACAGCGCGCGCGCGCCAAGTTCTAACAAACATGCCGGGCTTGATCGCGCCAATGCTTTCACACAATTTAATAAGGGAATGGAATTATTTTTGCAATATAATTGCTCCGAGTGTCTCGTTCTTGTGTCATTGCATATATTCTGCTATGTTGGGCTAGTTATGATCGGTTTTTACAGGGAGGTTTTAACTTTTCAGGTGTTTCGTTTCAGTTGCACAAAGCCATGCAGTCAGTACAGATCGAACCGGATAACTCGCAAATTATATAGCTCCAATAATACATAAGTTTCGAAAGCAATGCCAATATCAATATTGTCATAATGTACCTTAGTCTTGCGTTTAAGGCTGACAAGTTCCATACAAAAACGTACAGCGAATCTTTACATCATAGCACAACACCAGTTTTGCACTAGCTCGGTAGTCGCCTTTGTTGTTCGTTGATATTCTCGCCTTCCACATGCTTTTCTTCGTCCTCCCAGTCTTCTGAACTTCTCTCACAATATCGTCTTCGTCATATTTTTGTTCTAGTACGAAATTGCTCTGCCGTATCGATGAAAATCTACTCTAATTCCGAGCGTGTGAAAATTCTACAAAGAAAACAAGTCGCTACAAGTTAGCCGCAAGACTCCGGTGGGACGAAGTGACGTAATGAAACGTCACAGGAATCGTCACAGGAATTAATGTAAACAAAATGGCGGCGCCCAGGTCTTCGCGGGGCCTACTTTGAGGGGCTCGTTCACAACTCTGAAAAAGTTTTATCAAATTTGAATACATTTTCTGAACAAAGTACGTCTGAAAGATGCTTTTGAGCCCAAATGTGTTTTTCACTCGGGTATCCCTTTAAGGATAATAACTTTTAGAGCTTCATAGGAATGTCTATTGGTCATGACTATCCTCTTTCGGATCCCCCGTTATTTTCGACATTACGTATTGATTCTTGGAGATTTCGTACAGTTTAGCGACCATGTCTCGAAAGTAGAAAAGTTCGCTTGTCACGAACGTGCGTAAACTCACAAGCGGTTTCATAGCAATTCGATGTTTTGACTCTCATGTAGTCGATAATAACTTATATAGCTTCATATGTATGTCGATTGCTCACAAGAGTAGTATGGGGAGTGGTGGTTCTGGACCACTTTCCTCGTGCCTCGTGACCAAACCGAATAAAAAAGTAATCCACCACTCCCCATACTACTATATGTGTGGAGTTCGGTATTTTTTGTGTATGTGTTGTGCGGGTGTTTTTGATTTAAACAAATAATATATCATAAGTATATGGAGACGATTAAGCTAGGATCTTTTAGATGTTGTGAAATGGATCTTAAAGCTAATAGACCTGAAGAGATTACTGTTACAAAGGAGGAGGCAGATTTACTTAGGCACTATTGGTCGTTGAGTTACGATTGGTTAGAAGATTATGAAAGCCTTTGCGATTGTGTGTCTAAGATCTTTATTCACGAACTTGGTGGTATTCACATTCATCCTAAACTTGTGTGAGGTTCATCAGAACCCCCATTCGCAATACTACTCTGATTTCCATTCAAAATATCATAACAAAAGAAACACCCCTTGCATCCCAAAGATGGAAGCACATTGTGAGGTGTGTGATTTGTGGATGTGGAAGTCTTTATATTGGAGGCACTTAAAGTCGAAGTCTCATCTTAAGAAGAGCGATTAGTCATTTGAACAAATAAACTATTATAGTATATAATGAAGTACTATGCCACATATTCTTTCCTTTGTGACAAGAGTGGAAGAAAGTTTAAGCAAAAGACTCACTTACAAAATCATATGAATAGAAAAAATCCCTGTGACAAAGAAATGGAAAAGTATTGTGAAACAAGACTTCGTATTACCAACACAGAAAGAAAATGACACTTATCACGGGTATAATTTTTTATTTAAAGAAATAGTATTATGTAGTATATATGGTACCCGCTATATTATACGTGGTAAAAGAACATTTACAAAAGTTAAATCTCACCCTTTCAGCTGCTAAGGATGGGTTAGTAGCAGCCTTGATGAGGATATCATAGTCGAAGCCATCCAAAAAGAATTTTCAAATAGAATTCGTAGAACTAAACCTCGCATGTGGTATGGCATCTTGTTGTTAGATTACCACTGCGGATGGATTCCCGTGAATATTAAATCAACCACAACAAACTCAAATGATAGTGCGGGTAACTTAGCGATTTGCCTTCAGGCTCTTACAAATGTAAGATTAGATTATGAAAAATCATACAACACCGGTCAAGTTCATTAATTACTTTTGAAAAAACTTACCAATCGGGAATACAACCGCGACACCAAGAGCGATTATTACTTTTTAGTCGTAAATAAACGCAACCCGAAAGAGGTCATCATCAATAACGTCCTCGGTCTTTCACATATTGTGCCGAATGTTCATTCGTTCCCTTTTCAAATTTGTTGGAAGAAGAATAAGGTACCACGATACGAACCGATAGATAAGAAAATTAAAATGTTTTTACACTGTTGGAAACAGACTTCTTCGAACCCAATCGAGCTCTTTCTTCGGTAAGTTAAACGTATTTCAGTACGAACCCGTGACGTAGTAAGCTACGAAGTTAGTGAATTTCTTTTAGTCATGCGCATCCCACATGGGTAAGGGTTACGGCAAAGCAGACATATATATATATATCGCAGAAGGAGCTAAATAATTGTCTGATACAGCTCGGGCAGGATGGTTAGACCGGTAAGTATGGAGTAAAAAGCTCTCCCACTTCACACTAATCGTAGCGCGTCTATCGGTGTGGCAGAATATGTGTCTGTACTAGGAGACCTCTGGCGTGGGTGTAAAACCTCGTAAGTCCAACTATGTGTCTGTGTAAAAACTCCTCTAGGGAGGAAGGTGAAGAGTCCCTAGGGGAGTTCAGATGGCGCCACCAGTTTTGCTTTTTTTTACGATTGTATTTAAGATCTCATTTTAACTTATTACATGTGAAGTTGTTGTGATAATCCTTACCAAGTGTTAGTCGATTTTTAGTTCATTTGTCAAATCTGCTACAGGGTGACTGAAAACGAGGAATACTACATAGATTATAATGGAAAAGGTGGTTGATGCTGCTTTGCGTGGCAAGAGAAGATAAATTAGATTGTGACCGAATTATATACGTTTTCAACCAAATTCAAGAGCTTTGTTGCCCCGGTGATCCGAAGCGTATAATGAAACTGAAGTTCTTGAAAATCCCTGGTTCCGAACAGTTTCGGCTGCCTCGTAGTGAGAAGACCATGAAGAAATACGACGCCACTTGGGAAAAAGTGGAGCAGTATTTATTATTTTGTGATATGCAAATTAAATCCTGTCTGGCTTCGTTCAAAGTAAATATTTATTGAGCGAGTCTTTTTTGAATATCCGCCATCGCTTCTTCATAAATTATGTTTCTCATGTCCTCGGTGTCTGTGGGTTGAGTTTTTGAAACCTCTCTTGTCTTTTTGCCTGATTTCGCTCTTCAAAATGTCATATTTATTTGCTTCAGTTATAATTAATTCAAACTCTTGGTCGCTTATTTTTCCGTCACGCAAAGCCTTAGCCACGAGGTCACGTATTGTGTTTGACTTTGACTTTATTAAGTTTAACAACAAATTTTACAAAAAATACACTAACCCGCAAGTAGCATAGCTAATCGAGGCGGGTTAAAGTGGGAACAAAATAGCAACATATAATGTTGACAAAATAAATATATATATATATATAACAACAGTACATGTAATTGTAAGGAAAATGAGAAATGTTTTTCGTAGATAAGTAACATTTAGATAACTATTGACAGAAACATTATAATACAAATTAAAGGAACGAGTTTAACAGTATTTACAGTTAAAATGCTTCAGGTATTTTTTTACAAGTTACTAATACAATGGAATACAGCAATCAATGACTAAAATTCAATTATTTTAAATTAATTCAATTAATTTAATGTGTTGATCAGATTTGTTATGGCATATTTTGAAGTAGAGTTTGAGCATCAACCTTCATTTTGTAGCACTGCATGTAGTCTTTCTTTAATTTCTTTTTTGAAAGCTTTATTTGGTAGATTTCTAATTTGAATTGGAATTTTATTCCACAATCTTACACCTATTCTAGAGAATGATTTATTTTGAATGGTTAGTCTTGAATATTGAGTGTATAAGTTCTGACACACAGATGATCTAGTACTATATGAATGCGTATCACTTATATAAGAAAATAATTTACATAAATTAATAGGAGCCTTCTTATTAACAACATCATGCATTAAGTTTGCAATTGATTCGAGATAAAGAACATTAATAGGAGAAATATTTGCCTTAAGAAAAAGAGGAATAGCACTTTGCTTTCCTATCAGAAAAATAAAATAAAATTAATCTGAGGGCCCGTTTTTGTAGAATTAATAGCTTTGTTAGATATAATTTAGGGGCTTGGCCCCAGGCACTTAAGCCATAGTTAAGATATGGTTGTATTAAAGATCGGTATAAAGTTAATAAGGTATCCTGGGGAACAAAATGTCTTAATTTAGCAATCAGGCCAACTGTTTTACTTATCTTATTACTAATAAAATTTATATGGAATTTCCATGAAAGATTACTATCAATTAACAATCCTAGGTATTTAACATAATCTTTACTTTCAAGAGGAACATATCTATTAAGTAAGTTACTATAAGCTTTAATGTTAAATTGGTAAGTAAGTTTTCTTTGGTAGGGATGAAAAATAACAAAGTTTGATTTTTTGAGATTCAAAGTTAGCTTATTTACAGTAAACCAATCACATAATTTCTTAAATTCTTTATTTACAATTGATTCAAGAGATTTTCTATTTTTGTGAGCATATAGTAAGTTAGTATCGTCTGCAAAAAGGAAAAAATTGAGTTTATCAGAGGCTTTGTATACATCGTTTATGAAGATTAGGAAGAGTAGCGGACCAAGGACAGAGCCTGGGGAACACCATAATTATTATTCTCTTTATTAGATATGTGAGATGCTATTTGGGTTGTTTGGGTTCTACCATGCAGGTAAGACTCAAACCAATCGTACAATATACCTCTTACTCCATAATGATAT
Organism: Actinernus sp. WN-2022; assembly: GCA_030867875.1. Classification (NCBI taxonomy): domain Eukaryota; kingdom Metazoa; phylum Cnidaria; class Anthozoa; order Actiniaria; family Actinernidae; genus Actinernus; species Actinernus sp. WN-2022. Next base: position 54,100,784 of record JAOWCC010001634.1, read on the forward strand.
AGTTTTCTTAATAATATACTGTGATTTATGGTATCAAAAGCCTTTTTGAAATCAATAAACACAGTACAGGTGAACATTTTGTTATCCATATTTGTTTGTATTGTGTTTATTATATCTTGGATAGCATGTTGAGTTGAATGTTTTGTCCTAAAACAACCATATTGAGCATTATATAACAGCTCATTCTTTTCTATGAAACATGCCAAACGATTATACATAAGTTTTTCAAAGATTCTGTTAAAAATGGACAGTAAAGATATTGGTCTATAGTTGTTAGGATCCAATTCATCTTCAGATTTGAATATTGGTACTATTTTTGAGATCTTTAACTTAGATGGATATGTTCCAAGTTGTACAGAAGTGTTTAATATATTTACTAATGGTCAACTAAGTATATGCCTTGAACATTTTAACATGGCAATTGGACAGGAATATAGACCATATGATTTATTGTTTGTTATCGACAAAATTTCGTATTCCACTTCAGCTTTTGTTATAGGGGTAAAGAAAAATGAATCCTTTTGTCTGATATCACTTAAATAGTCTAAGGGGTGCTTACTGTGATTTGGAACTTGGTTTGCTAGTTTCTGTCCAATTGAAGCAAAATGTCTGTTCATTATATTAGGTATCTTCGAAGGTTCAGTAATAATCATGTTGTTTCGAGGATCTTTAAGAGCAGAAATAGGTTTTAAATTCTTCTTGTTGGTGTTTATTAAACTGTTTATTCCTTTCCAGGTTTTCTTAATATTATTCATATTATTTTCAAAATAGGAGTGAAAGTACAACTTTTTACTGATACGTATTAAATATGATATTCGGTTTCTGTAATATTTGTATTTATCATTATCACCAGATAGGAGAAGTTTATTTTTAACCCTTATGGATTTCCTAAGTCCATATGTTATCCATGGTTTATGAAATTGCTTACATTTGCGGTGTGATATAGTTTTAATAGGTGCAAATTTATTAATAAGTCTGTTTAGCTTCCTATAAAATGTAGAAAATATTTGATTAATATCACTATAATTACTATTTCCAAGACTGTTTAAGGAAAAGTCTATATTTGACAATTGAAAATTAAATTTGTTAGGCGAAAAATTTGAAAAGTCTCTCATTTTCTTCTTTATAGTTTTAGTTTTATCTTTAACAAATGAGGTTATGCAAAACTGAGAGAAATGGTCACTAATGTCAGAGACTATATTTCCACTATAAATTACTTTTTCGGGATTATTAGTAAAGAGTTGTCAATAAGGGTGGCAGAATTTTGATATACTCTTGTGGGCTTATCAATTGAGAAAAGTTACATGTTTCAGATTTGAGAAGGTCAATGTTGAAGTCACCAAGAATATAGGTTTTTTTTTATTTTTTATTTTTTTTATTTTTTTTATTTAAACAATATTTGGGCTTTACCTATAGGTTGGTTTCCCTTTCCCAAGTATTACGGTTTTCTCATGCTTTGTGGCTGTCGCAGAAGCAGTAGTAGAGAGAGGCCGATTGTGGCTCATTTGCTGCAAATGCTGGCTCATTTACAGCAAATGATCCATAATCTGCCTTTCTCGACTACTTTCATGTTAATCTCAGCGTTTAGATTGCAATTTTGTTTTTCAATTTTGGTTCTCAATTTTGGTTCTAGATTTTGATGTTCATGTTAATCTCAGCGTTTACATGTAGATTGCAATTTTGTTTTTCAATTTTGGTTCTCAATTTTGGTTCTAGATTTTGATGTTCATGTTAATCTCAGCGTTTAGATTGCAATTTTGTTTTTCAATTTTGATGTTCATGTTAATCTCAGCGTTTAGATTGCAATTTTGGTTCTCAGTTTGTTGCGCATTACTCTGAATCTATATCGAGTTCTAACTCGAGTCTTATGATTCGCCTTCGTAGGTAGTACTGCCTTATCTCGAATTCTGTGATCGGTTTTTGGTGCTCGTGTAGCTTTTTCTTGAGTCGTGTGACTTGTTCTCGTATCAACATCTTGAGTCCCATGATTTGTCCTTGATGGTCGATCCGATCTCGCTCTTGCTCTAGCTCGAGTTGTATGATTCGTCTTCCTTGATCGATCCACTCTCGCTCTTGCTCTAGATGTCCTTGTTCGATATTCGTGACTCGTTCGAGAATATTAGGCAGCTTCGGCTTCTCGTTGCATACGATTCCCAGGAATCTTCTCATCATAACGAAAGTGAGATTTCTATGGGATGATTCCGCTATCTTGACATCTGCTATATCGATACGTGCTTCGACTTCGAAGTCATCGAAGTCGTCCATCACGATCTCAACAAACTTGACGTCTATCGAGTCCTCTCTCTTAGCATCTGCTATATCGATACGTGCTTCGACTTCGAAGTCATCGAAGTCGTCCATCACGATCTCAACAAACCTGACGTCTATCGAGTCCTCTCTCTTAGCATCTGCTATATCGATACGTGCTTCGACTTCGAAGTCGTCGAAGTCATCCATCACGATCTCAGCAAACTCGACGTCTATCGAGTCCTCTCTCTTAGCATCTGCTAAATCGACACGTGCATTGACTACGAAGTCGTTCATCTTATTCACTAATATTTTATAAGTGCGAGTATTTGACTTGGGGTTCATTGGCGTTCGATTTTTCATCTCAATAATGTTATATATAGTTATTTCCTTAAGCCCCTTTTGCCTCAGGGGGGACTTAAAGAAAATCCCAATGATTTTTCGTATCATTCTAAAGGCTTATATGATCGATATTGTTCCATTCTAAGTCCCCTCGTACTGATACATATCATTTCATTCTAATGGCTTAGGAGACCAAACTGAGAATAAAAAATGGAGACCAAACTGAGAATAAAAAAATGGGGACCAAACTGTGAATCAAAAATGGGGACCAAACTGAGAATCGAAAATGAGTAGAGATATTATGAATACTAGAAAGATATTTAAATAGAGAACCTATACATATGGTATTAGTGCAATGGAGGAAAATAACGTAAAAATATATAACGATTTGAAAGCAATAAGATCTATAGAAGAAAATAAGATAGGTGAACTAAATAAAAAGCTTCTCCTAAGATCCAACAAGTAGATGATCTTGAATTTTTATGTGTGGAAATTAGGAAACCAAAAGTCAAACCATTTCTCATCAGTACTTGGTACCGCCCACCAAACTCTCCAGTCGAGTTGTTTGATAAATTTGAGAATTTATTGGAAGTAATTGAGGCAGAAAATATTGAATCGAATGTTGTTGGGGACTTCAATTGTAATGTGGCAGCTAATGCCCCTAGTAGCTGCACAAAAAGATTATTGGAGTTATGCGAACTATACCAATATACCCAGCTCATTACGGGTTCCACACGTGTTGCGATGAACACCTCCACAACAATCGACCTATTTCTGACAAACGAACCATCTAAATATAAGCATTCTGGCATTTCGCATGTTGGAATTAGTGACCATAGTGCAATATATGCGGCCAGGAAATTAATTTCTCCCAAACACGTTCCCAATTACGTCTTTTCGAGAAATTTTAAGCATTTCGACTCGATACGTTTTCAACAGGAAATCAACTTAGCCCCTTGGCATAAAATATTATACTGTAAAGACCCTGATATTGCCTGGGAACTATGGAAGCAATTGTTCCTGGAAATAGCAAACAGGCATGCACCCAGTAAAACGAAAAGAGTGAAAAACAGCTTTGCTCCCTGGTTAACACCTAATATCGAACGTCTTATGTTTGAGAGGGATAGGCTGAAAAAATTAGCGATTATTACTAATAATGAGGATGACTGGAAAGCATATAAATGTTCAAAGAATAATCTAAATGCCACTATAAAGCGTACGAAAATAGATTATTATGATAACTACTTTAAAGAAAACCAAACTAACTTACGCAAGACTTGGCATGGTATTAATACCATCCTTTCAAAAAAAGGAAAGTCAACAGTACAACCAACCAAAGTTGTCCTCGATGATGTCGTTATAACTGATCCATCGGAAATTAGTAATGCCTTTAACAAACATTTTACTGACATCGGTCCTAATCTGGCATCAAATGTGCCTACTTCAAATACAAGCTATCTTGATTACATAAATCCTGCGAAATCATCCTTTGAATTAAAGCAACTTAGTTTAAATCAGGTTCAAAAATTAATTCAAAAGCTTGATTCAAACAAAGCAAGTGGTCTGGATGGCATTCCTGTGCGTCTTTTAAAAGAAGGTACTCCTGTAATGATAAATGCTTTAACGTATATTTTTAACCTAACAATAACTATAGGACATATACCGTTAGAGTGGAAAAAAGCTAAAGTTTCCCCAATTCATAAAGAAGACCTTCGAACAGATTTAAATAACTACAGGCCAATATCAGTCCTACCAGCTGTAATTAAAATATTGGAAAAAGCCGTTTTTAACCAATTCTATATATATTTACTTGATGACTTACTAAATAAATTTCAATCTGGATTTAGACCACTTCACTCAACTGTTACTGCCCTTCTAGATGTGAGTAATGAATGGTTTTTAAATATTGACAATGGGCTTATGAATGCAATTCTATTTCTGGACTTGAAAAAAGCCTTCGACACTATTGATCATGACATTCTAATACATAAATTAAAACTCTACGGTGTTCAAACCAAAACAATTGATTGGTTTGCCGATTACCTCAACAATAGAATTCAAATTACTTCAGTGAATGGATCCCTCTCGAGTCCTAGCACTCTAAAATGTGGAATCCCACAGTGAACTATTCTGGGTCCATTGTTATTTCTAATATACATCAATGACCTGCCAAATTGCAATCTTTTATCAAATGTGAGAATGTATGCTGACGATACCAACTTTACGTACGCATCAAAAAATCCAGCAACACTTGTTGATGGAATTAATCATGATCTCGCCAAAGTGCACGAGTGGCTTAAAGCAAATAAATTAACACTTAATATCTCAAAGACAAAATATATGTTTACCGGTACGCAACATAAACTTAACTTACTCCCTGGCCAGCCTATAGTAAACATAAATGGTAAACAAATAGCCAGAACTACCTCATATAAATGTCTTGGCGTAGAAATAGATGAACTTCTGTCTTGGCGAGATCACATAGTAAACGTTTCAAAGAAAATTGCTAAAGGCCTCGGAGTGCTTAGAAGACTTAAGCCATTCCTACCTCAAAATTTACTAATTTCTGTCTATAATTCCCTGATTGCCTCCCACTTTGATTATTGTAGTGCAGTTTGGGGTAGTCTAGGCAAGGGTCTTTCGGATCAACTGCAAAAACTTCAAAACAGAGCAGCTAGAATTATCACTGGTTCAAGCTATGAAACCCGCTCGAGTGACATCTTGGCTTCTCTCGGTTGGCAAAATTTGGAACAGCGACGAAATCGCCAGTTAGCGAGTATTATGTATAAAACCATGCATAAAAAGGTACCTAAATACCTGACGGATTTATTCACTCCCACAAACACAATTCACCAACATAATTTAAGACGATCTAATAACAGCTGCTTCCTACCAAGGCCAAAGAGTGAAGCCCTCAAAAAGAGTTTCTCGTACAGGGGTTCAATGCTATGGAATAATGTGCCGCCTAGTGCCTACAATACTACCATTGTTCAATTTTTAAATAATTTTTAATAAAATCAAATGTATTTATATATAAGTTTAGTTTTCCTTTAATTTTAGGTAGTTAGTATATATATTTTAATAGTATTTATTTTGATAGATTAGGTTATATATAAGTGTCCTATTAGTAAATGTTATACACGGCTCTCTGGAAGAGCATCATGTAATGAACGGGATTCCGTGTCGAAATAAAGTTTGATGATGATGATGATTTAAGACTACTATTTCGTACAACGAAAGCCGTGAGCCTCGATGAAAGCGTACAGAAGATTCGTAAGGATATTTTAGCGTTAGCAAAGGAGTTAGGACATGAACAAGTAAGATTACAGTCGAATAAACGTCTAATGGAAAATCATAAGGATACATTCGATCTAGATGGTAAACCTAGGATGACTACAAATAAGAACAATAAGCTATCAAAAGATAAATCAGACATACAAGCACCACCAATAAAAGATTCGAAAATGGAAATGAAGGATTATAAATTACTAATGAATAAGATAGACGACTTCGTAGTCAATGCACGTATCGATATAGCGGAGGCTAATAGAAAGGACTCAATAGATGACAAATTCAATGAGACTATGAGAGACGACTTCATAGACAATGCATATGCCGACGTAGCGAAGGCTAAGAGAAAGGACTCGATAGATGACAAGTTCGATGAGGTCATGAGAGACGATTTCATAAATAATGCATATGCTGATATAGCAAAGGATAAGATAGTAGAGGACTTATTAGATAGCAAGTTTGCTAAGATTATGGGAGGCAATTCCATAAATAATGCTGATATAGCAAAGGTTATGAATAGAAAGCAACTAGATCTAATTATACGACTCAAGCAAGAGCAAATCAAACAGCTAGAGCGAACTATACAACTCAAGCAAGGGTAAGTCAAACAGCTTGAACGAGAAATTAAAGTATGATCTATATATAGAAAGATACTTAAGCATATATTATTTATAAATAGTATATGGAAGAAGATAATATCGTAGATCAAGAAGTAGACGTATCAGTTTTAAAACCTCCTATGAATAAGATTACCATTAGTGGAAAATCATATAAATTTCATCCGATTTATGATTTATATGCTGGGAGTATAGATGGTGAAGTAATACACATCATTAAACAAAACCCCACCAAAGGAATTGAAAATAAGTCAGGATATTTATCATACGTAGTTAGAAAGTATAAGATTAATCAGAAAACATATTATGTTCACAGATTCATATGGGAATGCTTTAATGGAATCATTCCAGATGGTAAAGTCGTTAACCATATTAATGATGATAAGCTTGATAATAGACTTGGTAATTTACACCTAATAGCACAACGACAGAAAAATTTTGCGGGAGAAAGAGATTATTCATTCATTAAAGATAATCATAAGAATAAGAAGAGTGTTAGGACTACTAATTGTGATACGAATGAAGTAACATATTTTAATAGTATGTATGCTATTCAACAACACCTTGGAATCAATGCTGGTATAGTTAAGATGGTTTGCGAAGGATTGAATAGGTGTAAAAGTGGTATATCGAAGAAAGATAAGTGTAGATATAAGTTCGAATACGTAAAAAAAGATGAACTGCCAGAAAATCATAAGAAATCATCTTATGAACGAAAGAAAGATAAATTATCAGAATCTGAACTAAAGAATATACAAAAGTTGAGATCTAAAAAATGGCAACAAAAAGAATACGTTTGTCCTAATCGTAATGCGACAATTAAACTTGGTAGTAAGTACATGTATATTCATATGAAAAAATATTGTAAAAACATTTAGGTAAATAGATACCAACCTACTCCTGCTGTTGCTATTGTTAATATAGCTAAATTAGTTTCATGAGAGGATGATGTAGGTGTAATTTGTTTAATAGATGTACTTACTGTAGGCTTTACTACTGGTTTATTTCCGTATTAATGTGGTAGTTTAACTTTACCTATATTGTGTTTTATTACTACGGGCTCTACTTTTTTATTTAGTGAATGGTTAGCTCCAAATGTTACATCACTTGTAGCTTTCAATAACTTATTATTATACCCTATTACGCTTTGTGTATTTATGATTAGATTAGATGGCATTAACCAAATTCCTGGTGCAATGGCTAAGTCTAGTCTTAATTTTGCCTCTTGAACAGCTAGTTGATATCGTTGTATACTCTTTGCTACATGTATATCGCCTTCGATTACGGCGCTTTCAAAATGTGTCAACATTTCCTGCCTCGTCTCGACAGCATTTCCACCAGCTCCAATAATACTTGATCGAGTATTCACTTGAGCACCTAATATACAGTAAACGAAGGCCTCAGCTGATCTATTCAATCTACCCATTCCAGCTTTAGTCAATCCATTATCTTTACTTGGAACGAACCAAGAATATTGTTTACCATTATGATCATCATTACGAATAAATGAAATGAGATTTCCTTGATCAGTCTTTCCACCCTCATCAGAGAATAGTTCTCCATCTGGACTAGGATATAAGTTAGCATCTATATCATATCCACGAATTGTATGAACGTTTTCATAACCCATACCAGAATAATAGAGAAATATATCACCTAGACCATGATTACGCCCTCCTTTCCACCTGAAGTCAGGATTGGTAGGAATACTAAATTCGTTACACAGACGATGGAAAGCAACCTTACTATACCGATTGTTCGTTTGATTGAAAATATGGTCATCTGGTAATGGCGTTCCCAACTCATACAAGATTCTTCGTACAGTATAGTAAACATGAAACTTGATAAATCCTTGAACAACTGGAGGATAGTGTTCTTGTAAGCTTATTCCACAACCAGAAGTAGCACACCACACAGCAAAGTTTAATTGTTGTGGCCAATATCCATAGTCAGGTTCACTCAACCAATGTCTTGACTGTTTAGCAGATTCGAAAGTCACTGTACAATCTTTGAAAATGTTTCGGAACTTTACAACGAAGTACCTAGTTGGGGAAACTAGATCTTCATTTCTTTCAATAATGGAGCAATGTCCAAAGCTATTTGTGTAAATAGGATTCCAGGAATTGGATACTTATGTGTAGTAGGTAGTAATGAATCTGGAAAGTTTTGTATAGATCCCAAAGCAAGTTTCATAGCCTGCTTATCAGCATTTGTTATGGAATTAGGATCGTCAATGAATTTTTTATCACCCCACACGGCATGATCCATATCTGGTCCTTTGAAGAAGACATTATAATAAATAGTACCATATTCTTCAGTGGATTCCTTATAGAATTTACTTATATCAGCTTGTGGGTGATGTCGTTTAAAATTATCCCATACTAAGTTCAGTTTTTCTGAAGTCATATTTATGATATGAGATAACGTTTTATAGCATTTAGTATTTGTCTTTATTGTATCTAAGTTTATAAATAAAACCGCCATAAGGTGTTACGTCATAGGAATATGTTATTTCTCTAGTTGTTTTAATAGCTCCTGCTTTACTCCTCCCGTATCTTCTGTGTGTTGGTTCTTTTTCTTGACTCTTCCACTTTCAGAATGTCGGTTCTTTTTTTTAATTCCTCTTTTCGAGTATTTTGTCGGATCTCGTATTTCAAGTCTTCATATTTATTAAATTCAACCATTATCAATTCGAATTCTGTATCACTGATCTTGTTATCATTTAACGCTTTTGATACTAGGTCGCGTATTGTGTTTAGTTTTGCTTTTCCTAACATTACGTTTTTTTCGTGTTTAGACACCTTCTTAGTTAGAGCTTTAGTAGCTGTTGCAGAAGAAGCTGAAAGCAAACCACATAAACCACCAACTACTCCTACTGGGAGTCCAATGACAGCACCAAACCCTGACAAAGAAGTCGCTACTGCAGAACTGGTTAAGATAACTGAAAGTAAACCAGCACCTACAGAAAGATTGTGGGTTATTCCTCGTATTCTAACATATTTCTTCCGCACCTTTTCGTAATGTTTAATTTCAGCTCCTAATTCTGATAAGACCGTATTTACTTTATGGAGTCTAAAGTTTTCTCCAGTTTTCATGTCTTGTAGTGGTATATCTGGATAAATCGAATCGTAGTCAACCATATGATTAATAGTAATGTCTTTCGTTTAAACGATTTCTAACACTATTCGCATTGGATATATTCCAGAATTTATCGTATTATGATTACTATCTGTTACCCATAAACGAATGCTATTAGTATGATTAGATTTTCTAATAGTAAGTGGATTATTAGGAGTATGGAATATCTTTTCTCCATCATTATTTAATCTTATAGATGTTAAGATTTGTGAATATCCAGCTTCTTCTATAACTAGTGTTGGATCAATAATGTCGCAATGGATATATATATCATAGGATCTCTTCACAATCTGAATCTCGTTTCTAGACCTCATTCTTAAACTCTTATTAATAGTAAGTAGTTTAGCTTAAGCTCTCATTTAGTACGACACCAACTGTAGGAATAAGGTAGGCTCTTCCTTCCGAAATTTCTATACTGATTGGTTTGTTGTATTTATACATTTTACTTATTATGGTTTTGATACTTCCTAAGGTATAGTCTCCACTGGGAATACTGTATAGTTCTTTACCATACATATTGAAAACCCCACCAACATTCATAAGATTATAGGTATGTACGATCTGGATAAATTTCTACTATATGCTCTTAAGATCCTACTAATATGAAGTAGTCTAGCTAGACTATCGTTTAGTGTAACTTCTTGATTAGCAATAAGATAGTTGCCGCCCTCCTCCCTCTTGTAATAAATGGGCATGTTTTTTCTATCGACTTCTTCTAAGATACTATTAAGACTTTCTAAGGTATAGTCTCCACTAGGAATACGATATAGTACATTGTTGTTCTTATCGTTGATTATACCATCACTTACAAGACTAGCAGTCTTTGTAACCCAAATAGTGTAGCGTTTTCCTTTTTTCAATTCCTTTTCGATATTGAGTAATCTAGCTAGACTATCGTTTAGTTTGATGTTTACGGCAGCATCAAAACTAGTTTTTTCATTATTATCCTCGTTATTAGTAATCACATTCATACTATAAATAATTAAAAACATTATCCCTCCTCTATTATAATTTCCTATAGGAATAAAGTATGTGACCCCTCGATCTAAGTCTTTGATTGTACCAATACTATTGAGATTTAACATCTGAATGGCATTTCTACTATATGTGCTCTTAGGTTCTTACTAACATTGAGTAATTTAGCTAGGCTATCCTTTAGTGTGACTTCTTGATTAGCAATAAGGTAGGCATCATCTCCCTCCCGTAGTAAATGGATCGGAGTTTTTTCCCTCCCACTAGCCTCTTCTAGAGCATCATTAAAACTTTCCATACTATAATTTCCCTTAGGAAAACGATATAGTTCTTCACCATTAGTGTTGGAAACTTTACCCTCTCTAGTGAGATTATGAAACTCTAAGATCTGGATTTCGTTTCGAGACCTAGACATTAAAACCTTATTAATAGTAAGTAGTCTAGCTAAGCTCTCACTTATGAAAACATCCATATTAGGAATGAGATAGGTTCTACCATTTAAATGTTCTATAGAGAATAGTTTTTCAGATGCTAGATTAGTTCGATCTATGATGTTTTTAATACTTTCAATATCATATTTTCCCTTACGAAAACGATATAGTTCTACACCTACGATATCGGAAATTGTACCATCATTAATAAGATTATATGAATGATCATAAAAATTACAACTAATCAGTGAAATGTGCTTTCCCACTTCTATAGGATTCTTCAAGTATATGTTCTCATCACATTTTGTTTTTTCAATGTATAGTACTACCATTATAAATATTATCTATATTTTACTCTCTAAATAATATTTAACACAAACCGCATTGGATATGTTCCAGAATTTATCATGTTATTATTACTATCTGTTACCCATAAACGAATGCTATTAATATGATCAACCTCTCTAATACTAATATTAGGTGAATTATTAGGAGTATAGGATACCTTTTCTCCTTTTTTAATTAGTTCTAATGATGTTAGGATTTGTGAATATTTAGTTTCTTTTATAACTTGTGTTGGATCGATGAGATCACAATGAATATATATAACATCGGGGCTTTTCATAATTTTAATCTCATTTCGAGAACCTATTTTTAAACTTCTATTAATAGTAAGTAATTTAGCTAGACTCTCGCTTAGTATAATACCAACTGTAGGAATAAGATAGGTTTTACCTTCTGAAATTTCTATACTGATTGGTTTAACACCAATTGAAACAGCTTTACTTACAACGATTTTAAAACTTTCTATAGTATAATCTCCTTTAGAGAGGCGAAGTAATATATTACCTTGTGCATTAGAAACTGTGCCTTCACTCATAAGATTATACAAATGATTATAAAAATTACAACTAATCAGTGAAATATGCTTTCTAACTTCAACTGGGTACTTCAAGTATATGTTCTCATCACATTTTGTCTTTTCAAAGTATAGTACTACCATTATACATATATAGTCTATCTTTTCTTTTTATACCCTTCTACAAAATAAACAACCACGGCTATGATAAGAAGCCATGCGTTTTTAGCTAGGAAGCTAACTACTTCTCCAGCTGTTCTAAAAATAAAGGATGCAATTGCTCCAATCATTCCAGGTAATATTTCACCTAATTTCTTTCCAATAGTTTTCAACCCATTTCCAACGCCTTTTGCAACATTGGTTAATCCATTTGTTAGACTGCTAACAATTACTCCAATAACAACCCCAACAGCTGTTAGAACAGAAACGACCGTAAAACCATATTTTTTGAATATAGCTTTTATACGATCCTTTAGAGACATACGTTCTTCTATTACTTCATTTACCTGTTCGAGTTTATCAATCTCGTCAGCTTCTAGTTCCATCTGTGCTGTAATTGATTTATTTAATCTATCTCTAACATCTTCGTTTTCAGCTTGAGATATATCTTCCAGATCTTGTACTAGCGTTTTAATCTTTCTTTTCGTCTAGATATTTCTTCTTCGTTTCCAGATACTACTCTATCAGCTGTCTTACCAAGAGACTCGATGATTATTTTTGGTAATTTCTCATTTATTTCTCCATCTGCAGTAATTAGAGTATAACTTTTACCACCTCGTTTATTTAGTCTTACTACCACTCGATTCCATTTATCTAAGGTTGCTGTGAACTTGGATTTTGTAGGGTTGAAGTTGGGATACAATGTTTTAATTCTTTCCCAAGCACTATGGGTTCTATTTTCTCTAATAATTAGTGGGGCAGTATCATCATAATTGCCTTCTATGAATGATGTTTCTTCAGTGGTGTGGGTATGAGGTTTATTATGGGTTGATGTCATTTGAGACATTTCGTAATATTCGTCATCGATATAACCATCATTATCGTCATGATCATCATGATCAAAAGGATCACGTTTATCTGGAATCTCTTCTGTTGGGTCAATATCCATCTTATAATTTATAATATAGGTTATCTTTTATACCAATTTAGTAGCTATATATGTTATAGACACGATACCACCTCCCACATATGCCATTTCATATTGTTTTTGATTATTGCTCGGTTTATAATAGTCAGATAATTGTGGTTCATTCAAATTGAAATCTGGATGTGCTTGAGCATATAGTCTAAAAGCGTTATCAGTCTCTTTGTCATTATCATCTGCGTGAATCTTATTTTGATATTTTTCTGATAACCAATCCTGATATTCTCGTCTTCTTTTCTGCCATTCACCCATATCGTGTTGATATTTTTCTAGAGCCTTATCATGTCTGATTCGTTCTTCATCTGAATTGTTGCCTGATAGATACTTTGCTAGATAAGATTCTCCTACGAATGTCGTTGCATTTAAGATAGCTCCACCAATCGTTATAGCTATAGTTGCCATTTATATTATATAATACGTCTCATATGTTTAAAATGATTTTGGTAGTATTTTTTTATCTTCAAGATACTCCTTCAAATATATACTTCCAGATAGTACTTACCATAATTCGTGATACTTGATGAGGGGTCATTTAGGAACGATTCTTTCATTATCTTCTTGCTAAGATAACCAACACCAGCTGAAAGTCCAACTATAACGGCAGCATCTGTAGCTGTTTTAACAAGTTTGTTTTCTGTCATAATATTGACATATATTATTATAGGTTTAAACCTATTTATTACATACCTATTTTAGTAGGAACATTGGTTTGTGGTTTACTTATGATTTCGTTTTCTCGTACGTTATGTTCTTTCTTTCTACCATATCTAAAATACAAGTCTGTAGCAGTTAGGCCTATACCAATTATTGTTAATACTGTTGTAAATGATAACTCAGGTATGTAAGACTTAGGATCTGGTTCTACTTCAGTATTTTGTTTGATCTCTAGAGCTTTCTTTGCTTTCTTATGGTATTCTGTTAACTTCTTTCCAGCTTCAACCTTCTTAGGGTCTTTCTGTTTAGGAGTTGGTTTATTGTTTTCTAGCTCCTTAGTAATTTGTTCAATGTATTCATCTAACATATTATCAGACATATTATAATTAGTATATTTCAATGTTTAAACCAATTTTGTTGGAAGTGCTCAAGAGTGTTCAAGAGTTTGTTGAACGTTAGTCTCAGAAGGAATCTTAACATGTTTAGCTATTTGAATTAAACCACTAGCTAGAGCTACCATTCTACCTCCTTTTAATACTATATATCCAGCAGCATTTGATAGTTCTTGTTTGACTAATTCATTAGTTTGTAGATCTTTGCATAATTCATCATTATTATCTATAGTAACCATGTGGTAGATTATCTCCACAGTAGCTTTTATAGCAGTATCTACTAGACCATTAGTAACCCTATTACCAGTTATGACTTGGTACCTATTGTAGTACTTCTCAACATCTTTTATTGATAGCCTCTTAACATCACCAAGACTCATATTGGCTCCAATGAATTCATTTATAGTTCCCAACACTGCTAGGATTTCTAAGGATTCCCTTTTATCATCTATATCTGTTGGAATTACTCTTGGATCCTTCTTGAATCTTACCTTCTTCTCTCTTGGAGCTCTTATAGTTGTCTCAACAGGCTGCTCAACAGGTTGGGTATTTTCTTCGATAGTATTAATATACTCTTCAACAATTGACGTCATATAAATTATAATTATCAACTATTATTTATATCATTTTATAAAAATCATATGTGGGTGTGTTTTCTAAAGGGGGCCCTGAAACGGGGCCCCTTAGTTTATGTTCATTCTATGAAAATACTTTTTATGATTTCTTAGTGTTTCCCTTGTACAAAATTTCCTATTGCAATACCTACATCTTATTCTAATATCTTTTAGATAATCATTTAGCTCTTTTATTATTAGATCATAATCGTTTGATACTATACATTTGACCCCATTCTCTTCATACCGTTCTAATAGATTCTTTTGTGCATTAGACAATACGCCATTACCAATAGGGGTTTTAAATTCGATACATAAACCATTGTAAGTTTTATGACAATTAGTTATAATAATATCTGGTTGCCCCTTCATATATCCTTTTTTATAAGAATTGATTCGTTTAGTCGAACTATCTTGCAATTCGTCTAATCCAGCTGTTATTAAACAATTGGGGTAAAAACGTCTAATATATTTAACAACTCTTGTATGCAGATCATATTCATCTTCTATCTTGAATGTTAATGTGTTAGGATTGTCAAACATTCTATAATATCCATACTTTCTGATAGATGGTAGCACTTTAGAGAATACCTAATCTTGGAATATTTTTGCTGAATCTAATTTAGATCCAAAAATAAGAGAATATAATCCAGGTTCTTTTATGAAAATCGTTTGTGGATGCACATTTTTCAACAAGTCTCTTGTTTACATGTCCTGTGCTGGTTATATCGAATAGTATAGCTATGCTGCCAGGAATAATAACAACGTTCTCTGATAATTGCGGAATATTGACATACAGAGTTTCTCCTGGACTTGCAGAAGACGGGTTCATGGTTATTCGATTTAGACTACTTTCTGCCTTTAATCCATATGGATGTTTATAAACGCGACTGACGTCTAGCTTTTCTGAAATCGTTTGTTGTGACATACTACTATAAGGAATAAACTATTATTTTATTTATATATGTTTAGTAAGATCTATTATTCAACCAATGGTTATTGGAAAGGATATTCAGCTATTTATAAACTTGCACAGGCTGCTAACGTAAGTGAAGACCTTACAAAGAAGTGGCTTGAGAAACAATCGATTTGGCAGATATACTTACCAGCTCCCACATATGTTCCAAGACCTCATTGGGATATTTCAAAACCTAATCAGATTCATCAAGCAGATCTATTATTTCTTCCACATGATACTGTCAACAGAAGAACTTACAAATATGCTTTAGTTGTCGTTGATATAGCTTCTAGATACGTCGATGCTGAACCCTTGACGTCTACGTATTCGACAGAAGTATCAAAAGCTTTTACTAAAATTTATTCTAGAAAATTGAAATGGCCACAAACATTGATGGTAGATCCTGGAACGGAATTCATGGGTGAAATGAAAAAACACAATATTAAAATTCAAAGAAGCGAGGCTGGAAACCATAGAGCACAATCATTAGTTGAAAGAGCTAATAGAACCATTTCTGAAAAACTATTCAGCCATCAATATGCTCAGGAAATGGTAATGGAAAATGATCGATCAAGAAAGTGGGTTCAGATATTACCTGGCGTCCTGAAAGCTATCAATAGTTCTGTTAAAAGAATTACTGGTAAAGAACCTATCAAATTAATAAGCTCTAAAGAAGTCGAAAACAAAGAAAACGAATACAAAAGACCTGTTGGATTAGACAAAAAAATATTACCAGCAGGAGTGAAAGTTAGGTATTTATATGCTCCAGGAGAGCTTGAAGGTGGTGATAGATATCGGTCAACCGATCCAATATGGAGTCTAGATATATATGATATTTCACGTAGTACCATCTCTACGAATCAACCTGTCTTATACTATTTAATAGCGGGCCCAAAACGAAGTTTCGTAAGAGAAGAATTACAAACTGTACCATATGATACTGAACTACCACCTGATAGCGTTTTAAAATAACTGATGGATTCTCAGTTTTTCGAGGCTTGTATGAATGATATCGTTGTGTTCTTACCACATATAACACCAATTATTTTTTAGCCTGTACTACTACAAGGATTTCGAATTCTTTTTTGGTTTCATCTTGTAGGTAATAATTTCTTCGTCTATATTCTCATAACCATATGCTAGAGTATGAATACCATCAGAATCGATATTCCGTTTATCGTCGTCTCTAGATAATGCTACCTTATTGATTTCTTCTGTATAAATATTATGTAGGTGACTTCTGATCACATTCATCTTTCTCATCTGAGGATTGCCATCGAATAAGCAGGTTTTATAATTGTCGAATGTAATATCATTCTTAATGACTGCTTTCTTCACACCCTTGCATTTCTTCTCTTCTTCGTCGTCGTAATACTTGAATGCATATAGCTTTGCCCGCAGTCCAACGAACTCGGTAATGATCTTACCACCTGCTTCATCCTTGAACATTCCTATAACTTTTTTATTGACTCCTGTTTCTATACCTGATGGATGATCATTTGGATAGTTGCTTGTGTCGAACTTTGATCTCACATCATTATTTATATCTCTATAAAAATATTCTGTTTCGATTTCATACATCAAGCTATCTGTATCTGTGAATAGGAGTCTTGCTTTCTCCTTGTACTTAGGTTTGATGTAACTATAATGGAAGTCTTACATTAGCGATTTACTAAGGTCTAAGATAGACATACTTAAGTATATTGGTTTGTCAAATACTAGTTTCGTTCTTTTCATATGTATAGCAACCAAGTTCTCTGAGAATATAGTTCTATGTTGATAGTTTGGTTTAGATACTAACTTCTTTGCCTTCTTCTCAGATGTAACGAGTTGGATGCTGACTCTATTACGTATATTTCCATAGTCTTACCAAAGGACGAGTTATTCATTAGTTTGAAGAAGTCTTTTTCGAATTCGTTCTTAGCAACCTTTCGCAGCTCTGTATTCAAGTTTATGTATGGGGCCATCCAAGCACTCTCACTAAACGTTATACCTCTATGGATCTTAATAATTTTCAATCCTAGGCTCTCATATAGTTTCAGTGTTTGGTGATGGATTATATACTTAGATTTATTACCCAGATTTGGAATCAATTTCTCTACCTCATTTACAGTTAGTCTTTCTGGAGCCAAAGGATAATCATTATGGAGGTCGTGAAGTTCTATTGGATACTCTAGATCCACTTCCAAGATAGAAGGATACTTATCCCACTTCTTCAACTCCATTTTATTCATCCATTTAAAATTATGTGTTGGTAGTTTTCTACTCATTGCCCACCCATATAAATTATTTGCATCTAGGTATTGAATAAACTTTGATGGTTCCAACCAATTATAATTCTTCATGTACATATTATTAGCCTTACCATAACGGGTTGAGATCATTGATATCCCACCTATAATACCTTTCTCAACCATATTTATCATATCGATATCATGTAGTAGTTGTAATTCGATCTTAGTCATTTTCAAACAAGCATCCCATGACAATCCTGGTGATGTGTAGTACCATGCTGGATCTAGATTATAGTTCTTCAAACATACGTCTCTAAAATTCTCGAACACATCTGCCAATAAGATAACATCAGATTTTAGATATATGTCATGGTAGTCTTTCATAGATTTCATATCGAAATTCTTCCAAACATTATTCGCATGTTCATAATCCTCTTCTGAGATTGATGCATCATATAAATGTAGCTTTGAGTAGAAGGCTTCTATTGGTGGAAGACTCGTATCAGCTAACTTATCGAAACTATCTACGTAGTCATAAGGATAAACTCATTTCCTTAGTAAGAGGTCTAACTGTTTTCCTTTGTAGAATCTTTTCATATTCTTACAACTAGACTTATCGAGATTGCTTACAAGATTTGCTAGATTCATTTGCATAAATTTGAAGCTATCAATGAATCTGATATCTCGTGTAATATTTTTATTCTTTCCATCCTTCATAAAGCTGTCTACAACTATCTTCTTTGTAAATGAAATATATTTCTCATCAGTGTTTGGTATACAATCTATCTCACCTTCTGTCACACCTAGATTCTTAATAAAAAGATGTGCGTCATATCCAGATAGATTATGAAATACGACAGGAAAGAACTTTGGAATCTTATAATTAATATTACAATCATTGTGTGCAGCACCCCTGTACTTGCCTGTTAGGTGACAATGATCTAATACCTTATCATTTACCAACTCTTTACCACAGATATGACAACTAGTAGCTTTCTTATAGACGATCTTATCTTTTTTCGTCATACGTACCTTCTTAGTGAATTTGAATTTCTTATAGATTTCTTTTATAGAATTCTCAAGGTAACTTATGAACTTATGAATGTCTGTGCGACATCATCATTGTATGACTTAGCTGTGTATGTAACTAGCTTTGGTTTTAATATGTTGTCATCGAAGCATTTTATCAAGTAACAGAATCCTGATGGTTTATGCTTCTGTACCTATTATATATCATGTAAACAGTGTGAAAATTAAAAAAAACTTGAAAACTTGAAGGCGCTATTAGTTTCACGGACATTTGTGACTACTGACATTTGTGACTACTGTTGCTACTGCAACGTATTCTTGAAATACTGTACGAAAACTCCCGTTTAAAATTTCCTGGTGCCGAAAGGACCATAGCATCTTAAACAAGATACCTTCTTGCCAATCGACATACGTATTAAGCTGTGAAAGTAAGTTTCCAGTCCATAGCAGCCGATACTGCAAACTAGTAAACAGCCACTAGTAACGCTACGTACATCCACGAGTACTGAACTTTCTAGCGTCAAATGCCTGTGTTACGTTTCCAAACTTTAAGACAAAAAAATCTTCCATAGAATGTTCTAATTTTTTTACAGCAGAGAACTGTGTCATTAATCACGTAGAAAATAAAAAAATGGTGCCATTTGGAGAATTATTTCATGTCAAAAGTGCATAACGAAGAAATATATATCAACGGACGTGAGCAGCTTGCTTCACTTTGGTCAAATTAGGACTGTTTACGACTGGAAACAGCAAAAAATACAAGCAAGTAATGAAATATAGATACAATCATCATCAATCACTTTATACATACTTAATTCTACAATAATACAATCTATACAAACTTACATTCTTTACTCAATGCTGTTTACCTTGAATAAAATCCTTGTAAATCTCGCTATATACTGTGCAAACTACATTCTGTGAATCACGGCTATCACCCGAACAGTGTGGCGTTTCTGTTAATTTATTTTGATTGATTCTCATTGGATGTTACACAATACAGCTGTCAATTCAATCTCTGGAGACTGTGACATGCGCAGTACCGTGGCACAGCGCCTTTAATGATAGTTGTCCTCTGTACCTTGCTGATCTATTACATTACTGTAGGTCTTCTAGATCGTTGCGATCTGCATCTAATGAACTTTTAATTCAGCCAAGAACACTCACTAAAACATATGGAGACAGGGCGTTTTCGGCCTGCGCCCCAAGGCTTTGGAATAGTTTGCCTTTTAGCATTCGCAAGTCCTCTAGCACTGCTGTTTTTAAGAAGTCTCTTAAAACCTACCTTTTTTTAACTCGTGGATGCGCGCAAGCGCAGAACACGAGTTATTATGGTTAGTGCTCCGAGCTAATTTATTCATTGTTTTTTGGTGTGTACTTCGTTTTTTTCTGTGTACATCGGGGACTCTCCGTTGGCTGTCCGAATAGTCTTCGATTTTCCGAAGATGTATTGATGGAGTTTATGGCATGAGTCCAAGTTTTTGATTCATCGGAAAGACGCTTCGAAAGGATTTGGCCGTGTTGTTAAAGGTAATTATTATTCCGAAATGCCTTATAATTAATTTATCGCTACAACTATATTGTTAAAAACGGACATTTGGTCGCGTGTCGTATTTACGAGAGAAGCCCGGAAATTTGTAAGCGCGTTTGGCTTAGCAAAGCAGAATTTAATGTCTTGAATGCACTGTGTTGGCAGTTTTGGGAACGTTTTGGATGCAACAGAGATAGAGATGGTAATGTACACTGAACTGTTTTTGCGACAAAGCTCCCCGAGTCTCATGGCACGTTCATAATACATCCCTAGGCTTAGAGATAGAACGTGCTGCACTCTTTACTCGTACTCGTCAGGGTGAATATAAGCTTAAAGTTCAGTTGAACGACGAGGAGATGTTTACTAACATCGATATCGCCCCTGCTCACTGGGGAATGAAAGCCAAGATTTTGGAAAGTGAGGAAAGCAAAGCTAAACAAAGCCGTACAATAGCGAAATATAAGCTAACGAAAAAGCTTAGTAAATATACAGAATAACAATAATGTGATCAGTTCGAGAAATGATACGGTAAATATCACTGAAATGTCAAATAGTTTGAATTTGATGGTCGAACGCGAACAGCTGAGCACTGTATTGTTATCTAGTATAAAGGCTTGAATACTGATCAATCTAGAATCAATCTAGAAGTAGGAGGCACAAATCAAGATTGTCTGCAGTTAGAAATCGTGATAGAGAACCTTAAAGAATACCAGTGAGAAAAATAATAAGCCTGTTTAAAACAACATGTGTTTTCTTTGATCTTCCAGCCAGTTGACCTCCGGGTCATGCACCGTTTATATTTGATAAAACGTTTGCAAGTTACATTTGGCTAGCGTTAGATTCCCAAAAACTCAATTCTGCGCCGATCAAGCTATGAATAGGCGGTAATAATAGTAATTTAACTCGTGGATGCACGCATGTTCAGAACGAGTTATTGGATTTAGGTGGATACGAGATAATTTATTCATCATTTTTTTCTGTGACTCGACGACTCGCCGTTGACTTTCCGAATGACCGTCCGAGGTTTCGAAAAGATTTGGTCATGCTGGAGAAGATGTATTGACGGTGATGTATTGAGACGTATTGAGAGCTGGGTTTGCTATGCAAGTGATATCCATTCTCACAATACCAGATATGCTACAAAGCAAAACGTCTATAAACCAAAAGTGAGAACTAATATTGGCAAACAATCTCCTTCATTGCAATTAACATGTGGAAAAAACTTCCTGAGACTATAAAGTATTTGAGTACCTTTTCTTTCTCAAAAAAACTTAAAGATTATTTGTTGGATATCCAATTTCAGAATAATTAATATTATATTTTTAAATAATTAATTTCATTTCTTCTTATTACTATAATTATCTTTATAATATAATATGATATGATATGAAGTTAGAAAACTGAACATATAAACTCAAATACATAATATTAACCTAGGGACTAACTAAGAAAACCAATCGGTTAATTTAGCCCCTAGGACGCACACATTAGCCTGAATTTCAGCCGTCTCCTCTGGTTCGTTCCTCCCGAGAGAGACGTCTGAATCCAATAGCCGATAATGCCGTCCAGTGACGTCAAAGCGGATTGAAATTTTAATTTATGCAAATAAAACTGCCACGGCGGCTGTAAAGAGTTCGTTGGGTCACAAAAACAAAGCTCTCGCCTTGAGAAATTATTTGAGATTATGTCAAAATTAAGACCCTACCTATCTACATCCCATTTGCTTCTCAAGTGCCTCTTAAATGTATGCTGTGAAAACCTTTTTGAAGCAAATCGTGGCCTTCGTCTTCCGTTTACTAGTAAAGTCTCTCGATCTGCCGTTCGGTTCGAGACAGGGAGAGATTACCTTTGTAAATTTGTAAATAATGCAGCAGAAAAGTAGAAATGCATCGAAGGATATTTGGAGAATTTACAAAGAAGTTCGAAGACACTTTAACGGGAAAGAACAGTTCCTTTAATAGAGTAGCGACAGTTTTACCACTGATTGTGAACGAATAATCGATTATCAACAACCCCGCGAACGCGACTGGCGACGTGAAAAAACGTACATGTTTATAGAACAGCCGACCGGTTATTTTGAAGGACACTTTCAATCCATTTCCAGTTGTTTTCCTTACGAATTTAAGGTCTTTGCCAAAGACAAGCACTCCATTGAAACTCATCAACGATCAACCATCGCGAGTCCAAAACAGAAACAAAAAAATCCTGTCGTCTTCTCTGATGAGTTACTTATGATAATTATGCGAAATTATAAAATATGAACCAATCAAAGATCACTACCAGGTTTTCTGGTAGTGACGTCACTGGACGGTATTATCAGCTATTGGATTCAGACGTCTCTCTCGGGAGGAACGAACCAGACGAGACGGCTGAAATTCAGGCTACGCACACATTTCTTGCAGATTGAAAATTTAATTGATAATGTAAGTTTGTATAGATTGTATTATTGTAGAATTAAGTATGTATAAAGTGTGTGAATAAAGATGATGATGGTGATGACGCCCATCTAATGCCAGACACTTCAAACCTGGACAGCCATGGTAGTGCGTTGCTGTCAATCACTTCGTGGCGATGACGTAACGATGACGTAATCGATTACGTGTTTTAAGTACATGCCCATATCTCCTTCATTTCTAATGCCAGACAGTTCAAAGAAGGACAGGCATGGTATTGGGTTCCAATAAGTTACTTATTGGTGATGACGTAATGAAGATGTCATCGGTCACGTGATTTTAAGTACATGTTCATATCTCCCTCATTTCTAATGCCAGCTGGCTCAAGCCTAGACAGACATGGTAGTGGGTTGCTTCAATCAGTTTCATAGTGGCGATGACGTAACGATGACGTCATCGATTACGTGATCTTAAGTACATGGCCAATATCTTCCTCATTTCTAATGCCAGACAGTTCAAACTTGAACAGGTATAGTATTATTTTCCCACGATTCACTTAGTGGTGATGACGTAACGATGACGTCATTGGTCACGTGATTTTTAGTATATACCAAAATAGTTCACTGACCATCCACGAGTTGCCCTTAGGGGCCCTATGTTCTAAGTTTGTTAGGAGTAAATCTTTATTTTTGTAGATTAAGTTTTATATTTTAGTCTTTAATATCTATTAGCTTTTTAGATTTTACCCAGTGTTAATAGCTTAGTGTATTTATATTGTTTATAATTATATTGTTTATTTATAGTCTTTTGGATTTGTGCGCTATATAAATACAATTATTATTATTATTATTCTGATAAATTTCTTTATTTTTGTTTGCTGATGATACTAACCTGCTTTATGCAGATAAAAAACTTAAGAGGGCATCCATGTGAAAACCATGCACCCTGAAAAAATGAGTCTACATGGCACATCAGATTTTGTTCATATTTTGCACATATATTACTATTGGCCTGGCATTAGACTTGGTAGAATATTTTGGAAAAATTCCAAAAACTGTAAGAAATATGGGGGTCAGTACGAACTGCCTCGGTTTGAGGGGTATTTCCACTTTGTTTTTTTAGTCATCTGTACAGGACATTTTTGAACAAACCATATAAGCTATATACACACAACGTTTCTACAGCATAAACACGACCAATTGCAATTAAATTATGATAGAAGTGCCAAAAAATATTCAGTATTCAAGGAGTAAGGCTTTCATGTACAAGTGACTTCCGAAATTATTTTTCAAAAAGTCAAATTTTAGGGTAAAATGACATTCGAATACTATCGATGCGGCGAAATTGTAGAAGATGAGAGAGTTATTATTTTGTAGATCAGTCATTTGGAAATACAACTGGGGACTAAAAAGTTTGTAAAGTTTATTCAGCTTAGAAGCAGCGAGGCCAAAGTAACACTCTCCTAACGCCCGGGCCCAACGTAAATAAACAATCAACGCCAGAGGTAAGCTGTATCGTGTGCAGAACAACGGGACAAATAACGGACAGGAATGAGAAACATAGCCCTAAAATAACTGGGTGATAAATATATTTGTCACTTATGCCTATGGTTTTGCAATTAACAATCGACTAATTAACACAATGATCAACTTCAAAATAAGATAAATTAGTAATACGAAGGATGAATCAGCGATAAATGCATACCTGATTCTAGCCTTATTTGTGCTCTCCTCCCCAGCTCTGTCATGGTCTCGAAGCCACAACTTACGCTAATTATCTTCTTGTAGATTTTAAACCGAAAGAACATTTACCCGAAATACAAGAATGGCTTTGTAGCAGCCGCCATTTTGTTTAGGACTAGAACCCAGTCTGCTGTTGTGCACCACAGTAGCCTGCACACAGATGTGTACATTCCATGTGGGCCCAACATATATACCAGTGTGGGTAATTTATACTGAAATATTTATGAATCTCATGAAACAGAACTGAAAATAATCATAATGCACTACTTAATACATCTACATAATTTTGTTTGCAAAACTTTTTTTCCCCAAGCTGATTATAGGTTAAAATTACCCATGATGCACCTGATACATTTAGTAACTGTTATGGGGTCAAATGTTTGCACACATTCATACACAAGGTCACAGCAATGAATTATATCCCATGCATATATCCTGTATATTCACACGACCCACATAAGGCCATCCATTTTTTTTGGAAAAGTTTAAAAAAATACAAATCTTGACATTGACCCAATTTTTGGGAAAAGTTAAAAAAAAAAGGATTGAAGAACATACTTTCAACTACACCTCTTTTCCTAGTTCTCTACGTATTATTGGGATGGCCTAATCAGCTGTGTCGGTGCCGAACTGGAGCGCAGTGCCATCCCGGAAAGCGAAGTTCAGAAACTACAAACTATATTAGAAAAGGGTTCGGAAAACATCTGGGTGAACGATTAAACATATTGTGTGGATCGTGACAGACGTTATCCAGACTCGCCAGCACGAAGCTGAATTACGCTGGATTTACATATACATGTATGTGCTGGGCGCTTGTTCAGACTGCTGTTTATAGGTACACACGGTAAGCCACGCAGTTTACAAGCATGAATAGTTATCTTGGTTATCTCTCCATTAATTCGGCCGACCAACAAGCACTGAGGGTGGTCACTGCCAGATATTTGTTTAACGTCCAAAGTGGTTCCTTAGCGTCCTGTGATACACAGCTGCTGATGAATATGAGCGTCGTGAGACGCAATCTCGTTCCCAGAGCCCGCGATCATTTGACCAGCGCCAAGATACTGTCCAAAAGATCGCGGGCTATGAGAATGAGATTGCGTGAGACGGGACCGCCATTTTACGTGATCATCCGAGGCACGAGGGATCGAAAAGGCGGAGGCGCGAACACTGCGCTTCTCTGTTTCTCTTAATGTTTCCTGGGTGGCTAATTGAACGAGCAGGAAGCATAAAAAATGTTTTGCTGCACGGGTGGTGGATAAACGAGGAAACGTTGTTGCAGAAAAAAATAACGAATGAGGAGAGGCAGCTGCGCTCTAGTGTAGCCCCACAACTAAGTGTGCCCCCCATAAAGGGAACGTTTCAAGACTCTACGGCAAAGTTATTTAACGAACTCCCTGCTAACATAAGATTATGTGTTGACCCAAAACCATACAATCGTCAGGTTAAACAAATTTTAACGAACAGAGCAAAACATCGGATTAATTAACCATTAGTATTTTCCCTTTTCAGTGCCTTTTGTACATTATAGTCGTACATAGTTGTATATAGTTCATCATAGCCTATATGGTTACCAAAGTTTCCAGTGTTTCCTTTCTTTCCTTATAGTAATATAGTTATAGCTAATACTAATAATACTAATTAGTATTTTTCTCTTGCCTTCTATATATAGTAGTTGTACATAGTCGTTTATATAGTTACTCGGGCCAGGCCTTTGGCCGGCTCGAGTCAGAAATTGCAAGTGTTATTTTTTTTAATTTTATATGTCGAGGAATTTAGCCCCCAACCAAATCAGATGCCTCTTATTGTTGTGTCGGGAGAAAAATTCAACACGTGATAGGATCAACCAATCAGATTCGATATCGCTCGGGACACTTCGGGACATTGCGGGTCGGTTAACTTATTTACATAAACAAGATGGCCACGGTGACTTAGGGGAGAGAAAGTCCGCCGTCGAGTGCCATCTCTCAAATCTAAACTGTTTCATGTTTTATTTAACTTCATTCGTTGGAAAGCCTTCCCAACAGGCTCAGGATATTTCAACTGGTGCCGGCCTTGTCGGAGCCGAAGGACCTCCACTGCCGGGCACTGGCTCCAGTCTGCGATTCATTCGACACGATGAACACCACACGAGTACACTGGCCAAAACGGAAGCGAAGTTTTGCTGAAACCCAACGTTTCTTCGATGGAAATGGCAAGATGTTGAGTTTTTCTAGGACTCTGGATGAAAATTTGTCACATTTTACGAAAAGGGGAACGCACGTCAATTGCCTGACGAGTGACATGTGAAATAATTTCAACCGACATTTTGTAAGTAAACCTACCAGATTGCATTCTGTTAAAAGTAATGTCATCAAATATAGCAGTAAATGGCCCGATTACTGTTGTTTTAGGCCAGCATCGGCATTTTCACTCGGTCGCTTCATGACATGTAGAATTAATGAACACTAGAGTGCTGCCTTTTCAAATATTAGTGCTACACGATCGAGAATAGAACTGCATGCAGATCTAGATAGATGACTTTAATTCACATTTTGAACGACACATCCTAAATATCAGCACAAGGGATATAGCTATATTAGCTAAAGGAAAAGTTACATGTATGCTACAATATAATAGCACCTGTGCTTGGACAGTGAAGTTAGAAATAATAATATCAGTCTCCATGAATCCTACTGAAAAGCATTGATTTCTAAAAAAAAAAAGTATGGGTTCGTAAATCCTGCTAAAAAGAATCGTTTTCTAAAATATAAAAAAAAAAATCAAATTAAGTAAATAAAAAAAAAATGAAATTAAGTTCAGGGACAGTGTTATGTGAAGTTTATTTATTTTAATTACTGGGAGCAGTTGTAATAGAGCTTTTGCAGAAAACAGTCATGTGCTGGTATGAACGAATGAATTGAACTTGTGATCTCCATGGGAACAATGTTGCCATGGATGCTGGATGGCAAGGTATCTTTAAAAATGCTGTTTTAGAAAGATTCACTGGAGGTGGAAAATAGCATTTACAAACAGGTTTGGCTATAACACTACCGATTTCGTGCAAGTGCCTTTAGATATATGAATTAAGAATTGTTTGCCATCTAGTACAACCATGTGATTACATTCCTGCGAAAAGTCCATTGCATTAGAATGTAAATGATCATGAGCATGAGTAGTGAATCAATAGATCTAGTCAGCTTGCCTGTTTGTTATCCTATTTCAGACCATCTGACTTTTCTCTTGGCACTGATGCTTTTTTGTTTTTCTATATCCCAAGAGGAAATGTACCAATTTTTATAATTGGAAAACAGCACTGAATCCTCTGGAGAACTATCACGTGGTCTGAAATGGGGCAACAAACAGGCAAGTTGACTAGGTCTATTATCTGGCTCCCAATACAAACCATGTAATATACTAGAACTCCATGAACTACATGCAAGGTGGCCCGAGTTACGGCCACTCAGGGCCTCTTGTTCACCATAGTTTCCATAGTGCTTTTTTTCTTTTTCTTATGTAATATAAAGTTATAGCAGTTGTAGTAGCTTTTTTTAAATTTGATCTCGCAGATGTAAAGCTACTTAGTTGAGATGCTGTGATTAATTTATTATTATTGTCTTGCCGGTGGGGTCTGGGTTTGTGTTGCTAAGAAACACATAGACTGTGTGTCCCTGGAGCCTAGTAAACATTGTTTCCTCCATAGCCAACGTGGAAACTTTGTTGCGGAAGCAAATCTTGCCTCATCGAAAGAAAAAAATGTGTTTGAAATGCTTCAGAAACATGTTTTCCTTCCTGGAAGATTTTTTTTTTTGCGCAAATTTTCCCGCGGACTTTGACTCGTTTTTACAGACAAATGTATGGAAAACTAAAAACACGATTGCACGCTTCCCAGCACAGGATTAGCAAAATAGTTTTTGAAGAAAAACTAATCGAGTGCTTCTCCTGTACGGTAATTTTACATGGTTTTCGGACGGCACTAGCATTACAATATGAAAATAAAGCCGACAAAACAATGTACAAACAAACAAACGAAGAGATGGAACAAGACAAGACAGATTTTATTTGGGTCGGATTCCCATACAAACACTGTATTTCGCGTCATGTTTACACCCCTTTCAAAATGTCGGAATTAACCGCGAACTTGTCTATTACCTTAAAACTGTAAAGAAATACGTTTTCTTTGTGTACGAGGTTGGTAGTTTTTCAGCTGTAGGATGTCCGGTGTCCGTGGGGAACAGGATATCAGGACACGTGACTTGTCTCTTCGTGTGTACCAACCTTTACGTCTGCGAGCGGGCGAGGCGCGCGGCGTGATTGTTTTTCACTTGTGTGGGTTGTTCTTTTATCTTTTGTTTTCCATATTGATTTTCTATGTTTTTTTATGCAACGAGCTCCGCTATAAAGAGATACGATGACGCCAGTAACAAATCGCATATAAGTGTATCACAGGCAGCTATAAGCGGAGAGTGAGCCATTATGCACTAGTCAAAGTAAACCCCCACTCCCCCCTCCCCCTCCCAACCCGACACAGGGTGGGGGAAATGTGGGGCTAAGGTCACATTTATCGAGGTAGAGTGCTCGAGGGGGTGGGGAAATAACAGGTATTCGACCCCTCGCTAGTTGTGGTGGGGCCTGCTATGTGTGGCAAAACGTGGGGATTTGATCATGGCCGAGGAGGTCTGGTTCATGTTTATAGGCAGACAGACGACAGGGAAGCCAGACAACTACAGTGACGATGAGACTGCTTTATTGCACTTGTGGAATGCCAAAGGAATGATTAATGATAGCGTGTGATAATGAGGACTGCTATTGAGTGGTTCCATTTGGCATGTGTCAAGCTCACTACACCTCCAAAAGGGAAGCTGTCTTGATCAAGCATGATTGTAATGTGTCATAGGTCATGCTTACGTTAGGCTATTAATTAAATGTTTGAACAGCTTGTTGAGTGATGTTTTTATTAAACGAGTCCCCAGGGGTGGGACGTTTTGCTGTCTACAATTGCCACAATTGGTGGGGCATTTTCCACTATTTGTCTCCCGTTTTTCAAATTCCCCACTAATCCCCACCCTGTCCCGGGTTGGGGGAGGTGGGGGTTTACATTACCACTCCGCCCTAAAATAAAAAATGAAAAAAATACCCTGTCTAGACTACAGTATAATACAGGTGAAATATTTATAAATTTTATGATAATTTTACCTGACACGCGCCATCAACAACAACCCCGCCAAGTCCCAAGGCATTTCATACAATTTTTACTATAATAGAATAAATTACGTAGAGGGCCTATGTTTAATTACGAGTTTGTCCAACACGAAATATGCAATCTTTCCTTGTTCCTTGGCTTCTCTTAACTTGGGATATAAGTCCTTTCGTTTCTGTATAGTCTCCGCCGCTACGTCTTCATTCACGAAGAGTCCTTCGGGCTTCAAAATTCTCGCGTGCTTGAGTATTAGTTCCTTCTCCTTCCAATCATAGAGCCTACATATGACAGTCTTAGGGCCGGGACGGGAAGTACCATCAGGTTTCGTTGAGCTTCCTGTACGGTGCGGTCTTTCAATTTGTGGCTCAGAGTCTAGGCGAAGCTTCTCTTTCAAGATTCGTTTGGTCTTAGTTTCAGTTTCGTCCCATGTTTCTTTCCTGGTAGATTCGGGGATACCAGATATTCTAATGTTATTTCTGCGACTCTGGTTTTCAAGGTAAGTTGCCTTCTCGCTGTACTTCGAGACCGATTTCTTAATTTCTCCAATGTCCTGCGAAATATTGGCCAGAAGTTGATCTTTGGCTTCGAGATTTACGCCATGTGACTCGATATCCTTTTGCGAGTATTCTAGACTGGCACGTAGGTTTGCGACGTCCATGACTAGGTTATCGACACGGTTAATCGTAGAGTTCACTAATGAGTCGATCATTGATTTGAATAAGGTTTCCTGGGCTGACATCATTGCCTTAACGGTGGATAGCGAGATGAATTCGCTCTCGCCGAGAACCTCATCAGTCGATTTCCCCTTTGTAGATTTCGGTGGCATTATGCAGTTGATATTATATTATATCATCAGATTAAATCAGTATACTTTTGAGAAATACTATAGTGTAGTGGAAATTACAAATTACGAACTGACTTCCAGTAAATGAGTTTGGGAGCAGTCAGTAGTTGGGAGCAAACAAAAGTACGTCCGACCGCCATTCTTGCATATGTTATCTCTAACAGCCTGGTATATTAAACGAGTGGAAAGTGACAACACAACAACAACGCCTGTTTATTGCTGAAACCTGAACAGTGAATGGCGAAGAATACAATGGAGTTTCTCTGGTTTCATGTAGAAATTCGTTTGAGAGGTTACTGAATGTTCCTGAACGAAAAACGGGCGATAAAACTTGCAGAGAACCCAGAACGGGCCCAATTTCAGAAGAGTAGATCATCATTCATATATATAGCGGCCATGTCAACGAAACGAGCCTCCAAAGCTATAGACTGGTAGCACGTCCTTTCTATTCCGATTTTTTTTAGAATGGCTAAACATGCTTCCAGATGGCTAACGATGGCTAGACATGGTACACGTAGTTGGCTGGGTCTGGTCTAAGTGGGGACGTCTGTAAATAGGGACTGCAGACTCTTTTGTAAGTTTTGTACCGACCGTCGAATTCCCCTTCAGCCCAGCCTGGCACTATTGCATTTACAACTTTTCATACATTGCTATCGAATATTTAATTAAGTATTTACCATTAGTATGATTACTATTAATAGTTTATTATATTGCTGGCATATTTATATACAGATTTATTGTTCTCGTATTAGACTCCGGTCCTTGTAATTCAGCTTTTAGCTGTTAGAAGGATCAAATAAACTACATTTATTATTATTACTATTACTATTATTATTGTTGTTGTTGTTGTTATTATTATTGTTTTTATTACAAATGGTACTGCTAACAATAATCAAACATGTCTGATAAATTTGTCAGCAAATACAGTGAGCACCGCCAGAGATTATCATATATTACTCTAAAACCTTAACATGTTGAGGAAAGGAGTAGATTACATGAATAGATCACGTCTTCTCGGATAAGGACGGAAAATCGTAGGCCCATAGACCCATTCGAAAAATGGCGTCCAATTTAAAAAGCTATTGTCCTGGTAACGTGAACACGAGGCTAGTCAGTCCACACGAGGCTAGTCAGTCCACACAAAAGCTTTTGACCGTGTAAGCGAGGCTAGTCAGTCCTAAACAATAGTTAATTAAATTGGACGCCATTTTTCGAATGGGTCTATCAGTGGATGAAGAACCACCTCGTGGATATGCCACTGATTAAATTCTTCCACTCATAACTTAATTACACTGAGACAATGAGCGGCAAAAGTTAAGAGTGAAAATGGTTCACTATTTACTACCTACCAAGCATTAATTAATTATTTATTTAATGATTGTATTCTATGATTATCGTTAGGAATTATTATTATTTTGTGGTTTTCTATGTATATTATTTTAATTTATTTTACAGAATTCAAATATATTTCTCATTCCTATATTAAAATACTCTTTTCATACCGCATCACTGGTTAGCTCAGTTGGTAGGGCACGGTCTAGAGTGTGGGAGGTCGGGTTCGAATCCCAGCCGCGTCCTTGGACAAGGACGTATAAGCTATTGGCCTTGTCTTCTTCCTAATCTAATCTATAAGAGGGAGACGTGAAAGAACCTGTTGCGTTATTTCGAGAAAGAGTAAGGGATTGTCTCCTGACACAACAGCCTGGTATTCTGAAGTACTAACAATCACTCATGATTGTAAACTACACATTGCGCCACATATAGAATTTGTGCTATATAAATGCATGTATTACTATATAAATTACTATATATTTACTATATAAATGCATGTATTACTTTTACCTCTTTTCCCATCTCAGGGTCCAGCATCAGATGCTCTCCTTGCGACTGGAAATTCTTCTCTTGATCAAGCTGTAGACATCCACAATGTCAATCAGCCATCGACATCGTCAGACACGGCCAAACATGCTGAGATTCCATGTTCTGGCTCAGAAGAAAATGCAGATTGTAAAAACAAAGACAAAAGGACCAACAGTAGAACTGAAAAGCAATACCAAAGTAATGAATCAGATTTTTCTGTTAAGCATAAAAAAGACAAATGCAACTTGCCTGAAAGTTTGTCTTCAACCAGAAATCAGGAATTTAGAGTTGGACCTAGCCAGGTGACAGGGATTGTTCAGTGTACACCAAAAGCTCTTTTATGTCGTGATGGTATTTCCTATGCATTACAGATGGCATATGAGCTAGCTGAGGTTGCTACCCTCCATGAAGCAGTTTGTGTGGCGATTCACATTCTGATGATGGAGACTGGCTTTGTGAGTAGTGCAAACAAGGTAGAGGTCAATTATCACTTTCATAGTATATGAATCTGAAAGGCCTTTGTGGAAAAGCACTTTTAATGTGACGTTTAAGTTTGACAAAGTAAATTATGTACATACGATCAAGAAGTGTTAATTTTCTAAATGTATGTCCTGGTTTAACTTGGTTAGTGAACTGGATTACATATTGCACAAACAGCTGATCCACGTGCTAAGTTTTTGTTTTATGAATTCCTTGCTCTACCTCAAATTGTAAAATGAATGTGCTGTAGTTACGGTAAAGGTATACTTTATGATCCAATTTTAATTTAAATAGCTGATCAACTTAAGGAACTCTTCTGAGCATATCGCCGAAGCTTTTAACTTTCATTTCACTAAGACTGGCGATGATTTAGCACGTGAACTTTATCATACGGATGTGGATCCACTATCTTATCTAAATTCTACTAGCCACTCGTTCTGTTTTTAGAATATAGTAAAATCGATGAAAAGAAAGCAATGGGCCTAGATAATATCCCGTCAAAGCTTCTAAAATGGCTGGAGATGATTGCTCCGACCCACTTTAACAATAATTTTCAACAAATCAATATATTTTTCCTGGTGAATGGAAACTGATTAGCTAGAGTCCCATCAATTTTTAAACATCGGGCCCCTAAGGGCAACTCGTGGATGGTCATTGAGCTAGTTTGTGTTGTGCTATTGTGGACGTTGTTGGCAGAGCCTATATTTGTGTAGTGTGACGAGATTAGTTTCGCTGAATGCCTGTGTAGCAGTTAAAGGTAACATACAGAGAGCATTAGCCTTGCAGTCTTGCAGGCATTAGTCTACTGCCATATGTTCTGTCTGTTTTCAATTCTAAAAACAATCCCACAATATTTTTTGCAAACCCAGTAAGACAGAATGATATAGGAAAGCCATTTATTCAACTGGCCAAAGCCGGAAATGCTTATTTCTCGTCACTATTAATATGCTATTAAAGGTGAAATTGGGATCATGCGGGATTATATTACTAGCGATAAACGGCCGAAATGGCACATTTCCTTCATTGAATTCAAGTGAAAAGTCTGTAGTCGTAATATAATTACTCGAAATTATTTTATTTCCGCACCCTCATCCAGCTAGATGGCCGGTACAAGTTGCGTATAAATGTTGGCCTGGGAAACCGAAATTAGCTGGAATCTTATTTTCCTAAATCATAAACATAATTTCTATAATGTCAAGCGATTTGAATTGGTGTTATTGTAGTAAATTAGATGGCCCAGCTGACCGCTAGCAAGATTTAAATTTGGTAAACGGAGAGTCGCAAAACTTTCGATCCACAGCAACAGATACTAGCTGGGATCCGAACTTCAGAAGCATAAACATAACTTCTGTAATGTCAAGCGGTTTGAATTAGTGTAAAAAGATAGACACAGAGACAACAGAGAAACTTAACCCTAAAAATCACGTGACCGATGACGTCATCACGACTAAGTGAATCGTGGGAACCCAGTATCATGTCTGTCCAAGTTTGAGCCAGCTAGCATTAGAAATGAGGGAGATATGGGCATGTACTTAAAATCACGTGACGATGACGTCATCGCTACATCACCATTGTGATTTAAGGGGACCCAATACCATGTCTGTCAAAGTTTGAGCCGCCTATCATTAGAAATGAGGGAGATACGGGCATGTACTTAAATATTTACGTGACCGATTACGTCATCGTTACGTCATCACCACTAAGTGAACCGTGGGGACCCCGTACGTGGGTGTGGATAAAACGAGGACACGAACCGGCGGACCTGCGGACCGCGGACTGGCGGACCGACTTTGTCAACTTTTTTACATTTTCAGGCGAATAAGCGTATGATTGTCAAGTTTAAAGGTCTAGACGTGTAGGTTCTTCTCAGGGGCGGATCCCGGGGTGGTGAATGGGTGGCTTGGAATGGCAAAAATATTTCTGTAAAGTACAGCTAGTGAGCACGTTTTCTAGGATTGATAAGTTTCGCATTATTTGTTTATTCTATCTCCAAGCATGTCCCTGATGCAGATCATTATCAAGTGTAAAGGCACCGGCTGCCTTAGTTTTTTATCTTCTGTCGCTACGCTATCGCGTCACCTCGTAACCAAGGTTCGGGGATGATGTGAGCAGCTAGAGCGAGCCAGTTGGACAAGTTACAACAGTTGTTAGTCTTCCCCAGGAAACCGCATAGATTTGTGACGGGTTTTAAGTTTCTATTCACAGTAAGTACGAGCCAGATATGTTCTTCATGTGCCGTTAACTTATCATTAAACAAGACCTTGTTCATATCAAGCGGTAATCACTTCGTCTGACGACCACGAAGGCAAAGTTTCACGGATCACTCCTGGCAACGGAGCAGAGCCGTTACAACAAGGCTGCTGCCTCCATAGTCTCAACTTAGTTATATGCCATGCATGCCAAATCTCATCCATCCTCGGAGACCCAGGGGCAGTTACTGAACGACGGGCCGTTTTCGGCCCGTCGTTCAATAACTGCCCCTGGTCTCCGAGGATGAATCTCATCAATTCAAAATATGATGGATTCTTGTCAGGAACTTTTCAAGTTCTTTGACAATTGACCTACTGAAAAGACAAAATTTCCTAGAAGCCATAATCGATGCGCTTTCGCCCTGAGGCACTACACATTTCAAACTATATTTACTTGTATGAATACATCGTAGTAACCTTAAACGAAATATGTGATCCCATAGAAGATGATCGCTTCTATCCAAACAACGAGGACTGGGATGCCAATACGAAATCGAAGGCCAATGGACTGCGCCACGTACACCATGATATGACTAACTTTGGTTACATCATCAGCTTCGTCTGCGCAAATGAGATGTTGGAACCAATGAGGGCACTTGTTACAGCGCTTCAAGGCAGACCCGTAATGAGATCGATGCCTGGTATTAACGCATGTATACAAAAGCTTTGACTCTAGCAGAACTGGTAGGTTCAACTTAACAAAGGCCAAGAATTTGCAGTAGACAACGTTACAAAAATAACTGCCCTGCAGATACAGTTGCTGAATACTGGAAGAGGACTGTTGCGATCCCATTTCTGGATGTTATTTGTGAGTACCTAAGGAGTCGATTCAGCGAAGGAAAGAGAGCTCATTATGAGCTGTGCGCTCTTATATCCCTGAAGTATAGTATAAAAGAGGCAGTGGAGCTCGGTCAAGTTCTATTGGATAAGTGGGGGCATCTGTTGCCATTGCCATCAGCTTTTGAAAGTGAACTGTTGCGCTGGCAGAACTTCTGGAAGAAGCAGCCAACGCCATAATTACCTTCCGTCTCCGTGACAACCCTTCTGGGCAAGCATGCAGATCCCATTTTTCCGAACGTCAGGAAGCCTTTTAAGATTCTAGCAGTTCTGCCTATGGGTAGCACAGAGGCTGAAAGATCATTCTCGTGCGTTTAGATACACCTTAATACTGTGAAAAACAATGTTCGTCCCAGGACCGGTAGTTCGATATCGACAATATCGTGAAGTTCCATCTATCGTTAGTTCTCATCTTAAATAAGCTCGTGTTAAGTTATTATTGCGGTTAGTATTACTGGAAAGCTTGTCGTAAAACAAGATAGAGGGAAAACGATAATATTCATATTTAGTATATACCACACCAGTGAATATGACTTTTCGCGCGCTCTGATTGGCTACTCAAACAGTGAATATGATTTCATATTCACCTCCGAGCAAAGCAGCGATCATCTCGCGCGAGTTTTTTGTCCATTTGACAGAAAATTGTCTATTCACCTGGAGTGTGGTATATCTGCTAAATCCTTTTTCGGTCAGATGCCAAGATGGCGGTCTATTTTCTGCTCTTGTAAATTTCTCCAGTTTTTTGTCTTTTTCTCGTGTAAGGTATGGTATCATAAGTTAATATCATATTTACCATGGCAGAAGGTCAAGTCGTAACTAAAGAGATGTTACGCTCTATTCTTGATGAAGTTATGGATAAAAAGCTTGCTCCAATTCTAAGTTCGATCGAATTCGTCTCCAAGGAGTACGAAGATGTCAAAGAGAGGATTCAAGAACTAGAAAACGCTAACAAGGAAAATAAGGAACTTAAGCAGCAAGTCTCTCAATTGACTACTGAGCTTTATCAATGCAAGATAGAAGTTGATAATCGAGAACAGTATCTTCGAAGAGAGTGCCTTGAGATCAGGGGTGTCCCAACTGCAACGCACGAAAATACCAGCAAACTCGTTAAAAAAAATGGATCGCTAATCAATGTTCCTGTTGAAGATGCCGATATTTCTATCAGCCACAAGCTTCCAGGATCCCAGAGCCAAAATCGACCTGCTTCCATAATAGTGAAATTTATGAAGAGAGAAAAACGAAACAATTTCTACAAGGCTAGATCAGCTCTGAAAGACTACACTACCTCTGATATTGGTATTGAACGCATCGCTGATAACAGGATATTCATTCAAGAAAATTTAACGGCCAGAAACAGGGAACTGCTCCGGAAATGCCTTGAATTCAAGAAGGAAATGAAATCTAAATTCTTTTGGACCTATAATGCAAAGATGTACTTGAGGAAAAACGAATCAAGTCCAGCTGTTACAGTGCTCTCCACAAAGGATCTAGATAAGCTGAGGTCTCAAGCACTGCTGCATCATGATGACTCTGCAATTGAGTGAAAACCGGCTCCAACCACTCATACCTGTAAAACATGTTTAAAGACTATACGTAAAAACGGTAGGGCACTGCAGTGCGATGTGTATTCTCACTTATTTCATCTAAAGTGTACACCTCTCTCTTTGAGAGACTAATATAAACGTTACACTCTTAATAATTCTTGGATATGTCTTCGATGTTTAACATTTATATTTCCTTTCTATGATGTAACTGATAAAGACCTACTGCTTCTTTCATATAATTCAAATACTGAGTGTGGCTGCTCCAAACAACTAGCTGATAATAATTTGGAGCAATTACCTAAATTACAATTGTTATCAACAATTAGCAATGCTCCTCATTTGTCACACTGTGACCCTGAGAAGAATATATCTTCGAAAGTTAACTTTAAATATTACAATTCACATGAATTTCACAGTTCGTGCGATATTCAGAATTCCTTATTGCAACATCCCCTTTCAGTTTTAAATTGCAATATAAGAAGTTTATCAGCTAATTTTGACCACTTGTCCAATATGCTAAGTGATATTCAGTATCCTTTCAAACTTATTGGTGTAACTGAAACTTGGATTAGTTGTAGTGGGGATCCCATTTTGAATATCAACCTACCAGGTTACAATTTTGTCCAACAGCCCACTCTATAAAGAGCTGGTGGTGTTGGAATTTTCATTGAGGATAACCTCACATATCAAGTTAGAGACGATCTGTCTTCCACTTCATTAGAAGAAGAAAGTCTATGGATTGAGATCGAAAATTAGTTTGGTAACAAAATTATCTGTGGTATAGTTTATCGACATCCAAATTCCAGTCTAGAATCTTTCTTATGCAATATATATTCTCTTATTGAAAAAATCCATCGTGAATGCAAATATTGCATTATTATGGGTGACTTCAATATTTATTTATTGAACCATGAGTCTCATCCTTTAACTGATGATTTTCTAAATACTTTGAACTCCTATTTCTTTGAAACAAATATAATTCAATCTACTAGAATCACTGAGCATACTGCTACTCTTATCGATATATATAATATATATATTTAATTCTATAGATCATGAAACCATAAGTGGTAATTTATTATATGATCTCACTGATCATCTGCCAAATTTTCTCATTATTAATCAATTTATTAATGTAAAATTGAAAGACAAAGTCTTTCAAAGGGATTTTTCTAAACTTGATGAAGAATCGTTATTGAATGACTTTAAAAAGCTTAATTGGGACATCATATTTTCTGAATGTGATGATGTTAATCAGATATTTGATTCATTTTACTCGGAGATCACAAAAATAATCAATCATGTTCCCATGAAACGGCTCTCTAGGAAGGAAGTTAAATTCAAATCTAAACCATGGTTAACACCTGGTTTGATTGCCTCTATCAAAATAAAGAATAGACTATTTAAACAATTTATTAGAACTAGAGGTGAAATTGTTCACAATAAATTTAAGGTATATAGGAATAAATTGAATCATCTAATCAAGTTAAGTAAGAGAATGTGTTATAAGGAATATTTTTCTTGTAATCAATCAAACATTAAGAATATATGGAAAGGAATAAGAGAACTAATTAGTTTTAAAACAAAAGTATCTACCTCTCCTTGTAAGATAAAGACAGATAAGGATACTATGATCACAAATATTAAGGAAATTGCTAATGAGTTTAACAATTTTTTTGCCAGTATTGGCAATAAGCTACCTGCCTCTATTCCAGTTTCTTTAACTTCATTCAAAACTTATCTAATAACTTCTCAGTGTGAGAGTTTTTATTTATTCCCAACTACTACTAATGAGATAGAGAGCATTATCTCCTCTATTAATACTGGGAAAGCATGTGGCCCATATAGCATTCCTACATCTCTGCTAAAGATTCTTGGGACAGTAATATCATATCCATTGGAAATTCTTTACAATTTATCATTTTTGTCAGGCATTGTAGCTCGTGTAATTCCTGTTTTTTAAAAAAGGTTCTCAAACATCTTTATCTAACTACCACCCAATTTCTTTGCTATCAATTTTCAATAAGATTCTTGAAAAAATAATGTGTATAAGATTGATTGATTATTTAGAGAAATATTCTATTATTTATAACGACGACAACAACGACGACGACGACAACTACAACGACAACGACAACAACAACAACAACAACAGCAACAATAACAATAACAATAACAACAATAACAATAATAATAATGTACTTATATAGCGCCATATCCATTAAATGCTCTATGGCGCTTTACAATGTTGAAAAATTAAAAACTAAATACAAAGATCGTTAAAATACATTCAAAAACTCATGAATAATTAATGAGCATTTTGTCCAATCAGATAAGGCAAATCAGTCACGTGCATGCTGCTTTATATCTAATAAAATCTCATCATTCTAAAAGGCCCGCGGAGGGATTTGAATTCTGTCCCAGAGGGAAACGGGGTTAATGATTGAGACAATGGAATTTCTATTGATGTTTCAGCTTTCTCATTGAATTGCTAATTAGGATGAACATTTTATATAAAGAATACTAATGAACATGAAATTTTATATAAAGTTTCATCCTAATTAAGAATTCACTGATAAAGACCCAAAGATAGCGAAAAGTACACGGAACATAAGGTACCTAGATAATAAATTTTGCACTAAATTTACTAATATCAGCAGACTACCGAGATACACAGATAATATTTTTAAAATGAAGTTATCCAACTACCATTACTTGTTTACCGAACCAAAGTTTAGTTCCAATTATTAAACCAAACTCAAAGCCGTAAAATAATAAAAACGTGCATTAAACTTACATATTTTGTGCCGGAGTCAAAAATTTAGAGTCTGCCGTCATATCAGTCACATCGCCTTCCAAGTCTTGAACTTTATCGAGGTAAACCACGACACCAAATCCTTCAAGTGCAGGTTCTTGTTGCATTGCGAAACGCCGCTTCAAACAACATAGTATGGTAATTTCTTCATGTCATTCCCTTGAGATGTTCGTAATTGCAGGCGGTGATTACTCGAATATTTTGCATGGCGTTGTGAATACAAAGGTTCAATGGTTCATTAAGTAACCATTCCCTTGAGATGTGCGTCTTTCTTTCATTGCATTCTTAAAGCGTTTTTGAAGCCGTTTAAAACACTCACAGCACGTGTTTTATCAAGTCTAAAAATTCTCGGGCTTCGCCCTTGAATTTTTAAACTTGATAAAACACTGCTGTTCGTGTTTTAAACAGTACTTAAAAACAAAAGAAAAAATATTTACAAATACGTTTCCCTAAAAATATGAGTCTGTAGATGAGATTTAATATTTACAGTAGAACTACATCTAAGGTCTAGTGGAAGACCATTCCAGAGTTTTGGGGCAGCAACGGAAAAAGATCTGTCCCCATATGTCCTCAGGTTTGAGGGTGGTACAATTAAAAGGTACTTTCTAGCAGACCTTAAGTTGCGATTGAGCACTTAAGTATGAAGCATATCATTAATATATGATAGCGCTAAGCCATTGAGAGCCTTATAGGTAATGAGAAGAAGTTTAAAATTATTCGTTTCTCTACTGGCAGCCAGTGTAGTTCTTTAAGGACTGGCGTTATATGGCTACATTTAGAATTGCGAGTAATAAGCCGAGCCGCGCAGTTCTGAACGCGCTGAAGCCTTTGGATTAGGCTTTTAGGCAACCCATAAAGTACAGAATTGCAGTTGTCAAGATGGTCAGATGGTCAATTTGGTTTCAGGGCAAAACATTCAACTGTTCATGCATTACTTCTATCAACTGATAAAATTCAAAAATCAATTGATAATAATACTTATTCCTGTGGTATCTTTATTGATTTGAGTAAGGCCTTTGATACGATAAATCATATTTTACTTTCCAAGTTGAATCATTACGGTGTTCATGGAATTGCAAATGACTGGTTTGCTTCATATTTATACAACAGAAAACAATTTGTATCGATAGGCAATACAAACTCTGATATTTGCCAGATATCATGTGGAGTACCACAGCATCAGTATTGGGCCCACTCTTGTTTCTTCTTTATATAAATGAACTCCACAAATGTTCCAAATTGTTCGATTTTCGCATTTTTGCTGATGACACCAATTTGTTTCTCAGTGACCCTTCTCTTCAAAATCTTGAAGAAAATATGGATAGGGAATTAGAAAAAGTTTATACATGGCTATGTGTCAATAAGCTCTCTTTAAACATGGCTAAAACTAATTTTGTTTTATTTCATCCACCTCAAAAGAAAATTAATCATTCCTTCAATATAAAAAATAGGAACCATATTATTAAGCAAGAACCATTGTTAAATATCTTGGCATTATAATTGATTCTCATTTAAATTGGAAACAACATATTCATGAACTATGCAAAATGATCTCTAGAGGAGTTGGTATTCTTTCCAAACTTAGGTATTTTGTACCTTTAAATTCCTTAATTCAGCTATACTATTCTCTAATTGATCCTTTCTTAATCTATGGTCTATTAATATGGGGGAATACTTACGAGTCCTCCTTAAAACCT
Organism: Actinernus sp. WN-2022; assembly: GCA_030867875.1. Lineage (NCBI taxonomy): Eukaryota > Metazoa > Cnidaria > Anthozoa > Actiniaria > Actinernidae > Actinernus > Actinernus sp. WN-2022. The sequence goes on from JAOWCC010001634.1 coordinate 54,142,874, forward strand.
GGTTTGTCCTTCAAAAATGGGCCTTAAGAAGGATGACATTCTCTAACCTAGATCAACATTCTAATCCTCTTTTTAGTGATTTAAAAATACTCTAATTTCAAGTTCTTCTTTTTCTATTTAATTGTACGTTTATGTATGAGTTCCACCATAACTTGCTTCCTATATCTTTTGCAAATTTCTTCTGTTCAGTTTCATCCAAACACAATTCTAATACTAGATTATCTGCTGAATCCTCTTATTTTATAGTGTCTGTTAGAATAAATTATGGTAAATTTAGCTTACGGAATAGAGGAACAGTTATCTGGAAATCCCTTAATGAAGATATAAAACTCCATAGTATTAAGTGTTTTAAGAGTAGTATTATGACTTACAAATACTAAATTTCTGCTAGTTTTTAATTGATAAACATGATACCTACGTTTCTTTTCTTCTTTTTTTGTTCTTTTTTTTTGTTCGTTACGTATTTGTTCCGTATTTCTACTTACCAAATTTTATTGTATCCGTAACTTAAGACATAACATCTCATATTGTAAGCTCTTTATAATTATCCTGCCACCTTTGACCTTATTTATAGTTTTAAACTTCATATATTAGCCACCCAGCTCGATTAACTTTTAAAGTGCCTATGAAGCTTATTTTTTTATTTTAGATATCAATTCTAAATCAAGTGAATAGTAGAATGGTAAAATATATTTTGCTTTGAATGCTGTGCCACTGAGTTAAGGAGGTTTTTTAAAATATCCAAAATGCTAATTACATGACGTCAGGGGAGGCATCAATTATTATACAAAATCTTTTGTTACAGTTAAACTTTTTTTTTTATTATCAGTGTTATACATATGGTTGAAATAAAATGATATGAGAAATTTGTTTTCTTATATCAGTAGAAACGCCCATTCACAACCACTAAGAAGTGATTGCAGATGCCTCCCCTGACGTCATGTAATTAGCATTTTGGATATTAAAACCTCCTTAACTCAGCGGCACAGCATTCAAAGCAAAATATATTTTACCATTCTACTATTCACTTGATTTAGAATTGATATCTAAAATAAAAAAATAGGCTTCATAGGCACTTTAAGTTATTCTGGGTGACTATTACCATAGACTTGTATAACTCATATTGTATGTTTAAATTAATCTATCTTATATTTATGGTAATAATAAAGCTGTTGTTGTTGGTATATACTAAAACAATTATTCACCTCAGTGTTGGTGAATAGTGGTGGATATTTATCTCGCCGAAGCGGCTCGGTAAATATCCACCACTGTTCACCTCCACTTCGGTGAATAATTGTTAAGTACTGTTTAAAACACGAACAGCAGTGTTTTATCAAGTTTAAAAACGCTTTAAGAATGCAATGAAAGAAAGACGCACATCTCAAGGGAATGGTTCACTTAATGAACCATTGAACCTTTGTATTCACAACGCCATGCAAAATATTCGAGGTAATCACCGCCTGCAATTACGAAAATCTCAAGGGAATGACATGAAGAAATTACCATACTATGTTGTTTGAAGCGGCGTTTCGCAATGCAAGAACTGAACCTGCACTTGAAGGATTTGGTGTCGTGGTTTACCTCGATAAAGTTCAAGACTTGGAAAGCGATGTGACTGACATGACGGCAGACTCTAAATTTGTTGACTCCGGCACAAAATATGTAAGTTTAATGCACGTTTTTATTATTTGGCGGCTTTGAGTTTGGTTTAATAATTGGAACTAAACAGTGGCTCGGTAAACAAGTAATGGTAGTTGGATAACTTCATTTTAAAAATATTATCTGTGTATCTCGGTAGTCTGCTGATATTAGTAAATTTAGTGCAAAATTTATTATCTAGGTACCTTATGTTCCGTGTACTTTTTGCTTTCTTTGGGTCTTTATCAGTGAATTCTTAATTAGGATGAAACTTTATATAAAATTTCATGTTCATTAGTATTCTTTATATAAAAGGTTCATCCTAATTAGCAATTCAATGAGAAAGCTGCAACATCAATAGAAATGCCATTGTCTCAATCATTAAACCCGTTCCCTCTGGGACAGAATTCAAATCCCTCCGCGGGCCTTTTAGAATGATGAGATTTTATCAGGTATAAAGGAGCATGCACGTGACTGATTTGCTTCATCTGATTGGACAAAATGCTCAAAAATGGACAAAATGGACAAAATGCTCGCCGAAGCGGCTCGGTAAATATCCACCACTGTTCACCTCCACTTCGGTGAATAATTGTTAAGTACTGTTTAAAACACGAACAGCAGTGTTTTATCAAGTTTAAAAACGCTTTAAGAATGCAATGAAAGAAAGACGCACATCTCAAGGGAATGGTTCACTTAATGAACCATTGAACCTTTGTATTCACAACGCCATGCAAAATATTCGAGGTAATCACCGCCTGCAATTACGAAAATCTCAAGGGAATGACATGAAGAAATTACCATACTATGTTGTTTGAAGCGGCGTTTCGCAATGCAAGAACTGAACCTGCACTTGAAGGATTTGGTGTCGTGGTTTACCTCGATAAAGTTCAAGACTTGGAAAGCGATGTGACTGACATGACGGCAGACTCTAAATTTGTTGACTCCGGCACAAAATATGTAAGTTTAATGCACGTTTTTATTATTTGGCGGCTTTGAGTTTGGTTTAATAATTGGAACTAAACAGTGGCTCGGTAAACAAGTAATGGTAGTTGGATAACTTCATTTTAAAAATATTATCTGTGTATCTCGGTAGTCTGCTGATATTAGTAAATTTAGTGCAAAATTTATTATCTAGGTACCTTATGTTCCGTGTACTTTTTGCTTTCTTTGGGTCTTTATCAGTGAATTCTTAATTAGGATGAAACTTTATATAAAATTTCATGTTCATTAGTATTCTTTATATAAAAGGTTCATCCTAATTAGCAATTCAATGAGAAAGCTGCAACATCAATAGAAATGCCATTGTCTCAATCATTAAACCCGTTCCCTCTGGGACAGAATTCAAATCCCTCCGCGGGCCTTTTAGAATGATGAGATTTTATCAGGTATAAAGGAGCATGCACGTGACTGATTTGCTTCATCTGATTGGACAAAATGCTCATTAATTATTCATGAGTTTTTGAAGTAATAGATAAAGATCGGACACGAATTCTTTATCTTACTTATCAAACGTCTAGATGTATAGAGTCATGTTTTCAGTTATTTTGGCGATACGACTTATTTTGGCCGAGAAAATCGAAGCCAAAGTTTATGTAAATCAGGACGAAATCTTTATCTGATTTAAAGATCGCTTATCGGTTGGTGATTTCCTTTGTTTTTGCTTCATGAATTATTAATGAGTTTGATAAATATATTTTCTGTTTAGAGGGTAGCAGCCACCCCCCCCCCCCCCCCCCCCCCCCCCCCCCCCCTCCCCTCCCCTCCCTTTTTAAATCCTGGATCCGCCCCTGCTTCTATCTACAAAACACGTACACAGCAAAAAAATCATTGCGTACATTTTATGGATACAATATATGTATTAGATACTGATTTACTTTGCATGCTGCAGCATATACTATTATTTTCAAATATGTTATATGTCTGTCTACAAATTTAGCAGTGTCCAAAGTTGCGCCTTATTTGGCGCCAATGCGACTAAATTTTGAGTGTTGGAGACCAAAATTTGACTTACTTTGACTATACCTAAAGTCGTCACACGATGTTCTAAATTTACCAAATAAAACATGCCAGAAAATGTTCTTTTTCGCGCGTCACTTGAAACTCGAAACAAATTGTGGCGATCAACAATTGGTCATTACTTTTGGCTAGTCGCCAATTGGCGCCAAGCAGGATCCGAAATTAACTTTTTCACGTAAAAGTGTCTATTTAAAACCATCCCTGTCACCTAGCCACATGATGAAGTTTTACCGGGAAGTTCGACAATAGAACAAAACTCAAAATCAAACTGTCAGAAATATATTTTCAAAATCGAACATATCCCAACAAAAAACATGGAATCTTAACGGAAACAACCATAGGGATAAACGGCTAAGCCACACCGAATGAATTGGAATTAAAACTCGATTTTGGCGTTACTTCACGTTTAGTAAGTTTACTAGCAAATTAGTTCGATTTTCTAACACTGTGGAACTTCACCCGTTTCTTTTAGCATGAGAAAACAGCCGACTCTTATCTACTGTTCTTTCTACCCTGTGGCTCTTTATCAATTTCGCTGATTGCTGCCTCGCGGCTCTTTCTCCGCGGCGTCTGTTCTCTATAAAACCTCTGGAAGTCATGTTAATTGTATTCGTGGTCAATTTATGTGCCTCTTTGTAACTTTAGCTGCTGTTCTTGACGAGTCCATTACGCCGTCCATATTGGTATTCTGTTGGATTAAAGATTATTAACTGAAATGCCTGTTGGTTATCTCTAATTAAAAGCTTTACCCTTATTCCCAAAACTTCAGTCTGCTTATTATATTACAGAACTATAAAGGGAACTGTTGGAAGCCTTTAATTTCTCGAACCAAAACCTCGGCCGTGAGAGGATTCTTGTTTAAGTTTACCTTGAGAGTTGAATATTGCTTGGCTCATCATAAATCTGACAGTGCTGAGTGTGTATAATTTCTGGCTTCGTGTTGGCGAGTGACTGTGTTGCTCTCACAGTTCAGGAGTTCAGATGTCTTCAGACTTCGACAGAGGAGAGTAACCCATAACTGCTCAACCACAGTATATATATTTGCTAGTAAATCGCTATATTTCGCTATAAATCAGCTATTCAGTATATCTGTATAGTATAACGTACGAGATCGGTAAATCAGCCAAAAACACGGTCAAAACTATTTTAGTGTTGGCCTACCGATCACGGTGTTTGCGCTTGTATGTATAATGACCGAGAGTAAAATGTAATGTGGCATAAAACCTACGAAACGTACCTCGAACAAGAATAGCGTTCGCGGAATCTCAAGATGGCAACTGGTCTGGACATTTTTTCATAATACTCTTTATGTATGACTATTATACCAGTAAACTGCCACCAGCCTTTGATGATTTTTTTTAAGAAAACCAATAAAGTTCACAAATACAATACTCGGCTAGCTTCAAAAGAATCATTTTATCTCCCTTCAGTAAAAACAAACTATGGAAAATTCTGCATTCGGTTTCAAGGAGTGAACATTTGGAATTCTATTAATGAAAACTACAAATACCTGAAAAATATGCTTTTAAACAGAACATTAAATCAGATATTATTAGTGGTTACTCCTAAATGTTTTCTAGTACAAATCATTTATACATGTACACCCGATGTATATTATATATATGTATGTATATGTGTATGTACATTGTATATATATGCAGTATGCATGTGTGTATATATGTGTATATATATGTGACATCTTTGTTGTCTCTTTCATTTATTTTATGTATGTTTGTGAATGTGTGTGTTAGTTTTTAGACTGCATAACAGTCTACTATAGTATTGTTATTAATTATTTCGATCATTGTGATCTGTCTCGATTAGCCCATTCGGCTATTACAGGTAACCTGTACCTACAATGCATGCTTTTTTCCTTATTTTTTGTAATTTCCAAAATGGTACGAATAAACTTAATTGTTGTTGTTGCTGGAGAGAAATCTATTAGCGTCACGAGGTGCGCGCACACAATTAATGCATAATTTAACGCGTGCGCAAAAAAATTGTTGCACCGAACAAAAAAAATACGGCCTGCACATTAAGACTCGGGAGGCCAAAGGCCTGGCCCGAAGTAATTAGCGTACAAAATTGAAATATAGTTCGGAAGGAGGTCCTCACCTTAAATGTAGGTATCCAAGGTATTGACACAACAACAAGTTAAGCGATTTTGAAAAGTTTCCGATTGGTTTTTTGAATCTAAAGTGGACAAATTTACTCTTGTAATCCTCTACAATCCTCAGGCACAACGAGAATACAGGTCAAAGCACGTGTGCTGTGTGTGTATTGCATTGCACCCCAACACTCACACAAAATAACTTGTCCTGCCGCACGTTTCGACCAATCAGAGCACACTGATTGACAGAGGCCTGTCGTGAGGTAACTCCGAGGGGTTACGTGATCAGACACGTTTCCAGAGGCGGCCGTGGAGGTAGTGTTGGCATTATATTTAAAAGGTCACTGAAGCTTCAAATAAATTTAGCACAGTTTTCAAGTGATCTTTTGAAGTGGCCGGGTATTCCATAGTTTAGCCCAACTTTCACGTGGATGACCAAAATAACCTGCATGCAATGAAGTTCCTTCAGATTCTTCACTCCTTCGACTTTATCCAGCATGTTGATGTGGCCACCCACAAAAAAAAAACACCCTTGATTTACTTATAACAAGATCTGGTGATAAGCTTGTGAACAAACCATGGGTTCTGGATCCCCAGCTTTCAGACCATAATTTTGCTGTTAACTGTAAGCTCATGATTACAAAACCAGCCTTTTCTAAGAAACTGATAACTTTTCGCAAAACTAAGAACATAGATGTAACCCAGTTCAAAAAACGATATTACAAACTCAGGGCTACTGGAAGAGTCGCTGGTCCCCTCCGTCGGTTGGTGAACTTGTTGATAACTATGAGAAAACACTCACCTCAATACTTGACGAACATGCTCCCTTGAAGACAAGAGTTATCATTCTACGCCCCGCCGCGCCATGATTAACACCCGAAATACGCAAACAGAAGATCCAGCGACGGCGCATGGAGAAGATGGAGGACAACTGGTGTGTCTGTTCACAGGGAGGCCTATGCTCAGCAGTCTGTATTGATCAATAACCTTATATCCAGTGCTAAGAAAATATATATACTACTCTGAGCTGATTGGCTCCTGTGGCTCAGATCAGAAGGAACTGTTTAAGATCGTCAATGGGTTTAATAAGGAAATAAACGAGAAGCAATTTCCACCCGTTAGTTCCACTGAGCTGCTGGCGAATAAGTTTGCTGATTTCTTTGAAGTTAAATTAATACGATCAGACAAGACTTCTTACAGAAGAGTGCTCAACTAGTAGATCCCTTGCCGGATTTTTGTCTGCCACATGAAACCACGCTTGGCTGCTTCACACCTGTCACCTGTGAAAAGCTGACTCCGCTGGTCAAAACGATCTCTGCCAAATCGTGTAGTCTTGACCCACTTCCAGCTAGCGTTATGAAAATCTGTTTCACTATACTTCTCCCAGTAATAACAAGAATAGTGAACGCTTCACTCGATAGTGCTGAGGTACCTATCTGCCTGAAATCTGCTTATTCTTGAGCCGCGTCTCAAGACATTAGGGACCTTAAGCAACCAGGACGGCGACGGCAGTGACGACGGGACGTAGAAAAAGTATTCTCCCGAAATTTGATGTTTATTATTTCCCTTGTTCGCCTTGAATTGTTTTTCCAAACCAGATTTTCGAAAAATATAATGGCTATAGTGTTCCGTTCACGGCGAACGAGAAATGATTTGATTTACTTTCTTACGTTCCCGTTGTCTTTAAAACGTACAATTTGGGGTTTTCACGTTGTGCTTTTGCAGAGAACGGTGAAAATGTAGGCGACTGCGTGCATTTTCACGTGCAGTTATTGTATTTTGTAATTAAGGCTATTGTTTTATGCCGTCGTCCTAGACGTTGCCGTCGTGGTTGCTTAAGGTCCCTAATGTCTCTGAAGACCGATGAGTTCAGTATTTTTCGCCCAATCTCCAATCTTAAATTCGCGGTCAAAGCAATGGAAAAGATAGTGGCTACCCAGACCTGCCAACATGTATCAGAAAATAGCTTAGACGAACTGTACCAGTCTGCCTATAAGGTCTATCACAGCACAGAAACAGCGCTCGTTAAAGTTCAAAATGGCATCCTAAGAGCTTTAGATAATCAGAACTCTGTCATTCTCCTGCTACTTGACCTATCTCCATGTATACAACACCTCTTGGAGATCTAATAAGGCGGCACGGTATGGACTACCACCTCTATGCTAACGATACACAGCTTTACATTACTTTTAAATCATGCAGTCCTGATGACATGAGTGCGGCGAGGTCTCGAATGGAAGCATGCGTAAGCGATGTTGACGCATGGATGGCTCAGAACAAGCTTAAGCTAAATGGAGACAAGACAGAACTTCTCCTACTGAATGCGCGCCATCGTCCGCTTCCTCCCTTAGAATGCCTGTCGGTATGTGATGACGTAATCCAACGAACGTCTAAAGCCCGTAACATCGGTGTTCTGATGGACTTGTCTCTGTCTATGGATGATAAGTAAAATCAGAAAATACCTTAGCTGTCAGGCTGCAGAATCCTTAGTTCATGCACTTGTTACATCTACGCTCGACATTTGTAACTCGGTTCTACATGGACTACCCTGCCACCTCTTAGAACGCTTGCAGAAAGTTCAAAATGCGGCAGCGAGAGTAGTTACGCTTACACGTAAAGATGACCACATTACGCCTGTTCTATATAACTTGCACTGGTTGTCGATCGAACAAAGGATTATATATTAGTTACTGCTACTAACATATAAAGCTCTAAATGGTTTAGCCCCCAAATATATATCTGACCTAATCAGTATTTACGTACCTAGACGTAATCTCCGGTCTGCACTAAGTAAACAACTAGTTCTACCAACTTATAATTTACGTACCTATGATTTCAGGGCTTTCTCTATGCTGCACCCTCCCTGTGGAATGCTTTAACATAGGAACTTAGGTTTGCTACTTCTGTGTCTAGTTTTAAGGGTCTAATCAAGACCTATCTTTTCAGAAGAGACTATCACGATATGTAAGGAATTGAGGACTGGACTTTGAAAGATCATTCGATCATTAGTTAATTAGCAGAACGTTTATTTAGTTGTAGTTAAGTCAATTATACATGTACATATATATTTATAAACGTACTTATAGGTTAGCTAGGTCATTTTAACTTTTTAACTTCTTGTAAGCCATATATTGTAAGGCAGTTTACATTTGTAAAGCGCAATTGGGCAATGTATTGGAAATAGTGCTATATATGTACATAAATATTATTATTATTATTATATTATTTAGTGAGCCAAAGCAAGCATTTAGAACTTATTTAACCAACCCAGCAAGCATTTCCGGGTGGTTTTTCGAATCTAAAGTGGACAAATTTGCTCTTGTAATCCTCTTGCATGTAATCCTGCACAACATAGGTCAAAGAACGTGTGCTCTGTGTATGCCAAAGCAAATCGCGGATTGCACGGCGTTTTGACATCCTACCCCAACACGCACACAAGCTGATGCCGGTTTCTGATATGCTATGTTAAAACTTGTCCTGCCGCATGTCGCGGCAATCACAGCAGACTAATTAACTGAGGCCTGTCATATTATTTATTTAACCAAAGCAAGCATTTTGCAGACCTTTTACATTTCGCGCGTCGTTTCTCTCACTTCAAGCGATTCTTCTTCTTGTACTCTATATGAGTTGAAACATGAGCCCAAATTTGGAAGAATAAATTGCCTTCGTCTGCACGTAAACACAGCAGCGTCGTAAACACGAACTGCTCTCCCTTTTGTAATTACTACCACCTATCCGATCTCCCACGGGTAAAAACGGCTAGACACGTTATTATAGTATAAATCGGTCTGTAGATAAATGACTAGCCTGAGAAGACAGCCGCGATTTCAGCTCGGTTCCGGAGGTCCCACCGGTCGGCTGTTTATTGTATCCAAACGCTTATTCGACCAAAAATGTAAAAAGTTGAAAATGTTGCCCCCCCCCCCCCGATATTAAAGTGGGGAGGGTTTAGTTAGCACTCTGCATTTCACCAATTGAGCCCAAACACATCCGGGAGTGAAAGGGCTAAGGCGTGGTCCTCAAATAGTTATTATTAAATATAAATAATATAAATTATATTCTAAGTACTTATAAAAAATATTACAATATGTACATTTGCCAGATAGTTCAAACTTGGATAGGCATGGTATTGGGTTCCCACAAATCACTTAGTGGCGATATGGTAACGATGACATCATCGGTAACGTGATTTTAAGTACACGCCACCTATCCTCCTTTCTAATGCCAGCTGGCTCAACCAAACCTGGTGTTGTTTTAGAATCCTAAAATGTATTTGTGTTTACCCCAAGAGCAGACTTCACATATTAAATATGTTTAAATAAAAAAATTATTTCCACGGGACTCCTAGCCTGATTTTCAGACGGTACGAGGTCGTCCGCTCACTTCCTCCCCCTCCCCTTCTGATGGACTTCATAGACTTTCGTGTTCCTGACGTCATCAACCTTTGTTTTTACAATAAGCCAATACGAACACGCGTAAGAATTGAAGCGTGAAGTGTAGAACAGTCGTGCAGTAGCGGTTTTACTATTTGGATCTATCAGCTTTCATGCACTGAACATAATATTCTACAGCTTCAAACTTCTGTCGATTTCTCAGAATGGTATCCTATTTGAGCTGCTGTGGTTCTTTGGAGAGCAGGAACTTTTTAAACGGACGTTTGCGTGCAGTATTTGCAGGACAAGTGTATGAGAATGCATACAAGAAATATCTGCCTCGCCGGATTCCATGCCGTAAAGTTTGTTACTCATATTAACTTAGAACTTTTACGCTTTTATTTTTATTTTTAAAACGTTTTGAAGCTTGATATGTATGCCGATTAGTTACACAAGACCCTAAAGTCGTCCTAATGTAGGTTTTTTGGTATCAGAGATTGTTTTAACCGGACTTTTTGTGCAAAGTTTAGATGCCATTGCCATATTGCCATCACGTTCCGATGAATGAATGATTCCAATGCTTTCTTTTGCTCTGGATATAGCTTCGAAATCCTGAAAACTTTACAATTTTGGTCGACACACTGCTCAAGTTCTTCCCCAACGCCATTCAGAAAAATATGCGAGCACATTCCTTAAATTCCAGACTTTGCCAAAAGTGTAAAGTTCGCTCTGATTGGTTGACATTATGACGTCAGGAACACGAAAGTCTATGAAGTCCATCAGACAGGGAGGGGGAGGAGTGAGCGGACGACCTCGTACCGTCTGGAAATCAGGCTACGGGACTCCTAGCAGAGGAATTATTACTACTACTGCTACTATTCCTATCCTTACGTTTTGAAAAGCTCGGTATAAAATATTCCAAAGAGTTGTATATATATTTTTTTTAAATTGGGAACTCGTACCAACACTTCCGCCTCCCGGTTAGCTAAATGGTTAAGCTCCGGTCTGTCGAGCGGGAGGTCGCGGGTTCAAACCCCGGCCGGACCAACACTCAGGGTCTTAAAATAACTGAGTATAGAAGGTGCTGCCTTTGTGAAACAACTGCAAATGGTTAGACCTTCACGTCTTCTCGGATAAGGACGTAAAATCGTAGGTCTCCCGTCGGCCTCAAGTTTATCAGTCTCACCAGACTGTCACGAGTTACCGACGTTAAATAAAGTTGCTTTACTTTACTTTACTTTTACTTTACTTTACTTCTTTACGCCGCCATGGCTAGACCCAGTTCCAGGTTGTTTTATGAGCTAACTTAATTGTAAAGATCACAAAATAACCTTAAACGCTTAGTATTCGAGTCAGCAGTGGGGTTGAACCATTTATTTTTATCCTCGTCATCGTTGTTTGAAATGAGTTGTTCTAATTTAGTAAAATAACTAACAACATTTTTAACGAACCTCATTTAACTATCTAATTATGTCTTACTACTTGCTTTTAATAACTTTAGAATGTGATAGAAAAAGAGGAAGGAGATCAAGAAGCATCCAGTGAGCTGCAGCCAATGTTTCGTGGTTGGAGTGGAGGGGCAGAATACACCCACCCTACTTGCCCAGGCATCAGCTGTTGTGTGGTGTGTATGTCATTAGGCCCATATGTACTGGCACATGGTAAGATAACTACTGACTGAACTGTACATTATATTAGGTGCCTATTTGTAAGTTATTAAATGTGCATTAAACACTCTTGATTAAGCTTGTATGCGGTGAGGCATCATCGACTGCACTACAATAGCAACTGGTCCTGGTCATTTATATACTGAGACCATACATGTACCGGAGTTAATATACTGGTATATTCTTTTTGTGTTATTTTGTGTACATCACCGTGTTGAAATACAGGCTGTTTTCTCATTTAACCATGTTTTGATAATGTATAGGAGTTACAAGTGGTTTGAAAAGTGAAGTCTGCCAATGTCAAATACCTGCTGCAGACTTTGTCAGGGGCAGTGTGGATCTAAAGAAAAATGGTAATGGCAATATTGAAAGGTTTTATTCATATATATAAATATACGTTAAAAGGATTGTTTGGGATTCAGACTATCCTTTGATAAACTATTTTATGTTTATGATATTGTAATAGTGGTGTTCTATCCTACTGGAATACCGCTAGTCAAATATCATTGTCTTCTCAACTACATGCCGTAAGTTACCTGCATACAAGCCACCCTACAAGCATATAGTATTTTATTACGCAGCTACCGAAGAAAACACTTGCCCCAGGCCCCCCTTGAAAATCAAAGATGGCGGACCACAGACTCGGGAAACATGCAGATCTTAGTTCCGCCAGGAAATCTCGCAATCTCTTGTACTTAAGAAATGAGGTTCCTTGAAAATGTTGTCAGTTAATGGGGGAATAAAAGCAGTAGAAACTGGAGCGACATGCCAATAATAACAACATTTTGTACCACCTACAACATGTGAAACACAACTGCTTGAGCTGGTCCACCATTTGGCAAAAAACATGCAAGGAGGTGGCCAAACTGACGTCCTCATTATGGACTTTAGTAAGGCATTTGACAAAGTTGGTCATCAACGCCTCACTTCCAAATTAGATTACTAACCCTAACCTAACCCTAAACCCTAACTCTTAACAAACCGATCCCAACAGGTTGTCGTGGCTGGAGAAAACTCACATACTGCCCATGTAAAGTCTGGGGTTCTACAAGGATCAGTGCTGGGCCCATGCTTATTCTTATTCTACATAAATGACTTACCTGCTATCCTAAACTCAAATGTTCGCCTGTTTGCAGATGATACTCTCCTGTACCTTGCTATACACTCACACAATGATACCGTAATCCTCCAAAACGATTTGAACAAACTTGAAATGTGGGAAGTCAAATGGCTTATGGAATTCAATACTGATAAATGTCATGTTCAACGGGTTACTCGCAAACAGAACCCCATTGTCCACAACTATACTTTACATGGACAAGCCCTCAAGACCACAGACTCTGTTGAATATCTAGGAATCACATTCACACCAGATCTTAGATGGAACTGCCACATTACAAACATTGCTAATAAAGCCAACCGTACATTTGGCTTTCTGCAAAGAAACCTCCGAATCAATACTCTCACTCTAAAAACAGTAGCCTATAAGAGCTTGGTCCGCCCAACAGTGGAATATGCCTCCACGGTTTGGGACCCATACAATAAAGAAAATATAAACAAAATAGAAATGGTACAGAGTTGGGCAGCGCGCTTCGTCCTCAAACGGTATCATAACATATCGCGTCAGTGAAATGCTCAAAGAACTGACCTGGGAGTCACTTGAGACAAGAAGAGACAAGAACAGGCTAATCATTCTTTATAATATACATCGTGGCCTAGTCGAATTTGATTGCAAGAAGTATTTAACGCCTATGGGTCGTTCAAGCCTCCACATAAACGAATACTCCTACAGAGTTCCTTCTTCAGTAACGGACTATCACAAATTCTCTTTCTTCCCAAGAACAATACGAGCATGGAATACGCTGCCCTCTGATGTAATACAAGCTAATACTACATCTTCCTTTAAATTTAAACTTGACCAACTATTTTGTTTTCAAGCAGTTAATTAATTATTTACATATTTATTTCCTATGACCGCTGACAAACTTGAAATAATAATCATTTATATTGATGGAGTCAAGTAATGGAAGGTAGAGATAGATAGTGATTTAAAGACGGAAGGTTAAAATACACTCAAGAAATGACAAGGAAAGTTGTAACCATATTCAAAGTTGCGATAGCAGTTGGCATGACTTTGAATGATAACAATCTCTTCTGAAGAAGTTTTGCTTCAAGTACGAGCATTTTATGAACGTTCTGGTTTATCCCCCCTAAAAAAACTAAAAAGGTGTTTAAGACTGGGGTGCGACCTATATGTTGGTATTTACAGTAGTTTTGTTTCTCTTTGTCACCTTATTGTAATTTTTATCGATTAATTACCTTAAAGTGCATATGAATTATAAATAAATTGCTCTCATTTGAAAGCCCTTTCGAAATAATTAATGGTAGCATTTTGCATTTGTCAATATTTCATCTCGTTACAGAGATATTCAGGTTTTTACAATATGCAAATGAAACTATCTATCACGTCACAAGATTTTCACAGCCTTGAGAATATCTCTGGAGAAAGTTGGTAAAACAATAATAACTTGCATAATGATGTTGTTTTCCTTATTACCATACATGTGCAAAGTTTCAGATGTTTTTACCACCTATTATTTTGTGATATGTCTCAAGGCTGTACAAATCTTGTGAAGTCATATATAATCTCATTTGAATATGGCAAAAACCTGAATACCTCTGGAACGACATCCAATATTGACAAACGAAAAACGCCACAAAGGGCTTTCAAACTAGATCAACGTAATTTTTATTTCATATGCACTTTAACCATCTACATGGACAGCAAAAACCATTCAGTAATAAAAAAAACTGTTATCGAAAATTATATTTGCTTGCAGGTGCTGCAGAAGTCTTTCAGAATTTGTGTCGGCTCTCGAGGGTGGTGAAAGACCAGTTAGCACACCCTTTGCTGTCTTCGATGAGGCATGGTACTTATTTTGTGCATGATAATCAAGTCAGTCCTTAGGCCAATACATTAATATTTATGCATTATGTTGCTAACATTTTCTATGTTAGAAGTGTTTTTGTTTGATAATCACATAATATCATTTTTGTGTCTTTCATTTGGTTGGTGTAATCATGTCACGTGGCCAGATAACCTACAACATAGCATGCATCAGTGCTTCTGGTCGAGGATAATAAACGCAATCTAATTTGTATATATTAGTATATATTATATATAAAAACAATAATCAGCCTGGCCATTGCACTAATCACACACTCAACATTGTAAACTGCGTGGCAGTCAATACCGCCGTAAAAGCAGTCCGCAAAAATTCACTGACGGGATATGTCAGTAATATGTAAAGCGCCATGAGACTGTAGTGATATGGCGCTATATAAATGTCCATTATTATTATTTTCTCTCCATGATAACCAAAAACCTTGTGTGCGCGCTCGAGAAATTGGATTTGACATGGTGATGATTTACCATATATGGTGATGATTTACCATATATGGTGATGATTTACCTTATATGGTGATGGGAAGCCTTTTGACTGTAACTACCCGATATACGGTCTCATATTTGGTGCCGTCTTATGCATAAATTATTTCGTGCATACTTGGCAGAATTATATGATAAATAGTTGAATGCCTCAAAGTAGGTTATTGTCTTTATAATCCTTCAAATAATTTCTATTACAGAGTTCTTGCACGTACTATGCTCACAGGGGTGTATTACAGGAGTTCTTGCACGTACTATGCTCACAGGGGTGTATTAGAGGAGTTATTGCACGTACTATGCTCACAGGGGTGTATTAGAGGAGTTATTGCACGTACTATGCTCACAGGGGTGTATTACAGGAGTTCTTGCACGTACTATGCTCACAGGGGTGTATTACAGGAGTTCTTGCACGTACTATGCTCACAGGGGTGTATTAGAGGAGTTGTTGCACGTACTATGCTTACAGGGGTGTCCGGTATATTTGCGGATATTTGTCATCAGGTGGAAAGAAGTTATCGGGTCACGTGACACATTCCACCAATCACGCACGAGAGAAAATATTTGATGTGTTATAAGCACTGATACATTCCTCCTTGGGCAACCATTAATTAATATAAATACAATAACCTAATTGTGGCGTCGAAATATGCCCTGATATTTCGTCCGTGGACATTATCTGATCCGAGAACAAAACAGGTCCCGAGAGCGAAGCTCGAGGGAAACTGTGAGCTTCGACGATCAGATAACGTCCAAGGACAAATATTAGGGCATATTTCGACGACACAACGTAGGTTATTGTTGTTATCATCCTTCAAATATTTTCTATGATGCGCGCTTATACGCTCACAGGGGGTGTATTCGCTGATATTTCCCTTTCGCGGAGAGAAAATATCGGGTCACGTGATTCATTCAACCAATTACGTACGAGAGAAAATATTTGATGGGTTAAAAATATTGACATCAATAAGTGTATCATACTGTTCACGAGTAGGTTAATGTTCATACATTTAGTAACAATTGTTCCTACTTGTGTCTTTATTGTAGAACTACATTTACCAGAATTGTATGGCTTTATGGCACTACCTTCTGAAGTCAAGGTATCTAACTGCAAATGTCTATTTACGGTCATGATGTTTTTCTCTCTGTGTGAAATAAGAATGTAACAGTGTTGTTTACTTGTTTTCTTTACTTGAGTAATTGAAGGGGTCTGTACAAGAACAGCGTGAGTGACGTTTTTAAAAATTAGCTTTACAACCACTCGAATATAGTAAGACATACATAAATCAAGAAGAAATACAAACATAGCGTGCCAATGGAGAACTTGTGGATACAATGTTACAACCGATTTCAATGTTAGGTGCATAGAGCAGTCATTCGACGACTTGTTTATCATAGTTTTGAGGTACTGAATCGAATCATTTTAGGTGCTTTTTACTTTCAAGTGCTCGAAAGACTTCGTCAACATGCGTCAACCTGAAGTGTTGGAAATTTGCGTGGAATGATATGTCGAATGATTTTCTAACAAACTTGAAACATCTGTGCGCCTATGCACGTAACACTGAAATCGGTTGTAATTATATGTTTAGCACGAGTGCATTGCAATGTACTTAACTCTATGTGGTTACAGAAAATATCCATAAGCCCCACTCCCTGGCGGAATTCCGTTCTAGAGGCATTTGAAAAAAACCAAACGTGTTGTCCCCAGCAGTAGAAAGTTACGGCTTGACCGCTTCTCATTTGGTAGAGCACGGTCTGGAGTGCGGGAGGTCGGGGGTTCGAATCCCGGCCACGTCCTTGGGCAGGGACGTTTATAAGCCGTTGGCCTTGTCTCCTTGTACTTCTAATCAGTATTTGAAGGGTTAGTGAAAGAACCTGTTGTACTAGTCCAGGGTCCGAAATTGGGCCTTATTTGGAGCCAATGCAACTAAATTTTGAGTGTTGGCAACCAAAATTTCAGAGTTAGTCGCCAGCTGGCGACTTACCTAAAGTCGCTTGAAACTTGAAATGTGGCGACCACAAATGGTCAGTTGGCGCCTACGTAAAAACGTTTCGGACCCTGACTACTCGCAAAAGAGCAGGGGATTGTCACCCAGTAAATCAACCTGGCCATTGCAATAACCACACACTCAACATTGTAAACTGCGTGGCAGCTATTAGCACCGTAAAGCAGTCCGAAATAATTCACTATAATATGGACCACGTCAGGCAAAAACGGCCCGGACGACGAAATTGTACCATGTTTTTTATACTTGTGGTGCGATCACAATATGCATCGCGAGCGCCACATTGTGCTATTAACAAGTAGTGTTGATTTCATGAAATTGACCAGTGAAATCGAAGACGAAATTTACGATATTTTTACACAAGGGTGTGATAACAATTTTAGCAGGCGCAAATGATTCCTTATCATCAGACGATTGTTTCAAGGTGTAACTTGTACTATTGCTAAAATATTTTTTTGGCCAAAAAGTGATCATCTTGTTCATCTTATTTTATTTTTTATTCTTTAATGCCAGCAGGTATAAATGGATGTCATACATCAAAATCATCCCCTCTGACAGGATTCCTAATTTTCGTGGTCATATTTGTAATCGGGCCCTTGCATCAAAATCACGTAAATTTCACCCCTGATTTTTGTTGTCAATTTCTTGAAACTGACATTTATTGTTAGGAATGCAATGTTGCGCTTCTCGTCAAGAATACAATACAATCTTCAACCTGTTATTAGGAACACCTATGTAGGACTTATTTAACTTGAATGTCGTCCGGGCCCTTTTTGCCTGACGCGGCCCATATGTAAAGCGCCTGAGACTGTGGTGATATGGCGCTATATAAATATGGCCATTATTATTATTATTAAATATGGCCATTATTGCGTGGTCTAGATCGTATCTCAGCGAACGAAAGCAAAGGTGTGTGGTTAACGGTGAAATATCAGATTATGGGGTCTTCACCTGTGGCGTCCTTCAGGGGACAATCTTGGGGCCTTTGTTGTTCCTAATATATATCAATGCCCTTCCTGATTGCTTAAAATTCTCAGACACTCAAATGTACGCAGATGATACTGGTCTTACAGTGGCAGGTTCGTCACGTGATGACATTGAATCTAAATTGAATATAGACATACAACATATTTACGAGTGGCTCAAAGCAAACAGGTTGAGTCTGAATGCTACAAAAACAGATTTTATTAGTGGGCTCTCATGTGGCATGTCCATCTAAGAAACGCCAGTGTAGTAGCTCCGTCCGAATGAATCCCTGCATGCTGACAAGTGCCTTCGAAGAGCGACTGAGTTGCGAAATATCCTTGAAAATCCCGCGGACATACAACCTACGCCCTGGAATGGCTAGGCTGAACGAGATGGCCTTACCCGCGAACCTCTGAAGCCAGTAAAGTGAGAAGACAACATTTCCTTTCTCAGCGCCTTCAACTTGAGCTTTTTGTCCGTTGGGACGAGGAAAGCCTGGCGAACGGAATCGCAAACGAAACCAAGGAAACGAAGGGTGGTAGAGGGGACACAGTGTGACTTCTTAATACCAATAAAATATCCGGCTTCTATAAGGAGGTAGCACATAATGTAGGCAGCGGCCTCGGCGAGCATGAAGCTGGGAGGCACAATAAACTCTATAAAACAATATGGAGGGACTTTTTTGCTAAAATGTATGTACGATGCGAAATACTTAGAGCTTACCCGTTTGCCTTTGTTTTACAAACAAATTCTCGACTATTGGCAATACATAAGGCATGCTTGGTTCAAACAGTACCCAGCCATTTCCAATGACTCGGAAATAATATGGAATAATAGAAATATCAAAGTAGGCGGCAAACCCATTTTTACAAAACTTGGTATGCAAAAAACAGCATAAAAGATTTCCTTGACGAATAATAAACCTTTGACATTCAACTGCTTTAAAAGAAAATTTGACATGGAAAACTCAGAGTTTTTACGCTTTGCAGGTCTAATAAATGTTATTAAGACATATAAAAAAGCGTTTGAAAGATTCACTGGAAGACTCCGATCCGTTACTCAACCCCCCAATTTGGTTTACAAATATAGAAAAGATGTCTGCCAGAAAAGTCCGTAACACCCTCGTTGAATTACAATTTAAGAAACCAACTGCTGAAAAAAAAAATTAAATCTCGAGGTTTTTCGGAAACAGATATCTGTCTGATTTACTCCTTGCCTTTTATGGTCACAAAAGAAATTTAAGATCAATCATAATATTCTTCCCACAAACGACTTTTTATTTAAAGTAAAAATTAAGAATAGTAATGAGTGCCCCTTTTGTAAAGAGAAGCACACTCCTGAGCACCTCTTCTTTGAATGTGCAGAAGCTCAACGTTTCTGGCATCGTTTCAAAACCTTCTGGCAAACTCAAACCTCGGAAACGATGGAAACTGATAGAGCCTGCATTATGAATGGCAAATAAAGAAAACAAAAACTGCTAAACTTTTAAACCATGCACTGATAATTGTTAAATATCACATGTATACTTCATTTATTAGAGAAACACCTTTAATTTTCAAAGTTTTCTTATCCTCTTGAAAGAAAAACATAAAATCGAAAAAGAATGCGCAATCACAGAGAAAGGTATAAAAAGACACCAAGAGAAATGGGAAGCATTAAGTGAATGGCTTAATACATAAATGTAACTTAATACACAAATGTTACAACTATTTAACCTTATGGTATTTTTTGTCTGTATGTATATATGTATTGTAAGGAAAATAAATGAATATAAAAAAAATGATATGTTCTGGGCTCCATTTCATCTGTGGAGTCCTGTAATAAAATGAAAAGCACCTAAATAACCAGTGTGTAACACAAATAGAGTATTCCCACACTATTTTAAAGATGAGCCTCTGATATAGATAGACTTGGCTCTTATTTTGCACGATGGATAACACATAAACAGTTTGTTATTCACTGACATGTTATGAACAATAAATTGAATTAGTATTAGGTTTGTTGTTCAAATATGTCCTTGCTTTATTTTACAATAGCCACGCAAACATTACACCAGAACTGCACAGGTACAAATTTCTGAGGAAGAAGAAGACAACTATACACGGTTATGAAAATACAATTAAGTTAGCTTAATTAGGCGCTTGAAATTTTCAGTCCGTTTACGCATTGCATTTGACATGTTAGAAAAGTTTCGTTAAAATAGGGTCCACTTCAATAAAGATAGGTGTCTCTTTCGACTAAACAATGGCATTTATATAAACATAGCCCAGACTTATACGTGATCACCTTGTGCTTGCAGCAGAAATCGAAGACGAACTAGGTTATCTTGCTATATATGTCTCTAACTTTGGAAGAAAAGAAAATTTAGACTTGAGAAAGTAAAAAAAAAACATCTTCAAATCGATCTTCTGACAGTCGTCGCCGGCCACGAGACGACGTTTGATCTTGCGCAACACGCATTGGCGCATGCGTAGAGGGGATTTCCGCTGACGAGACGTCGTCGTGAAAGAAGTCGTTGATTCATAAGCTCACTATTAACTTAAACTTTGAACATTTCCACATATTTAGCCTTGAGAACACACTAAAATACACTTTACTACATACACCTGTTCGCCATTGCGGAGCTATGTTGTTTGATCTGTGCCGACGGCTTTATATAAATTTCCTCTACTTGCACATGGTGGCGAAATTCGACTACTACGTCATTCTCCATTTCATGGGTCCACAAGACCAGAAATCTCTAGAGAACATTTGAAAACTCGTAATATGTTTCGGCTAACATGGTTGACTGTTGACCCATTTGTGTAAATCTATATTAATGCTTCTCAAACTCATTAAGAATTCATGAGCTTTTTAATCAATCAGAGGACTGCATTTGGTCAGGTGGATGAGTTTGGAAACTCAATGAAACAACAGTTGAAAATCACAAGTGTGGTGAAACTGTTCTTAATCATCATATTCATGAACCACTAACTACTTACATACTGATAAACTACAAGTAAGGAGTGAAGTAAAGAAACAACATAGAAGTCACTTCTAGCAAAAAAGAATAATAAGCCATAATATATACAACACTCCGAACGGTAAACAATACTTGCTAATGATGTTTGAAAAGAAGCGTATG
This sequence comes from Actinernus sp. WN-2022, assembly GCA_030867875.1. Taxonomy (NCBI): domain Eukaryota; kingdom Metazoa; phylum Cnidaria; class Anthozoa; order Actiniaria; family Actinernidae; genus Actinernus; species Actinernus sp. WN-2022. The sequence goes on from JAOWCC010001634.1 coordinate 54,164,219, forward strand.
TACATTTTCGGTTTAGCCATTCGCATAAGAAATCATTTCAAACACTCATTCGTGTTTCATCAGGGGATCCAAATATTTCGAAAACAATAAAACATCGAGGCTACGCCTCTCGGGTTTCAATTGTTTTCTCAATATTTGGATCCCCTGATGAAACAAGTAACTGCCAAAGAACCGGCGAATCGATAATATCGATTAGTATACAATTGCAAGTAAATTCAAAAGATGACTTCACGTGGATAATGACTTTAATTTGGAATTTACTCAGTTGCCAAATAAATAGTTTGACCTCGATGCAATATGGAAATGAGCGACCGAATTCAATGCTGACTAGATACTACGTATTTTATAGACAATAAAACGTGAAGATGTTAACATTCCCTCCAGTTTTTCGTGTTGTCTGTTGTTTTAGTGTACGCGAAGTTCAAAAATAATTATTGCAAAAGGTCTAATGCAAGTTATTACGTTGATAATGGTTGTATATATTAAGTGGCATTAAATATGTGTGTTATGCAGTTCGGGGAGGAAATGGAGAATGTATTTGTTTTTATTTGCGTTACAAGGTGCACATTTTAAAATCTACAGAAAAATGCAAACTGTAATATACAGCATGAAAGTGGAATCAAGAGTATAGAAGAGACAATTAAGCCAATGTGTGCTTTCGTTCGGTATTGTAATTGCGTTGTCATTGTTGTGAATCACTACTGCACAACGGTAAATATAACAACGGTTTTATGCACTGAGGTTTTCTTTACATTCTCTCGCCTCGCTCGCTCGCAGCTAGCTTTACTCAAACGTCAACTCGTTCTTTTCAAAGATTTCCTAATATGGTCGTGTGTTCACGTGCTCTCTGGGTAACGCACGGGCGTCACGCTAAAATACAATTCAGTACACACTCCCCTCTTGATCAGCTATCACTTGATTAACATATCGCCTCTTGAAATCACTGGCAACTGGTTTTCCTCATCTGCCTGCTTCCTCTGTTTCTTTGTTTGCACCAATCCTCTCACTTCCAGTGGATACAACTGCTATATTGGTCTGTCGAGATAGGTTGGTGCTCCTAACTTTGTCGACATCTTTACTTTCGCTCCTCTTCTGACACTTTCTCTTTCTGAGATTAACTCTACCACCTTCCCCAGCCTCCATTTCCCACGGGGTACTCCGTCTTTTGCTGCTCTTACCACATCTCCCTTCTCGGTTACAGTACCGCTCTCTCCTCAGTTTATATTGTGGTATTCTCTCAGCTCAGTCAAATATTCACCCCTCCACCTTTTCTAGAAGTGATCTAGCTTGACGCCGAGATATTTCAGTCTCTTGTTCAACCTTCTTGTAGAGTCTTCGTCATCTTCTAAAACTGATGGATAAGGTGGTAATACTGTCAATCTTCTCCCATGTACAAGATGCCCTGGGGTCAATTGGCTCTTCGGGAACTCCTTCCTCGTAGACATACGTCAAGGGTCTCGCATTCAAGGTGCTTTCCTCCTATACTATCACTGTAAGAAACTCGTCCTGCGTAAGTCTTGCGTTTCTTAATGTCTTTCTTAGACATCTCTTTACTCCCTTCACCATCCTTTCATAAAAACCTCCCACCATGGAGATTTCGCGAGATTGAATTTCCAAGTAATTCTCTTTTCAGTTAGGAATGCTTGGGCTTCTGGATTCTCGTATAGAACCCTCAACTCCTTATTGGCTGCCTTAAAGGTCTTGGTATTTTCGGAGACGATCAGCTCTGGGACGCCTTTTCTGGCAACAAACTTTCTTAGATACCGTAGGAAAGTCTCTGTGCTAAGGTCTTCTGTTAGATCCAAATAGGTCGCCCTTGTCACTCCACATGAAAATAATGCTTTATGCATATGTGTCCCATCTCCCTTGACATACATTGGTCCTGCAAAATCTATCCCGACCTTAGCGAAGGGCGGAGCTTCTTGCACTCTAAAACTGGGCAGTTGAGCAGTCAACGGAGTTGGGTATGCCTTTCCTTCGTATCGTTTACAAGTAACACACTTTCTGATTATCTTCTTTACTGTTTGCCTCCCCTTGCTCACCCAGAACTTTGCTCTAAGCTCAGTGTTTCTCTTAGGCCATTGTGATGATCCTTCTTGTGAGCATACTCAACGATGAGTTTGGTTAGGGGATGATTCCTTGGTAAAAGTGCTGGATGCCTTACCTCACGATCCATCTCTATCGCAGACATTCTGCCCCGGCATCGAACTACTCCATTCTCATCAGTGTAGAGGCCAAGGTCTCTCCGTAGTTGATTGAAATTCTTGTTCTCTTCAAGATTGGACTGCACGTCTTTCACCCACATATTTTCTGCTATTCCTACGTCTTCTGCACTCAATGCCCCGCCAGTAGGTTTTCTGTAGGTGACTTCTCAAGTCTCAACTTCACGTTCTTCACAAATCTGCTTACACACGCTGTTACTCTATACATCTTCTCGCAACTGCTGTAGGTATTTACATCCATGATCTTCATTAGGTTTACAACGCACTTCTCTTCCGTCAATAGGACTCTTGCTCTACTCGGTCGCATTTCTGCTTCACTCTCTGGAGTATTATCTATCTTAGAAGTGGGCCACTCTTCTGGTGGTTTGCTCAGCCACTCTGGTCCTTGCCACCATACCATACTGGTTTTGATGGTTGTTGCACTCACACCTCTGGATCCAAGATCTGCTGGGTTTTCAGTCCCAGAACAATGACTCCACTGGTTCCTGGAGGTGAGTCTCAGGATTTCGTTCACTCGGTTTTGAACAAATTGACTCCACTCAGCAGTGATGCTGTCTAACCAAAGATAGGATCTGGTTATCTTCATCCTTGACTGCAGAACTCTTTCCACTGTGTCTTTTAATTGAGCTGTGATGCGACCCGCCATCAATTCCAGCCGTGCGATTACTTGTTTAGAGAGTGGCGCTACCCTTGTCTTTGTTGTTAGAAGACTCACATGTTGTCCATTATTTCTCATACACCAAGTACATCATTGCACAATAAGCCTTGGCACTAGCATCTCCAAATCCATGTAACTCTACTGATAGAACTTCCTCACTTATTCCAGCATAGATACAGCGCGGCATAAATATCGTACCAGCCTTCTTTAAGGGTGCGTTTACCAATTTCGTCACTAAGCAGCGACGTTGCTATGAAGGGTCGGCGCGCGCGCGCTCATGCAAATGGCGGGAAAAAATGTACTTTCGGTTTAGTGAACAAGCAACGCGCGCGCTTTGCAATTCGCTGGCTGGCAAGCTCCACTCCTCCAGCTGTTTTGTTTACTTTTCGTAAAAGCTACAATGAAGTTGTTTTTGCTACTGTCAATGTATTTAGCTTTCCAGCTAATTGGGGACACTAGTCCTACGATTTTTATACGTCCTTATCCGAGAAGACGTGAAGGTCTAACCGTTTACTGTGTTATGTAAAGGCAACACCTTCTACTCAGTTATTGTAAGACCCTGAGTGTTGGTCAGGCCGGGGTTTGAACCTGCAACCTCCCGCTTGACAGACCGGCGCTTATTACAACCGGAAGGCGGTTAGACATGTGACTGATTATGGTGCAAATCGACTTCTTTGCGCGAATAAACCACTGGAATTAGATGTCTGATAATGCAGCTCTGTTTAATTTCACTGATTTCATTTTCTTGTCCAATGCCTTAAAGTGCCACTACGATCAAATTTTTCGCATTCGATGTATTTCAATTTTCAAAAGGTTTACAATGTTTTTATTTACCTGTCCAAACCGTTTTTCGTTACGAGCACGGGAACCCCTTGTAATTTTCATTACAATTCTCGAGATTTTCGGCCGCCATTAATCGAACATGTTCCTGACCGTTTGAAGCGTGGTGACTAGCAACCGAGAGGAAGTGACGTCAGTTACTCAACTTGTGAACGCCGCATGGCTAATTTCGTATTCAAACTTACAGATCATAGAGGTCGTATTCTGCAACACGTTTTTGATGTTTTCCTTGAGATCCGCATAGTTTTTGATAGATAATGCCAGGCAGGCGATGTGTGGTTCAGGGCTGCAGTAATGTTTCTAGTCAGCTTGAAGGTATTTCGTTGCATTCGAGCCCTGTGATTAAAAGGGAGCGGGACAAGTGGGCAAGGTTCGTTCGAATGCACCGAGCGAATTTCTCCACAAAAGGCAGATTTGTAATCTGTTCGGAACACTTCCAAGATCACTGTTTCGAGAGGACGGTACACACGGCTAGAAGCAGGCGTTTCCTTCTACCAGGAGCCGTTCCAACAGTGTGGAAGAAAGAACCACAGAATGATCCGCTTTCCACGAGAAACAGGCGCCAGGTAAAAAATGTGTGAACTTTCCTCTTTGTTTACCCCTTTTGAGAATCGCTCAAATGTGAACATTTCAAAGTTAGAAGTTCATACGACCTTGTACAGCTTTGGTATCAGCGTGCCACTGAAAAAGCTTGTCGATGTAATCGCTTATTTATATAAAGTACAACTTGTTATATGTAATTTTACGTCTTTCATAACTTTAATGTGAACTGCGTTGTTTTGGTTACTCAGGCTATTAGAGACTTAATGTCTACTACCAGCAGCATGGGCAGTGTGGATTCTGCGGCCCAGAAACAAGCAAGCACTCCCTTATCTGCTTCTACATCAACTACAACAGCAGCAACTCCTTCCCCTGTAGCATCTACATCAACTACAACAGCAGAAACTCCCTCCCCTGTAACTTGTACATCAACTAACACAGCAGTAACAGCTTCTACATCGACTACCACATCAGTAACACCCTACCCTACCCCTTTAGCTTCTATATCTGCAACTATCACAGAACTGACTTCTCCAGAAGTAATAACTTCTACAGCAACTAATTATAGAATAGGTGAAGCTGAAGAAGAACCAAGCTCTCTAAACAGGGTAACATTATGCATATCCAACTAAAACATTTCAATAAAAATAAAACAGATAAACAACATACATTACTGTATATTCATGTATTATGGGCTACTGTACTCTAGATCTGCTTCATGTATGATGTTTATATCATATTATTATAGGCATCAACAGAACTTCATGATAGCATGGAATGTTGTCGTGACTGTGAAAGCATGAAGAAGGAAAAGAAAAAACTCCAAAGGAAGTTAAGAATCCTGGAAAGAAAGCTGGATGTGGTGAACCAACAACGATTATCCAACCAGACAATTTGGGCAGAGACATTTCAGGAAGTGAACCAACAACCAGGAATGGTATCATCAGGTGTGTGAAACATGGCAATCAGTAACTGTAAATTGTGTTTGATAAGGCTTTATTATGCAATGGACAATTGATATTGTTATGCCTGGACCAAAAGTACATTTGGGTAATTAAAAATAATAATTAATAAAATAATGATGCAAGCAACTTGTAAATTATCTACTACACACAGTTATTACTTACAGAAATTATCTAACCATTAATACAACTATTTTTATAGGAACTCAAACTGCTGATGATGAAACCATTGATGACCCATGGCCAATGGAAAAAGAGGATATAATACCATTAGATCCAACAGATGAGGAGATGATAGATGATGAAAAGGATGACAAGGAACAGGAAAGTGGTGAGGATCCCGAATGGACACCAGAACAAGTAGAAGATGCCTACAGAAAAACAGGAGATGATAATGACAAAGACATATCAAAACCCAGGTACAACAATATTATTACTGCTTCTAGAGCAATGTAAATCGGTCTAGCTATATATGGAACTAAATTATACTACATGCAAACTAATGGGTACTCTGCTAACCAATTTCTCATCTACACTGTAGTATGTAGCTAATTGTGCTGGTTGGCATTCAGGGAAAACATTGACTGCTATTTACTGTTGTTCCATCTGCACAATGGAGAATCCCAATGGAATATATACAGTTTTCAAAAACACTGCTCACTGAAACATGTAATATTACCTTTTGTTTTCCCTGTCGTTCTCCACTCCAAAACAAAAGGTACAGTTATATATGTTTCAGTGAGTAGTATTTTTACAAATGGGTGTATGTACATTTTGAAAATACATTGTGTATATAAAGGGATCGATATACATGTTTTTGAAAACAAGTGAATGTACATTGCACACATATATGTATGTATATATTAATTAATAATACAGTTTATTTTGCTATTATATTTCCATCTATAGCTTGGACTGTAAGGGAAAGAATATCAGGGAGGAGCCAAAGGGGATTGTTTTCCTGTCCAAGCTGCTACTGCTTTTTCAAACTTGCCATTTGTGCTTCACAAGTAGCCCCAACCTCAAAGTAACACAGACAGGCACAATGATTGTTATCGATTCCACTTGCAGCAGCTGTAAAGGAGTATTTACTTGGAAGAGCCAGCCTTATCTCCTTGGAAAGTTCCCTGCTGGTAATTTGCTTCTCAGCTTTGCCATTCTTTGTGCTGGTGCATCTTTAAGGAAAGTTATCCTGGTGTTTCAGCACATGGGGGTACTGGTGTATCAGCAACATACCTACTACTACCACCAGAGGCATCTACTAATTCCAACAGTAGTAAAATTCTGGAGAGCCTACCAAGCAAATGTTCTTCAATCTTTAAGTGGAAAAGAAGTGGTCCTTGCAGGTGATGGTCGCCACGATAGCATGGGACATTCAGCAAAATATGGGACGTATACTATATTTTGCTGCACACTTGGCCTTATGATTCACATTGTCCTTGTACAGGTAACAAATCCAGTCTTCTATTACAATGAATATCAAACACCTATTGATTACAATAATATGTTAGGTTGGCATCAGACCATAAAGTCTGCTTAGTAAGTCAATTAATTTACAATCCAAGTTGCCATTCAATTTTCTGGGCCTGGCACTAGTTGACTCATTTTAACATTATCAGATTAAAAAAAACATGGCAATAAATGTGAAAAAAGAATAGCCCAATTTCGATAATCATGTAAATGTAACAGTATGCTTCACTTGTTGTGCACAAAGGTTTCAATGAGAGGGTCCAGGGTGAATAATATGTTTTTCTTTTGCTGATCATCACTGCCCAGAGCATCAAAGAAGCACATGATCCCTGGTCTTCAACATGATTGCATTATGATTAAAATGGCTACAGTAAAATAAGGCTACATATTGGGGTTTACTTAGGTTATTTTTTTTACTTATCAGGCAAACCAAGCTGGTAGCAGTTCAGCTATGGAGTTCTTTGCTCATCAAAAAGCTTTTGCCTTCTTGCTTACAACCGGCATTATAATAAAGGCCTTCATCTCTGATCGTCATGTATCAATTGCAAAATGGATGAGAGAGGAGTGCCCCAAAAAATGCAAGGAAATGGGAAAGCCAGTAATTGACCATTTCTTTGACCTATGGCACATTGGCAAAAGTAAGTATTATATCATTAATGAAAAAGCCAAGTGATTTCGATTGTCCCATGAAATAAATCCTGGACTACCCAAGTCCATTTTGTTCTCTAAACATTTTGGTAAACACATACATTGTGTGTGTGAAGTGAAATCCGGCACAGACTTTTCATAACATGATTGCAGTTATCGGTATATTATTAACTGTTATTCACATTGTGAAAAATATCCTAGTTTACTAATCGAACTCATGTGATTTTTTCATACAGAGTACTTATCTTATTTGCATGAAACTTCTTGCATAGTCAGACATTACATAGTAGGATTCTACAAAAAAAATCTTGCTCTCAATTTTTATTATAAAACTTGACAGGTACACTGTATGTCTTCATCAAATTATAAGGATTTTGAGCTTCTACGTTGTAGTTATTATTGATACTATGTTATCTTTTGCTTCTTTTAATTGCAGAGATACAGAAGCTTCTTCTCAAACTAAGCAAAGAAAAGGGTTGTGAGATCATTGGGAGGTGGAGGAAGGCTTGTGTCCGTCACTTCTACTGGGCAGTCACCTCGACAAAAGCCAAGCTTGGAGATGTGATACTGGCCAAATTCAAGGCTTTCCAGTATCACATCATCAACAAGCACACAGAGCTTCCAGATCCATTATTTAACAAGTGTGCCCATGGAGAGATCACCACGCCACGTGTATGGTTAACAAAAGGTAAAAACTATTTAAGAGTGACTTTCCGTAAGAATCGACCAAACCGTGGCACAAGTCGAGAAATTGTTTTCGTTCATATTCTCTCTATAAGTAGGCCCTAGAGTGAAGCCAAACGAGCTGTTGTTAGTTTGGTAAAATTTTGCTTCGTTTGGCGAGAAAATGGAAAATTCGAGTCGGCCAGAAATCGCTGAGAAATCGGGTTTAAAAAAGATGAAATTTTCTGAAAATAAACCCGGCTCGCGTCGCAAAACTATGACTCTGGTGGTTTCTACGATGGTTTCTATTTGATCTTTAGGCATCCCTCGTTCTGATGATTACGTAATGGTTTGGTTTCTGTATTGTTTTAGAGCGATAATTTTATTTTAACGAGGACCACAATTTGCTAGCTTTTATTCAGCAAATTATGTCACGGGAAAACGGCTGGCGTTAAGTATGTGCCCTGTCTCCAAATTCTTTAAAAGTGATATACGAAGCTGTGTTAGATAGCATTCTATCAGAATATGAAGAGAAATCTCTGGGCAAACTGTTTTAACCACTTCGCTCAGCGCGATTTTGATACTCTATTTATAGCCATTTTGGCGAAAAATTACGCTTGGGTAAACAATGGCGTGACATCAGATTCAGCGAAATTCTATAAGATATCCTCAAATTAATAAAACGAATTATTTTCCTATGTTTTTTTGCTTGAAAGTAAGTGATAGAGTTCATTGAACAATATCTACAAGGTAAGTACGTATATAAATGTTACAGGTCTGACTGACTCACTAATGTTGCGTGACAGCGATAATCTTACAATACTTTGCACCTTTGACCAACATTCAGCAAGAAAATCATTTTAAGCATTACATTTTGGTTTTAAGGACGTAAATGTCTTCCATTATTTATATATGAATTGCTTTATATCAGTTTACAAGAGACAACGACACTAAAAATTAAAATTGTTAATTTAATTTATGCACAAATAGCCGTGGGAATGCCATGTCTAACCTATTTTTTTCCTATCTCGAAATAAAATGAAAGCGTGTTGCTGGGATAGTGCCTTAGCTTCATGTAGCAAAGAGAATTCCAACCACAAGTCACTTGCCCGGGCGGCGGTGTTTGATCCTACCCAAAAACCTTGCGTATTTAGGGACGGACCGTTAGAAAAGTGATTGGGGGGGGGGGGGGGGGACTTGCTTGAATTAGTGGTGCACCAATTTTTTTTGGGTGGTTAATCGGCCTGCACGAATATCTATTTTCATTAATCATTTTTATATAGCAGCATAAAGCCAAATGCATCGATAACATAATTAACATAATTGAGTCACTATTTCAAAGATACTGTTTCAAAGTGCATTGCTTTGTCTCACGATAAATCCCATGACTGCATTGCTCAGACGTGCAAGCTGCTTGAGTCTTCATGGTGTGGTGGCGAGGACTGCTCCTTCCAGGTACATGTCATGTTCAATATTTTTACCTATATTTTCATATTTATCCACCAAAAATCCAGTCACAAAGAAATTGTGGAATTTTAGAATATATTATTAGTAGTTCTAAAAAAATATTGAAGAAATGGTAGAATTCCCGAGAGCAATCTTCATTGAAATTAGGTATATCTGTGCTTATTATTAGTATCTTTTACACAAAATGAAGGAGCATGATAAATCTTCTTGGATTGTTGTATTTACCCATAGTTACAGTTTATTCATATTGTTTATTATTTATGATATTTACAATTTTATTGAAATCTTATATCAGAGTTGTTAATTTTAAATTTGATATTTTGAGATACCCCCCAAAAATATAAAAAGGATATATTACTGTTGCTTTTGGTTTTGGTTTCAAGAAAATATTTTTCCAATAGTTGGGGGATTTCCCTGAGAACCAGTGTTTTAAATATATGGATAATAGTGGAGTGTTGTATTTACCCATAGTTGCAGTTGATACATATTGTTTATGATCATGATTTATTATTATTATTGAAACTTTAATTAGAGTTATTGATATATTTGATATTTTGAATACCAGAAAATAAAAGGATATATTATTGTTACTATGGTTCTGTGTTTCATGAAAATATGACTGTTTCCAATGATTGGAATTTGTCGTTCCTTCAGTTTTAAAGATATGAACTTAAAACTTGGGATTTTTACTAATTTTGGCTTGCTCTTTCCATTTCTGACATCTATGTTGTTCTAGCGCCATTTGTTTTGATTGACTGGCTAAAAAGGTCACGTGACCCGGTCCTGAAAAGGGTCTATTGGTATCTTGCTTCTTTTACCCAATTAAACATACATTTTTATTAACACCGCGCGTGATTTTCTCTCATGTTCAAGGTTTGTGCCGGTCATGCAGGGAGATTCTAAAGTCCTTTAAAAAAATTGAAATTGATAAAACGACGGGAAGAAAGGTTGACCCATCTACAGTTGCAAAGGATATGAGATATGAGATGGTAACGGGATTCGATTGTTTTCTGCGTCCGACTTTTTTACAAGTCAACAAATTACGAGTTTGTTTTCTAGTCTGGCATAAAAAGCAGTGTTGATGTTGAAGCTGTGGAACTAGACAGGAGGGGCGAAGCCTTAGAGGATATGAGAAGATGGATAACAAGGGCGTGGAACTTCTTCATCCACATCATTATAACATTTACGACCTTGTCTCTCAAGTCCCAAGCTAAGTGGTGCATTCAGCGTTTCTGCGTTGCGAGATATCTGCATTTATTTTAACCTTGACGTTTCCGATATCACGACAAGACGTAAGAAGCCCTATACAGCTTAAAGCTGTTTCAACTAGTAAAGTCTTGTACTTGATTTCAAGCTAAAGGATAACACGGTCAAGGAAACACAGGAAGTGGGAACTGTAATTCTGTAAAGAGTTACAAGTACAAGTTATTTCTTTATAATCATACGTATTCCTTATGTTCATGGGCGGATCCAGAAGTGCTCGAGAAAGAGGTGTCCCTTTTGTACGCTTTATTGCCGTGGTACGTAATAAGAAAGAAATTGAAGAAAGGAAATTTAATAGCAAGCACTCTGAAATAGCTTCTGTTACATTTTAGGAGTATCATAGTTTACTACCATTGAAGAATATGAAAAACTTTGTTAGTATCAATCTCGTGACAGTTTATTGTGATTATTAGTCACATATTGCATTACAGGGAGGCTAAAAGTCAATTAGGGAAGGTACGTTTTTTACTGAGCTGGGGGGGGGGGGGGGGGGGGGGGCGTGGGGTGATTGGGCAGGAGTATTTGGGGGGAGGGTCATCGGAAAAATTGTAACGTTTGTGAGGGGTCATCCTTTTATTTTTGCTTAGTAGGGGAGGGTCACACTATTTCCCAATTGTATTGGCAGATTAAATGGTTTCGAAAATTCCTAGCCGTTTTTTGTAGGGTAGTAGTACATTTACTTGATATAAACATGCGATCTGTAAGAAACAACGTCAAAGCTACTTGGGGAGGGCGATCCTTTTTTCCGCGACTTCAAGTGAGGGGCATGGATTTCCTTTTAAAAGCAACGGGGAGGGCCACGTTTTTCTCCTTGATTGAAAAGAAAAAACTCCAGTCCACCTCCCTCCCCCCTCATTAGAAACGTACCTTCCCTTAGTCGACTAGGACAGTTAGTTTGAATATTGAGTTAGAAGATAAATTGGCCATAATCCAGGTTAAATCCCGGAGTTTCATTCATAGTAAATCCATTTAGAACGTTATTAAAACGTTACTGCAAACATGGTTTTGTATTATGAAGAATCTGACGTATCGGATTAAATTAATGACCAATACGTACGACCGAAACTCAATAAACTTTAGCGGCGAGTGAAATAAAAAAACTAAATAAGAGGACTTTGAAGTAATACTGAATATTCTCGCTATCGAGTCAGGATAGGCATGGAAAAGTGAGGTTTCGTTTGAGCCATTCCTTCTCAGTGCAATTAAATGAATAAAACGGTTTGCTTGTCTGTAACTTGATCGTATTTTAATTATGTATTAAGTTAAATATGACGATGTGGAATATTGAAAGAGAATTTGAAAGAGAGGCCTTGAAGAGAAGGTCGAAGCACCAAAACTGAAATAAAAATATTTAAAGGACAAAAGTTATTATTAAGTTATTTACCTATTTTTTAAGGATTCTTTGGGGAATTTTTCTGACACGCCATTGTTTACATTGTTTACCCAAGCGTAACTTTTCGCCAAAATGGCTATAAATAGAGTATCAAAATCGCGCTGAGCGAAGTGGTTAAAACAGTTTGCCCAGAGATTTCTCTTCATATTCTGATAGAATGCTATCTAACACAGCTTCATATATCACTTTTAAAGAATTTGGAGACAGGGCACATACTTAACGTCAGCCATTTTCCTGTGATATAATTTGCTGAATAGAAGCTAGCAAATTGTGGTCCTCGTTAAAATAAAATTATCGCTCTAAACGAATACAGAAACCAAAACATTATATAATCATCACAATGAGGGATGCCTAAAGATCAAATAGAAACCATCGTAGAAACCACCAGAGTCATAGTTTTGCGACGCGAGCCGAGTTTATTTTCGGAAAATTTCCTCATTTTGAAACCCGATTTCTCAGCGATTCCAGGCCAACTCAAATTTTTCATTTTCTCGCCAAACGAAGCAATATTTTACCAAACTAACTACAGCTCGTTTGGTTTCACTCTAGGGCCTACTTATGGACAGATTATGAGAGAAAACAATTTTTCGACTTGTGCCACGAAAAGTCAATTTTGGTCGATTCTTACAGACAGTCGCTCTTAAGAAGTAAAAGCCTCTGAAATGGCAAATACTGTACATCATATCTAAATAAAGACTTTGAGCAATTCACAAAGTAACTTAATAATTATTTTAACAAAAAAAGTTGTGATTTGCTCTAGTGTTTATTTTATCATTCAATGTCCCTGACAAACTTTTAATTTAACATGTCAAATGTTGTAGATGCTCTTTTTCCATGGTTGCTAACAATGTTTTTTTTGTATTTTTTAAACAACTCATAACAGGGTCATCTGCATATGAGAAACTATGCCAAACACTCGACAACACCATCCTAAAAAAAGCCATCAAACAAGCATCACCAGTTGCTCAGACAAGCTGCCTGGAGGGTTATCACTCTGTAGTAAACCAGTTCGCACCAAAGATGCTGGCATATTCATATTTAGGAATGCTTTGCAGGTACAGTATACAAATGTACAACTACTCATGCAGGATGCCATATTAGAATTCCTAACAATAAAAACAAACAATGTGAACACTGTATTCTTCAAAACAAAATCAGGGCTCGAAATTAACAAAAAAATCAGGTTGCAATTTTGCTACTAGTTATAAAAATTTAGTTGCAAATCAGAAAAACTTAGTCGCAATTTTGCAACTGGCTTAAATATCCTAGGTGCAAAATTTTGGTCGCATTTGTGGCCGTATTGGTCGCAATTTCAAGCCCTGAAAATGTTAACACATGTTTCGATGGATTATCCAGGACTATCCTTGCTGCTCTCCATTTCAATTACAATGTTCAGAGGGAGTATAAAGTTGACGATGAAGGAAAGCCAAAGCTGAAGGTGACATATCCCAAATTCAAGGATGGTGAGGCAACCGTGAGAGAGGTCAAAGTACCACAAAATTATGGTAATTGTACATGTGCTCTATTTCCTGATACATGTAGTCTTTTTCCAATAATTACTTGAATGACCTTCCACACATGATATTGAATAAGCAAAGAGGAAGCAAAAAGGATGGACTCCAAAATTTAGCAACATGGAATTGAGACTGCTCTCATTCAGTTATTAATAAAAAATTAAGTAACAGCCTAAAAAATACTAAGAACATTTGAAAGCAATCCATTATTGCATAAAAAAATAGAACATACAATCTTATTAAACAACATTCTTATATTTGGCCTCTTTTCCCCCCAGATTACGTAGCTGAAATATACGAAACTCTAATTTCAACATCAAGGGAAGAACTGAAGGCTACAGAGAATGAGCTGAATGAGGAGATTCCAGAACCCCTACACAGCATGCTAGAAGACAAGGAAAGTAAAGAATCTGCCATTCAAAAATACATATCTAGGAAGGAGAAACACACAGTCATATGTCCTCCAACGTGCTCAGGTATTTTCACTATGGTACATATTACTATTAAAGATTTACCAACAGTCTGGATGAAACACTAGGGCATTTTTTTTCACCCAACTACATCACCATTTATTAATCTGTGATCAGTATTTCTAAAAGTAATTATACAGTTGTAACAACAGCAGAATATATCATAAAAAATACTTTGCATTATAAGTTAACACAGAAAACACCAAATCAATAATTTAAAAAAACTAATTTTATTAGGATGCTATGTTGAGTTCTATATCATGTACTTAGGGATTTGAAATGACACTTGAGAAGTTCAGGAAAAAACACTCTTCTCTACATTAATAAATAAACTCCTGTGTACATTCTACATGTACATTTGTAACTTAAAAGTGCTTGTAAGCTCTGGCAAATTACATGTATGCTTATTTTAAACTTTAAGTTTAAAGAAGTTTAAAATAGTATTTAAAAAAAAAATGTGATTCAAGTTTTTATTCCCATTTTTTGTGTGCTGAAAGTAGTGGGTCGAGTTAAAAACCTAACACTTACATGTAGGAAAACTGAGACTAGTTGTGCTGTGACGACATTTAAGGGAAAACATATTCTCAGTATTTTTGCTTAACCAAGACCCTTTTGTTTCTATGTAATCTTCTTCCTGGTCAGGGCTTGCAGGCACTTAAACATACCAGTACATTTAGTACACTGAAGGTTTTTTTTCTTGTTCCTAAATATTACACTTTGTGCTTTAACTGGTGGCATGTAATACATTTATTTGGATAGATGCTGAACTTCAAACGTTACTTCAGCCTTCCACATCCAAGAGTAAAGTAAGAAAGCCACCTGTTTGTAAGTGGTGTTCTAAGCCAAGGAAAGGTCACAAGAAAGGACAATGCAGTGGAAGGAATAATGCATCAGCTTCAAATTCCTGATGAACAACCAAAAACAATGTACACATATTTAATTCCATTTATCAAGATCAGAAACGTACAAGTGAGCAATTTGAAACATGTACATGTAGCAATGGCGTCATGCCTCATTTCGATTACTATTGCCACTTGGATTGGCAAAATCTGTCCTAACATGCCTTGTTCTGGCACTCAGTCGAAAGTTCAATTGTGTGGTTGCCATTGTTACATGAATGTCTGAACCTGAGACTGAGAGCCAGAACAAGGCATTTTAGGACAGATTTTGCCAATCCATTACTTGTTTCAACTCTCTTACATCTTTCTGTAAAAAAAACATATTCTCAGTATTTCTGCTTAACCAAAATAAAATGAAGTTAATTTCTTTAGTACACGAACATGTATCTATTTCAGAAGTGAAATCATTCAATTACAGAATAATAAACTAATGTTAATTGATTTTTAAATATTTTGATTTCTTATGATATGTTGTTTTATTCTGTTGACATGACAACCCTTCTAAAATGCTATAAACAACACAGGTTTTCAGTCAGTTAGCTTGCCTGTTTGTTGTCCCAATTCAGATCACCTGACTACACCCTTGAGTGCTATTTCTTTGTTTGTCCTCATCTCAATTTCCAGTAGAAGGTCAGAGGGCCAGTTAAATGTAGGTCAGCACTGAGGCTAACTTACTCAATCAGTCCTCCTCCTCGTAACCTTGGTATAGTTCCATATTGTTTGGAAAGGCTGCACGTATGCTATTATATATGCAGTTTGGGAGAGGAAGTCTTCTGGATGATCCTACATACTCCCAAACTAATCGCACAAATTGTCGGTAAGCAACTGATCTCAGGAATCTGTAAAAACAAAGAAGTCAAGAATAGGTATTTTGGAGGGTAAATGAAATCAAAATGACTATTTCCTGTCTTTATTTCTGGAAAGAGCAAGACAAGGAGGAACAACCCACAGACTACTAGTTCCTGTGAATACTAGTGTGAATGTACATCAATGAGGAAGTTAGACACCAGTGCAATTAACAAAGTTGAATAGTGTAAGCCAACCACTGTCAGATGCCAGTAGCTGGTAATCACTTTGTATGATAGTCAGGTTACCCTGGTCAACTTTTTCTTATTCTTATGCTTATATCACACCGGTTCACACTTCTTTTTCTTACACTTATGTTGATGTTTATGCTTGTTGCAAGTGTGAACCAGCCTATTATGTATTGTGGATCAATCGTGAATCAACAACAACAACATCCTCAATCTTGTTGGAGCAACCTTTTTTGAATTAGGTGTCTGTGGTGAAATCACAAATCAAGATAAACAACTTTTGAATATAAAAAAAATGTTTCCGTGTTTTAAAATGATCGTGTGTGTGTTTTTAAGAAACATGTGAAACCTCATGACTCGTGACTCGTGTCAAATCAAACAGGAACTAAAAGTAAGAAGAAAACTTACTCCGGCTCTGCTGCACCCATTTGCGTCCTTGTAGTTGAATACGATTTCTTAACCCTCGTTTTTAGTCCAATACCGGCAATTTCCAAAACCCATCTGTTCAAGCAGACATCGTTAAATCCCGGGTGATCTCTAACACAACTCGTACTCGTAGCTTGGTCAACTGCTAGTGCCTCCATCGTCTCTCTGCATCTTTCCACCTCCATGCAGCACCTGCATTCCTCTGACTCCACGACAAACTCCAAAGAACAATTCGAGCACTTACACCTAATATACAGTGTACAGTTGAAAAGAAAAGAAAACACAACAAACGCTCGAATTAAAGAAAAGAAAAATGACAGCAATTACAATTTACATGTATACGTACCACGAACACGGTAGCAATAGACCTATTCCAAAATTTGTAACAAGATGTCAATCCCAAAACATAAGCAACAGAATAGAAGAAAAAGAAAAGCAAGAAACATCACAGAATAGGTGTTTCCCAAAAATACAAAACGCACTACTCACCAATCTTCCACATCAACTTCCCCCGAGAATCTACTTAAAAGAACCTGATCTTCTTCCTCCTCGAGAGCAACTTGCTCTTCGTATTCGGCAGCCTCTTGTTCGGTTGCAATAGGCTCTAAATTTTCATCGTACGGTAAAAAATCACCACTCGAATCAGAGAAACTGTGATACAGTTGTTCTGAGGAGTCTTCTGAACTGCTATATGAGTTAATCTCAGATGTAAGACTGTCAGACTCTTCGCCTGAGCTGGCCATTTCCAATTTCTTACAAGAACACAAGCGAAACAGAGACTGAAGCTTGCAACGCGTTGAGTAACTGACGTCACAAAAACGATACCGCTGTAAAAATCACGGGCTCGCTCGGAACACGTTCTGAGCAATGGCGGCCAAAATAAGAGCGATATCAGAGCTCAAAATTCGTACTCTAGAGGAAGCTTTTCCGTTTTTTGTTTACACCGTTTAATATTTTCGACCCTTTTCAGCTATTCTGAGTTGAAAAATAGGTAAAAAAAAGGGTTAAAATTTGATCGTAGTGGCACTTTAAGCTTTGCCCTCGCAAATTCCATCGGTACACTAGAATCCATGTATGTAAAGAAAATTGCTTTGTAACCACCCACCCGTGGGCCCTGGTAACAATATTATACTTCCGGTTTCACAAAAAATGAAACTGAGTTCGTGAAACAAAGAAAAGTCAATCCTTTTTCACATAAAAATTGTCCTGAAGTCGCATTGCACAGAGCCAAGCATGGGTTTAGCGAAAAAAATAAAACACGGAAGTTATGACCATCTAACTGTTAAAATTCTAAAACGATAAATTTTCGGTATATCGTAAAACGCACGTATGCCTAACCCAGACCAATGATATATGCAAATATGAAAGCACAATCCCAAAGAAATCATGAGTTGATTGATTTTTTCTGCCTTGATGACGTAATAATGACGTCATATGATGACGTCATCAAAATAAAAAGGTCCGTCTCCAATATATAAATTATTTTACTTAAATTGTTGGAGTTTTATGGCGTTTTAAATTCTACTTAGCAACGGCCCAAAACAATTGGTAAACGCACCCTTAAAGTGGCTAACCATTTCTTCCATTTTGCCAGAAAGATTTCTGTTAAAGGCTCATCCCAGTCCAGCCTTCCTTGGCACAATTCTTGGAAGAGAATCTTCATTCCAATTATCACAGGACTCAACATACCTAGTGGATCAAAAAACTTAGCTGTGATCTTGAGCAGATTTCTCTTAGTTGCCTCCAAGCTTTCAGCCAGTTCAACCAATGTATCAAATCTGAAATTGATTGTATCATCCATGCGATTCCAGACCTGTCCCAATACGTTGTGTTCGTCTTCCCACTCATCTAGTCCTCCTACTTTCGTCTTAGCGTATGTGCTATCATCTCCTAACTTCTAACCCCTTTAGATGACTGCACCATTTCTGATTCCACTCGATCATCATGAATCTTCATCAATTCTACACTATTTGAATTCCACTTTCTTAATCTGAAGCACGCCGATTCTAATCGAGTCTTTATCTTCTGATAAATCACGATTGCATCTCCAACACTATTTGCTCCTGAGTTGAAATCATCAACATAAAACTCTTCTAACACCTTTTTGACAAACATGGGGTCTTCTTCTGTGTATTTCTCCAAGTGGTGTTGCAGGGTTGCACTCAACAGAAATGGGGAAGCATTGACTCCAAAGACTACTCTACAAAATCGGTATGCAACAATCACTGGTTCTTCCTTGTTTACACTGTTAACCAATAACACCCTAAAGATTCTCTGCCCTTCTCACTTACTGCAATGTCCAAGAAAGCCTTTTCAATATTAGCTACAACTGCAACCTTATTGCATCTGAATCTCAGAAGGATGTCATACAACAACGGTGTCAGGGATGGTCGCACATGTAAGCAATCATTCAAGGATGGATTCCTTCCCTTGGCTCTAGATGAAGCGCATCTCTTCGTACAATGGCATGATGCGGCAAGTAGTGAGTTTTTCCTGGTTCCGTCACCTCTAACAACTTCTATAACTCCTTGGTGTAACTGATCTTGTATAACAGTATCATACTCCATTAGCACATTCGGGTTACCCTTCAACCTCCTCAGTTGGCTATTAGGTCTCTGTAGACTGTTCACATAGTTATCGGGCAAGGCTTTGTGGTGTTCCTTCCACGGCAGTCCGACACTGTATCGGTCATCTACATACTTAGAAAATATTAGAAAATCCTCATGTACACAGTCCCCTTCTCGTATCCCTATTGAATCCAAGTCCCACAACCTTTCCAGCTGATCCACTAAGGGCTCTTGCTCAGTTTCTTCTAAACTATGGGTCTGGATCTTAAGCACATGTGTCGTAACCAAATTGGTGTCAGTTGCAACCTTTCTTGACAAATCTTCACTGGGCCTGATAACACCCATCCTAGAGATGTCAAAACAGCAGTGGGCTCATCTTTCTCTCCCCTCACTACTCTATGTTCCATGAACTCCCATAGGTAATCAGCACCGATGAGCAGATCCACTTCCAAACTGTCTTGTCTTGGACAAACATCTGAAAACCACAGCTTGTTCAAATAAGGGTGTACTTTATTTTCCTGTTCAATGTCCTGATTCTGTAGGGCCTTACATATGAGAGGCACCTTAAATGCTTCTAACTCAACACTCCCTTACTCAAACAGATGGCCAACACTTAGCTTAACCAATTCTCTCTCAGACTCCAATGCTTTTGCCTCACCAAATGCCCCGGTTTCCATCATTTCCTTTCCAAGTCAGCTAACCCAAGTCAGCTACT
Organism: Actinernus sp. WN-2022; assembly: GCA_030867875.1. Lineage (NCBI taxonomy): Eukaryota > Metazoa > Cnidaria > Anthozoa > Actiniaria > Actinernidae > Actinernus > Actinernus sp. WN-2022. The sequence goes on from JAOWCC010001634.1 coordinate 54,183,970, forward strand.
TTCTCTGTTGGACCTCTGTAGGACCTCTGGCTTCCTGATTCTAATCCGTTGTGCCTTGGAATCATTGGTAGCACTGGCTATGGCTTGTGCTGTCTGTAGAACAACTTGTGCTCTGGAACTGATATGGAGCGCTAATCCTAAATCTGTTCCCTGGGATTCCTTTGGTTTAGTTCCCATTTGAACTTCACCCTTAGGCCTTTCTTCATTAGATTTCTCTTCCTTAGGCTTGTGCATTCTCCTTCCATCACACAGAGCATCGTTATGTCGCCCTCCACACTTGCAGTACTTCAAAGATTCACAAACAACTGCCTTGTGTCCCTTTTTGAGGCATACAAAACAGCGACCAAATCTCTTGACTAACCTTCTTCTTTCCTCCTTATCAACCACTTTCTTACAATCCACATGACTGTGATTCCCCACGCAAAAAGCACATATTGTCATGTCTTTCTGGTGCCAGGAAGGTACTTATCGATGGTCGGTGATGCTTTCTAGCATATGGTACCATCGGGTAAATAACGGGAGCGGTGTTACACCTCTCTCTAGCTTTAATTTCGTTAATGAGGGTTTTCAACAACTCATTGAGTTTCCACTTCCCTTGTTCCACGCCACGCGATATTTCCCGCTTGACCCCATCAGGTAACTTTCAGAGCAGGATTGGAACTAGTAATGTTCCATACGAATCTGCTTGAATTCCCATTCCTTGTAACCCTCGAACACGGCTTTCTATCCTATCCCATCGTATAGCCTACGGAGTTTAACAATATCTCGTCCGTTCTGGACCGGGTCCAAGTCGAGGAGTTTTCCCATATGCGCACTGATTATGGTTTGCTCGTCTCCAAACCTTTCAGTTAGTAACTCAACGGCGGATGCATAATTTCTCTCCGTTAATGACAACCCCGCAATTGATGAACTCTCCTCTCCTTCCAACAAACTTCTCAAATAAGTGAATTTGTCCGAATGCACGACAACTGAGACTTTTTGTGTACAGCATTCTCATTGGCATCCCAAAAGCCTTGCCATTCATGAACAGATCCAGAAAACGTTTTAAGCTCTAATTTCGGAAGTCGAGCTCTCACCGTGGGGTTTCCCGTTGTCGAGGCGGACAGAGGCTGAGTCGTATTAAGAGCGAATGTCTACAAAAATCAAACATAGTGCGGTAAAAGTCGAAAAATAGAATTCGCTCACCTTTTGCATATAGGTAGCCCTCAGTCAGAAAACAAACACTGTGTAGTTTGTTTCGTGAAATATTTATTTATTTCTGAGAAAAACGACAAAGTCCCATTGAGCTCCAGACACGATTCGGGGAGACCCGACAGGCTTGAAAATTGGCCATATTCGCTCGATTCGCGTGTCAAAACTATTGAACCGAGAATTATTGTAATACTACCAGCTTATTGTATGATTCTTCCTTGTTCACTCAGACGAATTTCATAAACCTTTGATTATTTTAAGACTTCGTGGAAATTCGAGAGCAAAGTACCCTGTTTCGTTATGACAATTGGTAGGCCCAACAGGACTGTGATTTTAACCATGTGCCACAACTCCGAATTCCATAAAGATGACGGATATGAACTACGAAGGAATAGGTCTTTCAATTTATATAAAGTTTTCTTTGGACAAATTAATTCGTGCTCAGGAATTTTCTCAATGTAGCACTCCGAAAACATAAAATCACGCTATATTGTGATTATGTGACCAAAGCCCAAGTGTCATATAAAGCATGTGGTTCAGAAGTAAAAACCTTACATTTATATCACATTGGAACCTTTCCTTCGTTATGATATTCTGTATGGTCCATAATATTATGGCATATTCTTTGCCGTTCTTGTTGTACCACAACAGTCTGCCGCATGACAAACGGTCGTAAGTTGAATTGAATGATCAAAACAACTCCATTACTTAGATGTTCCTCGTGTACACATGTATCCTAGAGCTCTTTGTGTCGGTGATATCGATTGCTTTGCAAGCTTTCAGGCAGCATCCACTAGAACCATGATAAATAAGTGCCGTTTCAGAGCTTTACATCCTGTATTCACTGTTGTGATCCAATTTGCATATTGCCGAGACAAGAGTTACCATGCGGGCAGATAAATGTGCGAATAGATCAATATAGATTACTACTTTTATTGCTACTCCGTTTTATTTCGATTTTGTTTTATCAAACTTGGACTCCCAGGAGAAAAACAAGCCCAATAATCACAAGGTATACTGGTTACAATAAATAATAATATGTCTTTATTACTAATGATAAATTACATAACAATAGTTACAATATTATGATAAAAGGACAATCTGATAAATAAAGTACTAAATCTACATACAAATCTAACATCGACAATTATTTATACAATATTTAAAAAGCTAAATTATATTTAAAAATACATCTATTTATAAAACTACTTTTAAAACGTTCTGTATTTATCCTTGGCCATAAGCTTTCTTGTCTCCGTAGTCTTAAAGTTGAGTCCTTGATGCGAGGCAACAATCCACTAAGTGGATGAGAACTAATTTTCCTGATATTTTTACATATAGAGCGATCCAGTGGTTTCCAAAAGGGAAGTTATATTTACATGAGAGGATATGTATCTACGTTTATGACAGCGACGTTTATGGTTGACGTTTATGTTTTTTTCTTGATCTTTAGCAGGTACACTGAGTATAAATAAATAACTTAGGTTTAACTTCTTCTGAAGCAGAATGTTCAAAAGTGTATACATGCGAGATAACGGTAATGACAAAATTACAACAAGCCAGAGTTGTCAATAAGAAACAACTTCAAATACCACCCATTTATAACAAGAAGAAAACGTTGTCCAGCAGACTCGGGACTACGTCCCCCCCCCCCCCCCCAAAAAAAAAGAAGAGACTGAAAACAACAACAACTGCGCTATCAAAATCATGGCATGCCGCTGTCCTACGATGTCCTCATCGCATTTGATAAACTTGAGGGATCAGCTTTTTGCGCGGAACCAGGGGCGAGTGTAGCTCGCTATGTTTCGCTTGTTTTGGAAGAAACAACTTCCGCCGGACCGCCAAAACAGAAAAGTATTTTATTATTAGTGTTTAGACCTAACTGACTCTACTACTTCTTGATTAGTCCATACGACTGGAGTACAGAAGTAATCTGCTGCGCTTACATACATTATCGGCTAACGCTGTTGCCACCCAATTCAGATCATGTGATGTAAACAGATGCTAGTCTGGAGAATTATTCCTTTTTCATTCTAATAATAATGCAGTCATGTCTATCTGAATAAAATTAATTTTCAAAGAGTCCATTCTCCAGAGTAATGTGTGTTTACATCACATGATCTGAATTGGGTGGCAACGACAGAGCGGAAAAACGGAGCGCATGCGCACTAGCCACTTCATTAAAAGTGAATCAAGATGGCCGCCGAGCGGGAGTGAATTGGAGCTCTTTTTCATTGACCTCTCACAGCTCAAGAAATACCACGATTACCTTATTACTTCACACGATGAACTGATATTCTTCAGTGACTTCTCTGAGCCCAAATAACACATAATCCAGTTCACTAAAAGGACGCTACAATTGCTCGTTCAACTCTGTGTTCAAGAAAAACGAACCATTTCGAAATGTTCATATGCGACTGGAAAAACGGCAAAAATAAGAAAACTTGTGAATATATAAGGTTTATACTTCGGTAGAGAACTAAGAAGGTAATGGTTTTCAACATATAAAATACCATATTCGAGATTTTCATACCATTTTTCAAACGAAGCATTTGAAGTTACAGTAGTGACTAGACTGTCTACAGCAGTAGAAATCCTGGAACGGCGATCATCACCAAAGACTGTAAGTAAATCTACAGGGCCCGGTTCCTGAAAGCCCGATTAGCGCTAATCCTGGATTAACTCTCAACAAAACATATTAGTTGTCATGGTAATTAACCCTGGATTAGCGCTAATCGGGCTTTCAGGAACCGGGCCCAGAGCTATTATCAGGAAATTATACAATATTTCACTTGATTTGGTTATTATGGTATTACATATCGGCATTTTGACGAATTAGTTGACTGATTTACCAATGCAAAGAAAACAAATTTTCATTTTGTTTTAAAATGAAGTGTTGTATAATAGTATATACATGTAAAAAAAAAAAAATGTTATATATATTTGTTCTGTTTTCAGAAAGCCAACAATAAAACATAGTTGTAACCGAGTATAAAATAGTTTTGTGTTCATTTAATTTTGTTCATGTTAGAAGTGGGTGACACTAATTTTGTTGTTTGGGACTTTTGTGCGGTTGTGTATAAAGGAGGAGGTGCATGGTTGGTGTATGAAATCAAGAGCCTCCATGTGGACTTTCTCACCCAAGGTTTGTGTTTGCTTTACACGAAACAGTACTTCTTGTTGTCCCCAAGCACAAGCAAAGTTAAACAAATACATGTGTAGGATAATTGAAAGAGATATAAATAGCCTCCATAGCAAACTACATGCACTGTTTATAATTGTAACATATATGGTACAACTTAACAGAGGAAGGACTACACATATTTTTAAAATGTTTTTGGTTTAATGTTTTTAACATTCAGCAGAATTCTCTACTATCTTGCTGAGTTTATATCCAACCAACTGGTGACATAACACAGGATGCAATAACTTTCCACAAAGGTTAAGCCTTAAAACAGTTGAAACTGTGTGTATGTATCTCTCTTTTTTCATTTGCCTAATGGTTACTAATACAAAATAATATTTGTACAGGAATCTATAAGCAATTACATATAATATAATTCATTGTTAATTTCTTTGAAAAACTTGGTAGCTCCCTCTTTCATGAGCCTTTTTTGGAGTTACACAGAAACTACATTATTAGCATAATTAATTAATGCAGAAGTTCATTAATTTTCAGTGTAGAGCTCTGTGAATATGCCTTCAGTAATAAATGTATGTTAAAATACAAATGTTGTATGTGTAGCTGGCTATACATGTATATACAGCTATCTCAGGCTAATATAAGTGCAATGTAGATACATGCTAGTTCTGGAGCACTGGTTGTAGCCAGGTTTTTTTGAATATGTATGTCCCCATTTTCTGTACACCTGTAGTATACTTATTTTATGAAGTGTGTGAACATTAAGTGAGGGCTCATCTAAGAAACATGTTCTTAACTTGATTTTTAAAATGAAATTTGTATGATTTGATTTGATGGTTTGCACTCAATCCCCAGAGATTCAAATGACAAAGGGCATGGCGGCCATGTTGGTGTACAGAACAAAAGAAGCTAACGAAGAATCTATTGTTAACTGTACACCAACATGGCGGCTATGATGTCACGTGCAAAGGGTCTATTATGTGAAATTATTTTAAAGGTTAACTGTGAATTGTGTCTTTGTTAAGTGCTTACAGTGTACATGTATATATTATTTTATGTGAACTTATTTCAGAGGTGAATCATGTGTATATGTTTGAATTGCTAATGCAGTACCTAATGAATCATATCAAGGCAGGAAGAGGGTCAGCTTTTTATTGGATAATTTTGAGGAAGGAGGGGGAAGGGTTAGGTGCTCAGTGAATGAATGAGATAGTCCAGTCTGTATAATAAGCACAATTAATTTGGGAAAGGAAAGCAATGAGGGGAAATATGTTGGAATGAAGAACATGTTTCTAGTTTCCAATGGCTTCCATTTTATAATAATAATAATAACAACAATAATAACAATCAGACAGTGTGTATTAGTAAAGAAATAATTAATTAATAATAGTTATATTATAATGATATTGATGCTAAGAATCTCTGCTTATGATCATGCATGTTCATTTAAAATCAACATTTTTAAACATAAGTTTTAAAATGCCAAGTGTGCATTCTGTATTAGGCAGATCCTTTTAAAATGGCTGCTATAACCCAAAGCTCAGGGATGCTCTGATGGTAAACTCTTTCTGAATTTAAGGTTCAGATACAACATACATAAATATGTAATTTATTATAATATTAGTATTTGGATAGCTACAAATATTATTTTGTCAAACATTTAACTTAAAAATATTAAAAACCCGAGTTGAACGAGCAATTGTAGCGTTCTTTCTGTGGTCTGGATTATGTGTTATTTGGGCTCAGAGAAGTCACTGAAGAATATCAGTCCATAGTGTGAAGTAATAAAGTAATCGTGGTATTTCTTGAGCTGAGAGGTCCCTGAAAAAGAGCTACAATCCACTCCCGCTCGCCGGCCATCTTGATTCACTTCAGGATTCACTTTTAATAAAGTGGCTAGTGCGCATGCGCTCCGGTGGCAACAGAGTTAGCCGATTACCTCTATCCGCTGAATTCCTTTTCGAATTTCTCTTCGCAATTTGATACCCTCAGCAATTTCCATTTCAATATCTTTCTCCACGCCCAACAACTCAACTTCGATAACTTCTGCTCCGTTTCCATTAAATTCTCCCTAATATCCCGCAACAATTGCACTTTTTCCTCTGATTCACTTTCGATTATACTTTCAATCGCCTGGAGCTCCTTCGTAGCATACCCTTGTGCCCTCCATGCTCCACGAACTTAAAGTCAATTCGTTCCGTTCAAAGATTCCCTAATATGGTCATATGTTGCGCGAACACGCGCTCCGAGTGAATGTTCACGTGTTTTGTCTGGATAAGTGTTCACGTGCTCTGTCTGGTTAACGCACGGGTGTCACGCTAAAATACAATTCAGTACAATCATCTGAGGAGATACGACTACAGATGATTATATTTTGTTGTGAATACACAAAATTATATGGCCCGGTGTGCCAGCGATTTCGCCCCCCCCCCCCCCCCCCCCGTGAATTCGCCCCCCCCCCTTCCTCGCCCCTCTCTAGCGATTTCGCCCCCCGCCCCCCTCCCCCCTCCCCTTCAACCTTTTAAAAGGTTATGAATACATGTTTTCCTTATTATTACTACTGTAATGTATTGGACGTGGAGAATAGTACGGCAAAAAGCTATCAGTAATGTGTATAAAGGCATGTAATTCAATTTTGTTTTAAAATTCACGCTTCACTTTTCTTCGACAAAATTCGTTACGGTAAACGTAAAGCTACGGTAAACGCTGCAATTTTCATTCGCGCGAGCAATGCAACGAGAAACTCGACAAGGGATTCTGCAATCTTCGTCAATCTTCGAATGATTAGTTGTTAGTATTTCTTGCCTGAAGCCAACATGTAGATGATGTAGTTATTGTGGAAACTTAAAGGTTTTCACAACCCGTAAATCCGCCTACATTGAAAAGACTTTGCCGAATAAAGGAAGTGTTACCGACTCGCGTGAAAACGTCCTGAATAAACAAGCAGCAATGAACTAATTAGGATCAGTCTAAAACGGCGGAAGTTTTAAAACTTACTTTAGCTTGTAGCGAGTGGAACTCATATTTGGAAACAACTACCAAATAGTCTGATGAAAACCATAATGAAGTTGTCGTAATTATCGTGCCTATGTATATGCTGCTCCTGTATGGAATCCCCACACAGACACTGACGTAAATCGCCTTGAACAAGTTCAAAAAAACGCTGCCAGATTTGTTTCGAACAATTATAATCCTACTGTAAGCACATCTAATTTAGTCAGGTCATTAGGTTGGGACACTCTAGAACAAAGACGTCTCCTTAATCAATCAGTGCTGTTTTTTAAAATTAGAAATGGGCTGGTAAACATCCCTTTCCCTGAGTGTGTTACTACTTCCTCCAGATCTAGTAGACGCCATCAGTTTAAGTACACACAACTTCCAGTTAATGTATTAGCATATAGCTATTCTTTTTTCCCTAGGGCTATAAGAGTATGGAACCTGCTTCCGTATGAAGCAGTTTCTGCTAACAGTATAGCCAGTTTCAAGTCAGCCGCCCTGCCTGCCATTCGATCTATGCAGGTGCCTAGCCACCTGCGCAGGCTATAGATCGCTCGTATATATGTTTAGTTATTCTTCTTATCTATTTAATATTTACTTAATATTTTGGTATGTGTCACGATTTAAATCGCGTAGTTTATTATTATTATTATTAGTAGTAGTAGTATTATTATTGGTAGTAGTAGTAGTAGTATTATTATTATCATTACTATTATGTTACTTAGTTTATTATTATTATTCTAATTTATATATTATTTAAACTCCCAGTATTAGTGAAAACTATCCCAGGGAGTATAACCATCTAAGTATCTAAGTAAGATTTTGATAACCCGTTAATGCTCGCGTCGATCCATCTATTTTGAAAGAACTTTGAAGGAGCGTTACCGACTCGCGTGCTTTGTTCTATTTCAATTGAGCTAACGGTGCTTGTTAATTCGGTAATTAGATCAGTTCTAACTAGGAAAACCTTTCTGGATAAACAGCTTATTAACTAATGAGAAGATAAAACGGCGGTAAGTTTTGCAGTACAGTTCTAGCAGTACAATTACTTCAAATCCGGGAAGAATTTGAAATGACTTTCCGAAGAAAGGGAGTGTTACCGACTCGCGTATTTTTGTAGTCAGTAGTAGTAGGGGTCTTACACTTCATTTTATTAAAAAAAATACTTTAGATTTATAAAAAAAAAAAAACTTTTATTCAGTGCGTTGACATCTACTGCCTCTATTTTCTGAGGCGGGGTGATTTCAATAAGAATTACGAGTATGATTCACTAGCGAATTCACTGAAGGGGGGCGAATTCACTAGCGATCTCGCCCCGGGGAGGGCGAATTCACTAGCGATCTCGCCCCGGGGAGGGCGAATTCACTAGCGATCTCGCCCCGGGGGGGGGGGGGGGGATTCACTGGGGGGGGGGGGGGGGGGGGGGGGGGGGGGGGGGCGAAATCGCTGTGACACCGGTGCTAAAACATTTGAAGTAGCTTCGGGCTTCCAGTTGTAAACAATTGTGTTGAATAATATTCAAATCCACAAATGAAAATATAAAATACCCCATTAAACTGATAACGAATACTTTGTATTCGATAAAATCAAATTAGGAAAAGTAATAGCCCACTTCCGAAATATGCCTCACTTCCTACATACAAAGGAATCAATACGAGCTCCGTGCATAATGCTCAGTCGTTCGTGATAAACTACAGAAGTGCTGTAGTCTTGTCACGAACGACTGAACATTATGCACGGAGCCTCGTATTGATTCCTTTATGTGTGAGGCATATCTTGGAAGTGGGCTCTTATAAATCATAAGTCAAAAGCTTCAAAGAAACCTAGATCAATAGCCCATTAATTAGAAATGAACGTATCGTTTCTTCAAAGAAGCACTACGCGGGTAGAAACTGATTGCATGAAAACAATGAAATTAGGGCGTGATCGGTTAATAAACTAGCCTTGGTCTTGAATTTCAATGACATTCCTTTAATTCTATTTGTATGTTTATTAATAAAGCTGAAGTTAAAGTTGAAAGCCCTCGCCCTTCATTTTCATCCTATATTTAAACCTTGATTAGTTGACAAGGGTTTATTATTTCATCTCAGACTTATAAACCTTACTGACATGTCCATTTCCTTTCAAATGGCACAGTATAAAAGTGTTGAGTTTCAACATTATACAAATTAGCCATGACCATATTTGAATTTGGTCAATGTAGCTTGTTATCAACTGATTGGTTTAGAGTACTCTTGTTAATTGATTGTTGTATGATCTTTTGTTTGTCAATTATGCAGATTATGGTGCTATGTCTACTACCTGTCAGATGCATTGTTAACATGTCATTTCTTTGCCGAGAACTGCGTTGTATTGCCAGTGACAACACACTATGGCACCATTTGTGCTACAGGGATTTTGGTAAGTGGTCTCGCAGAAAACAAACAAACAAGAAGTTGACATGTTTTATGGAAAGGAGGAGGCAATGAAATAATCATTATACGTTGTTAAACTTTAATAATAATAGATGTTATTCCCAATTCATAGAATTACGGAATTTTTAGTTCTATTTTAGTCAACATATTTTAAGTGTGATATTAATACTTTGTTTGAAAGTAATATTGAAATATAAACCAATTGCTGGTGTGCATGTTACGTCATCGCCACCATCTTGGTTAACAGCCAGTTTTTCGAGGAATCGAATCGTGAATGGATTAACAAGCTGGCAGGAAATATATTTTAACGAAGTTACAAAACAAAGAAAAGAGAAAACTCTCGAATCACAAACAAACACAAGTCACAATAGTGAAGACAAATGAAGGATGAGGAAACAGATGTTAGCGCTCTCATTTTGTATTGAAGCTCAGAAAAGTTCACGAAACATTTTAAAATTAAAATAATATTTTTTTACCATAAATATGTAAGAGTTTAAACACCTCGACCTCGGCATTCAGCCATATGCATCCCGAGGGCCGTGGGGTTAGGTTAGGGTTTAGGTTAGGTTAGGGCCGTGGGGATGTATATGGCTGAATGCCGAGGTTCGAGGTATTTAACTGACTCGTTTCATTGTTATTCGATAACCTTTATTTCACTAACATTCCAGTGAATTTCAATATAAAGACCCGATTTGAGGTATCATACAAATACCTCCATGTAAAAGCCTTGAATATCTAATGAGCAATGTATTGAAATTCACTGGGATCTTAGTGAAATAAAGGTTATCGAATAACAATAGAAAATGTGTCAAAAATGAAATAACGGAAGATTATAACCCTTCAAATATTTTCTCTCGCGCATGGTCAGAACACGTGGATAGAGTCAGTAATAAAGTCAATCAACGTCTTGGCATAGCATTTGCTGCCCTTGCATGCGCGGCTAACTCTCTATAAATCTCTTGTCCTTCCCTTACTTGACTATGCCGATATCGTCTGGGGAGATAAGAATAATACTGTCCTCATGGATCACCTTCAAGTTCTTCAGAATAATGCTGCTCGACTTATGCTCGACTGTCCCTCAAGCTCTTCTGCATCTCAAGTACTCGAACTATTAAACTGGAAACCACTGTACCTTCGACGGCGCTATCATCGCTGTATTACTATCTTCAAATGCTTAAATAGCATGGTGGACTTCAACTTTAAATTAAAGAAGAATCACGACTTTCATACATATAATACACGCCGTCAGCACAATCTACATTTACCATTCGCACGTAGGAATTGGGGACAACAGAAGTTTACCTACCATGCACTATTAGACTGGAACTCTTTAGACTCTGAAGTTATACAATCAACTACATTATCAATTTTTAAATCTTACTGGCACATAACTTAATTCCATAATAATCCTTGTTCTATTTCTATTTTATTTCAACCACTTATCTTTCCTGTTTTCCATATATTAGTGAAATATATATTTTTAATACAGGACCTCCCTGAAAATCACAAATTGTGAGTGGAGCTTTCCTGTCAAATATATTATTATTATTATTATTATTATTATTATTATGATTGGTTGAATGCGTCACGTGACCCGATATTTTCTCTCGGCGAGCGGGAAATTTCAGCGAATACACCCCCTGTGAGCGTATAAGCGCGCGTCAAACAAAATATTTGAAGGATGATAACAACAATGTGGCTCAAGGGAACTGTTCTCTTCTCGGAACTGATTATTTTACATGGACTGCAGCGTAAACTCTTCGAAAGCTTAAATTTGCATGTCAGTTTGCTCTCGTATTCTCCTACTTCTCTGCTTTACATGATACAACAACAATTCAACTTTCTGAAAAGAGGAATATATACGTTTATACACTTTATACATTAATAATAGGCATATAATCGAGAGAAAGACGACAGAAACTGCAGTATACACCTCAACTGTACATTGACTCAAGATTCCGTGGGTTTTCAATTCTGTAGTGTTCTTCTAGCATAACCACAGGTAACGACAGAAAGCCAACGACATCATTGTCGTGAAACACCTCCCTTCCTGAAGGAATTAAATGTAAATTTTAAAAGTGTTTGCTAAATGCTTGATAAAATAATTACTCACACAGGCCTATGCAATTATGTGATTTGCCTGGACAATAACCTTTTTCGATGTTTAAAGCTACCAGCGGTTCCATTCATATGAGCATAAACATGAATGAGAACACGTTTACTTTTAATGTATTTCACTACTGAGTTAAATGTGTCCCAGAGATAACACACGAAAATGTACGTCCCGAAGTGACTTGAATAATAATTTTGCTAAAGCATGAAACTTTCTATTGAGAATCACTCCAATTTCAAACATTTTAGAACGCCGACAAAATTCCACACGTTTTTTTGCTATGCCCCTTGACTGGGGTAGCAGTCTTCTTCAACCTAGCTGGAATCGCGAGGTATTTCAGTGTTTTCTACAAATTAATTCTAGCTGATATTATTCTAGCTGACTGCGGTCGCGGTAGCAGTGTTCTCTTCTCGGGACAGATAATGTCTGCGGAGAAATATGAGGGCATATTTCAACGACACAAATAGGTTATTGTATTTATAATTTCTTGATTTGAGTGTTGCATATGTATTTTAATATTTAAGTAATTGATTTTATATTCTCGAGGGAAAAGCGGGGTTGATGAATTGAATAAATTGTTCGTTATGGGTTGAAGGTTCAATATATGGTAATTGACCCGCATATATTGAACCTTGAATTCATAATGAGCAATTCAAGTAAGAGTTTCGTACCTAGAACCGAGTTTAGAAATTAGAACCGAAGGTTCGAGGTATGAAACTGACTTATATCACATTTGGTGAGGTTTAAAACTGAGTTATAAACCTCCCTGTAACAGTCAATTGTTGAACGGATTTATACCAGAGTTTCACCCCTATGAAGAACAAAGAAAACTTTGTCAAGTGTGATATAATTCTGTTTATGAACCCTAGTTTTCCCTGCTCAAGTTCAAATCCCTCCCCGAGCTTTGAATTACTCCATTGTAAACCGTGTCAAATGTACATGAATAACATGGATCATAAACACCATCCTGCGATTAAAGCAATAATTAGTTTTCCCTTTTGCTTCGTTGAGCATTTATCAACTTTATTGATGAATTGGTGGAATACAGATCTATACTAAGTACAAAGGTTTTATCTCGTGGAAGAAGGAAGTGAAAATTATAAAAAAGAAGGACAAGGTCTCTGTGTATGAATTAAAAACAATAATGTTATGTTAGTAGTATCGGAGGGTGCTCTCATTAAATCAGATGACGTCATGAATCTATTGTCTTTGCGCCCGAACAAAGTGCGAGGGAATCTCATCTATTGTCTTTCCACGTGAACAAAGTGCGAGGGAATCTCATTATCTATTGTCTTTCCACATGAACAAAGTGCGGCAGAATCTCATTATCTATTGTCTTTCCACATGAACAAAGTGCGGGAGAATCTCATTATCTATTGTCTTTCCACGTGAACAAAGTGCGAGGGAATCTCATTATCTATTGTCTTTCCACATGAACAAAGTGCGGCAGAATCTCATTATCTATTGTCTTTCCACATGAACAAAGTGCGGGAGAATCTCATTATCTATTGTCTTTCCACGTGAACAAAGTGCGGCAGAATCTCATTATCTATTGTCTTTCCACATGAACAAAGTGCGGGAGAATCTCATTATCCATTGTCTTTCCACGTGAACAAAGTGCGAGGGAATCTCATTATCTATTGTCTTTCCACATGAACAAAGTGCGGCAGAATCTCATTATCTATTGTCTTTCCACATGAACAAAGTGCGGGAGAATCTCATTATCTATTGGCTTTCCACATGAACAAAGTGCCGGAGAATCTCATTATCTATTGGGCCATCCCTTCATGTAGGACGACACGAATTGCTACCAAATTGTATTCTATTGTATTGTATTGTGTTGCGTTCTATTGTTCTATTGAATTGTATTGTGTTGTATTCTATTGTATTTTTGGTAAAATTTCGTGTCGTCCTACATAAAGGGATTGCCATCTATTGTCTTTCCACATGAACAAAGTGCGGTAGAATCTCATTATCTATTGTCTTTCCACATGAACAAAGTGCGGGAGAATCTCATCTATTGTCTTTCCACATGAACAAAGTGCGGGAGAATCTCATTATCTATTGGCTTTCCACATCAACAAAGTGCGAGGGAATCTCATTATCTATTGTCTTTCCACATGAACAAAGTACGGGAGAATCTCATTATCTATTGGCTTTCCACATGAACAAAGTGCCGGAGAATCTCATCATCTATTGTCTTTCCACATGAACAAAGTGCGGGAGAATCTCATCATCTATTGTCTTTCCACATGAACAAAGTACGGGAGAATCTCATTATCTATTGTCTTTCCACATGAACAAAGTGCGGGAGAATCTCATTATCTATTGTCTTTCCACATGAACAAAGTGCGGGAGAATCTCATTATCTATTGTCTTTCCACATGAACAAAGTGCGGGAGAATCTCATTATCTATTGTCTTTCCACATGAACAAAGTGCGGGAGAATCTCATTATCTATTGTATTTCCACATGAACAAAGTGCGGAGAATCTCATTATCTATTGTCTTTCCACGTAAACAGTAAGAACAAACTACTCGTGATACAACACAATCTCGAGGTTAAAATAATGATTATCGTTAATTGTCAAATCAATTTAAAATAATGTAATCATTATTAGGGGATCCGGGGTGGCGCAGTGCTTAAGCGCTTCGCCTCTCACCTTTGTGGCCCAGGTTCGAATCCCGGAAGCGGCGCCATATGTGAGTTGTGTTTGTTGGTATCTCGCCCTTCTCTGGTTTTCTTCCCTCTGCAAAAAACCAACACGCTAAATTCCAATTCGATCTGTGAATTAGCAGGGACCTGGCTTTGATCAGCCCCCATGGTTGTTTCAGGTCTCGTTAGAAATTCAGAGTTCAGAGTTCTTAAAACCAGTCGAGGATAAAGATAAAGATTTGTCACATTCCAAACAGCGGTAGACGCGCTTAGTGTAGTGGTCATGACGTCAGCACTACCAAGCACTACACGCAAATAGTTAGTTGGACCACTCAAAACAATATTTTTCTTTTGTTTACCTTCTCTTCCTGTATACCTGTGAACCCTAACTCTACGGTGATTAAGAACTCGTCGTTTACCCGCGATCTAGTCCGATGGTTAGGTTTGTGGTTCGGATTAGGATTTGTCTTAGAATAATGATTATCATTATTTTAAAGCGATTTGACAAATAATGATAATCACAGTTTTAACCTCTAGAACGCGTTGCATGATAGGCTCTTCTTTTATCAGGAATTTGCATTCGACTAATCCCCGACACAAAAGAAAATTCTTAACGTGAACTCAACGTGAATTTGCACACGACTAATCCCTATAACAACCGTAGCGGTGTTACTGTAAAGCAGAATCGAAAATAAAAACATTTTAGAGCATATCATGAGTAGTTTGTTCTTACTGTTTACGTGGAAAGACAATAGATAATGAGATTCCCCCGCACTTTATTCGTGAGCTAAAAACAATAGATTCATGGGGTCATCTGGTACCTCAAGGGTGCCTCAAAAAGGGCTAATTCGGTCCCTCCTATTTATGTTATTATCATGAATGGAATTGATTGAACTGCACTTGTAAGAACTGAATAAACCCTAAACTCTCAATAGGGGTGACAAGCAAAACAAGAATTGCAAATTGGAAGGCAGTAAGTAAGATGGTGTGACAATATTACTCATTATATATGTATCATGTCCTGTCATTCTCAGGAATTATGTAGCATTTTGTAATCCATTACGTAATGTTTATTTAGTTCAAATTCTGTACCATGTAGTCTTTGTTAAGTCACGTAACTCTATATATAACATGCAAATTTCAATTATTTAAATACGCCCTAACGCCCTAGGTTTTTACGCCCTAGGTTTTTACGCCCTGAATTATTACTATAACCTAGTTTTGTACATAAATGTTTTAACAACCTTTCCTAAGAGAATACTTACATACTCCTTACGTAACACTCACTGTATCAGTCTACCCAAACCGAAAACCAACTACCTGAAATTGTCTATAACATACAGGTACGAGGCTTTGGAACAGTCTCGGTAACGACCTGAGGCCAACTGCATCACTTAATAGTTTTAAAATTAATCTTAAAGAAACACGGAACTACTGTAAATAACTGAATAGAGTAAGTATAAGTTAATTAGTTTTATTATTACTATTATTATCATTATTATTAGGGTAGAATAGCGTAGTTATAAGCACGACCACATCAGCAACTCTGTAAACTTATCGTGGGTAAATAAATATTATCATTATAATAATAATAATAATTATTATTATTATAATTACGAAACGCGCAAAATAAACTGGCCCTCCCCAAACCTAGAACTGATTATCGAAAGCGAAGTATCAGTTACAGAGGGGCCTTTTTATGGAATATTCTTCCAAGCTCACTAAGAAATCTGATTCTCTTAGTAAGTTCAATAGGAGTATCAATACATTTTACTCCTATCTGACTCACACACGTTCAAGTTCAAGTTAATTTTATGTTGCACTATTTTTTAAAGATAATTACCCTATATCATTATGACGTCACGGCTTGTTTATGAGGGGGACAGAATCGACTCGAACAATAGAATTTTGAACTAAATCTGTTCTGCTGAGGAAAATTTAACTTCGAATTGTCTGGTTTCCAGATATCAGCTGTATCAATGTTTATCCCACAATATTTACCGTATTTGGTGGCTGTTACCGCTATTCTACGTTCTTCAAAATGCATTTGTTGCTGTTGTGCTGTTTTGTCCCTGTTTTGTCCCCCTCCCACGACCGTGATCCTTAGCGTTTAAACAATAGATTGTTTTGATATGACGTCATAGTGATATAGGTCAATTACCCAAGAAAATAATTGTAGAAAGAAAAAGAGAGAGATACGGTAATAATAAAATAGTTATGAATTTCAAGAATGTGCATAGAGGTCAAAGGAGCCATAGGCTTGCTAGTTGACCCCTATAACAAGAAAAATAAATGAGGATATTTGGAGCACAGGAAATACATAAATATCTATTGTACAAGTTTGATTGAGTAGTAAGCGGCTGGAATTAATATTAATAGGAAGAATAATTTATTTACAATGTTGATACATTGTTATATGGAAATCATATAAAGCAGTCATTTTAATATGTAAAGCAGTCATTTTAATATTTTATGTAAATAAGCCATTTTTAAGGCATAACTGATGATTTTACCGTGTAAAAATAAAGTTATATGTATGTAGCGTGATGTTAATGTTCTGGTTGACGGGTGGCATCTTCGATCGAATCCGCTTGCTGCCAAACAATACAGATTTAGTCTTAGATTGGTTAATGGACAATCTGTTCTCTGAAGTCCAGTTTGTGATAGATTCCATGGACAAGTTCATAACTGAACTTAGCTCTGAAGACCTAGACCAATCCGCAGCGGCAGTAATGGTGGTATCATCAGCGTAAATATCAGTAGCTACTTCCCCGGACTCAAAGGGCAAGTCGTTAATAAACACAAGAAATAGCAACGGCCCAAGCACAGACCTTTAAGGAACCACAGCGGCCAGAGCTAGCATTGGAGAGGAGTATCCCCCCATACAAACATATTGTTGTCTCCCTTGACGATAGAAGCGAATCAGGACACGGCTTCCGCACTAAGATCATAGGCTTCCAGTTTACGAAGTAAACATTATGACTGACAGTATCAAAGGCCTTACGATAGTCAATAAATACTGCTGAAGTAATCATGTTCTTGTCCGCATTGAATAACAACTGGTCCACCAGTTTGATGAGGGCTGTTTCAGTAGAGTCGTACCGTCTGAAACCAGACTGATACTTATAAAGTAGATTGTTTATACACAGGTAATTATACAAAGACGCATGCACGTGCTTTTCCATAACCTTTGACAACACTGGAAGTATAGAAATTGATCTACAGTTATCCATCTCTGATGCATCATCCCCCTTATCCAAAGGCCGAACCCTAGCAGTCTTCCAAACACACGGAAATGATTTCAAGATTATAGAACAGTTTACTAAACGAGAAAATGGTCGAGCTATTGCTGCACCAGCCAATTTCAGCATCTTGGCTGAAATGTTATCTGTGCCAGTAGCCTTGTTTGCAGGGATGACAAGTAGGATTTCAGCAATATCTTTCACAGAAGCCAGGGGAATGGAAAAATGTTCCGTGTTGATTTTCTTCGATTGGACAAAGATCTTAGTTTGTCAACCCTTATGCTGGCATCTTATCGTGAAATGCGTGTTTGCAGATATTACCTCTTGAAGCCCATTGATGAAAAATATGAGATGTTAAAGGAGAAAGGTGCGTGCTGGTCATGCTTAAAGCGTGGTCATCGCCTTCCTCAATGCAGAAACAAGACATCCGGTGGCGTGGATGACTACTCAAAGAAACATCACAAAACATTGCATAAAGGAAACCAAGTGGTTAACGTCTCTGGAGCAGCTGGTGTATGCGATAACACTACAGCAGTCGATACATGTCCTCCTACAGCTACAGTAAATACAAACCAATAAAGGTTGGGTCAACGTCATGTGGGATAACGGTGCATCACTTTGCTTCATCACTAATGCCAAGGCAAAGGTTCAAAAACTGAAAGGAACTCGAATTCAATTATCCTTAGTCAAAGCTGGTGGAAACATGGAGAAAATAGTATAAGCTCCCGCTAATTGATAAGCAAGGTCAAATTGTACACTTTGACGTATACGGCATTGATAAGATTGCATCTGATATCCAACCGTCGACATAAATGGAGTTATAAAACTGTTCAAAGATGTACCGAAGGAGGACTTAGTGCGACCTACAGGTGTTATTGATGTTTTAATCGGCTATGAATACACCGGCTTCCATCCGGAAAAGGAGCAAGGCATTGGACACCTTCTATTAAAAAATCGTTTCGGAAAATGCATCGGTGGAATTCATCCTTTCATCAAAGAGACAAACGAGAAACACAAACTCGACAACGTCCGAATTCATCATGTAACCACGAAGTCCTTAAGCCCGACTCAAAATCTACTCCAGTAAGAATCGTTTTCGACAGTAGCGCAAACTATATGGGTCACATCCTGAATGACTACTGGGCGAAAGGACCGCACCTTCTCAACAATCTATTGGGAGTACTGATAAAATTCAGAGAAGAAAAAGTAGCATTTATAGGCGACATCAAGAAAATGTATCACACTATAAAAATAGAGGTTGTCGAACAACACGCACACGCCGATTCTTGTGGAGAGACATGGATATGGAGAGAAAACCAGACATCTATGTAATGCAAAGAGTTTCATTCGGTGATAAACCCTCTGGTACAATAGCCACAGTAGCTCTGAGAAAGACAGCAGAGATGGGCGAGAAAGATTACCCAGAAGTAGGCTCGGTTTCAGCCGTTGGGGTGTCGTTTCTCCAAAGCCTCCCCCTGTCCGTGACGTCATCTGATTAAAATTCAAAATTATTCATTTATTTGAGTGTTTCTGTTTACCCTTTCATGAGCGTAGGTTAGATTCCGCGTAAACTTTCAAAACACATTGGACTAAAACTCCAAGTGTGAAATTAATTCTCAAGAACAAACGCCATTTAAAATCATTGAGAAACCAGGCTACTTTATTTGTTACTCTTTAATATTTAAGTGCCGATCAAGACACTCACTGACAGAAATTAAAAGCCGAAATTTACGGGGATAAAGTTCAGATGTTATCTCGGAACTATTCTGAGCTAGAGTATATCCCGCTCAGTACTTGTATAGATTTGTAAAACTAGTTTGATGCAGCGATTTTCAAGTGAATTGTGATCACAGAGTTAAACGCGTAAACATGGCCTGCGTCACAGTGATTTTCTCTCTTCTATAAATTATTTTAATATGGAGTCCGTCTTTGCTTCTCCGATAAAGGCAGCACTAATTTTCTTTGAAGTAACAATAGCCCGGCAACCTGGTCTTGCATAGGTAAATTAAACGAGAAATGACTCAACATTTTACTAGCTTCGCGACCTTTGAGCTTGCGGTTTCCCAAGTGACTTTCCAGAGGTGGTGCGTTTACTGACAAAGTGTCTTCACCCGAAAACTAACTCTCTTACTGCTTCTTTGTGTGAATCCTTGAGTTCTTCGAAACCAAACTTTTCCAGAGCAAATTTAAACGCATTTTGGAACAGCAATCTAAAGCCTTTGGCATTGGTCCAGCTTTCAAAAGTTTACAATGTAAAGTATGCAAATAAATTCAGCGACAGGATTTTAGTGGCAAGTTTGTGATTGGCTAAAAATTGACAATGTCTCAGCTCGCGCGCCCAGCCGTGAATGGGGAGAAAGATCGCGGGCTCACCGAAACTTCCACGGCTGGAAACCGAGCCTAACCCAGAAGCTGCTAAAGTAATTAAAAAGAACACGTACATGGATGATATAATCGATAGCGTGAAAGACAAGGAGACAAGAAAGACACTTACAGATAATATAGAGAAGGTAATTGGTAAAGAGGATTCAAACTCATTGATTGGGTATTTTCTAACTATCTTGACAGTCCGGAGAAGTCTTTGATACCAGAAGATTCATCGACAGCAACAGAGAAAGTACTTGGAGTTGCTTGGAGTCCAGTCAAGGATGAATTTCACTTTAAAGTCAAGTTAAATGTTGTAAATTAGTTAAAGATAACTCGAGAGCTATTCAATGTGATCTTTGTAATTGTTGGCTACATCTAAAATGCTCATTGTTATCTGTTAAAACGTACAACTATTATTCCAACCATACTGATTTATGGCTATGCAGACAATGTATAGGTGAAGTTTTCCCTTTTAGTAACTTGAGCAATTTTGAACTGATCAATCTAACATTTAACTCCAATACTGATTGCTTATGCTCAAAACAAATTTCAGATCTAAAGCTTGATGCATTACCTAGCCTGGATTGCCTTAATAGTTTCAGTAATATTCCTTGCCTGAACAATATTGATTCTGATCTATACCTACCATCCTTAACTAATTTTCAGTACTATTCGATACATGATTTTCATTCCAATATAGATATCCAAATGCTCTTTTTCAAGTCAGTCATTTTCTGTCCTTCACTGGAACATGAGAAGCCTCGTTGCTAATTTTGACAGCCTTGTTAATTTACTGTGTGAACTTAACCAAACTTTTTCAGTGATTGGTATTTCTGAGACCAAACTAATTCAAAATAAAGAACAAATTTTAAATACAGACCTGGAGGGATATAAATTTATTTCCCAACCTAGCCTTTCAAATGCCGGTGGTGTAGGACTGTACATAAAGCAAGATCTCAATTTTATAAAAAAAGATGAATTTTCTACTTCAAATCAAGATTATGAAGGATTATGGGTTGAAATAGACAACAACCTTCAACGGAATATTGTTTGTGGCGTAATCTATAGACATCCCAATGCTAATTTAGAATCTTTTTTGGATTATTTGTACCACAAAATTGAAATAATTCACAAAGAAAATAAGCACTGTGTGCTAATGGGAGATTTGAATATTAACCTTTTGAATTTTGAATGCCATCCAAATACTCAACAATTTATTAATACACTGGGAACATATTTTTTCCATCCCCAAATTTTAAAGCCAACAAGAATAACTAACCACTCAGCCACTCTAATAGACAATATATTTTTTAATTCTGCTGAGCACCACACTTTGAGTGGTAACATCATATATGATATTACAGATCATTTCCCTAATTTCCTTATTATAAATAGATTGTGTACTCTTCCCTCTAAATTTTTTTTTTCTAAAGAGACTACTCCAATTTTGATCAAAGTATATTTCTCGAGGATATTACCTCTATAAATTGGAATACTGTTCTTCCCCAAGATAATGATGTTGATGCCATCTTTGATTCATTTTATGCAGAAATTAACAAGATTATTGATAAGCATATTCCTCTCAAAAAACTTTCAAAAAGAGAAGTGAAACTTAAATCTAAGCCATGGATTACTAAAGGAATCAGAACATCAATTAAATTAAAGAATAAGTTTTATGAAAAATTTCTAAAAACAAAATTTAAGTACTTTGAATCAAAGTATAAATCATATCGAAATAAATTAAGTAACTTAATAAAAATTTGTAAGAAAAAATATTATAATGACTACTTCTCTGATAATGGTAATAACATAAAAAATATTTGGAGAGGAATAAAAGAAATAATTACCCTTAAACCACAAAGCATGAATATACCTACAAAAGTTGTGAAAGATAATACTGAATTAACTGATTCAGTAAGTATTGCAAATGCTTTTAATGAATATTTCTCAAACATAGGAAATCAGCTTTCCAAGTCCATACCACAAGTGCAAAAATCACCTTTGGATTATCTTCCTGTACCCCCTGCTAATAGCTTTGATGTTTTCCCTGTCACTTCAAAAGAAATAGAGGAAGAAATCTCAAATCTGAGTTCAAAGAAAGCAACTGGACCTTATAGTATATCCACTGACTTATTAAAATTACTAAAAAAATGTTTATCGAAACCACTAGAAATACTCTTTAACTTATCCTTTTCGCAGGGTAAGTGCCTGATAAATTTAAATTAGCTCGTGTTATCCCTGTCCATAAAAAAGGATATATGACTTTGTTAAATAATTATCGCCCTATTTCACTTCTTTCTATTTTTAACCGACTATTAGAAAAATTAATGTATAAAAGACTCTTTAATTACATTGAAAAGTTAAATATTCTGTCTGATAACCAATTTGGCTTTCGAAAAAATCATTCTACAGTACATGCATTAATCTTAATTGTAGATAAAATCCAGAAGGCATAGAAGAGGGCAAATACTCCTGTGGTATATTCCTTGATCTTAGCAAAGCTTTTGATACTGTCAATCATTCAATTCTGTTAAAAAAACTTGAGAACTATGGCATACGTGGTGTTGCCAAATAATGGTTTTACTCATATTTGCATAATAGAAGACAATTTGTGTCTATAGGAAGTGCAGCTTCTGATAAACATGTTATTTCATGTGGAGTCCCTCAGATTCAGTATTAGGTCCTCTTCTCTTCCTAATATATATTAACGACATGAATAACTGCTCAAACGTTCTTGACCTCCACCTATTTGCTGATGACACCAATATTTTCTTTTCGAACAAAAGCCTGTCAATTTTAGAATCAATGGTAAATATTCATCTAGATTATATTAGTACATGGTTAGCCTGCAATAAATTGTCACTTAATCTAGAAAAAAAATATTATGTTATGTTCCATCCTCCACAAAAAAAGTTACCCTTTAATATCGAACTAACTATTAACCAAAAAATAATTAAACAAGAAAAAAGCATCAAATATCTGGGTGTTCATGTAGATTCCCATCTTAATTGGAAATGTCATATACATCAAATTTCTAAAAAAGTTAGTAGAGGTATTGGAGTGCTTTCAAAAATTCGGCACTTTATAAATATTAATATACTAACACAATTGTATTACTCTTTGATCTTTCCTTTTTTGACATATGGCATAATTATCTGGGGAAACACTTATCATTCAACATTAATACAACTTATTACCCTGCAAAAGAAAGCAGTAAGAATCATGACCTTTTCCGACTTTCGTGAACATTCTAGCCCTCTGTTTAGGAAAATTGGTATTCTTAAATTATTAGATTTGATTTTTTACAGTAATGCACTATTTATGTATGACTTTTATACTGCTAGATTACCCCATGCTTTCTCTGATTTCTTTACAAAAATTGATAGAAAACATAGCTATATCAAGGGAAACATATTATCTCCCCTCAACCAGAACAAATTATGGTAAATTTTCTTTACGATTCACAGGTGCAATAACATG
Source organism: Actinernus sp. WN-2022 (assembly GCA_030867875.1). Taxonomy (NCBI): domain Eukaryota; kingdom Metazoa; phylum Cnidaria; class Anthozoa; order Actiniaria; family Actinernidae; genus Actinernus; species Actinernus sp. WN-2022. The sequence continues at coordinate 54,207,571 of JAOWCC010001634.1, forward strand.
AAATTCTATTAGAGATGACTATAAACTCTTATCAAAATCCTCCTTTAAGAAACAAATAAAATCAGATATCCTAAGTTCCTATTGACATTCCCAAGAAATTTTCATGTTTTTCTTTTTTCTTTCTTCTTTTGTTTATTATTATATCTGTATGTTTTGTGTGTATTTTATGTTTTGCCTATATATGACTTACACATTGTAATTTGAATCATGCGGCAATCTGACTCGATTAGTTTAGCTATTTCAGATTGCCGGTGTCCAACATTATTATTTTACTCTTTTCTTCTGTAACATTGTAAACCATAGACACAAATACACTTATTGTTGTTGTTGTTGTTTAAACTTCTCAAAGAAAGAAAATAAACTGCGCACCGGAGAAGATTTGAAGTTCGAACAAATTCGTACTGACGTTCCGTTCAATTTGACTAAAATAATGATTCTGTCTCAGATAAATAGTGTTTATGATCCACTTGGACTTGCAGGCCCTTTCACAGTTAGGGCGAAGATTCTGATGAGGCAGTTATGGGCAAGTAATCCAAAGCTAGACTGGGATGATCCTATTCCAGAAGACAACAGACGCGATTGGATAACATTCTTTGAAGATTTGTTCGACATGGACAACGTTAAATTTGATAGATGTATCAAGCCAGAGAATACAATAGAAGATCCAACATTGGTTATATTCAGCGATGGATCCAGTAATGCATATGGTGCATATGCATACGTGAGATGGAAATTACCTACTGGAACATTCAACAGTAATCTCATCTTATCCAAGCATCGTCTTGCTCCTGTCAAGAAAATGTCCATAGATCGAATAGAACTCTGCGGTGCAGTATTGAACAAAAGACTGAAAGCCGTGATAAGACAACAATGCAGACTTCCATACCGTCAGACTTCCATACTTCAAAGGAGTACATGTAAGACCGGTGTAAACAACAGCTAACTTCGCCGCCATTTTCGTTGGCAATGACTTAAACTTGCAAAATCTTGCATAGCAACAATATTTGACCGCGCGATGGACTGAAACCTAATGTCCCGCTCGAAACAGCTGTGATGCATGTCCTTCTAATTTTCCCTCTTGCATGTTAATGAGGAAAAATTATAAAAAATTGCATGATGATGAGGGAATTTAGAGATTAAATGTCACTCAACGAACAACGAAAACCGAGGAGGTCATGGTATTACATTATATAAGTGGTTAGTGGTTGTTTAAGTCTCTTGAAGTAATAAAATTATTTCATCTTGTCAACCTTCACATTGCAATATTTATGTACAAATTTCACAATCACCTGCTACCATCTGTATTCCTATCTTTCTTTACTAAGGTCAATAAGATTAACAGTTATAACACAAGGCTTGCTGCAAAACAGTTCTATTATCTTCCAAAGACTACTAGTTATAAGTTGTACGTCATTGCTTCAAAGACAATAAATATGTTTTGCAACAGTTTAATTACTACTTTATCTATTTACTGGTGATTTATTATCACCATCATAGTAGTTTAATTCTCATTAATTGATATTATTACGAGATTAGTGTGTTTTACATTTTCTGTGTGTGTGTCCGGCCTAAACATTATGCATCTTTTTGTAAACTGGCTACCCGGTATTATTAGCCCTCAAGGTTATTTCGGGTTGACAGTACCCTTAATATAAAAACAATTAACATTGTAAAGTAGATGTGCAATAATCCTTGGGGTAAATAAAAAGTTGTTCTGGTTGTTGTTGTTTTTGTTGAATATGTAGATCAGTAAGAACAATTTTATCACTGGAGTTGAAAATCTGTTCCAAACACTAGTGATTTTCAACTGGTATTTCATTTGGTTTCCAAACTGATCCACCTGACCAGATTAGAGATTGTGGTTGCCAATCAGAATCTGAATTAATAATCAGTTTGAGCACACTCGCTGAAAGCCATCAGCAGGGATTAGCAGTTTACCAGGATAATACTCAAGATATATGTGCTACTCAATGCCGGTAGAATCACAAGAGACCAAAAAAAGAACAAAGAAGGAATTACAGGAGTCGAAGGAATTACAGGGGTCGAATGACTTAAAACAAGTTGAAAGGGTTATGGAGTTTCGGAGAGAGTAAAGTGGAAAAAAGGTAGAATTTGAGACCCAGAGGAGATTGCTGGACGAAGTTCGAAGGTAAAACCGAACTCTGACGGAAGCCTGACGAGGGCGGACAATGTTTAAACTCAGCATTGTATATTTAAGTAAAATTAAGTCTGTCTGAAAAAAAGTAGGTTAAAAAAATAAGATGAGCCTTGTGTACCACAGGATCCATACTGGGACCATTATTTTTTATCATTTATATTAACGATCTTCCTAACGCCTCCAAGGTAATCGACTCTCTACTCTTTGCGGATGACACAAGTATTTTTTATTCCCACAAAGATCCTAATCTATTGATATCCTTTTTAAATAGAGAACTAAAACAGATAGATGACTGGTTAAAAACAAATAAACTTACTGTCAATATAAAGAAAACCAATTATATCCTTTTCAAACCTAGACAAAAGCACATTTCGTGCAATGTTCCCCTCCTATTTAATTACCACCAGTTAGAACAAAAGCAAGTTACTAAATTCCTAGGAGTATTTATTGATGAAAACTTCACCTGGAAAATTCAAATAAGCCATGTTTGTAAGAAAATGTCCAAAAGTATAGGTATTATTTACAGATCTCGATTTTATCTGTCTTCTAAATCTAAAGTATCTCTTTACTATACATTAGTTTACCCATACCTCTCCTACTGTAATATTGTCTGGTCAAACACATATCCCTCAAACTTAAACAGAGTATTTCTTCTTCAAAAGCGTGCTGTACGAATTCTAGCCTCTGCCGATTATCGTGCCCATACTGCACCAATTTTTGACAGCTTAAAAATACTAGACATTTTTACCTTGAACAGTTTCAACAATGCTAAATTTATGTTCTCCTATCATAATCAACTACTTCCCCCTCTATTCTCAAACTTATTTCCTAGAAATGATGAGATACACAGTTATAGTACCAGAATTGCAACTAATTATCGATCACACTCTTGTCGTACTAATATCAAACAATTTACTATTCTTCATCAAGGACCAAAAATATGGAACTCTCTGCCCCTCTACATAACTAAGTCTTTAACACTACCGGAATTTAAAAAAAATTTCCACCACATTGCTACTAACAAATGAAACTTCATTCTTTACACCTTCACATCTCTAATTATCTTTAATTACATTGTTGTTCGCAATTGCTAACTCATTTTATTATATGAATCTTATGAGGAGGTCTCTACTCTATAAGCCCTGTGGTTTCCAGAGGCCTCCTCGCCATAACTGCCTAAGCTTCCACTTATTTAACTTGTAACTAATAGTAACTGCTGTTCGTTGTATTTAGCACAATATTCTTAGTCAAATCAATTGTTAACACTAGTTAGTTAATTTCTCTGTATAAGAAATCTATTGTAACTATTCAAAGACCTTAATTATTACTTTCTCCTGTCAATAATATTCCTGTACAAATCACACCGCTAGGCCGCTTTGTATTGTAGTCAGTATTACTATTGTTACTTTGTTACTCTTATAAAAAAACATATGGCGAATTAAAAAAAAAAAATTATGATGATGAACTCATGAGTTCATTAGTTAGTTATTCTTTAATTTAGTTAATAAGTTATTTATTTCCGTCTTTGTAGTTATCGTATTATTATTAAATATATTCAGTACTACTGGGAGTGCGTGTCTTGTTACGTGCTACAGGAAGAAATGTGTGCATTTTATTGTGTTTGGACAAAGGTCCCAAATTTAGTGACGTGCGGTGTCACACATCGGTCTTTAAATAATCGGTTGACATCGGGCCTTTTCTTGTTAAGATCAAATTCGCCAAGAAATGAAGTATTTCTTAGATACTTTTAACATAATTATAACACACGTCATGCCAATGAAGTTAGTTTCGCTCATCGTACTTATTTCTTAAGGAGTGGAATGGTATTCCTGCTGCTATTAGAAACAGTAACTCAGTCAACTGTTTTAGGCACACTTCATTGTTATTCGCAGTCCTTTTAGTCTGTCTTGCGTGTTGGTGAGCCAAAAACAACAATTTGAGTTACTGTTTCTACTATATTTTATACTACACCATTTTTCTACTCTATATATTATATATATATTTAAAAGTTTTATTCTTCCTTTTATGATTCATAGTGATTTTTTTAAATATTTATAATTATTTATTTTTATGTATGCTTATATACTAAATTCTCTGTAACAGGTCCTCCCTGAAAACCACCTTAGGGTGATGGGAGTTCCTTTATAAAGAATTGTATTATTATTATTATTTTACTTTATTCATTTGTGAGCTAAAATAATGCTTACCGATGTTTTTTGTTGAATACTTAAGCGCTATGCAATGTAACATAACAGGTTTGTACTAAACAATACACGCCAACAAAGGACTCTTGAAGACTGCTGTCCTATTGGCCTGTTGCTGTTTACGAACATTGTCATGCAAGTATGTATGACATAATAATCGAGTAATGAAACCCATCTAGTTGTTCCTGTTTCAAAACCAAAATACTTGACACACTGGAGAAACAAAATTAAAAACTAATTATGTGTACCGTTAATCTTTATTTATCTTTCCGTTTATTACAGGAATACGTGAGAATCTACCAGGAGTTAAAAGTACAAGAAAGAATGAGGCAAACACATGTAATGCCAGGATTACAGCGCGGTTATTTTGAAAACCCTAACCCTAATCCGTTTCCTGGACATGCACCTCCTGGAATTATAGGTAAGTGACGAAGAAGAGGTTCCTCTTCGTGTACACATTCTCTTCTGTAAAATTCCATTTGTCCAGTGAGCCGCCTATTTACAAACGAGTTTGGCTTAGATAGCGTTTGCATTGCAATAATTTGTATAAAACGAAATCTTAGCGTGTTGGGTGGTACTGAGTAGAACATGTAATATTCAGCAGTTTGAGAGTTTGGTCTTTAATTGGAGCGTTTGAATAATCGGATAATGACGGAAACGAGGCTAGTTAGGCATTAGTAGGAGTATACAATTGACAGTTCACCAACAGGCGCCCTATTGTTCTCGCGCGGCGCCACTTCCGCCCTATTGCCCCCCCCCCCTATTGTCCCACCCTAACCCTTTAATAATGATGACATCATAGTTTGTGAATTTCGACTACCCCTCCCAAATCCACTCTGAGGCGATGACGACATAGGCTTGCTAATTGTTTGAATGGTCTATTGTTTCAAGGGATTAACAGAGGATACAGTTCTGTGACATGAAATATCGGAATATCTATTGTTCTCGCGATGAGTCATCAGGAATATTGGGAGGCCTATTGTTCTCGCGATGAGTCATCACCGCCTTTAGATATCGATGACATCATAGCCTGTATTTTCCAACCTCCTCAGCCCCTACAATCCACTCAAGCGATGATGATATAGGCTTGCTAGTTGTTTGAATGGTTTCTTGTTTGAATGGAATTAAGAGGGTCTCAAAGAATTACATACATACATACATACAGAGTCTTTATTTTAACACGGTGTCTTATCGTACATATGCTCTTCCAGAGAGCCGTGCATACATGAACTAGTAATAAAATTACAGAAATGGAACCCTAGTTAAAATGTGTTGTTCTAATATGAATTTCCAAAAAGTATAATCCCTAAAATATATTATCCTGATATAAAATTACTTATTTAACCTAAATTACAGCGTATTTTTAAATGATGTTACGTTTGTCTGTCTTCTTATATCATTAGATAAACTATTCCAGAGAACAGCCCCTCTATAATGAAAGCTTCCCTTTCCAGCTTCAGTGTGCGGTCTTGGTACAGATACATTATAGCTTGAGTTTCTTGTGGGAATGTACAAAAGTTGTGCATTTAAAGATTCATAGTTTTTTACATTAATATATCTACTTGCTAATTGATCTTCTTGTCTCAAGATTATCCCATTTAAGTTCGCTCAACAACTCAGCTGACCGCCTATCATAATTCGAAAAGGTGACCACCCTGGCAGTTCTATTTTGGAGAGTTTGGAGTATGTCAGCTATCCCTTTTCCACAGTTTCCCTATACTGCACTACAGTAATTGAAATACGGTAGTATAAGGGAATTATACATTGTAATTAGCATTTCATGAGGTGCAAGATGCCCGACTCATCTCATCGCCCCTATCCCCCTGAAGCTTTCTTAGGAATTGTATCTACTTGATCTTTCCAAGTTAAAGATTGATCGATCTTAACTCCAAGATATTTGTATATCTCTTCTCTTTTCAAGGCTTTGTTATCTACTTCAGTTTGAGATCAACTTTATTTATGCACGCTAGCCCATTCAATACATACTGGTTTCCAATAGGGGCGTGTAGTTTGAAACTGATACACAAGATGTTTTATTTTATGTTGACTTGCTATTATCGTGTATTTGTTTTGACCACATTTAGACTGAGTTTATTAGCATTTAACCATTTATGTGTTTCGCAAAGGTCGTTCTTCGTTTGTTGCTCTAAGATGTTCTCATCAGATGTTTTATTTTATGTTGACTATCTATTATCATGTATTTGTTTTGACCACATTTAGACTGAGTTTATTAGCTTTTAACAATTTATGTATTTCACAAAGGTCGTGGTTCATTTGTTGCTCTAAAATGTTCTCATCAGTATTTGCAATAGTTAGACTAGTATCACCTGCATACACCCATACTTTAGAGTAGAGATCACAAGATGGAAGATCATTCATATAAACTATAAAGAGTAACCGTCCAAGGATATATCCTGTTGTATTCCGCATGTAACGACCACAACGCTACTTGCCACACCGTGCTTGTCAGTTTTATTCAGAAACGCTCCGTACAATTCCGTGATACGAGAAAGAGAGGTTTCTACGACAAAATTACATGAATCAATAAAGGAAACTTAAATACAAATTCATGTGGCAATATCAAAGGAAAACAGAGCTATTTAACACTAAAATACTAACCTGACGGTGGAATCACAAGCACTTGACATATAATAAAAACAAAATGGCCGACCATGCGGTCTGGGCACTTATCACGTGACGCGCGGATGACCGCTGACCGATTTCGTTGTTACATACCGGCCCCGAATGGGCGTACATACAGAAGCACATTCTAATGTCTCTTACAACGAAAACAATAATTATCACAATGTCTCACTAGACTTAGACCGAAATGCCTACGCTAAATGACAGTTCAACAAGAGGAATCCTTGTTATTTCCACTAGAATGCCTTTAACAGCTACACTGTGTCCTCTCTGTATCTCAGCCTGGCTTCTTCACGTCTTTACTCATCCTCTTTAGACTCATCTGTCACTCCTTTTAGGAGACACAGCTTCCGAATGTCCCTCTGGAGGCTCGTCGTAGCCGTCTTCAGTCGCACCCGACGCACTACGCCCTCGCGGTCTGGAAACACCTCTTCTATGAGGCCCTTTGGCCACTCCCCACTTGGTGACCTCTCGTCTATCACCAAAACCAAATCGCCAACTGCGAAGTTACGCTGAAGACGAGTCCATTTCTGCCTGCATTGAAGCGTTGGCAAGTACTCGCGAAGCCACCTTTTCCAGAAAGTATTGGCCAACAGCTGTGCTTGACGCCAGCGCTTGTTGTAGATGTCTTCCTTAGAAAACACATCAAGAGGTGTACAGGAATTAGACTTTAGAAGTAGAAGCTTGTTAGGTGTCAAAGGTTCAGGATCTTCGGGGCTGTCACTTTGATCTAGAGCTTCCCTTAACTCGCGCTCTGCACCTTTGAAGTTGGTGCCATTGTCGCTGAAGATTTCCTTAGGTCTTCCACGCCTGCTCACAAATCTCTGATAGGCACAAATGAAGGAGTCAGTCTCCAAAGTGTGAGCAATTTCTATGTGAACAGCTCTCATAGTAAAACATGTAAACAGGCAGCCATACCTCTTGGCTTGACTACGACCCTGCTTTACTAACATCGGACCGAAGTAGTCCACTCCAACTCGTGTGAATGGAGGTTCTGATGGTGT